>OZ017738.1:125280149-126480149 GCA_963969285.1 Odontomyia ornata | reverse complement strand
ATGAAGACCTTCGGTGAGTGGCTCTGCGCGAACATCCATCATGGCTGCGAGGGGTTCTCTGATGAGAAAGTGTGCTGGAGTTAAGGCTGCCAAATCATTGGGATCATTTGACATTGGAGTCAGTCGTCTAGAATTGAGGGTAGCCTCCACCTCAACCACCAAGGTATGCAGCTTCTCGTAGGTGAGAGCCGCCGATGAAACGCCTCAATGGATCAAATTTTTGGCTGATTTGATCGCCGCCTCCCTCAAGCCGCCAAAATGAGGCGCGCATGTTAGGATGAAATGGAAATCGATTCCCCAGCTGGAGCGCGCCGTCGTTGCTTCTCGCCACACTTCGTTGGAATATAATGAGGACGACAATTCTGATAACTGATTGTGAGCTCCCACAAAATTGGTGGCGTTGTCACAAAATAGGTTTCGGTAGTGTCCTCGTCGTCCAATGAAACGTTTGAGAGCACAGA
The DNA here is from genome assembly GCA_963969285.1 of Odontomyia ornata. Lineage (NCBI taxonomy): Eukaryota > Metazoa > Arthropoda > Insecta > Diptera > Stratiomyidae > Odontomyia > Odontomyia ornata. The sequence goes on along the minus strand of OZ017738.1, from coordinate 126,479,688 downwards.
GGAGTGCTTCTGTGCTTAGATCGCTGACTAGCTCCAGATGGACGGCTTTTGTAGCGAAACTGCAAAATATGGCTAAGTACCCTTATTGCGGTTGGGTACCTTTACTTCGGTAATGGATCATCATAGACCCACAGAAATCCACGCCGGAGTTGATGAACGGATGGGCTGGCTGAATACGTGCACTCGGCAGGTTTCCCATGATTTGTGAAAGCAGCTTAGGCTTGACTCGGGTGCACCACACGCACCGTTGAACGATCGATCTCGTGAGTTGCTTCCCTCGAGTCGGCCAGAACCGCTGTCTAATAGTAGCGAGCACTGTTTGCGCACTTAGATGGCAGTGGTCGCGATGGATGTCCATCATCAGCAATCTGGTGAACGAATATTTGAACGGTGATAAAATAGGGTGTTTGGCGTTGAACGTGATCTTGGCAGCCTCCAGACTTCGACCGACATAGTTTATGCCCTCTGAATCCAGGAATGGCGCCAGTCTCGCCAACGTACGGTGCTTGGAGACTTGCCTCATCGACCTGATGTCCAAAAGTTTGCAGTTACAAGTTTGCGATTGTACATACCTCACGATGATCTCCACTATGGATAATTCGTCACTTGTGGGCACTTGGTTTGTCAGTTGGGATTGCTTGACTGCCGGCTTGAGACTACAGATAAACCGCATCATACACTCTACTATGCGCTGCAGTCTCTTCAAGGAGTTGCCGTGTTGGATCCGCTGAATAAAGTGTGTTTCAGGAGGCTCTGCCGCTACCATATCGGTCTTGGTCCATTTCGTCTCCAAGTCACAATGGCCCCCACTCCAATACTCAGAAAGCCAAACTGGTTCTGCCCTGGCTGAAATAGTGGTCCTTGCAACCACCTACTACAGCGGCTCAATACAGCTGGCACCATCCCACGTGACAGGATGTCAGCTGGGTTGTCATCAGACGCTACGTGTCGCCATCGATCCAGCCTTGAGAGGGTTTGTATTGCCGACACCCTGTTCACCACAAAGGTATTGTACGATGATGCAGTAGAGTTGATCCATGCCAAGACAATCTCCGCATCGGTCCAGAATACCTGGAAAACTTCCTGCAGATTGATCGCTGGCTTAACTCGTCTTGTGAACTCAGCGCCTAGTTTCACCGCACACAACTCCAGGCGCGGAACAGTAAGTGTTTTGATCGGGGCCACTCTTGACTTGGCGCACAGCAACCTAACGACAACTTGACCGCTCCTCAGGGTTGACCGCATGTATATTGCAGTGCCGTATGCCTTCTCGGAGGCATCACAAAAGGTGTGCCACTGTACTTGCACGGGTTTCTCGTCTGTACTGATGTGACGAGAAAATCGGGCCTACTTGAATGATGGTAGACCACTATGGAAATTGGACCACTGGTTATGGATCCCCACTGGTAGTGCTTCATCCCAGTCCGATTCCAATTGCCATAATTCCTGCAGAAATAGCTTGGCTACTACTATCACAGGAGCTAGAATGCCTAATGGATCGAACATTCTGGCTATGTCAGATGCCATCGCCCTCTTGGAGAGCTTTGCATCGGTTGGATCCAGGTTGATTTGGATTTGGAACTCGTCATTTTTCGGACACCAGATGACGTCTAATGTTTTGATGTAGTGCTCGTGTAAGCTATTGAAGTCCAGCTGGACCTGTAGGTCCTCAGGTTTAATTTGCTTCAACAATAGAGGATGGTTGGCACACCATTTGCGCGAATGCATACCTGCGCTCGAGAGTATGGTACGTAGCTCCGCTTGTTTGCAAGGTGCCTCCTCTAAGCTGTCTACCTCGGTTATGATGTCGTCGATATAGGAATCCTTCTCGAACGCGCTGCTGCCCAGGTGACCTTTCTGCTGGTTCTCTTGTGCTAGAACTTGCAGACATTTTGCAGCTGGATACGTGACACAGGTTGCGCCGTGGGTTACTGTTTTCAACTGATAGTATTGGACTGGTTGCGTTGAACTATTTCTCCAAATTAAGCCATGGTACGGACGGTCTTCAGGATGGAGCATTATCTGCCGATACATCTCCTCGATGTCGGCGGTGAATACGAACCAAGGCATCCGGAAACGCAGTAGTATTGAAAAAGGTCATCCTGGACAGTAGGCCCTGTATGAACGACATCATTCAACGAAACGTTTGTGGTCGTCTTACTGGATGCATCAAAAACCACCCGCAGCTTGGTCGTACTGCTGTCAGGCTTCAGGGCACAATGATGTGGAATTAAGTATCGTAATTCCTCCCGCTGCTGCAACGTGCCAAATATACTCCTCCATGAAGTCCTCGTATGGAAGCCTTAAATCAGGGTCCCTCTCCAGTCGGTGCTCAAACAAGAATCCTGAGACGTTAGGTGATTCCCAGGCGGTGGCCACTTGCTGATTCATTGCCTTGGATGTTGAGTTCCTGACACCCCTGAGCGCTCATCACGGCCCGATCCGGCGGACACAAAGCGAAAACACTTTAAATTTCGAATCCTACATTTCATTTTAGTCAATCGAGAAACCCATTTTTCATTCATTTTTTAATTTGTCAAAACTTTGAAACAAAAGTTCATTCATTGTTCAATTGTTGGTTGCGTCGTCATATGTCTCTGCGGAGAAGAAGTTTAATGGGAAAAAGGGAAAGTTAATAGAGTTATTTCCGTTTTGATACCATTTGTAAAATTAATTGTACAGGAAATGTTTTAAGTCTATAAATAATAAAATTAATGTTCGGGACAAAAGAGTCCCTTACGAATGGGCTAATTATTGCAGTGCTAATTAACCTTAAATAACAATGTAAGTTGATTAGGGTCTCAGGAACTCAATAATTACCTTTGATGATATATAATTTGAATCGAGCAGTTTCTTTACCAGCAGTGACATTTACAGGAATCCTTCCAAGACAGTTAATCCGATGCTCTGGGTAACTCGAAAATTGACGATCTGTTTTTAATAAGGTGAAGTTTCGTTTTGTTGTTCGAAGTACGTTGATGCTAACGATGGCACATGGTGCGTCAGTGTCCAATTCCATTTAAATTTGTCACCCATTTATTTGAATCTTGAGGACTTGCTTGTGGTTATTCTGGATCGAGTTTACTCGATGAAGTCTGATCGTGTCGTCAATACAATGAACTATGTTGCCAGCGGGTCCTTTGTCTTTTCAGGCGTGCGCTGATTGGCTCGTGTTCTTACTAGATGATCTACAAATACATGTCTAGCAGGTTGCGTCTTTTTACAGAGCTGACTTGTGTGAGGAACGCCACACCCAGCACATTTACTAGAATTTCGGTGTTTCTTAAATGTGTAGGTGTGTGTCTTAACTGACTGCGATTTTGACTACGATTATGAGTCGGAAGTTTATGCGTTTTATCCTTTTTGACTTTTGGCTGTGTGTAACCTAACTTATTTGTTTGTCTCAGATCAGGTTGAAGCCATAACTTTAATTTCATTGGTGAATTGTCGTGTAGCTTCAAGGGCATTCGCGAAATCGTCTGCCTCGATGAACGTCGCTGGCTCTTTGCCAAATATTTCATCGCACATCTCCCGTGATTCTAAGCAATGTAAAAGTTGTTTGATCAATATGTGGTCCAAAAAATTGCCATATTCACAAAATTCAGCAGCTTGTTTCAAGCGGAGTAGAAATTTGGCCACTGACTTACCCTTCTGTTGGTATGTCTGTCAAAATTTGATGCTGTCGGCGTATTTGTTCTTTTTACCATGAAAAGGCTTGGTTAGGGTTTCTTCAATTTGTGCATAACTAAGGGTTTTTGGTGCTTTTACGTTTGCTAAGAATTTGTGCGCGTTGTTCAGCTCCACACCTATATGCACCCGAGCATAACTAGCATGTAAATCGGTTTTAATCTTACTCAATTCCAGAGCTCAGTCAAATCGCCTTAAATAATCCTCGATCGTACCCTCATCTAACGCGTGCAATTTGTTGACCGAAAATGTTGGTGGTTTCTACGTGTCGGGGTTTCCTGGTGACTTCTGGGTATTTTGCATGGAATTCGTTATAGCGGCCGTAAATACTGGCTTGAGAGTTCGTATTAGCTCGTCCGTCGGCGTCGCCATTTTTTGCGATGCTATTCACTTTTCACTCTTTTCACATCTTTCCTTCTTCTAACAATTGTTCATTTCTTTCTTTCTTCTAGCACTTGTTTTCTGACAGCATTTGTTGTGTATGCCAAGATGCGAATGACGACAGACAATGTTAATTTAAAAGAGAGTGTCTATTGATATAAATTACGATCTATAAGATTTCGTGGGGCTCATGTTGGAGCGCAGCAATGCGAACTAAGACTGATGTCGACCGTGTCTAGCTGACGACTAATGACATGTGGAACATATCGAGCAGAGCATGTCTACATATTTGTCGATGCCAGCGCCATCTACCAGTGATATGGTGTGACCAGGATTGGCACGTGAATCAAATACAAAATTTTCTATACGTAACACGGAGTATTAGTCCTAAACCTTCGAGCGTCATTTCGAAGTTACGTCTGATGAATGGTGAGAGTGGGGTTTTCCATTGTTACTCGACGCGTTCCTCTGAATCAACGTTCCCAAAGCATTAAGTAATTTTCATGTATGCATCTGGTAGTAAATTTAATTTAGGGAACGTATCTTTTTCCGTTATGTCCAACTGTTAGGATCTTGGTTCATCAAAATCTATTACAATATCACCAGTGCTTGTCTAATGCGGAACTGGTGTATTAACCATGAATAGCTGTAGAGATAAAATCAATCTGAAATAAAACGATTTTTTCATTAATTGAAACCTTTACCTATTGGAGTTTACCTTGATCCAAGAGTCAGTAATTGACAGTAAAATACTACTTCTATTTTCGACTGCAATTATCATTATTTATTGTTATAGGGGTCAGGACCATAGGACCAAGTTATAGGTTAAGCTTTGACGTGTGATTAAAACTCATTCACTAAATTGTTAGAAATGCTCTCCAAATCAGAAAAGAAGGAAAAATAAGCAAATAAATATATTCTACTCTAATGTCATTGAAATTTTATGTTTTTCAATTTTCTAACGAAACATGATTTGTAATGGAAAACGAAGAATCATTTACTTTCCCTGAAGTGAAAAATATATTATTCAAATGCCTAAGTCAAACAAATTTAATTATATTATGAAAATTCCACCGAATAACTGCCACAGAAGTTGCCTTAAGGTCAAAGTGGACTGTATCGGTTTATGCACGTAGATCTCAGGAAATTTACTAACTGTTACGTAATGGACAATAAATCAGTTTTGACAAGATAATTTCCGTACTAAATGGAGCGGTAGTCAAGAATGTCAGCCGCAAATTAAAAAACTTTTCCCTGTCATCTCATTGCCGTCTTGTTCACGATGTTGTGGTCTTCGCCGTCGTCATCATGATTGTTGTGTCCTTTTCCGAACATTGACCAAAACGAAAACATTAAATATGTACTTGACTGTTTTCATCTCTTCGGAGAAAATTCTATTAGGACTTCATGGTACCCAGTTCAGGCTGTGAAAGATAAGCTCGAGGAATTTGAGCAATTTACGAAATTTACTGCTGTCCAAAAAAAAACATCAAATCAGAGTTTGTGCTTTTTGGTTATTTTTTCTCCTTGCTGGAAATTGCCAACTTATCATGAAAACGACCCTAATTTGTCGTGCCCCGACGAAAAAAAAAACTTCTGAGTGGGCTAATTTCCATTTGAAATTTTAACATACAAAATAAACGAAAAAGGTCAATTTTGAAGTAGTTGTAGGTTGGCATAGAGTTGGTCCTCTGCTAACAGAAAGATTAAAAAGTTATGATCCCTTTTATGGATTTTCCTAATCATCCGAGGTAATGAGTTACGGATTTGATTGTTTGGAATGGTGGGAGATTTCTCGAAAATTTAATTTCACCTTTTGTAGTGGGTGGACTCGTTGCTGAGAAATGTCCTGTTTGGATCACAACTTTTTAAGCAAAACATTTCAAAGCCAAATCTAAAAGGGTTTAGTTGGAAACATACAAATAAACTCATTTAAGTATACAATTTTTAGAAACTAAAGGCAATACGGTGTACATCCATTAGTTAAAAAGCTGAAAACTTTTAAAAGTCCATCAGTCTTATGTGTTTTCCAGTCCATTGGTGTCTGCTTTTAGCAGCTAAGAATTTGCACATATATTTTGAAAGGCGCTGCTTGAAAAGAAAACTTTTTAATTAAATTTACATTTCAGCATAAAATATGAATGCCCTTTGTTAATGTCTAAGATAAAATTTCCCTGTCCACTTCTTTCATTCACGTTTAAGGCTTTCAGTGTTGAAAACTTTACGTTTTGTCACATTAGGCAAGTAAAATGGAAAAACTTAAGTGAGAAAATTTGAAGTTTCTACAGTAACTATGAAGGTACGTGACTCTATACTTTCTATAGCTGTTTAATTAATTCAAAAAATTTTACTGGACAATTAAGACAGTGGGAGCTAATAAAATTTTATTGTGAAGAATGCATGCCTTCTAAATGTCTAATAGAATATTGAATGAATTACGAGTACATGAAATCTTCTCGTTCAAGTCGTCTTAGAGCTAAAGATAATAAAAAAAAGCAAAAAAAAAATATACGCGATGAATTGATAACCTTCTTTCTTTTGGAAGTCGGTTAAAAAGCAGAAGTATTCATTTGTATGCTTGCATGAAAATGATTTAAGTGTTAAGATTAAGGAAATCCTTATTTGTTTGATGATGAGATTCTCTAATTGTCTCTAAGCAGAGGCCAGAAAGGGGCTGTTATGTTTAAACAAAAATAAAACCTTTATCGAAATTAAGGCCTTTAGTATTCTTTCGTTTGTGTGTCCTAACAGTTCTTTTTGAAGATGGCTACCAACTTTGATTGCAATTCAAAAGCAATTATTTTCCAAACGTTTTTTTATGGTTGGAGGATGAAGACTATTTATGCCCTGAGTGCGGGGCTGTCAGACGCGCAAGACATCTGGACTAACCACTAAGCACTACTTTGGACTATGCCTCGTTTTGCTATGCTGTGAGGCGCTTTCAAGTTGGGGATCCCTCCCCTCGTGGGAGGGGAGAGAGAGACGTCAAACATTTAGAGTAAAATTTAAAAGGGTTTGATCGCAATAAAAACAAGTTGGGTAGACAGACCTACGCTCATGTCAGAAGGGTTTTGCAATCACCAGCAACGAATAGAATCAAGAAACATGCCAAAGAGATTTGCTCGTTTAAAAGAAAATTCATTGTCTCTTCATTTTCAACTAACAAAAATCACTCAAAGCATGAAATCCCAAAAGCATTTATGTCATCGATCTTATCTGAAAACTTTAAGAAGATCAAATCAAAATTGGTTCGATGGAAAGTCCATAAAATACCAAAATACTTGTAGTGTGTTAATGTTGTAATTGGAGAAATTTCAAGTGGATATAACTTCCGTGAATATAATACGAATTTCATTAAATTTACAGAGTATTAGGACCTTGTGTAAGACTACTTAAATATTCAATTTTGTTGGGTTTAAAGGCATCCATACGATTTTATTGGAGGAAATGTGAAATTTGAAGATCATACTATAATTAACAAAGTTGAACGAATTTTGATTTTTGAGGTATTTGTTATTGTTGCACTCCTAAATATCTCCCTTGATAATTTTTTCAGATCGCAGGTGTCCAATCGCGAGGGGAAACACATTTTTCGTGTATTTCCCCCACTGTGCCCTCACTTAAGCAAAAATTGTCAGTTTAAGAATTCTTTTGAAGCTCTCATAAAGACCGTTCATTTGATACTCATATCGGCTACCTTTGATGAAATTTTTTTTCGGGGCCTGTTACGCGCGTGCTAACTCCACGTTTTTCATAGATTTGATCGCAAGTTCATGCAACGTGACCGCTTAGTCAGCGTCTGCATTAACTTGCGCATTTTGATGAATGTGGGAAAATTTTCATGAGAATGAAAATTTTCTCACCAAACAAGTAAACGACTTGAGACTGCATCGTCAGCAGTCTGAAGCATTAAATATTCTAATTGGATTACAACTAGCGCTTTAGTCTGGATTAGAATGTCGTGGAAATAAGCTCGTGCTTGTAATTAAATTAAGGGTGTTATTATATTAATAAAGTGTGAAATATTAAAATTTTGTTTTTTTTATTCTAACACTCTTGGACGTAACAAAATTTGGTGGCACCGGTGGGATAGTCATAATAAATTGACTATCCAGTGATTCGAGCTCATTAAGTGAAAATGAACAGTTTTTAATAAACAGTTTCCAACAGTGAAAGTTAATTGACTATCTAAACTTGCAAAAGTGAAAAGTTTCCTCAAGTGTCTGATTGGGGTTTTTGTGAAAAACTGATAAGAAAAAACAAGTGATTTGGAAAAGGAGGTATTATCTCCTCAACGCGGGACAACGTGGGAAAAATAAAAAAAAGTTTAAAAATTAAAATAATTTCTCTCTTGACGAGAGCTTCCAACGTTGGGCAAGCATCTTTTAGCCTGCGTGAAGTAGGTTGGCCCATCGAGGGATAATTAAAGGGGATTGGAAACGTAGTTTCTCTCTTGAAGAGAACTACCACCGTTGGCCAAGCACCTTTAGCCTGCGTGAAGTAGGTTGGCCCATCGAGGGATAATCGGAAAAAGGATTGGAAGCATCTCTAGCCTGCGGTTGACCCATCGCGGGAAAAGAAAAGCGAAATCAAAGCAGAAAATAAGGAACTAATCTGACTGCGGAATTGAAAAAGAACCAAATCAAAGGAATGTCGAACATTCATTTGTAAGCCCTTATTTTAAACAGAGAAATTTTTCACATTTTAAGATATAAGTAAATTTTCATTGTGTTGTGAAACCCGAAATTTTCACTGTTCCTCCGTGATAAGATTTTGACAGGCCCTTGGTATAAAGTGCGAAAACCTTTACCAAGTATATAGGGAAAATTAAATGTATTTTGTTTTAAGAAAAGAAAAATCAAAGTGTTAAAACCAAAATACCAATTACTTCGCGTTTATCAGTGAGTACCGCGTTAAACTAGGATTAACAAAATCCAAGCTTAAAGTCGAAGAAATTCTTACGCTTCCTAATCGCGAAAGGGTAAAAGTTAAACTTGGTGGTAATTACGTCGATTTCGCCACATTTCGCGAGTACTTAACTAAGTACCGTATTGGTAAAAGAGATCCTGTTACCAGTGAGTCCTCTTCGGAAGACGAAGGCAACGAAGAAAGTTGGGATAAAACTTTGGAAGGATCTATTATTTGTAAGGAATTTTTCGCGGAAGTAATGGCTACGGGTAACAATTCTGTTTTAACTGCTTCGGCATCAAACGTGAAAAGTGATAGTGAAAATGCAAATAGTGTTGATAGTGAAATCAGTGTTAGTTTTAGCGACTTGAAAAGTTTTATTCCGGTGTTTCAAGGGAAAGCAGAAGACGCTTTCAACATCATGTATGCATATGAAGAAGTGATGGGATTGGCGAAAGGTCCAGTCAAGGTCATCCTCTTCAAGTATATATGCATGCAGTTAAAAGGAAATGCTCAAACCATAATTCTAAACGAAGAATTTGGTAGTTGGAGTGCTTTGAAGGCTAAACTGAAACAAGTTTATGCCGAACCGCACTCAATGCTGAACCTTCAAAGGGAGTTGTTTTCCTTTTAACAAAATAGCGGTGAAACCGTGGTTCAATACCATCAAAGGCTATTAGGTCTTCATCGGAGGATACTAACTGCTCGATCAGATCAGTCATCGATCGAGAAAACTTTTTCATTGAAGAACAAGTGCGGAACGTCTTCATCAACGGATTGAAGGATGCGTTAACACTGTATGTGATAACGCAGAAACCAAAAACACTGGAAGAAGCTAGCCGTTTAGCTCAGGAGGAAGAGCGGCGACTTGGACTAGTGAAAGTGTCTAGTAAGAAAGTGTTACAAGTGTGGTAAAATAGGACACATTCAACGCGATTGCAAAAGTAACGAAACAAGCAAATCTGGACAGCCAGGATATAAAAGTTCAACGAAGTCATCACAGAAAAATGGAGCCTCTACATCAAATAGCGAGAATTCATCCAAAAGTTCTAGCAAGTAAAATACTAATTATGAAAATAAAAATGAAAATAACGAATATAGAATAAACTCATTATGTATAGAAGATAGTCCTTTTCTTTTTCTTAGGCTACGTAAACAATATTTGAAATTTCTTGTCGACACAGGAAGTTCACTAAATTTGATTGCCGCGAAATATGTCTTTGAAAGAGATGTCGATAAGTCAAAGGGTATAAAGTATCGATGCATAAACGCCGTAGATGGGAATACCTTTGGCCATTTATCTCTATCTCTATAATATGGGAAAGTAAAATACGATATTCCATTTCAAGTGGCAACTAATCGTCTCTTCGATAAATTCGATGGAATATTGGGCTCTCCATTTTTAGTTGAACAAAAGGCTTTGCTTGACTTGAGTAATCACACTTTAGTAATTGGAGATAATAAATTGCGATTATCAAAGAAAAATTTCATTCCCAGACCGCGTACAGAAACAATGTACTATTTACATGTCAATGGAAACCCAGGTGAAAACCTTTTAGTTATGGGAATTCAAAAGGGTCAAATGAAAATTGCAGATTGACTGGTTGAAGTGAATATGAATAGGGAAGTTCCTGTAGTCATACTAAATGAAGGAGACTAGAAATTAAAGTTGAATTCAGAAGAAATACGCATTTGCAAAATTTCTACAGTGGAATTGCAAGAAAAACCCACTGAAATATGTTTTATTAAAAATTATTTATTAAAAAAATATAACTGTTTATTTAGAGATATCGACCCAAATCAACTCACAGAAGTAGCAGAACATTCTATAGATACTATTTCTGGTATAAAACCGATACATACAAAGATATATCGATTTTCGAAGATTCATGAAGAGGAAGTAAAATCACAAGTTGATAAACTTCTAGAAAATGGAACTATTAAGGAAAGCAATAGTCCGTGGAATTCGCCTCTTTGGGTGGTACTGAAGAAGGTCGGTGCAAGCGGTAAAATGAAATGGCGTATAGTTATACACTATCGCACGCTCAATGAAGTCACGGTTACGGACTTTACCTAATATTTCTGAAATATTGGATCAATTGGGAAAAGCGAAATATTTTTCAACAATAGATCTAACAAGCGGGTTTCACGAAATACCTGTGAAACGGGAAGATAAATGCAAAACTGCTTTCAGCACTCCCTATGGACACTACGAGTATACATGTATGCCATTCGGTTTGAAAAATGCCCCGGCATGTTTACAACGAATGATGAATACGGTGCTTTCCGGATTGCAAGGATCAATATGCTTCGTTTACTTAGATGACATTGTCATCTATGGTGAATCACTTGAGGATCACAACGAAAAATTAAATTTGGGGTTTGAACGCCTGAAGCTGAATAATCTTAGAGTTCAGCCCGTTAAATGCGAGTTTTTGCGCAAGGAAGTAGCAAACCTAGGACACATAATTTCTGACAGCGGTGTCAGCATGGATCTCAAAAAGCTCGAGGCAATTGACAAACTAAAAGCGCCTCAAAACCAGAAGGAGATAAAGTCATTCTTGGGTTTGACTGGCTGCTATCGTAGATTTGCGCATAACTAGGCAAAAACGGTGGAGCCTTTAAACAAACTCCTTCTTAAAGATACAGAATTTAGTTGATCCAAAGAGTGTCAGTCTGCGTTTGACAAAATCAAGGAAATTTTAAAGGAGAATGTTACCCTAATGTATCCTGATTTCAATAAAAGGTTCATACTTACTACAGATGCAAGTAACAACGGAATAGGAGCAGTCTTGTCACAAGAAAATGATTTGAGATATGAAAGACCAGTCATGTTTCTTAGCAGAACACTAAATAATGCTGAGCGAAACTATTCGACTACAGAGAAAGAATGTCTCGCTATAGTGTGGTCTGTAAAACAATGTAGACCACACCTGTATGGAAAGGAATTCATTATTCGTACCGATCACCGACCTTTATTATGGCTTTTCAACGTAAAAGACCCAGGTAGCAGACTTGTACGCTGGCGCCTAAAACTAGAGGAATACCAGTAAAAAATTGAATATAAGTCTGGAAATGACAACAAAGTTGCCGTTGAACTTAGTAGGAACCTTCCGGTGAATGCAATAATTCCTACAGGAACGGGAAATCATATCGAAATAGATGGTGACCATAATCATGATGTATCAGAAGATATTCTGGGATAAAAACATTCTGAAATAATTAAGGATTATACAATTAATAAATATGGAAACTTGATTTGCAAAAACAGAAATAAAATAATCAGATATTTCAAAAGTGGTAAGATTGAAGAAATAAGTCTTGATGAACTAGAGAATCTGACTGAAAGAGTTGAAATCGAGGACGATATTCAGGACATAGAGGGGGAGGAGAGTAATAATGAAGAAATCAATGAAAAAGATCCGAACGATGAAATCATCGAGGTAACTGACCCAAAGGAAAGATTAAAATTAATCGAAAAGTGGCACACGGGCATTGTTGGAGACATAGAGGTGATAAAAATCTCGAAGAATTTCTGCGAAGAAGCTATCATTGGTAAGGTATGAGGAAGGATATTAGAAACTCGTCAAAAGATGTGATAAATGTCAGAGACAGAAAATCATCCGCCGAAACCTCAAAACTCCAATGACAATCGAAAAATTGAAAGAACAACCCTTTAACCGGATATCAATGGACGAGTATCTTTCAAATGGAAAGATGGTAAAGATTTTAAAGCATTGACGATACAAGATAATTTATCGAAATATTTGAAGTTTATATACATAAAAAGAGAAGAAAGCAAACATATTGCTAACGCTGTTATCAACGAATGGAGTTTATACTTCGGTATTCCGAAGGAAATTCTATCGGACAATAGTAATGTCCTTACAGGAAAAATTGTCACCGAGCTTTGTAAAAGACTTGGAATAGAAATGATCTCAATCAGTTCCAGACACCCACAATCAAATGGTTCTGTAGAAAGATCAAACGCAATGCTCAAGGAATTTTTGCGTAGTGTTATCAATGAAACAGACTTAGGACCACAGGAAGCATTGGGCATGGCAAGCTTATCAGTGTGTTAGTCAAGGAACTGGTATATCAGCAGAAGAATTATTGTTTGGTAGAAAAACTTTGCCAATCGATCAGGTCAAAACTGAAGAGGAAAACGAGACATATGATTCAATGATTGATAAACGGATTGATTCACTTAAGAAAATAAGAAAACAAGCTATAGGGTTTAATTGGAATATTAAGAAAAAAGCAAAAGATAGATATGATAAAACGTTAGATCAAAGAGGAAACATTTATAACTATAAGGTGGACGACGAAGTTTTGATTCGTCCAAAGAAATCAAAAGGTGTAATGAACCAATGGGTTGGTCCTTTTAAAATTTTAGAAGTCTCAAAGAAATCTGTACAAATAAATAATAGATTAAAAAGTTGGTTTAACGTTAGTGACTTAAAACTATATATTCCAGGACCAAATGGGTGATCATCCTCATCGCAGGACTCGGATCACTAGTATTGGGAGATATATCTGTTAAGGAAATACGTTATCCAGGTGTCTCCTTTAATTATATTTCCGATATAAAATTTGGAAATGAAAAAATTCATTTAATTAAGGTTAAAGATCTAACGGAATTAGATGTTAAAATAGAAAACATACTTAAACTAACAAAAAATATTAACGATATATGTGTTGACAACCTTGCAGCGTGTAAAAACTTAAAATTGAATGGTGAACTACAAGCTAAACGTTTGAACCATAATTTAAATGCTATTGACGGGTTACTAGGATTTTCACCTTATATTCGGTTACGTAGAGGACTAGCCAATTGGGTAGGAAGTTCTTTAAAAGTTATTTTTGGTACCATGGATTCTAACGACTTTGACCAATTCAAAGCCGCCGTTGATTCCATTGAGAGAAACGAATTCAACATAAGTAAAGGAATGATTTAAAATGCTTACCTTATGAGCGAGATCAATAAACAATCGAAAATTATATCCACAGAGCAAAGCGAATGAAAATTGACGAAATTGTGGATGAGCTTAAAAGAATCAATAATGTTACCAGAGCAGGAAAAGAAATTGACTTTACAACTTTATTATGAGGAATTATATACAAAAATTTATCATAAAGTAGAAGTAATCGATTTAGAGATCGAAATACTTCGCGACAGTTTACTTTTTATCCAATCTGGAGTCCTACATTCGTATATCCTTGAACATTCTCAGCTTGTTGAAGAATTAAGTTAAGTGAAACAAATTGAGTCATTGGCTATAACACCAAAAATATCGAATTATCGGGACTTAGCTAAGGATTTGCAGTTGACCGCGTTCGTTAAAAACAAAAATATATACGTAAAAATTTTGCTCGACAATGTAATAAACGACGATTTCGAACAATACGAAGTAATTGAGTTTCCGTACATGAATAAAAATTCAATAATCCAAATAAATAGCCCGAAGAAATATTTGATTATCAATAAAAACAAAGAATTGTATGTATCATTTGATGAAATCGATTGTAAAAGTATAAGTAATTTTAGGATTTGTAGACCATTGCCACTTAAAAGTGTGTATGACAACGCCTGTATTATAAATCTTTTTTTCAAGCAAACAGACAAAGGATGTGATTTCAAAAACATTAACTCAGAAGTAGATGTACTGCATAGGATAAGCAATTTACAATTACTGTCTGTAAACTCTTTAGAAAAAAAGTTTGAATGTCATTGTAATCACACGAAAACCTTGAAAATATCGGGAATAAATTTGCTTACCTTAACTGATGATTGTACCATCCATAGCGTAGTACATGATTACTTCCCCATTAAGACTGGTACAGAGATTATTGTGAAAAAGGATAAATTAATAGAAATTGAAGATTGTTGTAATAATTTTAATATAACTGAAATTAAAGAAAATGATATGAAAATTACAAAATTTACTAGCAACAATATACATGAATTAAAAGACTTAACTTCGGAAACTATTGAACAGGCTTCTTTTTGAGATAAAGCCATTCAACCGATCCCTAAAATTGTTAGAAAAAATTCAGTTGTATCCACTGTGATTACAATACTTGTCCTTTGAATAGTAGGATTTTTAATTTACAAATGTGCTAATGGTAGCTTATGTATCATATTTTTCAAAGAATGTTTTAACCGAAAGAATAAAGTAAATCTTGGCAAAAATAGCATAGCTTTCAAGAACAAAAAGGAAGACGAAAAAATTACAATTTTTGAAAATGCTAGTATAAATTCAGAAAATGAAAATAAACGTTTAAGAACACGATATTTGTGAAAGGTTGAGGACAACCTTATACGAGTACATAAGGGGAACGAATTACGCGCGTGCTAATTCCACGTTTTTCATAGATTTGATCGCAAGTTCATGCAATGTGACCGCTTAGTCAGCGTCTGCATTAACTTGCGCATTTTGATGAATGTGGGAAAATTTTCATGAGAATGAAAATTTTCTCAACCTAATTGGATTACAACTAGCGCTTCAGTCTGGATTAGAATGTCGTGGAAATAAGCTCGTGCGCGCTAATAATTGTAATTAAATTAAGTATGTTATTATATTAATAAAGTGTGAAATATTTAAATTTTGTTTTTTTTATTCTAACACTCTTGCGCGCAACAGGCCACTCCCCTGTACTATAGTCATCGGTTCATGTCATCAGAACATTTTTTTCGAACCCTAGAATGGTTATAAAGCCCTTTTGTTAGGAGCTTCCTCCTGCCCCCTCGGCTTGTTTCACGTGTGAGTATTAATTGTATGTACTTATCTTCAGTCATTAATTAAATTTAATCAAGTGTTAAAAGCATGAACCTTAAACGTTTTCCCGATTACTGATACCATTAGCTGAACCAATTCTCAAAGATATTCATGATACCTATCATTTCTGAAACTTTCATGCAAATCCTAGCAAAACTGTAGTGTCCGAGTCGGTAAAAAGCGCATATTCTTCATTGAAGAAGTACTACAGGAACAGCGATTGGCACACGTACAGTGTACATGAGTGAAGTGAAATCCCCCGAAGGAGAAATTGTTGAAAAGAGATACCCTATATGAGAAAGAAAGAGATGGAAGGGATTTAATTGTCATTCACTGACGGTTCCACTGAGAACTGTCATAACAAATTTACAAACTGTTCTGTTGTTAATTTTTCTTTGAACTATTTCATCCCGGTTTCGGAAAACATTCGAAAGTGATATCGCGTGTGATACGGATGTACTTTTGATTTATCGTGTGCGGTTTTCAATCAAATTTAAAGTGAAAAGTGAAAAATGAAGTGCTTGGTGGTAAACTGTAAAAACAATTCATCCCATGTTAAAGTGAAATCATTTTCAGGTGTTGATTTTGGTTTTATAATTAAATTAATATACATATATTAATTGGTTTTGTAGTAATATGAAGAGTTTCAATAATGTCCGTGAAGGACTGCAGCGATGGTCTGCTGCCTCGGCAGAAGAAGGTGTCGGTAACTGCCGAGAATGCCCTCGTCTGGAGACGCGTGAATGCGCTGGCAGGCTAGCATTGCGGTGTCGTAGGGCGGGTTCATTTTCCCAAGCACGAGGACCTACTACAAAAAAATTTCGCATTCACGAATTGGACTGCTGGAGATCAAGAGGCGACCGAAGTCGCAAAACGTGTAAATAACTACACCGAGGGAATTAGAGCTTGTTACGAGAACAAGGGGAACCGGAAAAGAAAGGCGGACTTGGGGTAACCTCGTCAGTACCCGACGAAGTTCATGGCCCACAAATGAAAGAGGGGCAAACGGGTGATGGTGGAGCCCCTTCGCACCCACCCAACCGGAATAAATCCATATATATCTTGTTGAAGTGGCCAGGTATTCCTCTTCTGAGTGGAAAACTCATACAACTTGAATTGCATGAACTTTCCCATCAGAAGGGGAGTACCCCGGTGACCAATTTATGCCATAGAATTATACAATTTGATTGCATAACTCTATGCCATAAAGAGGCACTCTGCTTGGGCCACTCAACCCACGAAGTCACCTGAAA
This sequence comes from Odontomyia ornata, assembly GCA_963969285.1. NCBI lineage: Eukaryota > Metazoa > Arthropoda > Insecta > Diptera > Stratiomyidae > Odontomyia > Odontomyia ornata. The sequence goes on along the minus strand of OZ017738.1, from coordinate 126,462,680 downwards.
CAGAAAATGGATTAATGCGTACCCGGTGGCTGGCTCATGTGTTGAGGTGGAAGCCTGCCACCGTACCGGGTCCTATACCCGGTTAGAATCTTCGGAAAGGAAAGACCAAAAAATTTTAGTTACTCAACCATTATTATTCAAATAAAAAAATTCTATAAACATAACTTGCCAATAACAAAATTTTCAGTAATTTACGTTAATAATTTAGTGTTTAGACAAATTTGCAGATAAATAATTGCGTCATTCTCTCGTGTAGGATTTATTTACTCTAAAGGAAAAACAACCTCTAAATTTTTCGAACCAATTTACCATGCAAAAAAATATATATATATACCAAAAGGGTAACAAAAAGACACTTACCCGCAGGGTTCTCCGAGCGCTCGATGACACATGCGGGGGGGTCCACTGAAACTTTCATTAATACTTTTCAAATTCAAAATTTATTTAAGTCGCTCTCAATACGGTTGTTATTAAGAAAATTATTTTTCCTCGATTAATAATTATTATTAAGTCCAATAAGATGCACGTAGCTCTATTTTTTCACCCACACGTAACATAAACACTTCGAAATTCGAATGTAGGAAAGACGGAAAATCTTTTGGCGCCGATCAAAATGCACAAACGCATGTGAAATGGGAAACGTGCTGCACAATACACGAATAAGTGGAAAATTGCAGAAAAAATTGCGTTTAACTAGTTTAGGTTCACGGGGAAACTAATTAGCTGAAATGCTAGGAAAGTCACAAATTTTCAATCAGTTAAAATTTAGGGCCGTGTAAATTATTGCACTGTGTCGCTGTTTGATGTTTAAACACTTAAAAATGGCAATTTCCCACGCGTGAAATCCACTTCAAAACACCGTAACTCAACTCTCAGCCCCTTATGGTCTATTTTGATCAAATGAACAAATCAGATGTCAATCGAATAAATTGTTCAACTATTAATTACCGCTGTTGTAGCGGAAGGATGTAGTTTTGACAGTTCGCACTGCGATTCGTATAAGTATTACTGAAATTGGGGGATAAATTCCATATACCAGCCATGGGATTCGGTTCCCAGCTGTGTCATCATTTTTCAAAACTTCCCAGAAGTATTGCGAATTTCCCACAAACATTGAACAGGCGAGGAAGGGAAACGTTTAATTTAGGGTTAAGGTAAATATCAACCGCAGTGGAACACTGTTATATTAAACTGTCACAAGAAATCTCGATGACAACGGCCAACACTTGTTTTATTTAGAAACATTCAAAATTGAACTCAATTCAGACCGCAATCAAACTTCATATCACTCGGATAAAATTTCAAAAAATATCTTGCACTTCGTATTTCATTCTCAAAGCACTTTTATTATTCGAATCACTATTTTTGCTCTCGGGCTATTAATCAAAGTAATTTCCACGTCGCTTGCCAATATATCATTCACGTAAAAGAATTTAACGCAGACATTCAAGCACTTAAATGATTCCCCGTTACTTGGCGGCTACTCCGACGGATATCAAAATCCACGTTATGCCCAATCTTAGGCGGAACCAAAACCCGACCGACTTCAACGACTGCTCAATTCGCACTCCCCCAATATTGAATGATACTTTTCTTATCAATAATCATTTTATCATTTTCATTCGTTTTAATTTTAGAGAATAGTTTGCTACCCGCGCTGTGAACGAGAATCAACCATCCATCCTCCTTCGCACGTACACTCCGCTCATCCGACTCCCCAATGCCACAAGCATTCTCACAACAGTTAAACTTTCCGGTTTTAATAGTTGAAGTAGAATTCCTAAACAATTTCTCTGTCTCAAAATTACACGATCGTCTTCCCGAACTGCTATTCGACTCGATACGTTCCTTAGAATTCCCCCAGCGTTCTCGACAATCGTCAATGCTTTCCTCAGACCCTCATATTGCAGCATGTCTACAAGAAAAGCTAGTGCTCCATCAACTACGCAAAACTCTGCTTTATTCGTACTGCAATGCGCGGGCCGATTCCACAGAGCAGACAGTATGGACTTTAATGTGTTTTCGTTCTTGTTTCGCATTGCAGCTTTTGTTAGAGCTGTTACAGTTCCAATTTCATTTAGCACTGCTTTCATGTTGTTATCGCTCGCCACGAACGGTTCCGCAGAACGCTTCCTGTAACCTGCAGCAGATCATCTGGAGCTGACTCGAGTTGCGCGACTAATGCTTCCATAAATTCTCGATTCGCGCACGATAAGGCTTTGTTGTTCCCATCACCGAATGTGAGATTTGTACGAGCCATTAGAGCGTAGCGTCTAAGTGAGTTACAGCATGAAAATTGAGATCTTGGACCGTGAACGGCATGGTCAAGGTGGAAAATATTCGCGATAGCTTGAAGCGCTCCCAGCGGACACATAACATGTCGATGTTCTTCATCGAAACTCACTTTCATTAAGCTTGAAACGGCCGCGAGAGGATGGCGGTCTGGATCATCTGCAATTGCTTCTCCTCCTCGTCCTAGCAGCGTTTTAAGAAATCCGCAATACTCCATTATATGTTCTATCAGTCGTAAAACTTTCGCCTCCCGTCTCCCAGTCTTGTCGTCCGGCTGGTAGTGAACAATGTTATGCAGTGCTGTAGCAGCTCTTTTCCGAGTACCGCCATCACTATCAGAGTGCATCATTTGGACAAGCAGTGGAATACATCCAGATTGGCGGTGTTGCACACGAGTCTGGTGTACGAGACAGCTCTAAAAGCTTCTTGGACATTTCGACTGGATCCTGAGAACCCAACATCGACAGCAATGTGTGCACACACTCTACTTTACTGTTCGATGCAAGCTGATGATCTTGTGATGTTGAGCATATATTGACTGATTCGATAGGTCGATTGGTAGGCCAATTATTACGATGAGTTGGAGACTGTGAGGAAGATTCAGTGTCAACATTTCGGAAGAATGAATAGCTGGGATCTTTCAGTTTACGAGATGAGCGTGTTGAGTCTCTTTCAAGTGAATGTTTTCTTCCACTGTATCGAAAACTATCATTTTCAGCTTGTCTTTCGAAATTTCTATCCAAACTTCGGTGTTCACGTTCCTTATCAACCGTATAATCAGGTGGAATGGGGTTTTCGTCAAGAAAATGTTTCTTCCTTCTCGCACCCGTATTCCTTTCATTATCATATGACAATTTCCTTTGAGGAAATATATCCTTTTTGGTAAATCCACTAGCTGCCAGCTCGTAATCACTTATCTCACCATCGCGTTCATACTTTTTATCCATTTTAACGTTTTCACCAGACGATTGAGTGGCTGCGGTTTTGTCATCAGATCCTGATGAATCACATAAACCGTCCACCTTCCTCGCTTACTACAGTTTGCTATGAAATTTGTGCAATATTAAACATGAAGGGGTTAATTTGAAATAAACTTAGCTAATTTTCGTTTATGTTTCATAGCAAATGCCATGGGAATTGTCAAGCATTTATAATGACATGGGTTGGAAAAGTTTTTGAAATATTTTCACAATAAGATTTATTGATTGTGCGATACTAATTAAAATATATTTTTTAAGGATCCCCAATGACGTGGAATGCATAGGCAGTGGCTGTTAGCTATAGGGCGTCCCGAAGCTGATACACGCAAGCAACCGATTGAGTGTTCCGATCACTTTGTGCCAGAAGATGTTCTTGATATTGGAATAAGGAGTAGCTTGGCCAAGAATGCGATACCGAGAATAAAAGTTGTAAGTCGTACGAAAATACTAATATAGTTTTTAAAAGTTTTTTTTGTATTTCAGCCAAACCTAATATTTGATCAAGATAAAGCCGGCATGAGTGGACAATTATGTGGTGAAGTTTTGGTGAGTACGAACAGTTAATGATTTATTTTACTGCTTTTTTATATGGACAACTAAATGCACAATATTTTGCAATATTAGTATTCAAACGGTCAATAGTGACAATTTGATAAATAAATTACATAGTAGGAACGTGATTTACGTTATAATGTAGTCAATTATTTTGTTTATTTTATTTATATACACTATAATTTTATAATATATCAAATATTAAGTGGTACCTTCGAAAAAAAACTTAGCAATGTAATTAGTTATTGGAAAAATAACTCCTTATATAATAATATTTATTAGATTGATGATTAGTACGTATATTCATTATATGTATTTTATTTAATAAAGGGAAAAATATATAAATTGTTTTAGGTAATAGATAATACTTATGAAGTAGCTTCAGAGCCTGATAAAATAATGCATCATATGGAAAACACGAATGAGGTAGAGGTGTTTATAGTTAAATAATTCATAAATTTACATAAAGTATCTTATTTCAGAGTACAATGGAATCATGCTCTGAACGAAACAGTGTCCAATGCAATATTTATCAGCAAAGTTGGCCCCATGAAAGTCATAAACATTTTTAAATAAGTTATAATGTTAAGGTAAGTAAAATAATTTTTTCCCTTTTCACATTGGATAAATATATGTTTGGTAGTTTAGTTTTCGACTACTATTTGTAGTCTTCTTCAGTACTGAAGAGGACTACAAATAGTAGTCGAAAACGCTTTCTATACTAAATAAATATTTATCCAATGTTAAAAGGGCAAAAACAATTATTTTACTTACCTCGGAAAAAGTGACTCTTATTTGATTGAAGTTATAATATTGTTACATGTACAAATGATACTGCGAGCTACTGTCCCAATTGTTTTCACAACCATTAAGAACATCAACAAAATGAATTTACTCGAAACCACGAGAACCCACCAAGCATGATCAACATTTGAAAGTGAGTCACTGCTCCATTCATTAAGCTGCTCGAATATACCAGGCACCTATCGGCAGAACATTCGCCAATGTACGAAAAATGAGCTTTTATTATCGCGGTTGTAATGAATTGTCCCCCCATTCATTACAACCGCCAAAAAAGCTAAGTGTCTCCATTAGCTAACCGAGAAAAATCACCCGTATGTCTGGAATGAACGATGCCAGGTAGCCTATGAGACCTTGAAGGAGAAGCTGTGTGAATCACCCGTGCTGGCATATCCGAAACCTGGAAAAATGTTTGTAGTTGACACCGATGCAAGCAACGGCGGTATGAGAGCTGTACTCTCCCAGCAGATCAATGGCGAAGAAAGAGTCCTCTCGTATTACAGTCGAGTTCTCTCAAAAAGTGAGAGGAACTACTGCATGACCAAGAAGGAGCTATTGGCTATAATAGAGGCCACCAAGCAGTTCCACAAGTACCTATATGGCCTGAAATTTGTTCTTCGAACGGACCATGCATCGCTGAGATGGCTACTTAACTTCAAAAATCCCGAAGGACAAGTTGCGAGATGGATCGAAAGATTGCAGTCATACGACTACAAAATTGTTCATCGGAAGGGCGGAGTTCATGAAAATGCTGACGTTCTATCTCGTCGCCCATGTCCAGCTAACTGCAAGCATTGCCAACGGATTGTGGAACAGGAACCGCCCGTTGATCTACGATTGATAACGGCCGAATTCGATGAAGGTTGGTCATCGGAGGAGATTCGAAACGCCCAGTTAGCCTAAGAAGACATCGGATCATTGTTCGTATGGAAGGAGACGACTGGGCAACCTGAGTGGAAAGACGTTTCAATGCATGGCGCAACCCTGAAAAGCTATTGGGCACAATGGAACTCCCTTCTGGTGGAGGGTGGCGTACTCAAGCGGAAATGGGAAACGGCCGATGGCAGCTCCTATAGGATGCAAACTAAACTACCCAAAAGCCGAATCCACGATGTGGTTAAGGAAATGCATGAAGGATCCTCGGGAGGCTACCTTGGTGTTAACAAGACCTTAGCGAAATTGCGGGAAAAGTTTTACTGGCTCCACGCTCGAGAAGACGTAGAGGACTAGTGTCGCAGATGCACAATTCGCGCTTCCGTCAAAGGTCCAAAGTCACGACCGAGAGGACAAATTCAAACCTATAATGTGGGGGTACCGTTTGAAAGGATTGCTGTTGACATCACAGGGCCCTTTCCTGAGTCCGAATGGGGAAATCAATACACGCTGGTTGTAGCCGATTATTTCAGCAAGTGGGCCGAGGTCTACCCCATTCCCAACCAGGAAGCAACTACTGTAGCCGAACAGCTAGTATTAGATTGGGTCAGTAGGTACGGCATACCTTTTGAACTACATTCAGATCAAGGCCGAAAGTTCGAGTCACTATTTTTTAGCGAAATGTGCGAGCTGCTGGGAATACGGAAAACGAGGACAACACCGCTGCATCCCCAATCCGATGGAATGGTCGAACCTTTCAACGGCACGCTCAATAAACACCTGGCCAAGATGGTTGATGAAAACCAAAGGGACTTGGCCTGACATATCCCACTATTTTTGATGGCGTACAGAGCTGCCGAACATGCATCGATGGACCAAGCCCCAGCCAAAGTCATTTTTGGAAAGAATATTCGTCTGCCAGCCGATATAAAATTCGGAACACCTCCCGAGAAACCCTAAACGATCTCGGAGTACGCAAGTGAGCTTAGGCAACGGTTGAACCAGATACATCGGACCGTGCGAAAATACCTCGAATCGGTTACTGACCGCATGAAGACCAGGTATGATATAATGGCAAATTCTACTGGCTTCCAGCAAGATGACTTGGTGTGGCTATATAGCCCGCAACGGCGAAAGGGTAGGTCTCCAAAGTCGCAACATAATTGGGAGGGACCATTCCGAGTTGCAAAGCGAATCAACGACGTCGTATACCGAATACAGGAGCATTGTAAGCCGAGAGCCAAAATGAAAATCGTGCACCTGGACCGTCTTGCCCCATATCACATCCAAGGAGAATTGACTACAACTGGCGACACATCTTTTCGGGGTGAAAAGAACTGAGGTAGGGGCAGTGTTACATGTACAAATAATTCTGCGAGCTACTGTTGCAATTGTTTTCACAACCATTAAGAACATCAACAAAATGAATTTACTCGAAACAACGAGAACCCACCAAGCATGATCAACATTTGAATGTGAGTCACTGCTCCATTCATTAAGCTGCTCGAATATACCAGAAACCTCTCGGTAGAACATTCGCCAATGTACGAGAAATGTATTGAACGGCTGGAAACCCTATATAAAGGCGAGCTGAATGAATCGGGGGATTATTCATTACAACCGCGGTAATAAAAACTGCGATAGAATGGAGCGCAAGGTGCAATATTGATTGAATGATTGTGAAGTGATTTTAGAAGAAAATTGGGATAGAAATTTATTGACAAGTGGAAGTTAGACTTTTAATAGTGAAATTAATAATTGTGCATTCTTTCAAATAAAATATTTTTAATTTAATTTAAAAGACATTGCGATTTCACTTTCCCAGAACTTTAAAATTATTGGCCGCGAACATTAACACGCGACAATATATTATAAGTGTGAATTAATACCTTTGGTTACAATTTAGCAATGTATTTAGTAGTTAAAAATATTATTCCTTATACAGTTAAAATTTTTTGAGTTATTCTTAATATGCATATTTCTCATGTACCATTTCATCTAATTCAATAACGGAAAAAATATATACATTGTTTTAGCGAAGCGATAAGAATTGTGAAGCAATTATCACGACTGATCCTTATGGAATACTGCATCATGTGGGGAACATAGATGAGGTGAAGGTGGTTAGAGTAAAATAATTCATAAATTTTAATAAAGTATTCTATTCCAGACTTAATAGAATCGTCAGCATTATCAAACGTAATTGCATCAACTTCTACCGCTTACGTTAGCACTAATATTTAATCTATTGTAAATATACTAAGCCATAAAGTTTAAATTAAGGAAATCAAAAGATTTTACGTCAACTGTATAATTTTGTTGTACATTTTGTGTAGATTTTGGGGATTACGTGACTTATTGTTCAGTAAAACTGGTTTTATCGAGTGATAGGTTACTTAACCCTCGCAATATATTAAGTAAATTCAGAAAAATTCAACAGAAGTATAAAGTGAAGTAAACATAAAATCTTGTAATTTCTCTAGTGAAAGATGGATGAATAATTTTGAAATCATAGATTAGCAATGAAATTTCAATTTGCAAATCTTAATCAAAGATATACATATAAATAAATGAACGACCAACTCGTCCATGTGGGAAGCAAATTTACCACATTAATAAGTTATAAATAACTTACGCTCTCAAAACTATATGATTACCTCTGCTTCTCCTTTCCCTTTGTTTCCAGATAGGTTTTTGTTTCCTCTCTTCAGAAGAATCACTTCCCCCACTGACACCCGCGCACACCTACAAAATTTCATTTCGCGTGCACACGATCGCGCCTTCGTTATCATTCGTAAAACAGTTTGAGTACAACATAACAAACGACTTTCACAGCAAACTCGAACGTCAACGCAAAAGAAATTCTTAGAGGCGAGTAAACGGCGAGAAAACTCATGTGTTAAAGCCGATCGAAAAATCGTAAGTTTTTAATAAAAACAGAGACCTAAAGTGCCGGTTTCTTACACGCGATTTTCAAAATTAAAAACTTTATAAACGTAAACGTGCTTCGGAGTGAATTAAGTGCAAAAACAAAAGCATATCACTTCAAACCTCAACTTAACACAACTTTAGCGAAGGTTGCTAATTGCTTCGGCTCTCGCGACCGGTTGCGGATCCAGTACTCTCTATATCTATGGTCTTAATCAACAATATGAAATTGCATATGCCAAATTGAAATTATTCAGTTTCATTTTGGAATTGGTTGTACAGTTTAAAGTTGGAAACGTATACAAACTATATGAATTTTTGATTACAGTCAAGAGGTGGTCATAGTGGTCGTTTATACTGCCACAATTCTTAGAGTACATTTTTGCTTGTGAGCATAGAGTTTATTTTTATTGATATAGGGTGATGGTTGGGTTTCCAGAATATATTAACACATATTAGCTCCTATGAATGCAATATGATCTAACCCATTTTAGTTCTAGAATGAAAGTACAATATAAGACTAAGCGTACGGGGATTAATTTAGTTATCATTATAGTCACTCATACTAAACTGCTTCATCCACGTACTTTTGATCTAAAATACAATATAATGACTTCACTCTTTTGTGTTGATTGATTTCTTTCCTTTTCTTGTAAACTAATTTTACAAAACCCTACTAAAATCGCATCCTGTCTGTCCGTCCGGGTGTCACAGCAGTTTTTCTCGGAAACTACTTAAGCTAGAAACATCAAATTTTGTTTGTAGGTGTACAGTGGTACTCTCTTCAAAGTTCAAGTACAAAATTTTTTTTTAAGGTATTTAAGGGGTCTCCCCATATAGGGGACTGACCCCTCGAAAAAAAAATTTCATCAAAGGTAGCCGATATGGGTACTACATGAAAGGTCTTGATAAGAGCTTTTCAAAACAGGTGTTAGTTCGCGAAGTTTGCTTCGAGGGGCGCACAGAAAGGAAAAATACACGAAAAGTTTGTGTCCCTCCCCCTGTGATCTGAAATATCTGAAAAAAATTTGGTGTTTATGAGCACAATAACAAAAAATACCCTAGAAGTCAAAATTCACTTTGTTAATGATAGTAGGCTATTTTACTTTCACATTTTCCCCAATAAAATCGTATAGGTACCCCTAAACTGGATATTTAAGTAGTCCTACAAAAGGTCCTTAAACTATGTAAGTTTGAAGAAAACCGAATGATATACACGGAAGTTATAGCCATTTGAAATTTCTCCAATTACAACAACAATAACACATGATTTTGGTATTTTATGGACTTTCCATCGAATCAGACACTGCAGTTTTGATTTGATCTTCTTGAAATTTTCAGATAAGCTCAATAACATTTATATTTTTAGGAGTTCATGATTTGAGTGATTATTGTTGGTTTGCAACAAAATGGCGCCCGTTGAAAATAGAAAAACAATGGATTTTTTTAAACGTGCACATCTCCTTGATATATTTCTTGACTTTATTCGTTGCTGGTGATTGCATTTCTGAGAAGTTGAGTACAAAACCCTTCTGATATGAGCGTAGGTCTGTTTACCCAACTTGTTTATATTATTGTACTCATTTTCAGAACAATGTTCATATTATGCCTGAACCACCATTTTCCAAAAGTAATGTGAAAATTTCTGTTGTAACTTTTTCCTCTATTCTCATATATTGCTTTGGTTACATTTTCGCAAACACAAAATTGTATGCTTTGTTTTTCGATCCTTATATGTACCATTATATCCACTTCATACTAACCAAACCTAGTAGTCGTTCCGTTACGAAGGATAGGTTTCAATATAACCAAACAATATATTTAATGGAAATCTTCAGCTCTGTTTAGGATTGAATCCAAAAAAATCTGAGCCTGAAAGAATACCTTGAGACTTCAAGTGACGATGAAAGCGGAATCTCAGAAAAGGTGATTATTAACAAGGCTGAATTACAAAAACAACGCAAGTGTATCCAGAGTAGGGGTAAATCAACAAAGCGATTGACACAAAAAGTATCCCGACAACGCAAACGAATCGCGCAAATTGAAACTGTACTGCAGGAACTGAAAACGAAAAATTTCATTGATAATGAAATAGAAAGCGTGCTAATTGATATTGTCGGACCAACAAAAGACTTTCTCTATCGTTATATACGCAAATCAAAATATGGAGCGGTGGAGAAAGAGTGCAATGAAAATATTCGATTATTTGCTTTTAATCTCAACTTCCTGGCACCCAAAGGGTATGAGTATATACGAAAAATATTCGATAACTGTCTTCCGCATCCCAGAACTATTTCCCAATGGTATCAGGTTTTGAATTGTTCTCCTGGCTTCACAAATGAAGCACTTCATGCCATTGAAACTGCCTTTGAGGAAGCAAATAAGAAGAACGAAAAATCAGTGATAAATATTGTATTTGATGAAGTTCATATTCGAAAGCATGTAGATTGGGATGGAGAGAAATCGTATGGCTATGTAGATATGGGAGATGGTGGCAGAAGTGGGTTTTTGGCAACGCAGATTCTAGTAATAATGGCTGTTGCTTTGAACAGGTCATGGAAAATACCAATAGGATTTTTTTTCCATAACATCTCTCAGTGGAGACCAAAAGGTGAACATTATTCGTTTAGCGCTAGATGAATTGATCACCTGTGGCGCTGGTATAATTGGCATAACATTTGATGGAGCTTATAATAACATTAGCGCAATGAAATCGCTAGGTTGTGATTTGCGAAATATCGCAGATCCTTCTCAAGTGTCGCATGAACTTCAAAACGAACCATATATAGTACATCCTGATTCATGCCGTATGATAAAGCTGGTAAGGAATACCTTTGGTGACCTTAAAACTTTTTTGAACGCGGATGGAGAATACATATATTCAATGGATATACCTCGAAAGACTTGTGGTCCTACAAGAAAAAGAGCAATTACATTTGGGCAATAAGCTACGATAGGCCCATATTTATTATGCTAAGAAAAAAAAATGAATGTTAAACTGGCCACTCAAATATTTAGTAAGTCCGTTGCTGATGCTCTTGATTTTTGTGCAGATGTTCTCAATTTAGCAGAGTTTGAAGCAAGTAAGCCTCTAACCGAATTTATACGGGTTATAAACAATTCTTGCGATATATTGAATAGTCGCAAATTATCTGCTTTTGACCCGTTCAAACGAGCGCTTTGCGAAAGGAATGCAAACGAAGTTCTACCGTCTGCAGAACAGTGCATCGCCTACTTGTCGAAATTGAGAACCTGTTCAGGGCAACTACTTCTAAATAGCGTAAAAAAACCAGTTTTATTGGTCTTATTGCTGCACTGAAAAACGTAGCATTTATACATAATAAATATATAATATCAAAGCAGCTACGATTCATACCAATGTACAAATTGAATCAAGACCATCTAGAATTGTTCTTCGCTTCAATACGGATGCATCTTCGCCATAACAACAAGCCATCGGTAAGACAGTTTATCGCTGTTTATAAAAAGTTATTGGTCCGATGCAAAATAAGAGAAGGAGGAATAGGGAATTGTATCCCTTTAGACAAAATCACCATATTCAACCTTCGAAAACAGCCTTCTTGTGAAACAGCTTCGTCGCAAATCAATGCAACCACAGAAAGGGCACTCATGGTAGATCAAGACAACGTTGTAGAAGATACTGATGTTTTGGACCAGCAGTTCTTGGAAGAACATAACTATGTCATGTACCCTACAAAGTTGTCTGATTATGTGCATCACATTGTATATTATATATCTGCGTTTGTTGTTTTGAAATTAAATAAATCGTTGATTTGTACCGAATGCCTGGGCGCTTCAGAAGGAACCCACGCAACGAAATCACTTATTTGCTATAAATTTAAGGGCTTCTTGAAGATTCCTTCTCCCAGCGTAGTACAGATTTGTGAAAAAGCAGAAATTTACTACGTTTGAAATTACAATTTCATCAAAATGAGAACAAATTAAAGAAGCAGATTTTATTAAGTCTTGTTATTGCAGTCCAAGAACATTTTATCAACAAAAATATACGAGGTGTGTTCAAAAAGTATTGCGAATTTTGAATTTTCGCGGGTTACGTATATTCGAATTTCGATTTTTTTGTGGCGTTATGTTGGTTCTCATGTCCGTCACTTATGCCGACAAGCTCGGCCATTTTGAATGTTCACTTGATTGGTGATAGCTGCGTTACTTGCACGTGTTTTCAATCGTCTTCGATTTTTACTTATTCAAAAAAATGGATCAAAGAACGTGTATCAAATATTGTGTGAAAAACGAAATTAAGTGCGCGGGTGCATTCCGAATGTTGACTGTGGCATACGGAGAAGCTACCTTGGACCGAAGCAACGTTTATCGGTGGTACAAAATGTTTTTAGAAGGCCGAGAAGATGTGAACGACGAAGAGCGTGCCGGACGCCCGAGCACTTCAACAACAGACGAAAAAATTAATGAAGTGGAGAAAATGGTATTGGCCAATCGTCGAATCACCGTTAGAGAAGTTGCTGAGGGCCTAAACATATCGATTGGCTCGTGCCATTCGATTTTTATCAACGATTTGGGCATGAGACGGGTCGCCGCGAAATTCGTACCAAAATTGCTCAATTGCGACCAAAAACAGCAACGCATGAACATTGCTAATGAGATGTTAAACTCTTTCCGCGATGAACCAAATTTGCTCCAGAGGGTCATAACTGGTGACGAATCGTAGGTTTATGGTTATGAAGTGGAAACTAAAGCTCAATCATCTCAATGGAAGCTGCCGCATGAACCAAGACCGAAAAAAGCGCGCCAAGTTCGGTCGAATGTGAAAGTTTTGCTGACAGTTTTCTTCGATTGCAGGGGCGTGGTGCATCATGAGTTCTTGCCACAGGGAAGAACGGTCAATAAGGAATATTACCTGCAAGTTATGCGCAATTTGCGCGAAGCAATCCGCCAGAAACGCCCGGATTTGTGGGAGAACAAAAATTGGCTTTTGCACCACGATAACGCCCCTGCTCACACATCGTTGCTTGTGCGCGACTTTTTGGCCAAAAACAACACACTAATGATGCCGCAGCCACCGTATTCCCCAGATCTGGCCCCCTGTGACTTTTTCTTGTTTCCTAAACTGAAGAGGCACATGAAGGGACGACGTTACGCTACGCTTGACGAGATAAAGACGGGATCGAAGGAGGAGCTGAACAAGATTAAAAAAAATGATTTTTTGAAGTGCTTCGAAGATTGGAAGAACCATTGGCACAAGTGTATAATATCTCATGGGGATTACTTTGAAGGGGACAAAATAGATATTCATGAATAAATAAATAATTTTTGAAAAAAAACAAAATTCGCGATATTTTTTGAACACACCTCGTATTTGAAGATCAAGACGACCACATGAATTCCAGCGATCATTACAGCCTGTCAATGAAATGTATAACTGAAATGAATGAACTTCCTGCACCTACCTCTACGTGGTGATCCCTTGAAACATAGATTATATTAATTTGAATTTTCTACGGCTGAAAGTGCAAAAAAGAACTAAATTCGGTATCGTTTTTAAGACACGATTCACTATAAGTATAATGATGTGATAAGTAATGCTAATTTGAAAACTTTCCTTAAACTGAAATAATTATATGTTTGTCTTAAACTATTGCAAATGAGAAAGACTTCGAGTCCTTGTTGTTATATTTTTTAAAATTATACCATTCAGTATACAATTAACGGATGTTCAACTTTCTAAGCTTGTGGTACAGAATCACTAATAATCACCAAGAATCAGAAACTGCATGTCTGCTTTTTGGTAAGCGTCGATGCAAACATTAGTTATTGAGCGCATAGGAACAAGGCTTAATCTTATGCTTTTATATACATCTCCGATATATATATATATATATATATATATATATATATATATATATATATATATATATATATATATATATTGCATATATATGTATATATATATATATATATATATATATATATATATATATATATATATTGCATATATATGTATATATATATATATATATATATATATATATATATATTGCATATATATGTGTATATATATATATATATATATATATATATATATATATATATATATATATATATATATATATATATATATATATGCAATATTTAGGTGGCTATACTTTATCTTGTTTTAATAACTTCATTCAAAGTTTTTTACATTTCCTTCATCAAACCTTTTCATTCAGATACAACAAATTCAAACTCCCGCCAAATTTGAAAATTCACTAAATTTGCGCCTTCTAAACAACAATTAGTTCAACACTTCACTGAGGGCACTAATACTAAAATGGTGTTTCACTAACACCAATCGGATTTCACCTCACAAGAAGGGGAATATTATTGTTCCTGTAGTACTTCTTCATTGATATTGTTCCATAGCCATATTTTTTCGTAGAAATACATACAGCGTATATTGTTCCATAGTAATACAGGAAAATTCAAATCTTTGTGAAACTTGCAGGACAGGCCAATCTTATCATATTAATATGCTGGATACGCTGTAAAGGGTGGATATTCTGGATACGCTGGAAAACCTTTTTCAAGTTCCAAAATATCTAATGCGGCTTTTGAGGGACTACCTAAAGGACCGAAACCTGCTCTACGACACGACACAGGGCCAACGAAGGATGGAAATTACATTGGGTGTTGCCCAACGGTCTATGCTTGGTTCGGACCTATGGAACGTGTCGTACGACGGGCTACTAAGACTTGAGATGCCAGATGAGTCGCGCTTGGTCGGCTATGCGGATGGTGTTGCGGCTCTGGCTGCTGGATACACCGTTGAACAGGTACAACTTAGGCTAGGTATGTTAATGCGCTGAGTGAGGGACTAGATGACTGCTCGCAGGTTCAGTTTAGTACTGGAGAAATCCGAAGTGGTCATCTTGACAAAAGTAAGAGTCCCTAGAGAAAGGATAATCAGTATTGGAGGATTACGAATCGAATCGAAGCCAGCGGTGAAGTACCTGTGGCTACTGATCAACTCGAAGATGAGTTGTGCTGAGAAAATCAGGGCAACGGCTAAGAAGGCTGCTTCAGGAGGGGGCCCATCAAGAAGACCCCTCTTGATGAGTGCTGTAGGGCCAGTTCTACTGTATGGAGCAGAAGTATAGTGTGGCGCTCTCAGCAAGGAGTTATACCAAAAACGTTTGGCGCAGGTACAAAGAAGAGGAGCACTGAGGATTGCATTTCCGTATCCGACGGTTTCTGATTCGGCGGTGAGAGTTATAGATATCTGTTGCCCTCCTTCCTAGAGAGCACGACGCTATTTACCTGTGCCGAAACGAGGATGCGAGGGAGTTGGTTGTCCGCGAGGAGAGACAGCGCTCGCTCAACGACTGGCAGCAGTCTTGGGTGAATTGCACGAAGGGAAGGTGGACTGCGCGGCTCATCTCTGATGTGAGACCATAGCTCAATCGAAGGCATGGTGAGACTGACTTCTATCTGATGGAGTTTTTGAGCGGGTATGTGTGTATTCAGTCTTACCTACACAAGGTTGGCAGGTCACGGTCTCCCGATTGTCAGTTTTGCCCAGGAGAAGAAGACAATGCCTGCCACATATTTTTGCGTGCTAAAAATGGGTCAGGCTGGGAAGTAACCTCTACAGGGAGACGGGAGAGCTCACCCCGGATAATATAGTCGCGGTGATGCTCGAATCGGGTGAAAAATGGAACCAGGTGGCACATTATACTCGGGCAGTTCTAAAAGATAAAAGGGACTCACAGCAGCCGAGGGCGTTGGGGCTGGAAGATCGCTTGTCTGGCACTTCCTCTTCCGCCTCCTGTTAGGAAAGGGATCCTCCAGCTTGAAGGCGCCTCACGGTGTAACAAAACGAGACCTAGCCGGAAGTAATGTGTCAAAAGGTTCCAGGCTGGGTTCTCAGGTTGACAGGGGAGGTGTTTAGTGGGTAGTCCAGTCACCTTTTTTCAAGCATGGGAGTCCCACGCTCTATGCATAAATGGCATTCACCTCCCTACCACAAAAAAAATCTTATTAATAGTCATTTGTATACTGATTCATGAAAAGTTCGTACATTTCCCCGTTTCCTGCCCCTCACGGTACTGATAAGACAATTTTAAGACTTGTTTTCAAAAGTTCTCATTGAGACCTTTCCAACGGTGAACATTTTTTTTTGAAGGGTCACCTCCCTATGTGAGGAGACCCCCCTTAAATCTTTTTGAAAAATTTTCCCACCCCAAAATATTCAGGAAGTCACCACTTCAGACCTTTTCACAAAGCTTCATGGCTTTACCTTCTATAGTTTTGGAGAAAAAGTTCTGTGACATACAGACGGACACGGGTCGTGATCGAAATAGGGTCTTGAGTTTTAGTACAAAACCCTAATTATATCATATAAAGTATTATGTATTTATAAGAATAAATGATTTACGAGTATATTGCCAGCATCAAAAGAATCTGATAATGTTTAACGAGGTTATAGTCCCTTGAATTTTCTCTCCTTTTTTGTGCACGACACTATACGATGGGAGGGACTACACTGTTTTGTTGTTGCTATAACGGGTGATTCATTATGAGATTAGGTTTTTAATCTCAAATAAAAGGCATTATAGTAAATTTTATAGTAAAAATTGAATCAAAAGGACAATCTTTGACATTTATTTTTTATAGATTATCTTGTTTAAATGTTGACCACGACTACGCCGTAAATGGTCCGTCATGAGGGACCAATGTTGGATGACGAGTTCTCACGAATGATACTAGTAATGTTGGCTTCCAAAGTTTCGATTGAAGCTGACTTATACCTGAAGACTAGAGACTTCGAGTAACCCAAAAGAAAATAATCTAAAGATGTGCTACAAGTGTGTCAGTCCGGGCGTGAATGAACAAATTGTGAATGAAACTGCGTCAATGAAACTTTTGATCTTAATATTTATGCGATTCGAATGATAAATTATGAAAGGGATTGTAGGGTGATTGATTACCAAAATGTTTTTAAGAGTATTGGGAGGAGAAAAGAAAAATTAACATCATGAAAAAAGCTAAAGTTGGTTGCGTTAGCTTTAATTAGTAAAAAGGGAAGAAGTTAATTGAATCTGTAAATAGTGGAAAACAGTTTGGCCCGATATATGGGGCCTAGAATGATTTGGCATAAAATGGTGTAAATAATAGATGAATGCTAGCAGATGCGACCAAAGTGTATGAAATATGCCCTGTGAAATTAAATGCTTTTATAAAAATGAACGTTTGCATGCAATCAAATCCGGGCGATAATTGTTAATTAAACAATAACTGACGTTGGCTCGTTGTAAGCAATTTGCGCATGGTAAATAAAGGCTACGCATCCAGTTCATCCTTTCCATATCAGAGAAATGAGAATAAATTCAATTTGAGAGGTAGACGCGCGTTACTTACCTTACCGCCGAAGTAATACAAACAAGCGCGCATTGAACTCTTGTATATTTCCTATTTATTTATTGATTTTTATGAACAAAAACAAGCGCGCATTGAGCACTTGTATATTTCCGTTTTTCAAATGATTTTCATAAAATCCCTTTTTTTTAAAATGATTTTTTTTTTTTAAGTTACCTTTCTTTTTTTAAGGATTTTTGTAAGTTCCTTTTTTTAATGATCTTAAGTTTCGTTGAACGAGAATAGATTTTTTTTCTTATTAGAAATGTCCTTATTCTGTTTTTTTTGCAATAAAATTATGATTTGTTAAATGTTGAAACTTCGGTCTTTCCATTCCGTTTTACCTGACCGGGTATAGGACCCACAACGATGGCAGGCTCCTCCTATAGCATGGGCTAGCCATCGGGAGCGCGTTAACAGGGGCTCTTCCTGGGAAGAGTGGCCTTCCGCTCGTGTGCTCTTTTATGGTATAGAGTTATGTGGTTCGATCACATAATTCTATAACATAAATTGGTCACGTATATATTTCTCATTTGATGGGAAAGTTGAAATTATGTTTGTATGAGTTTTCCACTCAAATGGGAAATATATGGTCACGTCTACGTTTGGATCTTGATCCAGTTGGGAGGATGCGAGGGGGAACTGCCTCTATCTGGATGTCTCACTCTCATTTGTAGGCCATAAGAATCGTTGGGTAATGACGAAGTCCCCTTAAGTCCGTCTGTCTTCCCCAGGTCAACTTTGTCCTTTGAGTCAGCAGTTTCTGACCCTTAGTTGGTTACCTCCTTTTCGACTTCGATCGACCTTTATTTGACCCCGGAATTCGTGGATGCAGAATTCTTTTGTAGTGGGTCCTTGTGCTGGGGGAAAGAACCCGCTGCATGACATCGCAATGCTAGTTTGCCAACGCATTCACGCGTCCCCAGACAAGGCCAATCTCAGCGGATCCCAACATCTTCTTCCGCTGAGGCAGCAGACCATCGCTGCAGTCCTGCATGGGCATTTTATATATCTTCCTACTTTCGCTACAAGTTTCTTCATGAAATCTCTCTCAAACAAGCGAACGAGACGTGTCAAATTATTACATGTTACATAACTACTTGCACGTTGAAATTAACGGTCGAGTAGCAGCATGCTTCTTAGTAGACTCGAACACAAACTGCAACTGCCAGTACTCCACCAAATGTTTATATCCAGTCGAAGAGTGAGCTTTTGCTTAAAATTTTGCCAAAATTTGTTGAACATGCGTACACTTGAGCTCCCATTCCACGGAAACTCTTCCTCTCCACCCCGTCTCATTTGTATGTAAATTGAGAGAGCCAATATTCGAATAGGGAAAACAGACTTGCAGCAGAGCGAGGAGAGGTTTTAAAGTAATTGCACCTTTCTCCTCTCTGAAGCTTTTGCCTGAATCGCTCTTGAGCTGCTGTCTTTTCTTTCTTCTTCTTTTTCTTCGCAATTCTTCTCTCTGGAGCTTTCGCTTAGCTTGCTCGTGAGTTTCTGTCTTTTCCTTCTTCTTCTTCTTCTTCGCTGCTCATACTTTTAGGTATTGATGCCTTTTGCTGGTGACGACATGAGGCGCCGCATTTGCGCGTTCACAATAACACTGTTTATGTGGGAAAATCATTTCAGCTTTAGAAGAAAGTACTACAAGCAGAAGTCTAGAGCACCGACTGGCAGTCCGCTTTCACAATTTTTAAGCGACGTTTCCATGAGCTGGATCGAAGAAAAATAGAACGAAATGGCGTAATCTCCAAGTTTTGGGTTTGATTCGTAGGCGAAATTTTCGGCATAGTATACGAAGAAGATATGAACAGTCTCCTGCCAAAATTTAATAACATCCACAGAAATATCAATTTTACTATTGAGGAAGTCACCAATAAAGAACTATCTTTCTTCAGCTTGAAAATTATGAGGGCTAGCGGTAAATTAGAACTGGTCATATACCGAAAAAAGACAAGCACTCAAAGAAACGTAGGAAGGATATCAAAACATGCGTGATCACAAAAAGTGGCATCTTTCCGAGCTTGGATACACAAGATGCTGTCAGTAAGACTGAGCATGGAAAACCAAATGAAGGAAATAAATTACATTTTTGGCACAGCGAAGAAAACGGATATGAAGCTAGGACAGTTTTAAAAATAATGAAGAAAATCGGAGCAAGAAGAACGCGGGATAGTTTCACTATGCTCTACGAGGTGTGACAATTAAGTAATGAGACTGATTTTAAGTACATGAGGATAGTGCTCTTAGTCGTGCCCAGGTATTTTGATGGCATAAAGAGTTTAAGAAGGGGTGTGAAAGCGTGGAAGGTGAGGCGCGGAGTGAGAGACCAGTCGGCGCGGACTGACGTGAATGCGCAGTGTGTGCGTGCCCTAATCCGTGAAGATCGGCATTTAACAGTTCGAATGCTGGCCTCAGAACAGGGTATAAACCGTGAAACAGTTAGACAAACCTTAACTGACGATTTTGGGATGAAAAAGTTGTGCGCGAAGATGGTTCTAAAGAACCACACCGCCTGCCTCGTGTCCCAGTGTTTGGCCTCTAAAGGGATTGCCGTATTGCATCAGCTACCTTATTCGCCCGATATGTCACCCTATGACTTTTTTTTGTTCCCTAGAACAAAATCAGTGGTCAAGGTAACCCATTTTGAGTCGATTACGGACTTCCAGGCGGCCGACAAATCAAATGCACTCATTGTTATTAAGCATATATTAGACAAACAAGGCGAACGGTCAAAATCAGATTCAAAGAGTACACAAAGGAGGCACAATTGGCGATGTGGCGAGGAAACATGAGCAAGGTTAAATCTTCAGTAGCGAAACATATTTGCGAAGGACATTAAATTGAATGAGGCGATCTCACTGTATTCAAGGACGTAAGGAGCATGCGAAAACTTGACGTGTATGAATCATTATGGATTATGAGGCAGACAACCGAAACCAGACTCAACGATGACCTGAGCAATGGATAGTCTAGCTTCCTGGATTTAGTAAAATGGCTGTGGCGTTTCTCTTTTCTTTCCTTTTTCTAACGATTGTACTTAATTAGAAATTAATAATAATGATAATAATAAAAGACCCTAAGCAATAATAGGCGAAGTAATAAGAACCAATCAAAATAAATAAAATAAGATTAGGACATGTAGGCAGGTATTAAAATACTATAATAATAAGACCTTAAGCAATTAGACCTTAGGCAATTAGAACTTGGTTTATCTTAGTATAAATATAGCCGAAAAGGCCTTAGAACATCAGAAAATATTGGTCAAAAAATAAGGGAGCAACTTAGTTTCGAAATATATATCAGTAGAACAAAAACAAATAGCGTTTTAATGGAGAGCAGGCAAATTAATGATATATTCAATTGATGTCTCGTATCTTCAACACACTGATTCAGGTCATCAGAAAAGTTTATGCTCTCCTGCCTTCTCAACTTTTTGCATAGCTTCAAAGTTTATACTAACAAAAAGTAATCAGAGGAAAGAAAACGATTGAATATGATTTACTTCAACGAATATTACTTTTTACTTATCGGTCACGAGAAGGCAATGAAGCTACTTGTAGATAATAAGACACTTTATATTATTAGATGAAGTTAGTGCTAATAATAATTTGAGACTAGTTTATTTATCATAAACATCTTTAAACCAACAGCAATATTCTTTAGATGAAAATTACCAAATCAAGCGTGTTGCACTAGATGGAAAAAAAGATATGATTAAAGGGATACGAATTTCATCCGAAATCCAAGTGGAAATGTAAAGAAGAAATGTTCATCATACACGGGAGCGATATCGCTGGCTCATTCAAACGTGCAAAGCGATTGCTGGCCCTTGCTTTTCACACCTTTAAAATATTCTAAAACATCCTTTTCCAGCTTCACAATGGTTTCTCGTGTCGTTTGAAATTCCAATTTTGATATTCGCTGACAATATAAATGCCATTAAACATAAAAAAAAATATTTGCTACATTACATTCCTGCGGCTTTTGCAGACTGTTTTGCTGAACGTGTCATGGTTGTGGTTATGCAAAACCATTTATCATTTTCTTAAGGAACGTGCTGAGTTTCAGAGTTTTAGTTGTAGCTCCGTGGTATCATTGTCGTTGTTGTCATCATCACTCTGTCGTTTCACAGCGAAAATATTCGCGCGAAAAAAGGTATCCTGTCGCGTCGCCTTTCAACGTCGTCGTCCATTGAAAGCTGAGAGTAACTTCTTTTAATTAGATTTCATTAGGATGCGATGTGACGCTATATCATATTTTAGAGGGTTACTTCACGTTACCGTCGCAGTGCGAAGCAAAAAGGATATCAACTGGATTCATCGCGTCACCGTCATCGTTCTTGGGTCGTTGGTCGTTTCCTTTCCTATCTTTTTTGGCGGATTGCTGTTGCGTACAAAATGTGCTGTAACGTTTTTCATTAGACTTCTAGCGTATCCTTGCGAATGACGACAACAGCAACTACGGAGCTTTGAATGGTTTATAGCGTAGGATGTGAATATTTCAAATGTTTCCGCGTTTTGGAGTCGCGTGCATAGCTAAAATGGGTGATGTCTACGTCGACGTAGACGATGATTTATTTTATCTTGGATTTACTGCGAACGCCCGCGATGTGTGTCTTTGAAGCGGAGAAACATTTCGTAACGAAAGTTTAATGCCCGTCGTCGTTTATACATCTATCAAAGGCGGAATATCTAATTTAAATTTATTTTTTCAAGCGTGAAATTTTTCTTTTATGAATCAAATTCAAAAGGCTTTGAGTATTTTTTTTATGGGAGAAAGGAGTCAGTAATTGATTCAATTCGTAGGGATGTAGTGTTGAGGGTGGTTGATAGCTAGGCATGTCTTTAAGCTTACATCGATTCTTATAGCAAAGTTGATTAACATCCCAACAACAACATATATGTGAAAAAGAGGCCAAGTTTTTACAAATGACCTTAAGATAGTCAGTGTTACCGAAAAAATTGAGATCTAACGGGTACCAAGTTCCTTTAAAAATAACAGAAGGAATGTGCAAGATTCTTCAGTTTATTGAAAAACATGGCTACTCACACCAATGTCATATTTCCAAATTGGCACGTTTTGGTTCTTAATAGATTACGTTTCAAGAATGAGACTCCTGCAATTAGAGTTGACTTCTACATCTGGCAATATTATTTTACTGTCTGCTGATTAAAAATTCCAATTGTAGGCAACATATTGATAAAATTCCGAGAAAAAATATAAAGAGATTGATCGGACTATTCTATACCTTCTGTATTTTGGGTGCTGTGCTCACCCAATGAACATTCAGCAAATTATTCTGGCTGCCTAGAGCGAATAAAGCTTAAAGCAAAAATTGCCGAAATACGTGCAAATTACCGGATTAGCCCCATGTATTGGCAACAGTAATTTTCCTGCTCTTATGTCAAAGAATAACGATTTATCATTTTCTGCCTTACTCAGAAACTCTCATGGTTTATCCTATTCTGCAATCACCATAACCTCACTCCCTACGTCTGGTAATATCGGTAACAGTATTCAGGAAAATTATCTAGCCACATTAAATCCCTTCTTCATTTTGGAGTCTCTCCGGCTGTGCTCATAAAGGAAGAGAGTTCCTTTTGAATTCTGATGACCAACCAGAAGCCCTTTTTAATTTTTTCATTAGTATTGTGAGTGGCAAATAACTTAAAAAT
Organism: Odontomyia ornata; assembly: GCA_963969285.1. Classification (NCBI taxonomy): domain Eukaryota; kingdom Metazoa; phylum Arthropoda; class Insecta; order Diptera; family Stratiomyidae; genus Odontomyia; species Odontomyia ornata. The sequence goes on along the minus strand of OZ017738.1, from coordinate 126,439,183 downwards.
CATCGCATTAAATATGAATACACTTCAATCATATGAGAAAAGAATCGCTATGCAGTTAATTCTTGATTGGTACCTTCCACATCTTGGTTTTTTTAAACGCATGAATGACATAAGCCATTATTTAACAACTACACAATTCTTCGAAATGATGCTGGTAGAGGTGCAGTTATTCAAAACATTTAGTTTTCCAAATTCCTTGCGCAATTTCCTCTCTTTCTTTTCTTTCTTATACAATTGATACATTACATATGCGGATACACCATCCACATTAGAAAATTACTTGTGGCTTCTTTATATTTTCCCTCGGATTTAGGCTCACTGTTGATCCCTCATCTTGACTTCTTGCTGAATACCTTTGATAGATTTGACGGTTTTAATGGGGTGGAGACTTAAATGCAAGGAATCATAGCTGGGGTGACTGCAGTATTAACTCTAATGGTAGAATCATTCTCAATTTGTTTTTTGTGTTTGGAAGGTGAATGCCGTTTACGCACAGAGTGTGGGGCTCCCATGCACGCAAAAAGGCGACTGGATTACCCACAAAACACCTCCCTTATAAATGTGAGAACCTAGCCTGGAACCGTTTGACACATTATTCGGGCCAGACCTCGTTTTGTTACGCCGTGAGGCGCCTTCAAGCAGGGGAACCCCTCTCCTAGCGAGAGGGCAGCAGGGAAGAGGAAGTGCTAGAGACCCAGGTACCTCACTGATGGCTTCGATTCGATTCGTATGTCTCAAATACTGATCATCCTTAATCTAGGGATTCTCTTTTTATCAAGATGACCACTTTGGTTTTCTCCAGTGTTAAACTGAGCCCGCGAGCAGTCATCCAGCCCATCAGTAGCCCGTCGTAAGATACGTTGCACAGGTCCGGCCCAAGGGTAAAACTCTGGGGAGCATCCGATGTAATTTCCATCCTTCGTTGGCCCTGTGTCGTATCGTAGAGCAGGCTTCGGTCCTTCAGGCAGTTCGTCAAAAGCCGCATTAGATATTCTGGAACTTGAAAAGGGTTTTCCAGCGTATCCAGAATATGTACCCATCTAGCGGAGTAGAAGGTGTTCCTGACGTCAAGTGTCGCCCCCAGGACGATCCGTCGCGTGGTGCGACTATGTTCCTCTGCCTATTGGACCACGCTCACCACCTCTGCAATCTCATTAATGGTAGAACGTCCTGCTCTAAGGCCATACTGTCAAGGAGATAGGTCCCCAGCAGCACGAATTGCGTCAATGAGGCTTCCCTTGATGAGTTTCTCTAGCACTTTCCCAGCAGTGTCTAGCATGCAAGACGGGCGGTATGCAGACGGCGATTCGAGATTTCCCTTCTTATCATCATTAACCTCGACACTTTTGATTGTTCCGGGAAAGCCCCGTCCCGTAGGCAAGCGTTGAATGTGCTGAGTAGCAAATCAGGACAATTGTGATAGACAAGCTGCAACACCTCAGCTGGAACACCATATGGACCTGGAGCCTTCCTCACTTTCAACGAGAGGACTACCTCTTCCCGTTCCGGCTGTGTGAAGAGTGGACACTCGACTGCTGTTTCACCATGGATAGCGTCAACATGGACGAGATGGGCAGGAAAGTGTGCCCGCACTATTTCGTCCATCTTTTTCGCATCATGTGTACAAGGTTTCCGTAGGGCACCAAGCTTCTGCGTAATTAGCTTGTACCCAAGGCCCCACGGATCCTTGTTCACATTGCCCACTAGATCTTGCTAGCAGCGAGCCTTGCTGTTGTTGATCAATTTGCGAAGGTGTTTCCTGGCTGGCTTATATGCTGCTACGCGGTTGCTTGCCTCGTCACGGTTTTGTGCCCGTTGAGCCTCATGCTGAAATTTGTGATAATCCCTTCGTTTTTCAGCGATTCCAGTTGACCACCAGTACATCAGTGCCGTGCCGGGGTTTTTGACGGGGCATGGAAGCGTTGTAAGCAGTCGTGATGATGCTCACATTTAAGTGCACCACGTCTTGAAGTGCCAGTTCTTCCATCCCATTCGGATCTCCCTATAGCGGTGCGCCTGCTGTGAGCAGCTTGACGGACCTCTCGGCATCCATCCTTTTGATGCTCCATCTAATAGTAGAAAGCTGAGAGCACAGACCTCGGGAGACACCATAACCGATCTCAAACAGAATGCACTGATGATCACTGGCTGAGTAGTCCCATCATACTCTCCAGTTGTGTATCCCCCGTACTAAGGACTGCGAGGTGAATGAGGCGGTATGGTTGCTTCACAGCCGATACGGCGGTAAGTCGGCGTACTGCCGGTGTTTAGTACGACGAGCACCGTCCTGACCACCTTTTCTAGGACTCGTTCTCGCCGCGGATCTGTTTCAGGCATGCCCCATTCGTTTGCTTTAGCGTTGAAGTCGTCCCCAATGTGCACATTCCCATCTGCATTCAAAACACTGCCCTCGAAAGCCTGAAGCTTGGCTTGGAAAGATGATACTGACTCGTTCAGCGTTAGGTACACACTAAAGAAGGTGGTCCCATAGCACTGAACCCACACAAAACCATCCCCACGTCCACAGCTCTCCGCCTGGAAATCACTATTTCGAACCCAGATGGCGACAGTACCAGTTGCATCAGGATACCATGATGCCGATCTTTCATCATAGTGTTGCTCACTCAACAGCATAAAATCATGTTCATGTCCCTCGCAAACTGCTCAAGCAGATTTTGTGTGGTTGAACTGTGGTGTAGGCTAAGTTGCAGGACGCGGATCATCAAAGTTCTGATTTTGCCTTGGCTAGGGCTTCTTGGAAAACCAGACATTTTTCTGATCTCAAGACGTGTCTACAATCAGGTCTCGGATTGGCATCCTTGCAAAGAATACAGTGTGCCTCTTTTATACACTCTTTTCTTTTATGGGACATAAAAGAAAACCTCATTTGTAACATAGGGAACTCCTACCGGGTCCCTTGCATACTTGTGCAGTGTGACCACTGCCAAGGCATTTGAATCATTGAAAAGGCGTTGCTCTTCACCGTATCCTACAGGCAACCCACCCTATTCGTACTTTGTCCTTATTCGAAAATTGTTCTGCGTCCTTTTTGGTCAAGTCAACTATGGTCATGCGTTGTCGTCTATTGTTTTCTGGTGTAAGCCTTGCTTTAATCTTTCCCACGCTAGGGAACTCCCTTTCGATGGCCTCTTCTACCTCAGCCAGATCCATGACGAAGTCAATGTCTCTTATTTCGATCGTTACCATCGGCTATAGTTGCGCTTTTGCCGAGAACTTTCTTTACTGCGTCACAGAATGCTTCCCTGCTCTAAGCCTCTTCTCCAAATTCGACCAGTATGTGGTCCGACCACGTTACGTTTCCCCTGATGTCCCGCAGCACCTCCGCGTAGGATTGACCATCTTGGGGTTTTACGAGCAGGGCCTGTGGCCGGGGTCTTTGTCGGGGCTTCTCCCTTCATCTTTCTCCTATTCTCTTCTTTCTCTCCTATTTCGCATCGTTTTTTTTTTCTTCTTGGGCGTCCGTGCGAACTTTGCTTTCTGGCAGTTTTTGGAGGAATTTCTTGGCGGCTTTCTTCGATCCTTTTGTAAGCCCTGTCTGGAACCCCTGATCCGGCATTCTGCACCTATCAAGTGCCTCTTCCTTCCTTATTCTATCCCAACCTCCTTCGATTGGGCTAGACGCCATTCTTTGATTGATTTTTGATGGTGGAGCTATCTGCACGTGCTCTTTAGATTTCACCCCAAGCGTTTCTTTAGCCTTTTGCACTGCTTCGGCGTTCTAGTCCTCTTCGGCCTTTAACTAGCTCCTCCGATAATGCCCTATGCGGTCTAGGAGCTCTTCTAGTTCAAGGAGCCCCATCTTTACTGATTTGGTGATTTTTGGCGAGTCACATGCAGATTGTATTCTTTTTAGAACAACTCCCGCGTTTCATAATAGCCTTTCTTCTTCATGTCACTGGGCCGCAATTGTACTTTGCGACAGTCGTTTTTGGGAGAGATTATCTGCTTCTGTTTCTAAATACAGTACTTCCGACATCTTTTTGACGTTGGCGATGAAATCATATATCGTCGCTTTCTTTACTTGGTCACTCGTGTCTTTTCCTGCCGTGATCTTCTCTTTGACTGCAGGATGATTCTTTATTAATTCGGGATTTACAACCCTTGCTTCAATCGCTTCGGTAGCGATCACAGCAGTGACCATCGAATTCTTGAATTTGTTTGTATTTTTCTCCACCGCTCGAACATCTGGCGTGTTCTCTAGATTTTCCCACTTTTCCTTCATAGGACGCTCTAGCGTTTGCATCATTTTTTTTTTTCTTGCACTCTAATGCCACAGGAATCTCAGTTTGGACCAGACTGTCTGTTAATTTCCATTTTTATTTATTTATTTATTTAGCCATGCAAGGCACTGATACAAGAAATATAAAGAAAAAAAAAATTAATTTTATAATAAAATATTCACAATAATTTCTTAATAGTACAATTTAGAATTAATTTATAAATAAAAAAATTGTGAGAAATGCAATGTGCTATTAAAATAAAATATATTGTGAGGGTAGGGTGCGTGATGGATTTAAGATGAAAAGACATTTGATAATAGAGCTTTAAAATGGGTTCTGGAAATGTTTGGGGAGTATCGTGCACTAAGTGAGTTAAACTTTTTGCAACACCTGTTAATCGGCTCATTATCTGCATAGATTGTATTATGCCACTCTTCAACTTACTGGCGAGAATGCCTAGTGACTCGCATGGCTCATGCACTTTTATTCTATCAGTTAAAAATCAAATCAAAAGCGAAACAACAAGTTATCATAGTTCTACGGGAAGCAAGTGATGGTAAATTGAGAATTTGCAGCCTAAGCTCATAGGAGGGTAGAACTTCAAAATTCTTCGGATCATATAGCGATCTCAATGCAAATAAGATAAACTGTTTTTGAACAGACTCGAGTCGGTCAATGTGCACGTTGAAAACAGGATCCCAAGTAAGACATGCGTATTCAAGAATCGGGCGTACTAAAAAGAGATATAAAGTCTTCCGAGAATCTTATTGGCTCTACCAAGGACTCTATCATAATGCAGATTGAAACGTAATTTATTGTCCAAAATAACACCGAGGTCTACAACGCTGTCCACTCTTTTAAGTTTGTGGTAGTCGAGATAATAACCGATGGCAAGGACAGAGTTTTTATGGGAAAAACTTATTATCTGACATTTTTCGAAATTCAGAGAGAGAGAGAGAGTTGGTTTTTTTGACCATTCTAAAAGAGAGTTTAACTTGTTTTGAAGGAATTTCGTATCCTTTGGAGACGTTACCACCTTGAATAGCTTGAGATGGTCAGCATAAAATAGATGCGGAATGTCCGACAAGATAACAGAGAGATCCGAAATGAAGACGTTAAAAAGCATGGGACCAAGATGACTGCCTTGAGGTACTGTAATGATTTTCAACATTTCAAGTCCGAACGCGGAACCGACCTCTCATCGGTTTTAGACGTTAAGTCTGAGTAGTGCCAACGGATGGTACCAACAGGTCAACCAATCCGTGCACCGTAACCCATTCACGCGGTGGCTGCTTGTCGGCCAGCTAGTTCGGAGAGGATTTCGGTCGCGGGTCTCCGAATGGGTTACGCTCAATTACAATATTTCAGCCACCTGGACATGCCCGTTTTCCAAAACGCGTTATCAAAACAAACCATACGGAGAAGAAACGTACTTTACGTTACTCCGTATTTATTCTTATAACCAGTCAAGAATTCAAAATCTAATTTTTATTTCACGTTCCCGAAGTTTCGACGCGGTACCGAAAAGTATACTACTCTAACTCAACCCGACGAAGACTACTCTAAATAAAATAACGAAACAACAAAAGTACCGCGTACCGCGCGCGACGTGAAACCGACCTCAGCGGATTTGGCGAAACCCTACCCTCGCGACGACATACCTACCCTGCACTCTCTCTTCCCACTGAAAAAGAAGAACCGCTGAAAAGGAAAGTCGTGGTTAAATTTAGCAATTAATTTTGATATGTGATTTCATTTTAATTTATTTTTCCCATTCTAGAGCCTAAATAGGAATAAACATCGAACTTAATTTAATAGATAATCTACACATACATATGTTTATTATGAAAATCTAAACTTATGAATAGTTTATATAGAATATTAAGTCGAATATGATTTATTTGCATCCTAAAACCTAAGTCCAGTTAACAATCTCTTGTGACATTCTAATAAATTCGTTAAAGGTTGCAATTTTTGTAGTGTGTCCTGCACTATATAAGTTAAAAGTTAAATGCTTTGAAAAACAAAACAGACATTGGCACTTAATATTTAAATAGAAATTATAGAAGTTGTAAACATGTTGTTGCCATCAATGAAAGGAATGAATAACTTGAATAGAATATAAATATGACACAAGGAAAAATTCAAAGCTCTCATAAATTTTAAGAAATAGACTGAGAGTCAGGAGCGTATTTACCTTGGTTAATTCAAAATTTTAATACACTTAATGAACAAGACAGTCAATTCTGATAGCTTTCCGCAACGGGAGCAATTCCAGCAAAAAATTTCAAAGAGGCCTAAGAATCTGGATACTAAATCATGATAATTCTGAAGGTAGCATTTAATTATATTTTCTATCATACAAATTATTGCCAGCAATTTCTACCCGTATTTTTTTTGTAAAGGCCAGCAGTGCTCTGGCAATTCGTTAGGAATGCGAACACGTTCTGGGAATAATTTTTACCCGAAAAATATTATCAAATGCTGTCTCTTGGATTGTAGCGATTCTTACTTTTAACTCGAATAAACCTTATCCCTCAACCATTTCATAATGCTATAGGGTTACAACCCGGCCGTGCAGGGATGCCAGAGTTGACTTTTCCTATTCAACAAGTATACGAGGATAAGGTTCGGAGTATAAATTTTTACGACTTACGAAATTACCAATACAAATACATTGCTGAATTCCGGTCTATGACAGAAGGATTTAAAAAAGTTAACAAAAAAATAATGTTCATATTATAGTTAAGTCATATTTATAATTTCTGTTTTCACGATACCCACTCTTTAATGTATGCTTAATACGTGTATGGTAAAATATTTCATCTAGATACAATCAATCTTTTTTATACTATAATTTAATTTGTATTTTTGTTTTCAAACATTTAATTATAATGTGCAAGTCTAAATTCATTCGCTCATGTTTACCGTCTAAATTAAAGATAGGCGATTTTCTAATATTTATTGCGTATACAAATCAATCATCAAACTTTTGTTGAAATCTTCAAATTTAACGTACACGGGGGTATTTAAATAGAATTTGTGACCCTGAATGTCACATATCAAATGTATTCATTGCTGCAAGGTTAATCCGAAATTCTCTCTAATTAACGATGTTTCAAAATATTCAGATTACATTCAAGTACAAATCTACTATGCGCACAGTATGATTACTTGTAACAATGAACAAGTAGTTTCAGAAACACTGGTATGTGTTTGTATTGAAAACGGAGTTTTTTTTTTTTTGTTGATTGACTAAGTATGAAAAAAAAAGAATATACAAAAACTGGACTGTAAAACAATGATATAAAGATAAACGTCTTTTCCCTTTATAAAAAATTGGTGAGTGCTTCGAGCTAACCTTATCTTGAATAATTTTAATGAGTTTAATTACATAATGCCGTAGCACGACGCTTACATTTGAAGCGATGGATTGAACTCTAAACAAAAACTTAACTCATTGGATTATCTTAACTGAAAAATGTGAACGGGTTATATTTAAATGGATTAAATCCTCTTAAAATGCAGCCAGATGTCTCCCTGCGATAAAACCACGAAAGCTGCGATGGCCTGGCTAAGTGTAACAAATTGCGAGTACTTAAGTACTCGGTGGTAAAACTGAGGGATGATGCCAGTTATAAAAACCCAGGAAGCTCAGTCGTACCGCGTGGAAAAACAAAAGTGTATCCCGATTCGCAGTCGGAGAAGATGACACCTACGGGAAAACAGGGCTCGAGATAGGCTATAACGCTACGACGGCTACGACGGCTACGACGGAATGTTTTCAACAGTTATCTGAACGCGAAACAACATACATGAATGAGATCACTACTTCAGTCCTGTTCACATACCTTGATGATTCCAGCTCCCAAGATTTCCGAGTTCACGCAATTCGGATACTGACGTTCATTCCAGATTAGCCATTCAAATGTTTTCCTGAATTAGATTCAGCATTTGGAAATCATATCCGGAGCCTGCGAGTCCGGTGCACATGAATTCCAATTCCTTGATAGTTCTGAGGCCAAATGGTGGGAACTTTCACTGGCACACTTTGAAGGTTGTGTCAGCATTCAAATTTATGGAGCGATTAACTGCAAGCAAACATGGTAATGCATTCGTCGATGTAAGCCGAACGAAAAATTACCTCTTAATTAGATTTAATCCGATTAGTACCGCGCCAACATGCTGCTACCGCCACCTTTTTTTTCACTCGCAGCCGAACCTCCTTGCACTCCCATGTGGCTGTCAAATTCTACCGGTTTTCTCATCGGACAAAACAGATGTGTGTGGAATGGAACGCCACATGGCGGCAATGTGCATCTCCATTTGTCGCCAGTGGCATAGTTTTTCGATGGCCACGGTGGAGGGGGCATTCCCAAATGGATATGTCTCGAAATGCGTCGGGGTTTTGATTAATATTCTGTTTCAAATATTTAAATCCACAGATCTAAATATTTGGAGATAAAAAAAATATTTTCTGCGCAACGATATCCGCACGAAAGATGAAGTCCGCTTGCATTTCGAGGTCATACCCATCTGGCCGAGTGCAAGGGGTCGGGATCGGAATCACTTCGATTCCCGGGCGTAGGCGTCACATTACAGTACACCGGAGAAGACATTTATTTCTTTTGAAAAAAATCCTTGAAATTTGACGATTTGCGTTTTATTTTTGAGACAAGAGTCGAGCCATTCTAACAAAGGGCCACAGATACCGAAATTTTTTATTTTTTTTCTCAAGATTTTGTGGTTGACACGATCAAACGCTTTACTGAAGTCAGTGTAAATTGCATCGATTTGATAGCCTTTTTCCATTCCACAAAGGGCAGTAGAAACCAACACCGAGAGATTTGTAACTGTTGAGTGTTTTTTTTGGAAACCATGCTGTTGGTCGTTCAGCCGAGGCTCAATGATGGGCGATATTTTTGAACAGACTATTTTTTCAAAAGTTTAGGAATTGCTGATAGTATTGCGATGCCTTTGTAATTTTCAACTGACGCCTTGTCTTTATTTTTATAAATTGGAATCAAGTAAGTTTTCTTCCGAATCGATGGGAAAATTCCAGAAGTGAGGGATTTATTAAAAATGATATGCAGGGGTGGAATCAATTGCACTTTACAGTGAAACAAGAAGCAAGGAGGGAGTAAATCAGGACAAGGCCCTTTATTTAGATGAAGCGTCTCTATTGCATTGGATCTTCGGAAATGCCAAGTTCTTCGATGAGGGATGCTGAATTTATGTCTGTAGGATGAAAAGTTAGCTGGACAGTATACGGATTGGAAATGGCTTGCAAAAAATTCACAGATATCCTCGGGATTGCATGAGTTTGATTCTTAATACACCATCGAATTGGAAAATCCTTGAGAATTACGTTTGGTATTAACGAAGTCAAAGAACTTTTTCGGGTTGTGGATAATGTTTTCACCAATAATATCAACATACAAATTATATTCTTCCCAAGATTTGAGTTGAAACTCTTTTCCTAGCTCCTCATATTTATTTTTAATTTCTTGGCTAACGTTTAATTTTGTCTGAATTATTTTGTGGAGCTTATGCCTTTGATTTCGCAAGTGGCGCAAATCGTCATCAAGCCAAGGCTCAGAGAGCTTTTTTTTCTTTTTAATTTTGGGTACATATCTCTCAACGGCGTCCATGAAAATATTGTAGAAACAATCTACTGCATTGTTTGTATCTTACGTTGAAAGCGTACCAGTCCAGTCAATATTGTGGAGATGTTTGTTTATGCTATCATTGTCAGCATTAAGGAAGTCAAATACAATACAATTATTGTACGAAAGATGGCATGTGCTATCCGTAGTAGTTAATTCAACTGAAATTGCGGAATGGTGGCGGCTATTGGAAAATAAATGTTCCACTGTTACATAACCAGTATACCCTATGTATACTGGTATGAACTGGGAGCTCATTTGATGTGTATCCAATATACATTATCAAGGCTCCCGGGGAAAGAACTCGCTGTTAACACCACTTACCTGCTACTCTATCCATTTGAACTAGAACAACAAAATACGAGAAATTATTTTAAGGCGGTTGACTTTATTTCTCGGTTCACTTTTCTCGAAACATTTATAAATTACACGTATCAAATTATAGTAAACCTATATTAATATTGAGTGGAGCGCTTTTCATTTGGCTGGTCACGCTTCACACGTGAGCGCCAGCCTGTGCAGGGTATTAGATAGACGAGCTGTTGGTTTGGGGTGGCCACACGGCGTGGAACGCCAAAGGGCCGATTGAGCATCGCGGCGCAAGCCAACACCTCACCCCTTACCATTTCGTTGAATACTTTCTCTATACCTTCTTCTGAATATTTTTTGCTCGCGTTATTACCTATGGTAGTTGATGAGTGGGTAGCAGCGCGCTCCCTTTTGGACTTGAAAAATCGACTGCCTCGAATGCTTTGCCCAAGATCTTTAAATACTGTTCTTTCGTGGGCTTTCAACCTAAATTCTCTTTAAAGGTGCTGAGTAGCCGAACACGTTCACTCTCGTTCCACGAAAGTTTTTCTTCCCCGTTTTGTCTCGCTTGCTCGGCTGATGAATATTCTCGTTTACTTGACTGCTCGCTTATTTACTGGCGCATGTGTTTCTATGGCTAACTTTCATTGGTGAAGTGCGAGTACATAGGTGTTGTTTGCTCGCTACTATTGCAGTTATAAAGCGGGAATATATCCGAGCATATTTTATGTGTTCGTTCGCAACACCGCATCGCTTTTTGGGTTCACTACAACTTCGTCATATGCGTTAGTAAATATGAGATCTAACCAATTACCATGAAGGTTGGGGGTCGGAGCAACTTGCTGCAAATCATTGCCATACAGGGTGCTAATAATGTTGAAGTCTATACTGTTGAGAAGATTGGCTGGGAGTAGACCACTATCAGATTTATCGACCATTAATGTCAGATTTGATCGGTTAAAATCCCCGGTGACGATAATTATGTCTTCTTCATTGGTGGAAGCAACTAATGAAAAAATTAAATCACATGCCCTACTGTAAACTTCTTCAGTAGATCTTGGAAGGAAATAAAAAGCCCCTATATACCAGTTTACATTTGCCATTTTGACGCGGACAATTTTGTGCTGGTAAGAATTGTTAGAGACTGTACTTATGGACTCACTGAAAAACGACTTCTGCACTGCAATCAAGATACCCCATGTCCGTCTTCGCTGCCATTGTATTGATCGTCATTTTTGTCATCGTTAGTACCGCTCCTGATCTGCTGTTAGCATCGTGGCTGCAGCCGCTATTTGCGTCATCGTTATTGTTATTTTTGCATTCCTTTTTGAGTTTTTAAAAATCTTTTTTAAGGATTTTAGTTGCTCCAGCTTTATTAGATCCCCCCTCTGAGCTGCTATCTCCGTTTGTGTGTGTAGTCACCTTTCTGATTTATTGGAAGGCACCTTTTTTGATGACCGGATATTAAATAATAAGCAAATTCATGACTCTATTCGATTGCTGTCTAGTAGTGTTTCTGAATATTTGGATACTTTCGCTCCTGCTAAAAAATTCTTTAATTCTAAATATCAAAACATTTCCCAATCAACTCTTCATCTCATTCGCAATAGAAACTTATGACAACAGAAATTAAAAAGACTATTTCATCAAATTATAATAGAGTCAATCCTGCTTACATTTGCCTAAGATCAGAAATTAACTCTCTGAGTAAAATTATAAGAGACAAAATCTGTATAGAAATGAATTCGACTTACAAAGCACGACGTTCTTCTCTGACCTCATCTTCGGATGTGTTTAAAGGGTTAACAAATTGACTGGACGACTTTCGTACAATTGGAATATTTCATCCCACCCTATTAGTCATAATGGCCAAGTCTATGTTTCAAGCGAAGAAAAATTAAGTGTGTTCTACTTTCTAAAGTGACCTTTATAAAGTCAATGCTTTACCCGTTACTGCTCTTAAAATTCTTGTTGAAAATAAAATCAATTCTTTTCAATCAGGTTTTGTTGGGTCATATTTAACGATTTTCTCTACTACAAATTGTTCATGACATCCCACTTGGCGTTTGGTCCCGATGGAATTCCAGATTTTGCTATCAGCAAGTGTTGTAACTCTCTTTGTTGACCTATTGTTGTAATTGCTAATAATTGCGTTAATTATTGTTATTTTCCTACAGCTTGGAAAACTTCCACTTTACTTCCGCTGCCAAAAAAAGCTTTAGGTGGCGATGTCAATAAATTAAGGCCTATCTCCCTACTTTCAAATATGGGAAAAAACTTTGAAAAGATTATCTTTCATTCATTCAATACTTTCTCTAAATCACTTATCCCAAAATATCAATTTCGATTTAAAGGAAAACTCTCCACCAAACATACCATACTATCTGTTCAGAACATAATTTACTCTGGTCTTAGAAACAAGGAAACTACAGTTGCGTGCACTATCGACCTTGCCAAGGCATTTGACTTGCTTCGGATGAATGGTCTAATTTTCAAACTTGTAGATAATAACCGCCCTATCCCAATAAATCGCATTATTATTAATTTTCTTACAAACAGAGCTCTGTACGTTAAAACTGGAAGTTTCTATTCATTCCGTCATCATTCAACTATTATTTATTTGATAGTCATTTCAACTATTCTCATATTTCTGATAACAATCTGAAAATGTCCCTGCATGCGGATGGCATTATCATCCTAGCAAGAAATAAAAGTCCGCTAGCTACTTTAGGCAAAATCAAATTATTCTTTGAAATTTCAAGGTAGTATTTGGATGATTGGGCTTTGAATGTTAACCCAGAAAAATGCGAAATTATATATTTTTGTAATGTGTATAGGTAAAGGTTATAGAAACACGCGTCTGCTGAAAGCACGTTACTCACTTTTTCAATGGTAACTATGTGCCTCTTAAAACTTCAATTAAATATTTAGGTATTCATTTTCACCATACTTTGAAATACAATGAACATACTCGTGCCATGTTGCCATTGGAGCATCTGCAGCATTGGCTCCCATTCCTTCAAGTAAATTTGTTAATTTTAGTCCCAAAACTTTGATGTGTAAAGCTTTAATTCGACCAATAATTACCTATTGTTTCCCAGCTTGGCTGTCTGCCGCATCTACCGTTGCAGAAGAATTGTATAGATGACTAAATAAAAAATATTATAGCAACAATTCTCTTTACGACGAGACCAGAATTACGAGTAAACCCATCTTATTTTATATCATTGAATTGAGTATCAAACGATTATCCAATTGAGTTTCTCATCCCAATTCCTTCATTCGAGAATTAATTAGAATATTGATATGAAAAACACGAATGGATATATTTCTTCTATTAAATCTTTATGTATTGATAATAATCTACTGCTCACGCCCTCAATACTTAATCCTCATAATCCATTATTTTTGTCTGTCGGAGACCACTTTTTCGTTTTTGATCGTGGTTAAGAATGCCTATACACACATACTACATAATCACACGTTACTTTCAATTGCAATGGTGGATTTCTATCTATCTATTTAATTTTTTTGGATTGTCTATATATTAAGCTAGTTGCAAATTCCGGCCGTACCGGCATTCTCCGATTTGCAACTTCAAATCGCCTCCGTATCATCTCCTCCTTCTTTTTGGCACACCTACCTCTTTTTTTATATTTATTTTTTATAGTTATTATTCTATTTACCTTTAATTTTTATTGCCCCATTATATTAATTCTACTTTTCTTACCCTATTTTCGACTATTAAAAAAAATCTTATTTTTCCAACTAACAACAATTCATTCATTACTTCCCATTAACAAAATTTCATTCTATACCTTTTCCCTAACAAAGCCTAATTCTTTCTTCAGTCTAACTAATTCTATTCAATACCTCCCACAAACAAGTTTCATACCAATGCTCATTATGAAAAGTTGCACAGTTGTAGTTGCTAATTGAATGAATGAGAGATCATCAGAAGGTGGCTCCGGTGTAAGTGTCGTGGACTCTCAATTGGGAGGTCCGCTGGGACCCTGGGTTCAAGTTCCCCGGGCGCGGGAAAACTCTTGTTGATATCGGCAAAAGCAATTATTTCCGTGCGTAGAACGATTTGCATATAACTAAACGCTATCATGTTATGCAAATCGCTATAAATGCAGAATGGAAATTGTTGAATTTGTCGAGATGGAAAAGAAGTGTGGGTAATGGAATTGCATCTATTGAATTTCGATTAGGTTACGATTGTGGAATTGGTATTTTGAGTTGGGGAATCTGTATTTGTAAATCCGGGGAAAAAGTCTTGACTTTGGCATTTTTTTCCGTTTTTTGCGATTTTTGTGTGGTGTGGTTCGGAACCTATGTTAAGATTTGGAGAGTGTGATTCACGAAGTATTGGCGATTTATGTGAAAATTCGCTTGTGAATCGTGATTAAAGGGACAAAAAAAAAATAATAAGAAAAAAACCAGAGTATTCAGGAGCAGCGTTGTAGTGCAGATTCTAGTAATTTGTCTATAGCAATTAGACGAGAAATCGCAGTGTGTTAGGAAATGAGTTTTCTTCATCCATGCCACCGATAGTATAAGCTGCAGTAAAGTGCTGGTCTGTTGCTTTATTTGCTACTTGGGAAAGAACTTAGTGTATGTTTTGGTGTAACTTATTAAGTGAAATTAAAAAAACAAAACATGTGCAAAGAAAGATTGCTTAAAAAAAACTGCTTTGTTGGTTTATGGAGAGGGCAAAGTGCCAGACATTGATTTTTTTTCAAATTCGCTAGAACGATGGATCATAGTGTTGAAAGTGGCCGTTGAGTTGTTTTTATTTTAATTTTAAATTTTCAGTGGCCCCCCGCTTCCATTTTGCATTTCGCCGGGCACTCGGAGTTTTGCAAGGAAAGAAGTAAATATCGATCTGGTTTTTTTTCAGTATTTTAAATTCTGATCAAAGTAGCTTGTTTTATTGTGTTCTTTATTATATTGGATTAGTGCTGTTTTACTTCGTTTATTATGTTATTCATATATAATCTATTGTTTTTAATTTTGAAGGGGGCTTTTGGGTTTTTTATATACTGTTATTTCGCAAATAATATGTTTTGAATTCTGCTTTGTGGTGAATAAAACGGCCATAATTTATTCAAATAATTAAATTTTTCATTTCTCAGGATGATCCCCTCCTTCCCCGCCCGTGTCATTTTGTGTTAGGTTTTATGTGTAGGGTGAATCAGCACGAGCAGAGGGTTTCCCGGACGACCGGCGACACGAATGAGCGCTGGCTAGCCCCAGAATGCCACCCCGGGTTTCTCACCTCTCAGGTGACTTGCATGGTTGCTACAAGCTTAAACGTTTTACGTCATATTAGCTAGTGAATTTCTGTTTCATTTCATTAATATTAAGCCATTGAGCAATGGCGCTCTCTGAAAATATTATTATTTAATAATATTTTATCTATGGTTAGTTACTAGACAATTATTTTCGCTGTCAGTATGTTTTATTCCTTTATATATTCATGTATGTATAAAGGCTCAATAAATTTGTGTGCATGTATTTTACCGCTGTGCTACAATCAACATAGCACAAAATAAGGAACGTCAAGCTATGTAGCCCACACATATTTCGCCTTCATACGATTCTCGCTTATGTGATGTTGACAGATATGTTATTGAAGAAAATGGATGATTTCGAATTGATTTTGATGTTTATGTTTTTGGTAATGTGTTATAATTTTGTTGATGAAAGTCTTCAACGGCGTAGAAGAAATATTAAATTTAATATTTAAGTCCAGAGTGGAATTGTGCTTAACAGATGAGAGCACCTGTTTTCTGCATACTTCCTCATAGCTGGATAAAGTTTTACTCACCCTTTCAAATGGCAAGCAACAATGTATCATTGTCACTAAAAGTAAACAATGTATTTGACATACTGACATAAAAAGTTGGTTCGATTTCAACTTTTCATGTTGCGTATGTCATCCTTATGTCAAATGTACACAATGCCTTATAAAATATTCGGGTTCAACTTTTTTGACACTTGCTTTATGTCTGCTTATGTTCATTGTAGCTCAGTCTTTAAGCAACAAATTTTTATAACGTAATCAATTGACAATTGGAATGTACCAAGTTAGGAAGTCGATATTGGTGTGATTTACAATTTTTTAAATAACCTGAAAAATTTAGCTCATTTCTTGCGTTACGCATAAAGAAACTGCAATGGAACTTGACACTCATTAGATTTCAATTCTTGTTTTCAGTAACACTGAATACTTTGAGGGTAATTTCTACGAACTTGGCCTCTTTTTCGAATGCACAAACAATATTTGACCTCCCTACACGACTGGCCACCTTTGAGACGAAAATCCGTGCGTCACAGCTAATTTCCTCAGAAACTGTAGTAGCTAGAATGCTCAAACTTTGTGAAAAGGTCAGAAGTGATGGTCTCTCAAAAGCTAAGGGCTTAACAAAAATTTAAAAAATGTTTAAGGGGGGTTCCCCCTAATAACGAATTGGCCCTTAAATTTTTTTTTTTATCAAAGGTAGTCGAGTGGGGTATCAAATAAAAGGTCTTGATTAGGTCTTTTAGAATCTGAAATAAAAAATCATTTTATGAATTAGGGGGTCCAGGGGAAGGCAAAATGTACCCAAAATTTGGGTCCCCCCCCCCGCGATTGGACACTTTTCAGCCGAAAAATCTGAAAATTATCACGAACGTGGGCCTTTATGAGTCCAAGGGCAACAAATATCTTAGAAATCAAAGTTCACTCAACTTGGTTAATAATGGCATGATTTGTAAATTTTACTTTTTCCCCCGAAAATTGAAAAGGTGCGCTTAAATTTCTTATGGTTTTACATTTATGTAGATTGATATAATACCCTTATGCCTACAAAATTTCATGGAAATGAGATCATAACTAATAAGTTATCACCATTTCAATTGTATGGACTTACAAAAACAAAAACACATGTTGATAGTTGATATATATTTCAAATCGACCAAGGCACTTTTATTTTCTTCGGATTTTCATTAAAATTTACGAAACAGTGGTTTACTTGAATATGTTCAATGAGCCAAGCAATCAAAAAAATTATTTAATGGAACAAAATCGCGGCTTTTATGTGATTATTAACGAAACTTTGCATCTTTTGGATGAATTTGAACGATTTCTTAAACAAGTATTGGGTGAATAGTTCAAATCATCGACTCATGGCATCAGAAAATTTTTTTCGAACCCTAGAATGGTTACAAAGCCTTTCTGTTAGGAGCTCTCTCCTGCCTCTTTGATTTGTTTTACCTATATGTATTATTTGTAGGTACTCATTTTCAGTCATTCATTAAATTAAATCAAGTGTTAAAAACATGTACCTTAGACGATAATAATAACTCAAAATTATTCAATCTTCGCATTTAAAACAGCGACTACTTTGTTTTACGATTACTGATACCACTAGCTGTACCAATCCTCAAAGATATTCATGAAACCTATCATTCCTGAAACTTTCATGCAAATGCTAGCAAACCTGTAGTGTTTGAGTCGGTAAAAAGCGCATATTGTTCCAGCCATATGTTTCCATACTAATATAGCGCATATTGTTCCATAGTAATACAGGAAAATTCAAACCACCATAACCTCGTTAAATAGTTTTTGATCTTTGTGAAACATATAATACAGGATAGGTCAGTCTTATAAATTGCCATTTGTGTGCTGAATTTTATTCAAGTTAAAGTTACCATTAAGATTTCATTCAAGAAAACGTAAAATCGATAAATCATACTGTTACTAAAAAAGTTGAGTGAATTTCAACAACTCACTTTTTTTTTGTTGTTGTACTTATAGAGGCCTGCATTCATGATTTTTTTCAGATTTTCCGGATGAAAATTGTCCAATCGCGAGAGGGGGTACGCGAAAAGTTCGTACATTTCCCCTTCTCCTGCCTCCCTCGGTACTCGTAAGGCAATTTTAAGACTTGTTTTGAAAAGGTCTCATTAAAACCTTTCCAATGACACCCTACTCGACTACCAATGGTGAAAATTTTTTTTTGAGGGGTCACCTCCCTATATGGGGATACCACCCTTAAACCCCTTTGAAAAATTTTTCCACCCCAAAACTTTCAGGAAGTCACTACTTCTGACCTTTTTACAAAGTTTCAGCTTCTATAGTTTCGGAGAAAAACTGCTGTGACATACAGACGGACGGATAGTGCACATGTAGCAGGGGTTTAATGTTCAAATTGAGAAATTGATTTGGCACCGCTTCCATTAAATTTATTTCATTCTTTTTATAGCATTTTGAAGTCCGTTTTTTTTCTAAAAGTTTTTTTGTTGCTCTCTGCGTGCATTAGATATTTCTTTGGATTGAACTTTTTGAAAATCCTAGGCTAGCATACTATCAGGTTTTCTTCGATTGGGTGAGCTGATGGCACTTTATTGGCAAACCCAACCGTCAGCTTTTGTTCGACTTACAACCTGCTCCTTTTGTGATGCCTAATGTAGTGTAGGTACTCTTCTTGCTCAAGATATCCATTTCTTACGCCCTTACTAATAATATTTTCTAAGAGTCGTTGGTGGATTTAATTCTCTTTGCGATGTGCTCGCCTTTTGGATTGACCGTTCTTCATGATGATAATACGCATTCTTGAAAAGATTATATTGAGTCACTATAGCTTGACCTATTTCGTCATTCCTGGTTTTAAAAATTTGACATGTTAAGATAAAATGTTGTTTTATAATTTTCATCATTTTAGACTGACCATGTCAACAATTTTGGGTGCTTTAGTGTTCGCGATAACTAAGTCCATCTTGAGAGATCTATTATCTAATTTCGATTAGGATGACAGGGTGCGTGGTCACAACAAATCCACCTGGTTGTCCAATTTTCACGTTTTAGTTCTTCTCGGTTGAAAACGGAAGGATGACTTGTGTTATCAGTAGGTTTGGCAGCTTGAATAGACACCCTTTGATTTTTGTCAGGCCTAAATAGATCTGAATTCTTTGTAGTATGCTCTGCGCTGGCCAAAAGAACTCGCCCCATGATACACAGAAGTTAGCTGCCGGCGTGTGTACGCGCCATCAGGCAAAGTCATTCCAGCAAGCCTAAATCTGTACTTGCTGAGGCAGTAAATGCTATCTTTCGCGAACTTCATGAACCACTCTTAAATACTACAAATGGCACCCAATGTAGGGCTCAAAAAGCCCAGCTAGTTCAGTCGGTCGAGCATGAGACTCGTAATCGTAGCGTTGTAGGTTCGAGTCCCACGTTCATTTTTAGTGTCTAAAGTGTTGATAGATAAATTACGTGAAGGACAGCAGTGATGTTTACTACCTTAGCGAGCTAAGATTTGGGCTTGCTGGAATGATTTGCCTGACAACGTGTACGCCAACTGGCAGCCAGCTTCTGCGGTTTCATGGGTTGGGTTCTTTTTGCCAGTGCAAACCACACTCCAAAGAATTTATTTGTACGTACTATCTCAGATCCCAATTTTAGCTTGCTGAGGCGGTAAATAACGGTGCTGTCTTTCATGGACTTTATCTATCAACAAGTTAAACACTATACCCTTGAAACCCACACTTCACTCCTAAGTGGAATCATGTTAAGTGGAAGTAGTGAAACCACAGCCAGCGCATGGTTGTCTCCAATTTTCATGGTGCGGAAGAAGAATGGGTCATGCCGTTTTTCAGTGGACTTCCTTAAAGTTAATTAAGCAACGGAAGAAGATGCGTACCCTATACCTTATATCTCTGCAGTTCTCGACGAATTACGGGGTGCAAGGCATTTTCCTACGCTGGACAATAAGTTCGCGTATAAGCAAGTTCCTTTTGTGGTGAAGTCTAGGCTGATTACAGTTTTCACTACTCCAGGGAGAGCACTGTTTCAGTTTCGGAGAATGCCTTTTGGACTCTCTAGTGCCCTACCTACTTGGCAGCGGATGATCAGCTGCGTTATTAGGTAGGTATTCTCCTACTTTGATGACGTTATCATCATCACCCACTCATTTGAGAAGCATTTGGAAATTTTGCGGCAGATTAGAAATGCAGGTTTAAAACTGTGTAGAGGAAAGTGCTTGTTTTGTCGTTCGCAGTTAAGATATCTGGGATACGTATAGTAATCAAGAAGTTACACAAGCAAACTGCTCGAAAACCTTCTTATCTCCTATTCGAAATTTATTGGCAGATTTAGAAAAATATTTAATTATTTACATTCATAATCGTAATATATAAAATAGTTTGCTTTCTTATTATTATTATTGTCAATTTCCCTTCATATTCAATTTATATATTGCCCTTTAATTATATTCTTTATGAGATTTAATTTTTATTACTATTCAAAATTTTCTTCATTTTTCCTTACTTCAGTTTAATTTTGTTTTTAAAATTTTAAATCCGCCAAATAAAATTTCGAGTATGGGAACGCTGATCGAACACACCAGCATGGTGTATTACATCACGGAAGGCAAGCTAACTAGGCTGAGCTCAGCTGATGCGACTTACCGGATGCAAGGTAATGAAAAGAAGAAAAGGTCGGGAACTCCTGATATGGAGGGGGAGTTGACTTACGACCGCAACCCGGGAAGCATGCACGATAACGGCCGCCTTGAAAAGATATGTTCAGTATGAAAATCTTTGCTAAAAGTGCCGTCAAAATCGTTTAAAATCGGGTAGTAAATTCAAAAGTTTTAATTAAAAACAGTTTCCAAGCATACACCCTTTTAAATTCGATACATTACCATCCCCATGCGGAATTGTGCTTCCAAGGAAAATTACATTTGCGTAGGACGGTGACAACATCTTTGACGGTGGCCGCGTCTGTCTGTCGTTTGTCTCGAAAATTGTTGCGTCTTATTTGTTAGCCATTCGCAACGCTGTGATTTCATTTTTGGAATCTACGGAAGATCTTGTGTCGGTTTTATCATGTCGGAGGGTGTTCAACGTGAATATAAAGCTTTCATCGTTTAATCTTCGATGTTGTACGAGTTTATTTTGCTGTTTCACCATCCCATTCTACAACCCCATCGGTTTTAATATCGAAGTTGATCAAATACGTGTTAATGATTGCGAACTCGAATGCATATGCTGAAGTTGAAGGGTTGAGGGAGTGGAAATAGGACGTCTTGCGGTGGTGGTCATTGTCGTTGCCCAGAAAAGGTGCTCGGGAATTTGTATTTGGAGGTAACGAGTTGGAAGGGAGATTACTGAGAGTCAGTCGAGAATTCTGACGACGACGAATAAGAAGAAAAGGAAAAAGAAAAGCTAAGATCGCGTTGTACAGATCCAGCCGGGTGTAATATTAACATCGCGTTTAAGTTAATGCTTGTTGGCAAGTTTTTGCGAATTGATAGAAGGTTGAGTTTCCATAAAGGCAAGTGGAGTGCACTGAATCGTACAGTTTTAAGACAACCAACGACGAAACGTTTCTCAACCGCGTTCGATACGAGTGCTGTAAAGGTCGTGCCGTCATTATTTATTGGAATTGTTGAACTTGTTCTTTGAACACGGGCAGTGAATTAACAAAGCAAATCGAAGTTAATTTCTTAGTGAACTTGAAAAGTAAATTTTTCCCTATAATGAACGGAGTGCCGACCTGTGGTTGCTGCGCTTAAGACAGGGATACCGAAATTGAAGTGTCCGAGTATGCAGCACTGCGAGGCAACTCATTAGAAACTTTGGACGGAGCCCTAATAAGTTCCTTTATAAATAGCTCTTCAAATTCGTTGAGTCTTGACGTAAATGGGGACATGATGTAATGCATCGTGGTCACAGTTGCGCTTTCAATGAGAACTGGTGAGTGATCGCTTTAAAGTCAGTTCATTGGCAGAAGTCCGTAGCCGAGGGCGTTCATATTCGAAGTCATCAATTTGGAAGCGTGTATCGGCGTGTATGTGACGGTGCTCGAATAGACTTATTTTTTAATGAAACTGAGCGGCTTGACATGACTACTCACTGCATCAACCATGCGAATAAAAATTAAAAAGGAAATTGATGCGTCAGTTATGTACTTGTTCATGAGAGTTTCTTTCGTACCTGATACCATCAACGTCCAGAAAAGCATGTATTGAATTTTTCTCTCACTACATATTATTGATCATCATAATCGTGTTTTGTTCTTTACCGCAACAGTTATATTTTATCTCAATTTCGGATTAGTGTGTTTTGAATAAATGCATTATATATGAATGTACATATAAAAACAAGCATAACGTTAGATATTAAAACAAAACAAATAGAATATTAAAGAAAAAGACACAGACAGGACAGAAACGGACGATTGAAAAATTAGAAAACAAAAAAAATGAAACAAATTTGTTTGGGAAAAGAAAAGACTAGATAAAAACAAATATTTCATCATTCAGATTTATTTGCTTTGCATTTTGGGCGGCAAAGAATTTGCAGAAGGAGTAAATATTAATCACTTTTTTCATCGATTGATGTATTCTTTTTTTTAAACATGAAACTGTTGCGACCATTGTTATTTAAATTAAAATGAATATAATGAATTACAGAATACTCTGAAATGCGGTCTTTCCTTTTCTCTCGACCTGCATCGATGGTAGGCTCCTTCGCTCAAATGGGCTAGCCATCGGGCGCGCTTCTCCGTTTTTTGTCGCTTAACAGGGGCTTTTCCGGGTAGAGTGGCATTCTCTCGCACGACCTTTTATGGTATACGGTTATGTGATTCGATCACATAATTCTATAACAAAAATTGGTCACGTCTATATCTCTCTTTTGATGGGAAAGTTCATGCAAATTATGTTTGTATGAGTTTTCCACTCAAATGGGAAATATATGGCCACGTCTACGTTTGATCCGGTTGGGAGGGTGCGAGGGGGCACCATCTCCATTTGGATGCTCCATTCTTATTTGTGGGCCATAAGAATCGTCGGGTAACGACGAAGTTCTCTTAAGTCCGTCTGTCTTCCCCAGTTCTAGTTTGTCCTTTGAGTCAGCAATTTCTGACCCTTAGTTAGTTACCTCCTTTCTCGACTGCGGTCGACTTATTTCACCCCGAAATTCGTGGATGCGAAATTCTTTTGTAGTGGGTCCTTCTGCTGTGGGAAAACCCCGCCCCACGACACCACAACTCTAGCCTGCCAGCGCATTCACGCGACCCCAGAAAAAGCCAATCTGAGCGGATCTTAAGATTCTCTTCCGCTGCAGTCTTTTAAGGACATCTATCTACCTACTTTCACTGCATACATTGTTGACGAATACGGTTTAAGCGTCGATCCTGAGAAAGTTGATTGTATAGTAAGATTTCCAAATTCATGTACAGTAAAGCAAGTTCGACAATTTTTAGACAGGATTTCGTGTCCAGAGAATTCATGCCGGACCATGTCTCCTAAGTGGTACCTCTAACTAACCTTATATGGCAGAATCGGTGTTTTGAGTGGACAACGGGTGTTTGATAAGTGCAAGCTAAACTTATCATCGACATCCATACTAACGTGGCCTGGTTTTAGTCTACCATTTAATGTGCAGATCGATGCTTTCGATGTCAGAAAGATATAACTCTTCTAATTTGGGAATGTAATACGTTAAGATTAAGGTCTTTGAGGAAGTGTACAGTACAGTATATAATGCGTGGTACAGTCTCGATGGAGAGTAAAGGTCCAGCCGGTGCACAAGCATCTAATAGTTGTCATCGGACCTGAAATGCGTCTCTGAATGTTGTATGAAAAAAATAGATTGACATAAAGATACTAAGAAGTTAAGATACACGTAAAGGTTGAACCGAATTTTAATAAGCCAAACTATCAACTCTTTTATTTCCCACTTCTGATAAGTCTGCTTAAAATGTTCTGAAATCCATTTCCCCACACAAATCCGTCCATCCAGACATAAATTTAAGATATAACGGTGATGAAATAAATTTAACAATAATTTTAATATTGAAAATTTATCGCTACACGTTTCGTTATTATTACACTTAGTGGTCGATTGTAAGTACATGAAAATATAATTAAATTTATTACCTTCACCCTTTATTAACGATTGCTTGTGAAATTTCGTGCCGCAAAACGGAATGAGCATGTTCAGACACCCCATAATAATGCATGTAGGAAGTGAATGCATGTACGATTGCAGTCCAGTGAGCAAAAACGTTGAGGGATACGAATTCCGTAGACAAAAAAAAACAAAAACATTATTCCTGAAAAGAGGAAGCGACGGTGATTTTCATCATCGACATAATAATTGGATCTCATATAATATACTATATGTATATGAGCGTAAATGTATATAATCAACATTTATTGGATTTTTTCGTTATCCTCGGTACATATATTTTTGTCCATACAAGACTTGCTATCTATTTACGTATGAGTACATTTAGATACAAATATATCAGGGTAAAAAAAGTGGTTGAAATAACATCAATCCTTACTATATTTTACCGTCGACAGCTAAAGATAAACCAAGCAAACTTTTAATGAACTCGAAATTAACTTTTTTTGTCATTTCACTCTACCGACTCGAAAACTTTGTCCATCACCACTTCGTGCGAACTCGCACGCAAAATTTACACTTGGTGTAATCCACGTAACGGATATAATTTTCAGTTACCATCCATATTTTTGAGATTCCGCGTATTGTGACATCGCTTAATGATTTTCCCTCAAGTTTTCCAATTACACTTTTGCAATTCATGATGATTCTATCGTAACTGTAAACCAATAGCAATTAAATATGGCGTATTTGAGTGGTAAACACCTGTTTCTTAAAGATATTTTCTTGATATATAGTCATTCCTTATGCCGTACCGTCTGAGATCGTTGAGATTTTCGGTAAGGGTTGGTTTTCCTGGAAATTGCTATTACTGGAAGAAAATACAGACGTTCGACGTAGCATCTGCTTTTTATGTCGAGAATCACTATAGAAAGTTGCATAGATATGTACTCGTAGATGGATGCATGTTTATCTGCTGTTTGTATGAAAATTGAAAATGCTTACACAAAACGCTGAAGGACGCTAAGACTAGTACTCGTACTTGGAGAATATATCCTGAGATTCATGATTCGATGATAGCAGACTGTAGGATGATCAAGATTTTGGCTAAGTTCCTTACTTGGTGGAATGTTGTTAAGCGAAATTTATAGCTAAATCAAGTTTTGTTGTGAGTTTGTAATGAAGACACTATCACCTGTTGGCCATCGTTTTTGTTGTTCAGTAGGGTGAGAGATTATTAATGTGAGTTGATCAGATTTAGAACAAAATGTAATTACTATCTTATTTACTCAGTGTACTGAATTATGTCCTCATCAATGAAAGTGTTTATATTATTTTAAACCAAGTCGGGTAGACAGACGTACGCTCATGTCAGAAGGCTTTTGTACCCAACTTCTCCGAAATGCAGTCACCAGCACCGAATGAAGCCAAGAAGCATCTCATAGAGTATAAGTATACGTTTTAAAGAAAATCCATTGTTTTTCTATTTTCAACGGCCGCCATTTTGTTGCACGCCAACAAAATTGACTCAAATCATGAATTCCCAAAAATATACATGTTATTGACCTTATTGGAAAATTTCAAGAAGATCAAATCAAAACTGCAGTGGCCGATTCGATGGAAAGTGCATGAAATACCAAAACCATGTGTTATTGTTGTTGTAATTGGAGAAACTTCAAATGGCTATAACTTCCGTGTATATCATTCGATTTTCATGAAACTTACAAGGCTTAAGAACCTTTTGTAAAACCATTTAAATATCAAATTTCGTTGAGTTTAAGGGCACGTATACAATTTTATTGGGGGAAGTGTGAAATTCGAATATCATGCTATTATTAACAAAGTTGAGTGAATTCTGACTTCTGAGGTATTTGCTGTTGTTGTACTCATAAACATCCACCTCTATAATTCTTTTCAGATTTCTCGGATCACAGGCGTCTAATCGCGAGGGGGGGCATACATTTTGTGTGTATTTCCCCTTCCTGTGCGCCCCTCGAAGCACAGTGTCATATTTAGACCTGGTTTGATAAGTTCAGAATCAAGACCTTTCATTTGATACCCATATCGGCTGCCTTTGATGAAATTTTTTTTTCGGGGGCCACTCCCTTCTATGGGGAGACCCCCTTAGATACCTTATGCAATTTTTTTGTAGTTGAACTTTGAAGAGAGCACCACTTTACATCTGTATATAAAATTTGATGTTTCTAGCTTCAGTAGTTTGCGAGAAAATATGCTGTGACACACGGACAGACGGATGAACGGACGGTTTAATCACAGTATTTTGCGGTTTTTAAGGTAAAATACACTTTTGATGCAAAAGTACTAACAAAAACTCTGTTTAAGTTATATGAAAAAAACAGTTTTATTTTATAGAAATATGTGACTGAAGTCTCGTTCTGCGGTCGTTCAGCATATATCCAGCCTTAGAAAAGAGACGTTAGCTAGGCACCGGAGTGGCTATGGCACATATATTTTCTCTTGCTAGGTAGCTGAGATAGGGATAATTGTGCTTATTGTCCTGCCACCATTTCAGAGGATCTTCATTTTTCGAAATTATACTTTCCTCTAAATATCTTTTTACTTCAACGCGCGCTCTGGCAGAGGCGGTCCCGAATGGTTTTATTTCCAAAACTGCTTTGTTATATGCACTCCAAACTGATATTTCATCATTCGAAACATCGTTTTCAGCGATATTTTGGGGGTTTTCATTAAAATTTAAATTTCTACTACTGCTTGCGATCCTTGTTGCTATTCCTTCAATAAGGCTTTTTTTGTCTGATCAGCAGTTCAATATTTTATGAAGGCAATGCTCTTAAATTGAGGATCCAAAAATGTTGCCTAACAAAATGTTTCATTTGATTCAAGATCATCGAATTTAGAACCAATGCCAAATTTTTAAGAAGAAACCATTGATATAACAGTCGGATGGAAGTGTGTTTTTGAAAGCTGATCTACTAAGTTTTTCAACCAGAGACAAATACAATCACGAGTGAAGCCGTTAAAAAATTTTCTCCGCTAGCAATTTTCATGATCGCCTCAAAAGGTTTAAGGACATTAATGGCTTCAGCTATAATTGTCTATTCATCGGCAGATTTTTGTCGATCAGAACTTTAGTGGTTTTGACTGCTTCTTGAAGCTCAAACATCCTTTCCAGCATATAAAATGTGGAATCTCATCGGGTTGAAACATCTAAAATTCATTTTTTGGGCTCATTTCCTGCATTTTGTTGGTATTACTAGCATTTCTGATTCGATGCACTGTTTCTTTTTAAATGAACAACGACTTTACGGACTTTGTCAAGTGAAATCATTAAAGGCTTGAGTCCATCTTGCGTAATCAAATTGATACTGCGTGACAAGTATCCGAAATGCTTCCAATCTACGTAATTTTTTCGCACTGATTTAATATTTACAGCATTTTCAGATACTGCTAAAGAAATTTTTTCTGAAAGACACCATTCATGTGTCACCGATTTAATTTTAAAAGGGCTTACCAATAAGAGGTGTTATTTTGATATTAAAAGGCATTTTTCTTTTACTATCAAAATAACACCTCTCTTTTAATACAAATGATCAGATGTTTATTTCATTATAAGTGAAAAATAACATCAGGCAAATGATCACCACGACCGCGCTTACATGACCATATCCTTTTCATGAAATTTTCCATAACCAAATCGCAAAGTGGCTGCCCTATGTCCTCGATAGCCTCACGAATTTCATCTTTGAGGTCTTGAATCGACGCTGGGCTGTTGGCGTAGACCTTTCTTTCACGTGGCGCCATAGGAAGAAGTCGCAAGGTGTTAAATCACAAGATCTCGGTGGCCAATAGTGATCACCTCATCGAGAGATAGCACGGTCCGGACACTTTTCCCATAAAATATGAGTGGTTTCGTTGCTTGTGTGGCACGTAGCGCCATCTTGTTAAAAGTAAACGTTGTTCAGATCAATACCATCCAATTCTGGCCATAAAACATCATTAATCATCTCTCGATAGCGCAATCCACTCACCGTAACTGTCACTCCAGCCTCATTTTCGAAAAAGTAAGGTCCAATGACTCCGCCGGACCATAAACCGCACCAAACAGTCACACGGTCACACGTTGGGGATAGAGAGTCTTTTCAACTCTTGGGTTTTCCGAGCCCCAGATGCGACAGTTTTGCTTGTTGATGAAGCCACCGAGGTGGAAATGGGCCTCATCACTCAAGATGATTTTTCGATGGTATCCCGGATCATTTTCATGCATTTCAAGGACCCAATCAGCAAAGACACCACGTTGTTGATGATCAATCAGCTTGAATTCTTGTGTTAGCTGAACTTTATAAGCCTTAAGACCCAAATCTTTATGCAAAATACGGAGTAATGACGTTTGTGAAATGCAAGGAATGGACGAACCTGGGCTTTCTTCGAGACTTTCGGCTACAGCAGCAATATTCTCGGCTGTTCTTGAGTGACGTGCACGGGTTTTATTCTTCACGTCACTAAGTTATCCTAACAACCCGAATTTTTCCACTAATTTCTGTATTGTGGTCCGAAAAGGTGCTTCACGACGACGACCCAAAAATGTTCGAGTTTTACGAACCGTCTCTGCCGAATTTTTTAGTTTTTCATAGTGAATTTTAATGATTTCGATGCTTTGTTGAAGGGCGTATTGTTCCAATTTCATTAACGATGTAGTTTTTGCTTGTCAAATGTAAAAAAATGACAGCTTCAAAGTGACATCTACCGAAATAGCGGGCTATTCAAAATAACACCTCTAATTGGAAAACCCTTTATTTGCCAAATTTAGAGCTGTGTGTCTCTCGTTATAGCTCACACAAGTTAATAAGACCGACTTCAAAACAAAAATAGCATCTATATAATGAATAATCATTGCAATGAAGCTTTCATTGTTGACAGAAATCCAACAGTTGGTTGTTAGACTGCACTTCACGATTGAGTTGATTAGAAGCTTCACTTCATTGAAGACTTTTTCATAGACAGCAGGAAGCATTGTATCGGATATGTGGTGCCGATTTGGTCATCAAAAATTTTAGCGATTTTATTAGTCGACGGAATACATAGCCTGCTACAATACTGAATGGTTGAATGGTTGACCGTAAAAAGAAGCATCAAATTCTCATTAATTTTTTGCTTTGCTGTCGTCGTCAATTTTCGTGACACAAATTCGTTGTGTGTCCCCAATACCAATGAAGATCGCTTAATTGATGTTAGTTCTTGATATTCTTGACAATGTATTTGGTTGCGGATCCATAATTATTGTAGCGGATAAATTATTATATGAGTACTACATTGAGCATATGAAAACCATGCTTAGTTAAGCGTGTTAAGTTTTTATGTCCCTTCTATGGCTCATCATTGACAAAAAGTTCAAAGTTATCTGATACAAGAATTTAGTGAGACCAATTTTGACATGTAGGTGTCAAATCTGGTTTTGGTCTTAGTACTACAGCCCCTCTTAGGCCTTCATCTCCTGAAAAAAGCACTTACCACTGTATTGGTCTATTGACCATGTCCTAAAATTATGAAATCCGAGCAGTGATAAAGTTTCTTGGTCGACCGAGTCAGACCAGCGTTTTCTTGGTTTCCCTAATGGTCTCCGGGCTTCTGTTCTCCCGACGAATACCTTTTTGGTTATCCATTATTTATTCAGCCTATTGCAGCTTCTACATTCTTATAATCGTTGAGACCTCTACCTTGTCAAATATTTCATACAGCTTATGGTTTTCTCGAACTCACCGAACTCACTTGTCTGAGGACGCGTGAATGCGCTTGCAAGTGTTATGGTATTATGGGTATTATTAACATAAATAAATAAAAAAACCCGTGTCGAAGGTCGCTCCACCCAGCAAGAGCCTCTGTAACGACTGAGAAAGGCAGGAGCTACAGCCCGATGGCTAGTTCAGAATAGGAGTGTCCAGCCATCGTAGTGGGTTCCATACCCGTAGAAATTCTCTAAATGGGAAGACCGAGGGGATTGTTCATCTAGCAATTCATATTAATTTATTTAAGGAAAAAAATTAATGTAATAGACACATAAAAAAATTTAAATAAATAAGTTTGAAATCAAAATTTGACCAAAAATTTAAAATATTGGATATTATAAAAAGTATTCAGTCTTTTTTTGTCGTTTTTCGATTGAATATTTTTTTTATTTAAAATAGATTTTATTTAAGTACACATTGTTCATTATTATCGATGACCATTTGGCGTTTTTTGGGTAGAGCCATTATTCCATCTATGTAGAACTTCTGTGGTTTATCGGCAAAAAACTTGGCCAAGTGATTTTCACAGTTTCTTTTTGAAGTGAAATTCTTTTCATTAAGGGAGTTTTGCAGAGACCGAAACAAATGGTAGTCTGACGGTGCAAGGTCTAGACTATACGGTGGATGCATCGAAACTTCCCGGCGAAGCTCTGTAAATTTTTGCCGGGTCATCAAAAATGTGTGTGGTCTGGCATTGTCCTGATTGCTATTAATCAATTCTGGCCGGTTTGTTTTTAGGGTTTTGTAAAATAATTTTACAAAACCCTACTAGTTTCGCGACCAGTCTGTCCGTCTGTCCGTCTGTCCGTCTGTCCGTCTGTCCGTGTGTCACAGCAGTTTTTCTCGAAAACTACTTAAGCTAGAAACATCAAATTTTGTGTGTAGGTGTAAAGTGATGATCTCTTCAAAGTTCAACTACGAAACAAATTTTATAAGGTATTTAAGGGGGGTCTCCCCATATAGGAGAGTGACCCCCCGAAAAAAATTTCATTGAAGGTAGCCGATATGGGTATCAAATGAAAGGTCTTGATAAGAACAGGTCTTAATTTGGTAAAATTTGCTTCGAGGGGCGCACAGGGAGGGGAAATACATGAAAAATTTGTGTCCCCCCCCCCCCCCTCTCGCGATTGGACACCTGTGATCCGAAAAATCTGAAAAAAATCAGGAATGTAGGCCTTGGTGAGTACAACAACAACAAATACGTTAGAAGTCACAATTCACTCAACTTTGTTAGTAATAGTATGATTTATTGATTTTATGTTTTCTTGAATAACATCTTACTGGTACCCTTAAATTCAATGAAATTCAGTACGTAGATGTCTACGTATAGGATTGATCTATCCTGAAAGTTTCATAAATAGCGAAGTTATAGCGGTTTGAATTTTCCTGTATTATGGAACAATATGCGCTGCATTTATTACTATGGCAACATATGGCTATGGAACAACATGCGCTTTTTACCGACTCAGACACTACAGTTTTGCTAGGATTTGCATGAAAATTCCAGGAATAATAAGTGTCATGTATATCTTTGAGAATCGGTTCAGCTAGTGGTACCAGTAATCGTAAAACAAAATAGTGGCTGTTTTAAATGCGAAGATTGAATAATTTTGAGTTATTTTTTCCCAACTTCAACGTTTAAGGTGCATGCTTTGAACACTTGATTCAATTTAATGAATGACTGAAGATGAGTACCTACAATTAATACTCATAAGTGAAACAAGTCAAGGAGGTGGGAGAGAGCTCCTAGAAAAAGGGTTTTGTAACCATTCTCGGATTCGAAAAAATTGGCCATTAATCGATGATAACAGTACAGGAGAGTGGCCCCTGAGAAAAAAAATCATCAAACTTAGCCGATATGAGTATGAAAGGAAAGTTTTCATGGGAGCTTTTCAAAACAGTTGTTAAACTGTCAGTTTTGCTTCAGTGGGGGCACAGGGGGGAAATACATGAAAAATGTGTTTTCTCCGTCGCGGATTGACATCTGAAATAACTATCAAGGGAGATATTTATGAGTATAACAATACCAAAAACCTCAGAAGTTGAAATTCGTTCAACTTTGTTAATAATAGTATGATCTTCGTATTTCATATTTTCTCCAATAAAATCGTCTATGACATGCTTCTTGGTTTGATTCGATCTGGTGACTGCATTTGGTAAATTGAATACAAAACCCTTCTGACATGAGCGTAGGTCTGTTTACCCAACTTGTTTCTTTCTTTTTGTAGCACTACAGGCCCTTTCGGGTCTTTGCTTAGAGATAGTTAGAGTATCTCATTGTTCGGCTTACGGGCTTAGTGCTCTAATCACTAGACCACGCCGGTTTTTGAGGGTTTTGTAAAATAGTTTTACAAAATCCTATTCAAATTGCGTCCTGTCCGTCCGTCCATGTGTCACACCACTTTTCTCGCAAATCACATAAGCTACAAACATAAGGTTTTGTGAGTAGTTGTAAAGTAGTGCCCTCTTCAAAGTAGTTTCACCTTAAAAAGAATATTATAAGGTGTTTGCGGGGGGGTTGTCCCATATAGGGGAGTAGCCCTTGAAAAAAAAAATTACATCCCATGTAGGCAATATAGGTATCAAATGAAAGGTCTTAATGAGAATTTCTCAAAAAAAGGCCTCAAAATGAGAAGTTTTGCTTTGAGGGGTGCAGGGGAAGGGGAAATGTACGAAAATGTTATGTCCCTCCCCCCGCGATTGGACACATTTGACCCGAAAAATCTGAAAAAAAATCACAGCGGTGAAGCTTTAAGAGGACAAGGGCAACAAATACCTCAGAAGTTGAAATTCGATCAATTTTGTTAACAATGGTACATTTTATAAATTTTACATTTTTGCCTATAAAATCAATTCGAGACCCTTAAATTCCCCAGAAGCTAAAATTTAAGTTTCTCAATAGAATCCCCATGTGTTTTGAGAATTACACAATAATTGAACAATAAGTAGGTAAGTTATAGCCGATTCAATATTTAACAATTACATCAAATTTATCGCGTGATACTAGGGAGATACACATTTGAAACGGACCTAGACACTGCAAATACGTCGTGATTGAAATAAACATGAAACAAAATGGCGGCGAATTTGATAATATAATAAACATGATTATATTTTTCGAGCTGAATTCATAGAATCTGTATATTAGTCAAGTTTTGATATGCAGAACATATTGTTTGATTTACTAATTGTTTTACAAAACCCTTCTAGCAGGATCACTCCCCTGCCACTTCAAATGGTTTGAATTGCTTGTTGCAATCTGGTTAATTGCTGACAGTAAAAAACCGAATTGAGTGTTTGGCCAGGTTCTAGCAGCTCATGATAA
The DNA here is from genome assembly GCA_963969285.1 of Odontomyia ornata. NCBI lineage: Eukaryota > Metazoa > Arthropoda > Insecta > Diptera > Stratiomyidae > Odontomyia > Odontomyia ornata. Next base: position 126,405,972 of record OZ017738.1, on the reverse strand, counting down.
ACAATTCCCTTCCAATCCCACCATACACACAGCATAACCGTATTTGGTTTCAATCCTGGCTTTGAAGTCGTTTGTGATGATTAACCTTTTTTGACCATGATCATTTTCGAACGACATTCTCGTATCTCACCCACTTTTCGTCGCCCGTAACGATTTGCTTCAAAAATGGCTCGATTTTGTTGCGTTTTATTAGCATTTAGCAAATGGAATTTCGGTCGATCAAATTTGTTTGTGTTAATTCATGCGGCACCCAAACGTCGAGCTTCTTTGTGTATCCAGTCTTACGTAAATGGTTCGAAATTGTTTGGTGATGGATATCCAGTTTCTTAGCAATGTTATGGCTGCTTATGTGTTGGTCTTCTTAAATTTTTTGAAAGATTTCATCGACTTTTTCAGTGATTGGTCGACATGAGCGAAGTGTATCTTTGACATCAAAATTTCCAGAACGAAAGCGAGTGAACCATCTCTTGGCTGTGACTTTCGGTAACGTATCGTGACCGTAGACACCACAATTTTTTCACGAGCCTGCGATGCATTCTCACCTTGATCGTAGTGATATTGTAAAATATAACGATTTTTTTCAGAAATTTCACTCATTTTTAAATGAATACAACTTTTGGGACGAATGATGAAATACAAAACTGTCCATATAAAAACTGTACATAGACTGGAATGTCCCTTTTCAAACGCATGTCAGTTTGACTCAATCTGATTAGTATTGCCGGATAGATGACAACGAACACCATCTAGTCACGAAAAGGCTCAGTACTTTTTAGACTATCCAATATATTTGCTTCTTTTGTAGGGATTGGTATGTCTTCTACATATTTAGTAAGCACGCATTGTGCTGTATGGCCTAATTGTATCTTTAAATACGGTTTCAAATGACTTGGCGGAGTATCAGTAATCGTTAATTTTTCTTAAGTGTGTCTAGTTATATTTTTTTTTCATGGTATGTTTTGCATTGTTACACTATATTTCTCCGCCATTTTATTTATATTTTTTCGTTATATTTTTGCTTTAGTTTTGCAATTCTTATAGCCGTGTGACCTCCGTTCTTTGACTTGTGGTATTCACTTAGCAATCTTATTTGATCAGTTACTTGTTTAACATGTTTAGGCGGGTTGTATAATATTATTATTTAGTCTGCCTGTTTTTCATAATTTTTTATGCATTTTATTATATTTAACACACTGGTTAGTTGATTTTGTTTCATATATATGTTCGAACAATTTATTATTTTGTCGTGATATTATCTATTAATAGTTCTAATATTAGCTTCTCCAAAATCTATACTTCACGATTATGAAATTTTTAGTTTTTATCATTATTGTAGTTCGCGAATTTCTATTTGTTTAATTTTTAATGAGCTCAAATTTTAGTATCAGCAGGTCTCTTATGTCAGAAATTGACATATCTTCCCACTTATTGAGTTGATCAGGTTCGATGTAGGGGTACTTTTCTGATTCTGTGGTCACAGGGGATTTTCGTTTTTTGTGTTTTGCTACGTGCTTTGAAATTTTGGTGTTAGGTATCATTTCTTGTAGATACCTGTGTTGGTATTTACTTTGCCTTGTTTATACACGGTGTTCTGTGACAAATGTGATTTTTTTAACCATGAAAATAAGGACAAAAATTGTTTGGTTTCCAATAAATTGCTCAAAGTTCTTCTTCTATTACGGATCTCTTAAAGCTATATGATGACTGACAACTTGGTATATTCAAACCTTATTTATTTTATTTACTTCTTTAACAATGGTTTTCTTAATAAACCTTTCTACTAATCAAAATACCTAAAAGAGGAAAAACATTAAAATAACTACATTAATAATGCAAGTAGCTACTTCAGTTACATATTAATCATTGCCTGCATTTTGATTCGCAACGACAATAGTTTCTTGTAAATTTGGATCTGCGAGACCAATTTGAACCGAAACTTCAACATAGGAAATATTATTATATCTATAATTTTATTATAAGTTTTTCTTATTCTAATTTTTTTGTGACGTGATACTATTTATACATGTAGAATCGCAACTTCTTTGCGTCATTTAAAAGCTTCTTCTCTTCATTTTAATGGTTTAGTAAAATAATTTTACAAAATCCTACTTAAATCTCGTCCTGCCTGTCCATTTGTGTGTCATAAAAACTATTCTCGCAAACAATATAGGCTAGAAAACTCAGCCATAGACGGTCCCAAGCCCGTTTGAGAAAGAAGGCGGGAACCTCTTGTTTTCCCAGCCCATAGCTTCCATGATTCCTCATCCCAAACCTCCCCAATTAAATGGTAGGAAATGCTCTCGGGGTGTACATTGGGTTTACTGGTTCCCCAATAATGTACCATTAAATGTCGAGAATTGCTCATAACTGTAAATATATCTACTGCTCTGCTACTTAATCCTACTTACACCTCCTTTGTGAGGACATAAGAGGGTGAAAGCGAATTTTCCGCGCCTGATAACGGAATAGACGTAATAACCATGCCGCCGGAATGGAGGTTGGGCGACGGGCTAACTCCCCGTCCCTGGAAAACCTTTAAATGTTTCAAAACCTGCAGTAAGGCCTCAGGATGGATTGGACTCACGGCAACGACCTCACAAACGAAGAAAGGTTTATGGTATTGGATCCTGGAATTTCAGATCACTCAATTACCCTGGCGCTGTTAAGGACATTTTACAACAGGTCAGTCAATATCAATTAAAAATACTGGCAGTCGAGGAAACGCATTGGACTAGAAACGACATTCAAGACATGAGATCGCACACAATATTTAAAAGTAGGAAGCCTACTGGCAAACGAGAAATTAGAGTGGCCTTCATTGTGGATACGGAGTTAAAATCGCACGTTATTGATTTTAAGGCAGTCAATGAACGGTTGTGTGAGATCCGTATAAAAGCGAAATTCTGCAAAATCTGGCTGATTAATGTTCACGCCCCGACCGAAGAAAAAGACGAAGAAATGAAGGAATCGTTTTACAATCACCTGGAAAAACTGGTCGACTCATTGCCCACAAACGACACAAAAATTATCCTGGGTGATTACAACGCTAACGTTGGCAATGAGCTTTCTCATCGGGGAACGACTGGAAGATATAGCCTCCACGATTAAACAAATGACAACGGCCAGCACCTGATTGACTTTGCATGTGGCAGAAATCTAGTCATAGGTTCGAATTGCTTCCCACATTGACGCATACGTCAAATGACCTGGGTATCACCGGATGGCAACATACAAAACCAAATCGATCATGTTATGATCCAAAAACGTTGGTCCTCGAGCATACTCGACGTCCGTACATACCGAGGAGCCAATAGTAACTCAGATCATTACTTGATCAAATTAACCTATCGATGCCGTATGTCAAAGGCATATTCAGCGAAGACCAGCCCGCCACAAAAATTTGAAATCGAAAGGCTCCAAACGGTGTTTGTGGCCGAAAATTTCGCGGAAACCCTCGACAACCAGCTGGCTCCCATCTTATCAGACGCATCGTTAAAGGCGAGCAACGAGCTCTGGATGGAAGTGAAAGCGGCTATCAGAACCGAGACAGAACAGGCGATCGGACATCAAGCCCGGCGCAGGAGGAATGATTGGTTCGATGATGAGTGCCATAATGCGTTAGATAAAAAGAATCAGGCGTACAAGGAATACGTAGGTAGGAAAACCAGGGCGAAGAGAGAACACTATGAAAATCTCAGAAGAGTAGCGAATAAGATAATTAGGATTAAGAAAAGAAAATAGTATGACGACCAATTGAGAAGTATAGGTGTAAGTTTAGCGAGCAATAACACAAGACAGGCATACAAAGTAGTAAAAAGCCTGAAACGTTTTTATCAGCCCAGAGCCACGCTCTGTCGAGACGACAGCGGCAATATATGATGAAATCAAGATTGAAAAAAGATGGGCATCATATTTCAAGAACCTCCATAATCCTCCTAACAGCTCCAGAACATCGGAGCCTATAGATGTTTGCGGAGAGCTTTCGTTAGCCCTACCAACTCTGGATGAACTTGTGCCATCATCAAAGCCCAAAAGAATAATAAAGCGCCGGGCATTGATGAGATTCCAGTCGAGCTCATCAAATATGGAGGCGGTAGTGTTCATCAAGCTATTCACAAAGTCATCCAGTACACTTGGCAACAAGAACATATGCTGAAACAGCGAAGCCAATCAATTATATTCCCTAACAACAAAAAAGGTGACAAGCTACAGTGCGAAAATTATAGAGGCATATCACTACTTTGTACGGCGTACAAAATATTTTCGAAAATCTTAGAAAATAAAACCGGATCATACGCCAACAGTATTATTGGGGAGTATCAAGGGGGTTTTTGGGCAGGTAGATCAACAACAGACCAATTGTTCACAGTCAAGCAGGTACTTGAAAAATGCTGGGAGTTCAACATAGACGCATACCAAATTTTCGTTGACTTCAAGCAAGCATACGACAGTATTGATGGTAACGTACTGTACCAAATAATGCTTGGTTTTGGCATCCCAGCCAAATAAGTCCATCTTACCCACATGACAATGACGTCGACAACCTCCCAAGTCCGCATCAATAACCAACTCACCGATGCCTTTGACACAAATATCGGACTAAAGCTGGGAGATGGGCTGGCCCCATTGCTATTCAATTTGGCTCTGGAGTACGTTATACGGAACCTACCTCTCGATACGCGACGTACATTACTATACAAGTCGAGCCAAGTAGTGGCCTATGCGGATGACATCAACATTCTGTCACGGTCATTAACAACTGCCAAAGAACTCTTCCTGAAACTCGACAGCGAAGCAAAACTAGTAGGGCTGCAAATCAACGAAAATGAAACAAAGCTCAAGGGAAAATATCCCAAATACACAAAATATCACACATGGCGAATACAGTATCGCAAATGTTAGCGATTTTGTGTATTTAGGTGCCAAAATAATGAAAACGGGCAATGTAAGAGACGAAATACAGCTCACAAATAAAATATTCTATTCAGTATTGACGATCTTGAAGACCAGCTGCATACACAGGAAAGCAAAGCTCCAAGTATACAAATGTGTGATAGGACCTGTGTTATGCCATGGGTGTGAAATATGGACCCTAACCCAAGCATCCGCAAATATATTGAACGCCTTTGAGCGATGGGTCCTGAGGCGAATAATTGGAGCGAAGCTAGATGGGGACCAATGGGGAATTCGATACAACCATGAGCTGTATGAAATTCTTAACGAACTGGAGGTCTCAACGATTGTAAGACTGCGGAAGCTGCAATGGGCTGGACACATGAATCGTATGGATAAACAACGGATACCCAAGAAGGTATTCGTTGGGAGAACTGAAGGCCAGAGACTAGTGGGGAAACCGAGGCAATGCTGGTCTGACTACGTCGACGAAGACAGTTCATCGTTGCTCGTATTTCGGAACTGGAAGACGCGGTCAACGGATCGAGACAGTTGGGGGCGCTGGTTGCAGGAAGTAAAGGCCGCCCGCTGTAGTGCTAAGAAGATATGAGCTAGAAAAATCAAATTTTGCATGTAAGTGTAAAGTGGTTCCCTCTACAAAGTTTTTACAATTTTACAAGGTATTTAAGGGTTGTCTCCTTGTATAGGCGAGTAGCCACCGAAAGAAAATTTCATCAAAGATAATTGATATGGGTATCAAACAGGTCTTAAACGGGCTTTTTTTGCTTCAAGCGGCGTGCAGGAAGGGGAAATACACGAACAATTTGTGTCCTCCCTCGCGATTGGACACATGTGATATGAAAAATCTGAAAAAGTATGGAGGTAGGTGTTTATGGGTACAATGACGACAAATACCTTAGAAGCCAGAATTCGCTCGACTTTGTTAATAACAGTATGATCATCGAGTTTCACATTTCCCCAATAAAACCGTATGGATACCCTTAAAGTCAATAAAATCCTGTATTTAAGTAGTCTTACAATAGATCCTAATGCTCTGTAATTTTGATGAAAATCAAAATATATTCACGGTAGTTATAGCCATTTGAAATTTCTACAATTACATCAACAATAACACTCGGTTTTGGTATTTTATGGACCTTCCATCGAATCAAGCACTGTGGTTTTGATTAGATCTTCTTGAAATTTTCAAACAAGATCAATAAGACCAATATTTTTGAGAATTCACGATTTGAGTGATTTTTGCTAGCTTACAACGAAATGGCGACCATTGAAAGTAGAGAAACAATGGATTTTCTTTTAAGCGTGCACATCTTTTTGAGATATTTCTTGACTTCATTCGTTGCTGGTGACTGCATTTCATAAGTTGGGTACAAAACCCTTCTGATATGAGCGTAGGTCTGTCTACCAAACTTTTTTCTTTTTGATAACTGGTTTTTAAGTCAGTGTTAGTGTTGTAGGTATCGCTTGCAAGCCTCGATATCCAATAGTTTTTTTTTTGTGGGAACATATGCGATATTGTGTTTGTCTCATCTGGTGCTTGTGATTGGTTTTTTTTCGCAAACCATGAATTGAGTAACCATTCGAATCACTTCGAATAGTATTTCCAGGATTTTTCCATTTTGGGCTTTTCTGTAGTTCATCATATTCTCCAAGTTCATGTCGTGGTGGTCACGTGGTATATTGGTTAGAACACTTAACCCGTCAGCCGAAGGTCTCGGGTTCGAGTTTCGTTGGTGCCAATGAGACCAATGAGATTAAGTTCAAGTGATTTTTCGGACGGACTATAAGCCCGTTCAGTTAAGATGCGGGCTGGTTAAAAATCAGAACGCATCGAAGATGAGTGGACCGACACATGACCAAAGCGTGATAGTGACCATATCACCTTGTAGAGTGCCGATACATTCGCTCATAATAATGAGATACTCAAAGCCAAGGCCCGAAAGGGGCTGTAGTACTAAAGCAAAAAAAGAAAAAAAAGGTCATCGAAATAGATATCACCAAATTGCGTAAATTGGGAACCTTTCTTTGAATTTTTTTTGGACTATTAACTTTCAAATTTTGACGCAAATTCTTCATACACATCCTTATGCTTAGTAAGTATGATGAAACTCAAATCATATTCACGGAAGTTCTTGCCATTTAAAATTTCTCTAATTACAACAACAATAACACATGATTTTCAGTTTTGATTTGATATTCTTGAAATTTTCAAATCAGATCAATAACATAAATATTTTTAAGGAATTCATGATTTGAGTGATTTTTGTTAGTTTGCGACAAAATGATGACCGTTGAAAATGGAGAAACAATGGATTCTATTTAAACGTGCAACTTTCTTTGACATGTTTCTAGGCCTTATTCGTTGTTGGTTACTGCATTTCGTAAGTTGGGTACAGAACCCGCCTGACATGGACGTAGGTATGTCTGCCCAACCTGTTTCAATATGTAGTGAATAAAATCGAAGTGTTTGAATTTTGAATTTAATTGTATCCGAAAGTTGAAGTATTATTTTGTCAACAAAAGCAGAATCGTAAATGTTAAGCGAAGGAAACAAAGGCTTTAACTAAAATCCTTTGAATTTAATCAATTTTTTCAGTTCCCTTTTAAGTACATGATTTATTTCAAGAAATACGCAAAGCAACTCCATTCTAATATGAAATATTTCATTATAAATGTTAAATAACATTACACTGTCTTTTTATCTGCAAACATATGTCGTACTTTCATGTGAAATCTTCAACGAACCGACAAAGATAATCATCCTTGCCGTCAGATCAAAGAACAATTCATTGTGCTCTTCATCATTCCATTCAAATCGCAACGTCTGATAGGTAAATAGATAATATAGTTGGGTCCTCTGTTCCATATTATTTCTTAAGAAATGGCATATCTGCAACATTTTATCTTTGGGACAACGATGAAATGAAATCACGACGACAACGACATATAAACACATACACAGAGGCATACAATAGAATACTCCAAGATAATGGGGAGGCAATATCTGGGCGATAAATTATGTTTGTCTATGTGGAAACTGGACAATGTTGAATTATTCTCACCAACAGTTAAGTTAGATTAATGGCTTCGTTGTATAGTAAGCGAGTGCTAACGGTGTACGAAAGGATATGTGTATCCAAGGACATGAATTGAGTTATCAGCCAGTTCCTTACACGAAATTGATTTCATGATTGAATTTTTGTCGTTTTGAGGCGGGAGGTTACAGACACTTTAGCAAAAGGCTGTTGCCCCGATATTTCGTTTAGGTGAAGGATTGCTGTGTGAATTGCGAGAGGTTCAATGTGAATTTACAGGCATATAAGAAAACTGAACATATCAGCGGCGTTGGAAGCATAACTGTAACATATAAACTCGCAGCAAAAAACGCATGAACATCCACTGTAAAGTCTAACGATAGAACATTCCACTTGCAAGAGATAAATTCTTTTCGTCCTTTGTCATAGCAAACATTCTTTTCATGCAAATTCAACCAATTTTTCATATTAAACCCCAGAGCTCTGGGTTCATCGTTTTGCTTTAGCATACGAAAGAATAAATGAATATTGGTGGAAGCTACACGAAAAATAACTCTTGGAATTTTGTCGTCCTTACACGAGTACAACATCGGAACGCTCTGCATCCCGGGAACCGTATCTATCTTCGGTTTGAATGGTGAAATCTATACAAAGAATCTCAACTCGCATAATTTTCAGATCCATTGCAAATCTCCTTCTCTTTTTAACATTTTACCTAGCGTTCTTTTAGCGTGTTCATACACACATGGATCCAGGCGCAAGTGGGTGTGAGGAATGTATTTAAAATTTATTCATGAGCTCTTTTGGTATGCAATCGTAGAATTTTATTTTAATTCTTTGAAAGTCTGAAAGCGGTTGGAGGACTTGTCAGCTCGTATCAAGGAAATTTTTGATAAATGATCCATACATTTACATTTTGGCCGCCTGTTTGGAAGCTTTAAATTATTTTTTGGCTGGATACCAGGTAACCATTAGTATATGAATTACTTTGATAAAAAAGAACTTCATATAAAAAGAAAGAAAAACCGTGCAAAAATTTATCTGTACGAAACGAAATGACCATATTCTTTGTTGCTAGTATGATACACAGATTAGATATAGACAAAAGGAAAGCTTCGATAGAATTTGCTCAAATGGCTTGCGATGAACATGAAACTAAGATTTCACAGTCCCGTACAATGTCCTGTTTCAAAAGAAAATTGAACAAGTAAAGCAGGGTTGATTTGAGCGAAGTGTGAGCCAGAATGTATGCTAGGTTGTATCTTTTCTCTGCTTCGACGCACCCCCACTTTCATACTCGCATAAGAAGCATATCAAAAGGCACAGCCAAGAGATGGTTCGCTCGCTTTCGTTCTGGAAATTTGATGTCAAAGATGCACCTCGCTCATGTCGACCAATCACTGAAAAAGTCGATGAAATCTTACAAAAAATGAATTGCATTTGCGTAAGGCCGGATGCACAAAGAAGCTCAACGTTTGCGTGCCACATGAATTAACACAAAAAAATTTGATCGACCGAATTTCCATTTGCGAAATGCTAATAAAACGCGACAAAATCGAGCCATTCCTGAAGCAAATCATTACGGGCGATGAAAAATAGGTAAGATACGAGAATGTCATTCGAAAAAGATCATGGTCAAAAAAGATGAATCATCACAAACGACTTGAAAGCCAGGATTGCCACCAAATATGGTTATGCTGTGTGTATGGTGGAATTGGAGCAATAGATTTGGCTCTGTACTGTCAGCAATTATTCAGATTGCAACAAGCAATTCAATAAACCGGCCAAAATTTATCAATGCAATGGGCGTCGTCTTCCATCATGACAATGCCAGACCACACATCTTTGATGACCTGGCTTAAATTGACAGAGCTTGGCTGGGAAGTTTTGATGCATCCACCATATTAACTAGACTTTGCACCATCAGACTACAATTTGTTTCAGTCTCTGCAAAGCTTCCTTAATGAAAAGAAATTCACTTCAAAAAGGGACTGTGAAAATCACTTGGCCAAGTTTTTTGCCGATAAACCACAGAAGTTCTACACAGAAGGAATAATCTTCTTCTTCTTAGCACTACAGCCCCTCTCGGGCCTTTACTTCCTGCAAATAGCGCCTTGAACTGTCTCGGTCCATTGACCTCGTCCTCCAATTTCGAAATCCGAGCAGCGATGATTTGTCTTCATCGACCAAGTCAGGCCAGCGTTTCCTGGGTCTCCTCACTGGTCTCCGGGCTTCAGTTCTCCCAACGAATAGCTTTTTGGGTATCCATTGTTCGTCCATACGATTCATGTGTCCAGCCCATTGCAGCTTCCGCAGTCTTATAATCGTTGAGACCTCCGATTTGAAGCTAGACGGGGGCCAATAGTGAATTTGATCTGACGAGCCAGATGGAATAATGGCTCTGCCCAAAAAATGGCAAAAGGCCATAGATAATAATGGACAATATGTACTTAAATAAAATCCATTTTAAGTAAAAGAAATATTCAATCGAAAAATGACAAAAATGCTCAATACTTTTTAGATTTACCAATATAATAGACGCTTACAAGATAAGTACTCGTATGTATCCAAAACTTCGCACCTGTACTTTAAGGGCATCTAGCGACAAAAGTACAAATGTCACTAGACGCCCTTAAAGTTTCAAAAAGTTGAGTTTCACTAAATTGCTCCTAATTTCTGTAATATCTGCCGTAACGAATGAATTATTTTTTTGTTTGTGAATGCATCTAATAAAAATATTTTACCACCATTTAATTTTATTAAAATTATTATCACACGAGCGATCAAAGAATAAGCACCAAAAAATGGTTTTCAAATGCATCTAAAATTTCAGGTGTAGCGTGCTCCGATTTTATTAGTTTATGAGCTCGTTCCTACACGAAAATATCATACAGCCCATCGCTACCCCTTACAAAAAAGGAGCTCGAGTCGACGAGTCATCGAGCAGCTTAGGATTTTCTTGGGATTTTCTTTGGAACTTGGTTTTTTGAAGAAATTTTTCAGGATTACGGAATTTTCTGAAGTAACGAAATTTTTTGAAATTTGTGGAAAAGGAAAGAAAGTAAGCGGAGAGCGTGCGGAAGGAATGGTGGAATGACAGGAGTGGGCTGAAGGCGTTAGATTCAAATTGTAATACTCGAAAAATAAAAGTAAAAATTATCATTATTAATCGCTGGTGATTGTTATTCTTTTATTCTTTGCAATACAATTACTTGCCTTTTGGTTTTTAGTCACTAGGGTATAAGGGTCGTAGTTTATTACTATGTATAAGTTCTGTCTTGTAAGCTGTGGTTATGGGGGAACATAGAGTGCCTCCTATAGTGTGCCATAGGCTTGACCTAAAGACTTTCAGGGATAGCGTTGAAAGGGCATGCAAATGTAATACTGCAAAGGAAGCAGAGTTCAACATTACGATGAGCAGCTCCTCACGAACTTCGCTCCATCTTAAAATAGCTGAGGATCATACTAGCCTATTCGATTATCTGAAGTATGTAAAAGTAGATTGCTACATTTACATTCTTTCAAGAAAGAGCAAATGGACTCTCCTACTCAAAGGTGTGCACAGTTTGTACGACGAGAGTAATGTCGTGGCTGGGCTGAAGGAGAAGATATCCTATCAGCAAATCTTGGAGAAGATATCCTATCAGCAAAGAGGTTATTGATGATAACTTTTAGGAGGGAAAAAAGGAGGCTTTCCTCTTTCTTAGTCCAGTTCAAACCAGACTTGGAAGTGAAGAAAGTGGTGGACATAAATTGCCTACTGTATCAGAAGATACATTGGGAATGCCTACAAAAAAGGAGCACTTTGTAGTGCTTAAGTTGCCAAAGAATTTTTCACGTCGCTTCAAACTGAAGCTTGAAATTTGACGCGCAAAATGGGATAAGCGAAACAAGCACAAGGAAAAGGAAGACATTGTTGTGTCAACTGCAATGCTGGGAGATACCCTGCAAGTTTCAAAGGTTTTTATGAAGCTGAAGAAGTGAAGGGAGAGATTTTACCGCCGCCTCTATAAAAAATACTCTACGTGAACGTCACGTATTTTAGTTTTTGCAAGCTGCAAAAGAGAAGCCTGTACCTCAGCCTATACGGCAACCAAAACATCAGCCATTGCAGCAGCCACAAAATGACCCAAATACGGTTTTGAGCAATGAATGCCAACAATATTTTAGGTGTGACTTGTTCACACTCATTCGAAAAGTTGACTCATCCATTCCCCACTATAAAAAAACTCACTAGTTCTAGTGAGAGAAAAAACTGCGTATTCAGAATATATCTTCAGAATATGTTGCGGTGATGAGTTCCAATAAACTCTCCATCTCCAACATTTGCATACTAGTTCTACGCTACAAAAGAATTCTGTTCAAGAATACTTGAACGCCATAGACCAGACTTCTTGTTTATATTGGAAACAAGACTCAAAGAAATATACAGAGTGCATCTGGGAAAATTCAATATTATCAAGTGTGATGATCCAGAGGAGTTGCTATGGCTTACAAAGGTCGCCTGAAAGTTCAAAGGCACTATCTTTCAAGCCTGAAATGAATTGAGGTAGATATAATAAGCTCCACGCTGGGAGGGTATGACTTTTGTGTTTGTTCGGATCTATGTTTGACATGGATATTAGGTGAAAGAACTCATTGACGACTTGGAACCAGTGCTTATTCTTTTAATGCCAAGTTGTTTATTACTACATAAAAGGCTCATAATACAATATTTATACTTATAAGTGCCATTGATGGTACTTATAAGTCAAAATGACTCATAAAATTTCATGTCACGGTTGGTAACTATGAGTCAGAATGACCTGCAAAACTTTACGTTATAAGGTAACCCTATGTCATTTCGACTCATTAAGTTTTTAAAAACAGGTTTCCAGCCAACGACAGAGTCGACCTTCCAATTTGCGTCCGGCGGGCTCACGTGCACAACCAAATTGGCCAAATTGTATAACTGCAGTCATTGAGAGAGGGGAACGATTGGAAATTTTGAAGTGAGTCAACATGACTCAGGTTACCTTTCCAGGGGTACATGCTATTCACACTTGACTGAATTCATTAATAGATGGCTGGAAATGAACACCTACAATTCGTAGGCTAAAGTGACCAAATGACAACTAACTTAAGGTTGGAATTCATTGAACTTTGCTGATAAAAGTAGGATTTAACATTTTTGTCAGTAAAACTGTATTAATATCATTAAATTGGATGAAATCAAGCATTTAAGTGACTCTTTAAAATATCTTTATATTCTATAAGTTTCCATGAAATTTGCAGAAATTATTGCCATTTGAATTTCTTCTGATTACAACAATCATGTATGGTTTTTCTACTAGTACTGCATGGGCTTTCCATCGAACCGGACACTACACTTTTGATTGTATCATCTCCGAATTTTCTGATAAAATGAATAACAACAATATATTTAGGATTCACCTGCATCAATTATTTTAGCAGTATTAGAACAAAATGTTGGATGGTTAAAATTGAGTTCGGTTAAGGCACGAATGCATTTGTTGTGCATATCACGAACATTTTTTTGAATTGAATCATTTTATATAGCCACATATTGTAAGTTAAGAACAAACCCTTTCGTAGGTCTGTCTATCCAACTTGTTTAGAATTGATAATACACGGATAAAAGTTTGTCGGACTGTTCGTGTTTTCATTGTGAATAATGATTTCTTTATCATCCAACAAGTCTCCACCAGAACTCGAATTGGCCCCCCCCCCCCCCCTTTTACTGGAAAAACATGGCCAACATTTGTCGAGCAATATACGCTTCAATTACACTAAGCATTGTTAAACAATCCTGTGTAAATTAAATTTTCAACGGCATCGACAAATTTTCTCGTGCATGGTTACCTTTATTTTCAAATTTTAATTTCCATCCCATCCCAGAAAATCGCCATGATTCGAAGTATTCCGAGCAAAAAAGCGGAGAAATCGAGAATAATGGCGGAGAAAAAGATATTGGACCCACCGAGGGTGTTAAAATGTCGCGCAACTAAATGAAACTTTGCTCCGTTTGAAGAATAAAATAAGTTTATATATTTCGTTATGTTGTGCACAAAAAATGAATAAGCTTTTTAAAACTTACGGAAGGCAAACATTTCACAACTGACCAAGCTGACGTTAGAATCAAGACTAGCTATTGTTGCTCCTATATTACGTTACATTTACATAGAAAATATAGTAGTAACAACAGTGAATAACAAGCAAATACTTATTTTTAACATCCTCTGGGCATCGGCTGGATAAATCACCTGTTACCTCTAGCGGATACAGGAGCTGCACGGATTGTCTCATTTTTACTCCGTTTGGCATCTTTACTTCACAGGAACGAATTTTACCATCGCGTCCAGGAAAAATAGTCTCAACTAACGCCAGTTTCCATAAAACTCGAGGATAAGATAAATCGTGTACCAGGACAACATCTCTCGGTGCCAAGTTTGAAGAACCTGCATTCTTGTAAACATGAGTAGACCTTAGCTGCAGCAAATATTCCTCTCTCTAACTTTTCCAAAAGAAGTTTATAGAATGTTGTCCAGAAATCCATTTTTGACGGATATCTTTGTTTATAGAACCACTACGATGATCTGGCGATGGAAGAAGGGCAGTAGTACTAGTTAAAAAATGAGAAGGGGTTTGTGGTATCAAATTCGCTGGGTCATCCGTAATGTTTGTTAAAGGTCTTGAGTTGATGACACTCTCAACCTCGTACAATAAAGTCTGCATCTGCTGCATATTCAGCACCACTCATCCGATAGTAGCTTTGACAGAGATTTTTACAGAGCGTACTAGCCATTCCCCTAATCCCCCCACCAGGGAGCTCGCTCTCTGATGAATTGCCATAATATGTTTTTGAAGCTAAGGTAGTCCTTTAGCACCCCCAATGAAATAAATACACCGATAACACATCGTCCTATGACTCCCTTTATCAATTTTCGAGCCTTTGGAACCCAAAACCGATGTCTTAGAGGTGTTAAAACCAAGTTGACTCCTCATGGAGTACACTTTGACGAATATCTTGAACTATTAAGTGCGTTACATATGAAGGTTTTGGTAAAATTATCGGAAGAATGAAATCTTTTTCATCTGGTAGCATCTGCAGTCTAGCCGCAACTCGAAGAAACCCGTCAGGTTTTAATAAAGGAATCAAATTATAAGTTTTGATAAATAGAGGTGTTGAGACCGTTCTGACAAGCCATGATTTCATTCATTTAAATAATGTCGTCATTGGACAAACTTGATCCAATACGACTCAGCTAGTTTTAATTCAGCAGCAGAGAGATAACCGCTCTTGTAATCAGAAGTTTTTCACAACAAGGTGACAAAGCACAGAATACACGCACTTATCCGTAATATTTTTCTCCAAGAACTGTATTTATCGCAGAGTAGCAAAGGTTCAGATAAAACAGCCGTTTCTATATCTGATTCCTTCACTTGTAAACAAGTTTTAACTGTAGGAAATTCAGTAAAAAAGGTCTCCGCTAGGCCAAATTTCTGATTGTTGTAGTAACCATGAAGGTCCATCTACCCGCATGATGCTCTTAAGCAAAGCCTTTCCCGTTAGTCTTCGTGTCAATAAGTCCTCTGGATTACTTTTCCCTGGACAATACATCTAGGAATTACCCTTTGATTTAGTCTTAATTTCTCGCACACGATTTGTTACGTACGGTTTCTATCAATAAGTATCTCCGCATATCCACAACAAAGCAATTTTTGAATCAGATCAGAAGTGAGTTTCATCAAAAGTGATTTTTAGGTTTTCTTGTATATTAGGTAGCCATGTAATTAGTGCCACTGTTATTTACAATTTAGGCAATGTTAGTTTTCCTTCTCTATCTTCTTTAAAGGGGGCGACTCTATTTTTGGGACAAAGTAGTTTAACATAAATCCTACCTTCTTGAATCGTTCGGATATAAGCAACAGCTCCGTATGCCTTTAAGCTTGCACCGGAAAAAACGTGAAATTATTTTTCATAGTATTGTCCCCTTTTGCAGTGAGATGTCTTGGAAATACTAGCTCTTTCAAGAAAGGTATGTTCTTACCTCAGATGAATAAGAACTGGATGGGCTAGGCTCATATAAAACGGATAGGAGAACATGCGGTTTCTGCGCACTTCCAAAGGATCTATCTGTCATTTCCTCTCCCTCTGCCTTTTGCCGCTCACTTTTTTGTTCCAGAAGCTCACTTAATTGGATCTGTCTATCAAGTTGACTGATCCAAATTGAACGTCAAAATGGCAAATTGCAAGTTTTGTCGCGAAATTTTATTCGATATTAAAACTGTGAAAAGTGTTCACGATCTGAATTCATTCCAAGTGTTCAAACATTCTATTGTGCTTTGTGATCCGAATAACTTTAACGTGTAACACTGTGAAATTACTTTACAATTTCAAAGTGAAATGTGTAGTGCCTTCGTGTAAAAATTATAGTCGAAAAGGGTCTATAAGTGTTTCTTTTCACAGATATGCAGTTAATATGTTAATGTTTTGCATGTTTTCCTCATAATGGTGAAGGTTTTTCAAATCGAAAACAAATTTTTAGGCTTGCATGAAAATTTTTTTTCATTGAGCAGTAGCCATGCTTCCTTGTGCAATTTGGCTCTCTTTTAGGTTGTAAATAAGAGCGTAGCAGTAGAAAAAGTGGTTACAGGGGTTGTTGCGACCACATGGGCACGTGGTTGTCCACTCCAGTATTATTTAATTACTCAATGGTTCTTACCGTAATCGCTACAAACCCTTAAAGACTCTTCAGGGAGTTTCCCATCCCAATCCAGTTTATGTAAGTTTCCAAATATCTTGAAAAAGAAACTTTAAGCCGATGACAAATGGTCTCACCAGCCCTAATGGATTGAAAATTTTAGACAACAGCTGCAATATATTCCATTTTGTTCCAATTGGGGGATGCAACAGGAATCTTTGTACGGACTTGAGGTCTACTGCAATCTCATCGGTAAAAATAAACCAATTTATGCCCAACACCTTTTGAATTATAGTCTGGCTTGATAAATTTGCGAATGATTCCCTGATGCGCTTATCATAGTGTCGTGCCTAAATACTAGGTCGTCTATGTAGAAGAATTTACTTGAATATATTACATGTTTCTCGATATTTCGATTCATACTCACTCAGATGCTTCAGAATAGTAGCCCATACCAAGAACGGACCACATGTAATGCCAATTGTAACTCTCATCATCCTGTACTCCTGGTACGGCAGCAAGTCCGCAGTACAGTTAAGAGCGTTAGTAAACCAAAAGAAACGATGGGCATCGCGATTGAACTCGGTTAATTGAATTTGTAGAAAGGCTTTCTCGATATCCGCCTCCACCACATATCTGCCGGTTCTAAAGTTAAGAAGCATCTTTAATAAATTCTGAAGTAAGTTTAGTCCAGCAGATAAATGACTGTTGAGCTATAGTGCGCCATTGCTTTTCGCAGAGGCACCAAAAACTATGCGAAACTTCATTATATCTTTAGCTGGTCTTTTTGGCATATAATAAAGATGTTCATCAGATACTACGTCAGTGTCTACCTTTTCAGCAAATCCGGCTGGTAACAGCTCGCTAATAGCGACATCGAGTTTTAGCAGCTTACTAGGTTCTCTGGATGATTTTCTTTACAAACTCAAAAGTTGCTGCAGAGTAATGCAGCGATTGTCCTCCAATACTAAATTGGGATCTCGCCATAACAAGGAAGCCACATTTGTATGATCTCATTTCTTAATATTATGCTCTACGGAATCGATGATGGAATCGTGCGGCTCATTGCCTATGCCAATTGCCAAAAGGCCTCAATGGTTTCTTCGTTCATTAGCAAAAGAGCTGATATGCATTCAACTCGAGCAACACAAGCCCCATAAACGTCCACCCATATAAGGTGTCCAAGGTCGTTAAATTTTTATCGATTCTTTTAATCTCCAGTCATAAACTTCCAATATGCGTTAACTCCGATTAAAATACCAACTATATCTTCTACTACATGTTCTGGGACACATGCGTCAGCTAATGAAAACCCGTTAAATTTTATGCATGCTTTAGGTGATTTAATGACGTCCAAACATACATACCTCAATAGCTTCAAAAAAGACAAAATTACCTCCACATTGGATTAAAGGTTCTATTTGAATAAGGTTCCGTGCAGCCAAAAGGTATTAAGCTCAGCTTCTGAGCTGTAATGATGGGTAGCTGTATCTTAGACGATACGGCCTGCTGAATAAATGACATTTGGCTTCCTCCATCAAATATTAGGTGAATGACACAATTTTTTCGGTATTATTTTTTCAAATTGCAATAGCTGTCTAAAGAAATGTACTGTTGACAGGTCCGCTATTCGCCGCACTCAAATTTAATGACGGTTGTGATGGATGCGGTGAGCTTTTTCCGTCTTCTTCCTTCTTATTTGGAATCATTATCGTCTTACCAAGGAATGCCATGCTTGCTCTTACAAGTTTTGCATATAATTTTAACTTTACAAAGTTTCGCTGAATAGCCATAACTAATGCACCGAAAACATCCCCTATCTCGTTTTAGCATTTATTTTTGCTTTGCTATGCATGAATTTGCCTTATGATCCGATTTGCAGAAGAAACGCAGACTACTAGTATCAAGTGTCATTAAACCAGTTGCAGTTGCCACTACTTTAGCCTTTAATGCACTCACACTACGCAACGACTCTTTCATCTCGAACGCTTTCTCCAGTGAAGTTACTTCTTGTTTTAGAAATTTAATAATGGCCAATATATGGCTGTCGCCGTGAAATTGATGAACTCTTCTCTGCTAAGCCTGCATCATTTTCTCTTTCGGTAGTGTGGTTGAACCCAGTGTATTCTTTTTACTTTTCTTAGTACCCATGAAAATCCACTCGAATATCATCGGGCAAGGACTTCAATAAAGCGCTCTTCAAAATTAGACGGTAGTTGTTCGCTGGAACACCATGAGTGGTAACAGAACGCATAGATGAAGTGTCAACATTATAATAGTTCCTCAGACCACAACATAGTCTTTGTACCTTATTTTGGGAAGCGACATGAATTGCAGCATGCAATGTGCGATACTTTTATCGCAATCGCCAAACTGCTCCAATAAGAGCGCCACGGCTCGGTTGTAGCATGCGAATGTAGGAGTAAATCCAGCTAGGGCTATTGCTGTTTTTTCAGTTAAGGGTGACTGCAGATAGCGGTACTTATCTACGCTCGGATGAGGGGTATTTACATGTATCGCGCTCTTATACTGCTCACAGAATGGAAGCCATTCTTTCGAATTTCCAGAAAATTCTAGCAAACCATGTTTTGGAATTTACACAAAATTATTACACGTGTCACGATTTGTAAAAGGCATCGAAGAATTTACTTGACCTCTAAGACGTTGAGTTTAATTTAAAGCTGCCATGATTGCCATTGCTTTATTTTCGTATTCAGACGCGATTTCACATTCTCGTTCAAGCTCCTCATCTTTAATTCCCGATAGAACAGCTTCACTAGCCTTTACTAAATTCGCGTTTGCGAATTTGATGCGTTCTAAACAAGAAAATAAGCTATCCTCTACCTCGTCAGCATTTTCTTCTTTCACCTTTGAAGACGGTTGTCGCTGCAAGTATTCGGTAGCCACCTTTGCTAACTTTGTTATTTGCCCATGATAGACCGCGCGATATGAGGCATCTGTTTTGTACACTGTTATAATTATAATTAATTGTTTTCTTCGTTCCAGGTTTCGGCACCAAAGTTTAATAGTTACGCGTTTTACTAAATTAAACTTTATCCCATTTGAAGAATAATATTAGTGTTAAGGACAACGAGCATGCCCAGCACCGAAGGAATCGTTAGTTCTTAGTCAAAAGATTTCAAATAATATCAGTGCCATTCTTTTCGCTTCTCATATGTTAATATACCAATTACGTGTTTTGATCTTGGGAGGAAGTAAAGTTGTTATAGGTATTTGTATGAAGTAAAGTTGTTATAGATAATCGTATGAAGTAAAGTTGTTATAGATATTTGTATGAAGTAGTAAAAGTGAAATAGATATTGTGAGCTAAATATAAATACAGCTTTTGAGCTCGTGTAATATAAATACAGTCCACCCGCAACATAAATTGGTCCGTCGAGCCGGATCCGAAAGAACCTGCAGACCATATTGAGCGCTTATCCAGAACCACAACCAGCAGCCGTCAACCGATCACGATGGTCATCACCTGGAGCCATGGCGATGCAGCAGAGCTAGAGGAGCAGAAGCGCCGAGAAAAGCAGAGGATCGAACAGCGAAGATTTTCTTTGGAGTTAGCGGCCTTGCCTTCATTGGCTTCGACCGCTACAAACGAGAGCGCCGCGAGTAAGAGAACGATTGTGGCAGCGGTTGCAGGTACATCGTCACAGCATGCGAAAAATATGAACGAACCTCGAGCCAAATCACCAACACGATCAATATACTCGCAACGATCTACCAACAGTGTCGAAATGCAGTTGCGGTTAGCGGAGTTAGCTGCCGCAGAAAAATTAACTGCAATAAAGAAAAAAGAGCTGGAATTGGATGCTGACTTAATTAAGAAGCGATTGGTAGCCGAAATATCGGTTCTTAACGAGGAGAAAAGTTTTCAAGACGAAAAACCATCTCAAGTTGAAGTCGATGGAAAAGTAGATAGCTGGCTACATACGAACCCGTTGGTCTCACGTAAACACGAACACAGCGCTGAGCAGCGAACATAGCAAAGATACGAGCAATCCAAGAGCGAGAGGAATAGACCTTCAAAAAGTGATATCGAGCAACTGGCGGAAACGTTGGAAAAGATAGCAAGACATTTTCCGGATCGCCGAGCGTATGGTTGCCATTTGAAGCTTCTATGCGTGAGTCCATAACCATGTACCAAATCACAGCCGCTGAAAACATACAACGACCAAGAACCTGTCATAAAGGAGAAGCCCGAGAGGTCGTTGCTCATTACTTCACACAGCCACAAATCCAGACGTCATTATGAGGGCGTTAGAGCAGTGTTTTGGGCGACCAGAAGTCATCCTCGACTGAGCATTTGAAGAGCTGAGGAAATTACCAAGGCTTGGATCATCAGCAATCGAGGTAAATAGTTTTGCTGTCAAGCTTCAGAACGTGACCTGCGTTTTCGAGACGATCGACCGGCGTGCGTACTTGTACAACCCTATCCTGGCACGAGAAGTATTGAGCAAACTAAGCCCGCATCTCCGGTCACGTTGGTGTGATTACGCTAGTGACAACGAAGACACAACGGACCCAGAGATTATCGTCCTGTCTCGCTTTCTCATACGCGAGGCAGACCGGGCGTTGAAATATACATACGCAGCCTCGATAAGCACAGTTTCGCCAGCAACAGGAAAGGAAATGAAGCCCGTGAAGAAGAAAACATGCGATATATACGCTGTCGCCGAAGTGTCCGAAGAGCGAAGCAATCAATGCCCGAGCTGTGAACAAACCCACGTGCTATCGCAGTGCCCGAACTATAAAGCAATGACAATTGAAAAGTGATGGGACTTTGTGCGCGGCATGAAGCTTTGTTTTAAATGTATACAGAAGAAACACAGACGCATCTACTGCAAAGCAAAATTATGTGGTGTTAATCAATGTCAGTGCGCGCATCATCCAACGCTTCATCAGGATCAAGACAAGACACATTCTGAGCAATTTATCCTTTCGGAACCAGCCGCACAAATAACGCAGAGCAGCACCGAAGTAATTTTGTCGATGGCAACCCCAGCTGCTACCACCCGACGAGCTGTTTTGTTGAAGATGTGTCCAGTTGTTGTCATCGGACCAAAGGGGGAGGTCAACACGTACGCACTGCTTGATGAAGGTGCTACTATCTCTCTTATCGATGAACAGCTGCCACAAAGCATCGGTGCCGAGGGGCCAAAGCAACCGCTGCACTTGAACGGCGTCAACATGTCTCAGCAGGTAAGAGACAGCAAACTCGTTACCGTGCAACTGAGCGGAAAGAAAGAGAAAACGTCGTATAAACTGTGAGCACGAACCATCAAGGACTTGAAATTGCACCAGCAGTCCATTTCGGCTACGCTATTGCAGCACAATCACCTGTGCAACCCGTGCAACAGGAAGCAGTGTGCTACGAGTTTGCGCGCCCTGGTATTCTGGTGGGGACAGACCACTGGGAGTACATTGTATCTCGAGAGCTGCGAGTAGGTGAACCCGATCAACCAGCTGCATCCAGGACACAGCTGGGCTAGTTAGTACACGGAATCGTACCACGCAGCATGATCTACAACCACGAAAGCATGCCTCACATCTACGAACCTAAACGTGCTGTTCGGACAACACGACCAGCAACAACGTGCGGGCCACGAGTGAATGAGGCAGACCAGCGAGCAATAAATATAGTCAAGCAGGCAATTAAAAAGATCGATAATGGATACGAGGTCGGGCTGCCATGGCGGAGAGACAATATGGCATTTCCTTCAAGCTACGAGACAGCCTACCACTGACTGAGAAAAATTGAGCAGAAGATGGACGGTGACCCCGAGTACGCCAACCAATATGCAGTCCAAGTAGAGAACCTGGCCAAGAAAGGCTACGCCGTACCACGCGACGGATCGGAGCAGAAGAGTGTAATCTGCTGGTATCTGCCACACTTCACCGTGCGGAATCCGAACAAGCCCGGTAAGCAATGCTTGGCATTCGACGCAGCAGCAAAGAGTAGCGGTGTGAGCCTCAACGACCAATTGCTAGAAGGACCGGGCTTGCTGTTATCACTGCAACACGTTTTGTTCCGGTTCAGAGAGAAACTCATTGCAATCACCGCAGATATTCAGGAAATGTTTCTGCGGGTGAAAATCCGCCCGGAAGATCAGCCAGCACAGCAATTTCTATGAAGACGTGACAACAGGATGGAACCTCCTCGTCGCTATAAGATGACAAGTATGATCTTCGACGCAAAGAGCTCACCCTTTTTGGCACATTATGTACGCGACCACAATGCGAAGATACATGCGCAGATTTATCCACACGCCTTTAGAGCCATCACACAAAACCACTACATGGATGATTTTGTGGCAAGTTACAATGATGAAGAAGAAGCCCGGCATACCATTAAGGAAATAAGGATGGTGCACGCAAATGTTGGATTCACACTACGTGAATGGAACGCTAATAGCAAAAGCGTGTTGTACGAAGTGCCAAAGGAACTACAAACAATTCAATTGGCGCGACTAAGTAGAGGTCCTGAGAACAAAATTCTTGGACTTTATTCGAATGCTGAACAAGATGAGCTAGGTTTCAACACATCAATGAATCTAGTTCCAGCCGCGGTGCATACACAGACCCGTATGCCAACAAAACGAGAAGCACTCAGCGCGGTCATGTCAATCTACGATCCACTGGGGCTGTTAAGTCATTTTACGATCCGAGCAAAGATCATTCTTCAGAGCCTGTGGTGCCTAAAGATCCACTGGGATGAACTAATTCCAGAGGAAGAAGGAGAACTCTTCACCGATTGGCTAAAGTGTCTTGTCGACATTGCAGATCTACGTCTCGGACGGTGCTACTCACTTAAGGACTATGCAAGTGTAGAACTCCACGTGCTATGCGACGCAAGCACGCAAGCTTACGCAACGGTAGCTTATTGGCGGATCATCCACTGTGACGGCAGCATCAGAGTCGCCCTAGTGGCAGCCAAGGCTAGGGTGGCACCGCGACGCACACAGACCATTCCTCGTCTCGAACTGCAGGCCGCCGTAATCGGAGCCAGACTCGCTGAGACTATTAAGAAAGAACATAGCAACGAAGTAGTAAGAACTATATATTGGAACGACTCGACCACAGTAGTACACTGGATACGTGATGAAACGCGACAATACACACCTTTTGTCGCTCACCAAATTGGCAAGATTGCGGAACTTACGCATAAAGACCAATGGCGATGGCTACCAACCAACGACAATATAGCTGACGACGCAACGAGATTTGCCCACACGCCTATCAGCCAGAATGACCGCTGGGTTCTGGGCCCTAGCTTACTTTACAAATCCGAGGAGCAATGGCCTACGCAACAAATATTCGTAGCAGAACAAGAAAAGGTTTTGTTCCACACAAAGGAGGAGGACTCACTACGCGATGGCTGGCTGCCTGATCCCGCTAGATTCTTCAAGTACGAAACACTAGTACGAGCAACAGCGCGGGTATTAGCCTTCATCGACATATACCGACGCAGATTGACACGCATGGAACATCGACACATAGAATGCGCCGAACGGGAACTCATACGGCATGCACAGAAAGAAAACTTCAGTCCTGAGCTACATAGGATTGAATCATCCCGCTCTATTACAAAGGCAAGCCGATTATTGAGATTAGATCCGGTGCTTGAGGAGGGTATCCTGCGGGTGCGTGGTCAAATTGGAGCAGCAGCCGCGTTGAATGAGGCAAATCGACCGATAATCCTGGATGGACGCCATCCCTTGACGAAGCTCATTGTGCCGCGAGAACACTGCGCTGATGGTCACGCAAATCGAGAGCGCGTGACGAATGACCTACGACAGCATTATTGGATTATTCGTGTTGTGTAACTCTACATATTTTTATATTCACTTAAAGATAAATACATTTCACATGAGCATAAATTCTAATTGACATATTTGTATAAATACATTTCATAGGAACATAAATTTTAATTGCAAGAATCTATTTCGAGCAATTCAAATTGTAATAAATATAACCCAAACTTATATTTCAACGCGCACATAAAATTCTTATCGTAAGAAACATTTTATGAAAATCAAAGTCAAGTTCAAATAATTATTTTGTAACATGATCACTTGATTTTGAATTCGAATGCATCGTTCATTGCATTCTTCATACAGACCTTTTCTGTGTAATGCGATACTAGTCGCGTGCTGAAGATAAACAAGTATATGCATTTTCATTCATGCGATCTGATATTACGACGTGCTATGCCGTAATGACGCATCTGTGAAATTGTCCTTATGTTTCGATAGACAATTAAAGGAATGTGAATGCATATGCTTGTGAACTGACCAAGTCAAGAATAAGGTCAAGTGGTTTCGGGTTTGTTTAAGGTGTGAAGAATGTAATGAGGATGTTGACACTTGTCGTGGAGTAAAAATTTATGAATAATAAATGAACGAAGAATTATGTTTTGAAATTGAAGTGTTGAAAGTAGGTTTTGGGTTTAGGAAAATTTATGACCAATATTTTAAGTAGGTTTACGAACTAATATTTTTGTATGTGTAATAATTTAAGTAGAGCATGACTTCTAGAAAATGATATAAATACCGTTGTGAATTTTAGAGAAAATACAGTTATACTTTTGACTTTCAACTTGCACTTTTCTCTGCGTGATAACGCTGTTTGAATTCGAAGTTATAATTGTCTACGCAATAACTTATCGTTGCGCTTACGTCTAGACTGCAAAGGAATTTAATACTCAATTTGCAGTCTTAGTAACAGTAGCGTAGTGGACACTATGTCCTCGCTATTTTATCTGCGGCCCAGCCGCTTGGCTAGGTAGTTTTTTTTAAACTCGATTAAATATTCTTGATCCCACTAAAACCTACATCCACACATAGTGAGGAACAAGAACGCGTGCAAGAACGCGCATCTTTACATGGCGATCCTGCTTGTCCGGATTTGGACGCGTTAGACCTTATTGCTAACCAAGAAGAGTTCGACGCTGTTTTCGAGAGGTGCTGTAGAGTTGTAGAGGAGTACGTTCCAGAACCTGTGGCAGAACGGTATTTGTCACCGCCACCTTACATTCCGGCTGAAATCGGTACCCCAGATCTTCGAGGACCAAAGCCACGTCGAGTTGAACCGTTCCTGAAGAAAACAAGAACGGAGCCGAAGGACATTTTGGAATCTATACCGAAGAAGCGACGACCAAGAGGTGGTCGTAAAACGAAGCTGAAGCGTCAGCGAGCCGAGCTGCATCGTGTAATTAAAATAGCGGTCGGAGAGCAGAAGAGAGTACTACAGCGGAAACTTTTGGACCTCAAACCGGCGAATAGACATTGGGCACAATGGGGAATAGCTGCTCCGTTGGAAACAGTTTCGTCGAGGAATATCAACAATCATTGACAACATCCATAGTATTCATAGTAATAATGATAGTTTTTTATGTATACCACAGATACAATAAGAATTACGTGGTAAAAAGACTAAATAGAAATATTAATATTTGAAAATTTGAGTTGTATTTGATGTTAGAAGTATTTAGCCTATTTTTTTTGGTTTATGGAGTCTATGGATTAAGAGTTATTTACCATTGGCTTTAGGATATCTTGTTTCAAATTTAATGATTTATGGAGCTTTTAGAAAAACTGGTGGTTGAGAATGAAAAGGTTTTGAGTAATTTAAAGAAATGTGCAAAGAGTTTGTACACTTTTGAGACACTCCAGGCTAAATTAGATGAGTTGCAAATTAGAAAGGAAAAGTTTAATGATATACTCAAGACTTGCAAAGATGAAAGTTCTAAAGTTTTAGATCTCAAGTTAAAGTTCAGAGCACTATCATCCATTTTGGAGGGCGAAATCTGGTTACAGCTGAGCAAACAAGGGTATTCGGATATAGAAGAGATCAAAGAAGATTCTATAAGTGAGGATCTAGAATCTAGTTTACAGATATTAGAAGAAAGATTCACCATGGCCGATTTTAGTTTAGAAACAGCCATGAAGATCATCCCTGTTTTTGATGGGAAGTATAAGGAATTGGACCCTTTCCTCAAAATACTAGAAATCCTCCATACAACCCTGTCTGCTAATGCTAGGGCTAGTCTCATTGACTTCGTTGTCAATGTTAAATTAAGTGCCACAGTCAGACTTTCTTTGGCAAATGTTTCAATTACATCCTTCGATACCCTAAAATCAGCATTACGAACAAGATTTAAGAATAATAAAACTGTACCTCAGATTCATACCATGTTAAGTAGTACTTACCAGAAGAAATCTTCTGTGAGTTCTTTTAAGGACAAAATCTTAAACTTGGTGGATGAACTCAACCAATTACAAATACAGGAGTTAGGAAGTCAAGCTACTCCGAACGAGAAGAAAGTTATCGCACAGATGAACGACACCTATGCGCTAACCGTTTTCAAAAATGGGCTGAATGATCAGCTAAGGAACACTATTTTTTCGGCAAGACCAAAAAGTTTTACCGAAGCTGTATCACTCGCACAGGAATTAGAAAATGCAGAGACACAGGCTACTAATAGTGTAATGCATTTTAGTGGCAATGCCAACAAGAAAGGGAGAAGATACGATAACCGTAATAGGAATAGCAATGATAGGAATAATAGACATAACAATAACTATAATAGGAATAATGATAGGAACAGTAGAAGTAACGATAGGGACAATAACAATAGAAGTTACAACAATAATAATAACAATGATAGGGATAATCGTTACCGTAGCAATCGCAATAGCAACAATCAATCAGATAATCACAGGCGTAATAGGCGCAATGGTAGGAGCAACAACAATAATAATAGTGACAATAGAAGGAGAAATGTCCATGTTGTTAGCGACCAGGGAAACGTGCTAAGTTCCGGAGAGGACATGGAGAACCTCCCGGTATAAGAAAATTGGACACAGAGCACAATATATATAGAATAACCGATAGTTGTACTAATTTTGTGAGAATTTATAATTATAACTCTGATAGATACTTATTATTTTTAATCGATACAGGTGCGGATGTGTCTATATGCAAAGACGATGTCTATAAGGATTTAGAATATTCTATAGATAGTAAAAATAGGATTAGACTTACGGGAATAACAAAAGAGGTAACCACGTCCTTGGGTACTTCTTACTTAGAGATATTAATTGGGAATCATAAAGTAACGGAATCATTCCACATTGTAGACAGTAATTTTCCGATAAGTACAGATGGTATTATCGGCAGAGATTTGATGGTCCATTATTTATGCAGAATTGATTATGAGACATTTACAATAACCTTCAACGTAAATGATGAAGAAGTTGTACTACCTATGGACACGAGAAGACAACAGTATTCACAGATAAACATTTCGGCAAGAACCGAAATGATTGTTTCGGTCAACATAGATATTGATGAGGATAGTATCGTGCTGAACACGGAGATTGAGAAAGGTGTATTTGTAGGAAATACAATCATACCTGTAAGAGGTGTACGGCACATTAAAATCATGAATACAACAGACGAAGATATTGTCATAAAGCATTTCAATGTTGAAGTCCAACCATTGAAAGATTATGACATCTTCAAAGGGGAAAAACAAAGTTTCGACAATGATCGATTTAAGAGATTACTGAACGTTATAAATAAGGATAGTCTGGATAAACCTGCAATGCAAAGTTTGCTTAAAATCATAAAAGAATATCAAAATGTATTTCATTTGGATGGAGAAAAGCTTGCAACGAACAACTTCTATAAACAGAAATTACAAACCGTAGATAACAGTCCGGTTTATATTAAGAATTACAGATTACCTCAATCCCAAAATGAGGAAATCCTGCAACAAGTCAGAGATCTGGAAACCAGTGATATCATCGAGCCATCAACTAGCCCGTATAATTCTCCACTGTTAGTTGTACCAAAAAAGAGTACAGACGGAAAAGCTAAATGGCGACTGGTTGTAGATTTCAGAAGACTCAATGACAAGATAGTCAACGACAAGTTTCCTTTGACGAGACTTGAGGACGTCTTGGACAGGCTTGGTAGAGCAAAATATTTCTCTACGCTGGACATGACTAGCTCTTTTCATCAAATTGAACTTGAGAAAGAGTCTAGACCATTGACAGCATTCTCCACTAACGATGGGCACTATCAGTTCAAGAGGTTACCATTCGGATTGAAAATTTCGTCCAACAGCTTTCAAAGGATGTTAACCATAGCTCTCAGTGGCCTTAGCCACGAGGCATTCTTGTATGTCGATGACATAATTGTATTCGGTTGTAGCATCAAACACCATAATGACAATCTTTGCAAAGTACTACAAAGGTTGCGTCGGTATAATTTGAAATTAAATCCTGAAAAATGCCAGTTTTTGAGATCAGAGGTAGTATACTTGGGTCATTTGATAACCAGTGAGGGAATCAGAACTGATCCAGCTAAGAACAATACAATCAAAAACTACCCAGTACCAAAGAGTGCAGATGAAGTACGCAGATTTGTGGCTTTCTGCAATTACTACAGGCGTTTTATACCAAATTTTGCCGAGACGGCGAAGTGTTTGAATGCATTGCTAAAGAAAAATGTAACTTTTGTCTGGACTGAGGAATGTCAAAAAGCATACGAGACTTTAAAAAGGAAACTGATAGAACCACCGATACTTCAATACCCAAACTTCGCAAAACCATTTATTTTAACCACAGATGCTTCAAACTATGCTTTGGGCGCAGTTTTATCTCAAGGAGAAATTGGCCAAGACCTACCAATTTCTTATGCTAGCAAATCCTTGGCTAAGCACGACATCAACAAACCGACTATCGAAAAAGAGCTTTTAGCCATTCATTGGGGCATAAATTTCTTCAGACCCTATCTATACGGACGAAAATTCGTGGTTGTGACCGATCACAGACCACTAGTATCATTGTTTACCCATAAGAATCCCTCATCAAAACTGACTAGAATTCGTGTCGACCTATCAGATTACGATTTCACAATTGTATATAAGAAAGGTAGTATGAACACTAATGCGGATGCATTGTCAAGGATCGAGTTGGATTCGGACACCTTGAAAGCGATGATACCTCCAGAAACTGATGAAAATGCGAAAAGGAAACTATTAGCGATTACAAGAGGTATGGCGAATAAGACAGAAAAACAGAAAGAAGTGGTCAACAACGAGGGCACCCAAACTCCAGTAGAACCTGATCAACTCTATTGTTGGGATTGCACGAGTTTGTCTGACATTACCGGTATTACGAAACTGAGATTTATCCTGCGCAGTGAAGTTAAAAATAAAGATGTTTATATTGTACGTACAAAAGATATTATAGAAGTACATTGTAGCGATATATCTGATGTGAAATCCGTTTCCGTCAAAGAAAAGCTAACAATGCATAATGGTACCAAAAGTAACAAGAGTGATGAGGCAAATAGTGATAATCCGAATCCGAAATTCGTTTCGATTCTAGAGAAACTATTTAAATTCGCGAATCAAGAGAACATCAATGAACTCTCACTATCTTGTGAAGACAGTATTTTTAGGTCTATAGACAAAACAGTATTTAAAAGAATAATTAATATGTTGCAACAGAAAACGCGTACGCAAAAGAAATTACGAATTATGATATACAAACCGCCTACCAAGATAACAGATAAACTTGAACAAAAGAAGCTAATAGAGGAGTATCACAACTCACCTCATGGAGGACACCTAGGAATTCGCAAAACATTGTTAAAACTAAAACAACGATACTGTTGGAAGAATATGAACAGTATGGTTAAAATCCATATCAAAAATTGTGCAGCTTGCCTAACTAACAAACAAGTAAGGCATACAAAAGAGAGGATGGTTGTAACAGATACACCATCAACAAGCTTTGAGACTGTACAAATAGATACTGTAGGTCCATTAAGAATCTCGAATAATTACCGATACATATTAACACTACAATGTGAGTTAACTAAATTTGTCGTTGCTTTCCCAATAGAGAATAAGGAATCAAAAACTATAGCGGTAGGTTTAGTAGAAGAGTTTATATTAAAGTATGGACACTTTAAGATACTTAAGTCTGATTTAGGAACTGAGTTCACCAATAGACTTATGGGCGATATATGCAACTTATTAAAGATAAAACAAATTTTTTCTACTCCATACCATCACCAAACGCTAGGTTCGGTTGAAAGAAACCATCGGGTTCTCAATGAATACATGTATTCTTTTGCTGATGATCAGCAATGGGATAGATGGATTCCGTACTACACCTTTGCGTACAACACTACACCTCATATAGATACCAATTATACACCTTATGAATTGGTATTCGGCAAATTGCCTTACCTTCCAAATGATTTAATTGAGGATGGTGAAAAGATTTACAATCTGGATGATTATGCTAATGAACTCAAAGTAAGATTAAAAATGTCTATTTCAAAGTCTAGGAAGATAATAGAAAATTTGAAAGCAAAGAGGGTTAAAGAACAAGGTCGTACAAACCCTATACACATAAATATTGGAGATCTTGTATTAGTAAAGAATGAGAACCGTAGAAAACACCAACCCCCTTATAAAGGTCCATATAAAGTAATAAATGTTGAAAATAGCAATGTTTTAATTGATATAGACGGACTCCAAAAATCAATACACAAGAATAGAATAAAACCATATAATGTAATCATTCAATAAATGTTAATAATAAGAAATTAAATTTATTGCGAACCGTATAGTGTAATTGTACAAAACATGTAACAATATTGTATGGGACATATTGCATTTCTATGTATAAGTGAACTATATATATAAAAATTTTTTTTTTTTTTAGATTCGTATTAATATATTGTATAAAATTTCAATATATCAACACTCATCTAGAGGATTAGGGTGTTGTGTAACTCTACATATTTTTATATTCACTTAAAGATAAATACATTTCACATGAGCATAAATTCTAATTGACATATTTGTATAAATACATTTCATAGGAACATAAATTTTAATTGCAAGAATCTATTTCGAGCAATTCAAATTGTAATAAATATAACCCAAACTTATATTTCAACGCGCACATAAAATTCTTATCGTAAGAAACATTTTATGAAAATCAAAGTCAAGTTCAAATAATTATTTTGTAACATGATCACTTGATTTTGAATTCGAATGCATCGTTCATTGCATTCTTCATACAGACCTTTTCTGTGTAATGCGATACTAGTCGCGTGCTGAAGATAAACAAGTATATGCATTTTCATTCATGCGATCTGATATTACGACGTGCTATGCCGTAATGACGCATCTGTGAAATTGTCCTTATGTTTCGATAGACAATTAAAGGAATGTGAATGCATATGCTTGTGAACTGACCAAGTCAAGAATAAGGTCAAGTGGTTTCGGGTTTGTTTAAGGTGTGAAGAATGTAATGAGGATATTGACACTTGTCGTGGAGTAAAAATTTATGAATAATAAATGAACGAAGAATTATGTTTTGAAATTGAAGTGTTGAAAGTAGGTTTTGGGTTTAGGAAAATTTATGACCAATATTTTAAGTAGGTTTACGAACTAATATTTTTGTATGTGTAATAATTTAAGTAGAGCATGACTTCTAGAAAATGATATAAATACCGTTGTGAATTTTAGAGAAAATACAGTTATACTTTTGACTTTCAACTTGCACTTTTCTCTGCGTGATAACGCTGTTTGAATTCGAAGTTATAATTGTCTACGCAATAACTTATCGTTGCGCTTACGTCTAGACTGCAAAGGAATTTAATACTCAATTTGCAGTCTTAGTAACAGTAGCGTAGTGGACACTATGTCCTCGCTATTTTATCTGCGGCCCAGCCGCTTGGCTAGGTAGTTTTTTTTAAACTCGATTAAATATTCTTGATCCCACTAAAACCTACATCCACACATAGTGAGGAACAAGAACGCGTGCAAGAACGCGCATCTTTACATTCGCCTTCGACCCACCGTTCGCGCTATAGAACGCAGCTGCGCCCTCTGCAAAGTCCGACGAGCAAAACCCCGAATACCAGTCACTGAAGACCTACCACGAGCCCGCCTCGATGCCTTTCACCGTCAATTCACAAAATGTGGGATTGACTACTTTGGACCAATGATGGTGAAAGTTGGATGGCATCGAGAAAAACAATGGGGACACTATTTACGTGCCTCACTTCACATGCCGTGCACATAGAAGTTGTTGCATCTCTCTCCACCGGCTCCGCGATAATGGCGCTGCGACGTATGGCGGCGCGCTGAGGATGGCCCCGACTAATGTATTCGGACAATGCGACGAAGTTTCGTGGAGCAGATCACGAATAACGAATCGCTTACGCCGAATAGGCACCACTACTACGAGACGAGGGACTACTACACCGAACGGAATAGCGTTGCATACCCCCTGGTGCTCCCAACCAAGGTGGTGCATGGGAACGATTAATATGATCAGTAAAAACCGCACTGAGTGTCACGTTGCGAGAGAAGGCACCACCCGAGGAAGTCTTCAGAACCCTCTTGGCAGAGGCAGAGTTTTCAGTTAATGCTCGACCGCTTATCCACGTGAGTGTAAACCCAAACGACCCAAAAGCGCTCACGCCGAACCATTTTCTGCTAGGATCATCCATGGACCTGTCAACTACTGGACCATGTGACGAGGCCGACCGACGAACGTGGCGAGCAAGTCGGGCGCTTGCTGATCACTTCTGGCGGCGGTGGATAAAGGAATATTTACCCACGCTGGTGCCACGTGGCGAGTCAACGAATAAGGTGCGACCACTACAAGTTGGCGATATTGTGATCGTAGCCGACCACACGTTTCCCCGGAACATCTGGCCAATGGGCCCAGCGCTGAAGGAATCTTTAGTTCTTAGTCAAAAGATTTCAAATTATATCAGTGCCGTTCTTTTTGCTTCTCATATGTTAATATACCAATTACGTGTTTTGATCTTGGGAGGAAGTAAAGTTGTTATAGATATTTGTATGAAGTTAAGTTGTTATAGATATTTGTATGAAGTAAAGTTGTTATAGATATTTGTATGAAGCAGTGAAAGTGAAATAGATATTGTGAGCTAAATACAAATACAGCTTTTGAGTTCGTGTAATACAAATACAGCCCACCCGCAACAATTAGTTTATATATTTTGTTACGTTGTGCACAAAAAATAAATAAGCTTTTTAAAACGTGCGGAGGGCAAAAATTTCACAACCGATCGAGTTGATGTCGGAATCAAGACTCACTTTTTTAGCTCTTATATTACGAGGTGTGCCAATCGAGACTGATTCCATAAAAACCGTAGATTAAAAAATTATTCTACAACTCTGCCATCTCCTTCAAAGTAGTCCCCTTGGGCAGCTATACAACGATTCCAGCGCGTTTTTCATGCTTTGTAACATTTCTGGAGCGCTTCGATTGGGATGTCCGCAAGTACCCTCGTCTCGGCCACATGGATGTCATTAATCGACTCAAAATAGATTCCTTTGATCACCGATTTTGTTCTAGGAAACAAAAAAGTCACAGAGTGATATATCGGGCAAATAAGGCGGCTGTTGTAACACGGCGATCCCTTTAGAGGCCAAATACTGGGACACGCTATGGGTGAAGTGGTGTGGTTCTTTGGAACCATCTTTGCGCACAACTTTTTCATCCCAAAATCGACGGTTGTCTGACTGTTTCATGATTCATATCCAGTTCTGAGGCCAACATTCGAACTGTTTAACGCCTATCTTTACGGGTTAGGGCACGCACACGCTGCGGATTCGCGTTAGTCCGCACCTCGACTGGTCTCCCGCTCCACGCCTCGTCTTCTACGCTTTCACACCCCTCCTTAAACTCTTTACGCTATCGAAATACCTAGGCACGAGCACTATCACCATGCATTTTTACAATTTTAGCGTTCGTTTCTGAAGCTGTTTCGCCCAATCTGGCACAAAATTTTATCGCGACGTGTTGCTCTTGATTTCGTTTCTCCATTTTCGTGATGAGCACCACCACTACACGTCTACTCAACACGACACAGCAGGCGAGCTAAACAAGCTAGAGTGATGATAAATATACCAATGAAGAGGAGAAGGATGTCAATTAAGGGTAAGGGAATTTCAAGGTCGCAGGTTTACCACAAATGCGGCAATAACATCAGTCTCATTACTTAATTGTCACACCTCGTACGTTACATTTAAATAAAATAGATAGCAGTAACAACTGTGAATTACAAAAAATTACTTATTCTTAACAAAGGGCAAGCACCTCGCGAAGTTTCAATTATGTGATAACCATCAAATGAAAGAGATAAGATAGCTATAATAGTAGGGAATTTAAACTATTTGTCTCTTACAAAATGAATGACGGCTACTAGTAGGACGAAATAATTTTAGCTTGTATAGATTTTCTTTGCCTCAACTTTTATTCAGGTCTAGTGTAAGTCAATTTTTCTCCAGGTAGTTGTCGAGACCTTTTGTTTCGGCAAATCATCCTCATGCCAAAGTTAATGTTCAGGGGGTAAGATTAAGAACCTAGATTTTCTTCTCTAGCTCCACTACGTCAATGAAAATTATACTTTCGTACAATTTTGCCGCTAAAAATGAATTTATCCATTTCAGCAACTAGCATTAAAGAATTCTTACTAAGTGCGGAAAACATTGGAATACATTTAAAAACTCTTACCATGAACGAAAAACTCAGGACTGCATTAAAACATTTCTTATGAACGAAAAACTTTTGATAAAGGATAAAAATCAACTAAGTCCCAATTTTCCTTACGCCAAACAAATCGTATTTTTAATTTACTTTGCACCTTCCAGTAAATTAAATGCTACTGTATGAAAAAACAAACCCAACTCCATTCTTAATTTCACCTGACCTTGTTCAGAGGAGCAAGTTCTTATTTATTTCTTTTGCCCAGAATCCGTTTTCATCGCATTAGGTGGAAATTTTGCAACATCTGGGAATGTATATCAAAAGAGAATTTCTGTATCTTTTAACATGAATTTCTTGAAAAATATTTTAGGCAGAAAAGAAACTCATTTAAAGAACTATTCAGGCACCCTCCGCGCGATAAGAAACTTTGACTATATTATTCAGGTCACGCCTGAAGACAAACATGACGACAAAAGAAGCTATTTCTCTCCTCTGGTTGGTGCACTCTCTCTACGTCTGCCAAAAACTTGGGCTACGTCTACATGTTGGATAAAACTTTGTTTTAAAAATTTTATTAAGTTGAAAGGATAAAGCCTCCTAGCAAAAGCATGTCAGTCTATTCTAGCCTAAAACGAACGACTGACTTACGAGCTTTAAGTAGATTTGCCAGCAAAATATGTTCTAGTGTATAACATTATGATTTTAAACGGGTATTCCGGACACGTACTATCAAATTGAAAGCCGTAAATCGTTCTAGTTGTCTATTATTTACAGAATGAAAATCCTTTTCGCTTCCCGGAGATGAAGCGATTATGGTAGGTGGATAATGGGGCGGAGTAACGCGGAATGTTGAAATTTGTGGCCCGTGTGAAATGATATACTAAAAATAAAATTACATGTGAAATGCCGAAGGTTAGGCATACACAAGAATACTTATGTCCAGGGCCTTAAAATTTCCATAAATTTTACGGCGGCTTTAAAATACTTTTATGATGATTCACTTTGTGACATTTCACTTCGTCATAAACTTAATAAGGCTGGTGATTTATCATCAGTGACCGTTTGTTGATGATGCAGAAAAGGACATTCATATGTTTGCTTTTCATATTATGATTTCTCTGTGTACTCTATTTATTTCAAGTAGAATTTAATCCTCAAATGGGTCGAAATATTCTCATTTGTAATTTTGCCAAAGAAACTCAGTCCAACAGTTGTAAGAAAAATCTAAATGGAAACCGACTTCGTTGTCGCATCACACCACAAGACTCGCTGTCTATTTAATCTAAAATATTTCGCTTTAACAATTACCTAATCTACGCTTCAAGTCATTGTCAATATAACTAGCCTTTAAGTTTGCATAATTGCCATAAGTAAATTAGTCCTTACATTCAATTCAACTGAATCCATTCAC
The DNA here is from genome assembly GCA_963969285.1 of Odontomyia ornata. Taxonomy (NCBI): domain Eukaryota; kingdom Metazoa; phylum Arthropoda; class Insecta; order Diptera; family Stratiomyidae; genus Odontomyia; species Odontomyia ornata. Next base: position 126,369,335 of record OZ017738.1, on the reverse strand, counting down.
CAAGTTTAGTACAATACATTCGGAAATTGTCGTCAATCAATTAAACAAAAGGATATCCTGGTCGGAAATGAATTGATTTAAATTAAATTTCTGGCTAATTCCGAATAACTATGAGCAACGAGCAGTGAATTTGTAATTGCTGATTTTCCGTTAATTTTTATTATACGTTATCATTCACACAAATGGTCATTGGGTTGTGTTCGTGAGAGGTTTTAGAGATCGTTAGTTGATGGCAAGAAAATCTTAATTACGATTGCCCAAGGGGATGCTCTAGGAGAATCGCAGAGCCGGTGAGAGGACGAATAAATAACTTACCCTTACTGAATTCTTCGACCTTTCTTTGGAAACTCCCTCTTTATGTAAATTGGGCCTGTGATTATCTGTTTTTGTGTAAGACATTGCCAAAGATTAATTTGCATTAATTCTTCGGTGTGTACTGTGGAATTTGTTAGGGTTTGAACGTTTGTAAAGTTTATCGGCCAATTTTGGAGAAAAAGCTTTATGTGAAACGTTTATTTTGAAATTATCAGATAAACGTGAAATAGTTAGCGCCTATTTGTATTGAGTAGTCTTCCTAGTGGAATTAAATTTCACCTTTAAAGCTATATTTAGCAATACTTTACGTAGAGTGTTTTCAAAGAGTCTCTAGCCATTTTTAGAGTTACGAAAGAATCTTCAAAACTTTATTATAATTGCTATCTTCCAACTGGTCAATGTGTCTTATTAAAATGTTTTCAAAACTAAAAAAACTTGCTGAAATCAACAAAACAATAACAATTTCGAATGGCTACAAGTTTAATAAAGTACCTTATTATAGTTTTGGATTGTGTACTACTGTGTCCAAAAAATAAGCTGACATTTGAATTTAAACTGCGCGCGTAGAAGGATATGGAGAATTATTTTTTTTAGGTTGGAAGCACTGTCAGTGACATCTATGTCAAATTTACATGTCAAAATATTCATTAGTGTTTGAGATACGCTCATTTGTGAGCTGTTAAAAGTGAGTTTTTTGTGATGTCGAAATTTGTTGAATTTGCATTAAATTTTGTTTGCGGAATCAATTTTCTGCTGCGGATACGTTGAGGATGGCGCAAAAAGCCTTTGGTGATGAGTCGATGTCTAAAAAAATGTTTACAAGTGGTATAGTGAGTTCCAAGCCGGCCGTGAACGTGTCGAAGACGAAGAGTGTCCTGGGCGGCCATCAACCTCTTCTCTTCTTCGATTATCGTGGTGTTGTACATTATGGATTCCTTCCGCCGAATATTATTTGAATATTATGCGTCGTTTGCGTAACGCTATCCGCCTAAAAACGCCGGAATTGTGGAAAGACAATTCTTGGTTTTTACACTACGATAATGATCCATCCCATACTGCACTCGTAATACGTGACCATTTCGCCAAAAACTCAACCCATATTGTTCCGTAACCACTGTATTCACCTGATCTGGCGCCGTGCGACTACTGGCTGTTCAGCAAGCTCAAAAGACCGCTCCGGGGACACCGATTTGCTATGATAGAGGAGATTCAAGCCGCAGCGAAGACAGAACTGAGACCATCCCGGAGACGACGCGTATCTCAAAAACTAATGAATATTTTGACATGTAAATTTGACAAAGATGTCACTGACAGTACTACCAACCTGAAAAAAAATAATTCTCCAAATCCTTCGACGCGCGCAGTTTAGATTCAAATGTCACCTTATTTTTTGGTCACAGTAGAATATTTATAACCATGGATTTTAATGCATTGGTTTGTGTGTCAAATCTGAATGTACTTATGTCAAATAACCTCAATATCAAAAGCACTTTATTCAATACTAATTATTATAAATTGCTACAATTCTGAATTGGGTTCACTACTGCAGATACCAATAGTGAGTTTAATGTTTATCATAAAAAAGATTGATATTTTTTATCTCTAAAAAAATTTCTTTCACTTTGTTTTCAGTTGGCACAGCCTTCCCAACGCCTTTAAAGTTACCTTGTTTTTCAGTGAAGTTTTTAATTTTTTTTAACCGTCTAAATCTAAAAAAAAAGTAAATAATAGCCAAAAATATATGACTTTCGCTCGAACTTTATTTACACATTCTTAATTTTCACGTGTAACACTCTTAATCCAAGCTCGCTTCGTCGGAATTTTGGTGGTCGATTTCTCGACCATTGGGTCGATGAGTATAGTTGCTTAGGAATTTATCGAGAAATATATTTTATATGGCATTTCTTGCTTTATCGTGATACGATAAAGACTTGTTATTTTATTGTGTCATAAAGTCATATGGTGGTGTTCAAATTTGAATAAATTATGTGTATTTGTATTCTTGTGGTTGATTTTGTTGTTGTAAGTAAGTTTTTCATGATTACTAGGAAACATGCAATTTTAATTGCATGTATTTAGAGTAAGTTTATAATTTAGTGATAATACGAAAATGCGACGTCGTGACTTTTTGACAATGGAGGAGGTTGTTGCGTTGCTTATCGCTGACGATTCAGACTATGAAGAAGCTTGAGAGGTTCGAAATGCAGATGAAGTAACTGTAGTCTATGTTCCACCCACAGTCGATGTACTGAGTGATTCTGAGGAAATCGACGATGAAATTATACAAGCAGATGCGTCCGCTTGTCAAGAAATCACTGGTACGGTCCAAATTGAATTTGATGAAAGCAATGATGATAAACAAAGTGCCGAACAACAACATCAAAGTTCATCAATACAACCTCCATCAAAAAAATTCAAGGCGATTCATGAATACGCTGCACCTCATTGGCGCAAACGCTCATTTGAATTTGCGAAGCGCCCGGAAAACATAGAGGACACTAAAATTGTGGTTGAGAAATTAGCTGGAAAAAGTCCAATAGAATTGTTTTCTTTATTTATGGATGATCTTTTTATTCTTTCCATAATTGAGTTCAGCAATAGCTACGCTACTCAAAATAATGCATTTTTGGGTTTGAAACAGTATGAACTTAAATGTTTTTTTAGGATTTTGTTTTAAAGTGGCTATTGTACAGTACCACAATGGAAACTCTATTGGTCAAACGAAAAAGATTTAGGCGAATAAATCGTTAAACGGGCGATGCATCGCTCACGATTTGAATCGATAAAAAAATGAATTCACTTGGCTAATAATAATAAGCTTGATCCGAGGGACAAATTTGCTAAAATTTGTCCTTTTATAGATGGAGCCAACAAACGTTGCTTGCAGTTTGGTGTATTTACTCACCATTTATCTATTGACGAGCAAATGATACCATACTTTGGACGCCATAGCTGCAAAATGTTTATTAGAGGAAATCCTATTCGATTTGGATTCAAAGCATGGTGTCTGTGTTCATCTTCTGGCTATTTATACCAATTTAAGCTTTATGGTGGAGCTTCAACACCCTACGACAAAACAGTTGGATTAGGAAAACGTTCGTGAACCCAATTTCCATCAAGTTTATTTCTACGATTTCTTCACATCTTACCATCTGATGTGTATTTTGAGTGAAAAAACTATTTTGCAACAGGTAATACAATGATATTCCTGCAGATGCAAATTAAATTAAATTATTCGCATTTCTAGGAACTGTGCGTAATAATCGCATAGCAGGGGCTAAATTCGAAGAAAAAATGGATAAAGGAACGCACACCGCATTATATGAAAGTGATAAGGAAATGGTTATTGTGCCTTGGAAGGATAATGCAAATGTCACTGTTCTCTCTAATCATGGACATGTTGATCCATTATGTGTCGCAAAACGCTACGATCGAAAGACAAAAAAACATGTCAACGTCAACATGCCAAACTTAATCAAAGACTACAATACGTACATGGGGGGCGTGGATCTACATGCCAACGCACTGGCTAATTACAGCATTGGGAAACGTGGGAAAAAATGGTGGTAGCCACTTTTCACAAATATTCTGTCAAATAGGTATGATGGTCAACGCTTGGAAGTTGCACGTTTTAGTTGCAAAGCAGGAAAAAATTAAACCGATGCCTCAACTGGACTTCAGAACATTCCTTACTCGTTCTTTGCTATATGCTGAAGAGCCAGCTTCTAGCGAAGATGAACCACGTCTTTCTTTATCTAGGGATTCTAGTGGAAGTCATCCAAACGCCAACCGTTTAATTCACGTTAGTGCCAAAGTACCTGATCGCAAACCAAAACGCTGTAAGCAATGTGGTAAGCATGCATCATTCATATGTGTCAAATGTAATGTTGCACTACACCAACATTGTTTTGCGGCATTCCCTCCTCATAACAAATAATCTTTGTTTATGTGAAAACCAATAAATATTTTAATTTATTTTTCTTTTCTGTGCATGTTAGTTTGAATTTAACAACAATTGTTACTTTTCCAAAATGACTTAACATATCGGCCCAATGGTCGAGTAATCGACCACTTCATAATGGAGCAAGGAATCTGGCTAGAATTTTTAATTTCGTTTTTTTTCTTAGTAAGCCTCATGTTAGTCACTCCTCCAAATATCAACACTTAACTCAAACGATATCGATTACCGGGAAGAAATGTGTTAACAAGTTGGGTAGACAGAAGAACGCTCATGTCAAAAGGGTTTCGTATTTAACGTACAATATGTGGATAAATAGAATGATTTAATTCAAGAAAAACTTTTATGACAAGCACTACAAATATATTCTTGCTTTAAAAGAATCCATTTTAACCAGCCTATATTTTGTTCCAATATTACTAAAATCATTGACTGATCTGAATCTTATATGTATTTTAGTTATTCATCTTATCTGAAAATTTTGAGAAGATTCAATCAAAAGTGTAGTGTCTGGTTCGATAGAAAGCCCATGTAGTAGAAAAATCGTATATGATCGTTGTAATTGGACGAAATTCAAATTGCTATAATGTCGGTAAATTTTATTGAAACTTATAGAATGAAATGATATTTTGAAGTGCTACGTAAGGGGCTGATTTCATCTAATTTAATGATACTAATACAGTTTTACTGAGCAAAATGTTAAATCCTGCTACTATTAGCAAAGTTCAACGAATTTCAGCCTCTAAGTTATTTGTTATTGGATCTAGCTCCATGATTTTTAGGGCTTTCTGAAAGAAATTTTCAAAAAATCTACTAGTTTTCTGTCCTATCTGTATATCTATCCGCCCGTCTGTCCATCTGTCAATTCATCCGTCTATCTGTCCGTCTATCCCTGCGTCACAAGAAATTCCTTCCGAAACTACAGAAGCTACAAAACTCAAACTTTGTGGAAAGGTCAGAAGTGGTGGTATTTCAAACCTTAGGTCTTCTCAAATATATCAAAATTTTTTAAGGGGGTCCCCGTTATAACGAAGTGGCCCTTAACAAATTTTTTCACTAAATGTAGTCAAGTAGGGTATCAAATTAAAGGCTTTAGCACTTTCAGAATCTGAAAAATGAATAATTTTTTGCATTAGGAGTCCGGGGGGATGCACGAATAATATTTGACCTGCTTAAACGATTGGACACTTTTGAGCCGAAAATCCGAAAAAATCACGAAAGTAGGTCTTTATGAATCCAAGGACAATAAATACCTCTGAAATCAAAATTCACTCAACTCTGTTAATCATGGTATTATTTGTAAATTTCATATTTTCCCCCCGGAAATCAAAACGGTGCCCTTAAACTTCTTAAGATTTTACATTTCTGTAGGTTGGTATAAGACACTTATTCTCTGCAAGGATGCTGATCCAAGATCTGATTTTGGACACGTCTTGGGATCAGAAAAATGCCGGGTACTCCAGGATGACCCGCATCCTGCAGCTAAGCCTACGAGGGTAATTCAACAAGTACTTAGCCTCACATTCCGATGGCGCTGCTTTTACCAAGGAGTTTTACCGTCATGCAGTACATTCTTTTAATAGTTTACTGTCAAAGTTTCAGTCAATTCTCGTCATTAGTTTTGTTTTGATAGCCTTTGGAAGCAAGCGTGTCGGTCGGTTGTACAAAAATGGGAAAAGAACAATATCTTTCAGTTATTAGATTCTTGCTTTTGGATGGGAAAACGCGCAGCGAAATCAAAGGTCGCTTAGATGTTGTGTACGGTGACTCTTCTCCTTCAATGACGACCGTCAAGAATTGGTTCAACGAGTTTGTTCGTGGCCGCACGTCGGTTTTTGATGAGCCACGTTAAAAAAATCCACGATCTCGTGTTGGCAGGCCGTCGATTGAAGGTTCGCGAGATAGCTGAGACTGTGGGCATCGTAAAAAAAAACGGTGCATCATATTCTACATGAAGAACTGGGCATGAGAAAGCTGTCGGCGCGATGGGTGCCGCATTTGCTCACAACGGAAAACAAACGCAACTGTGAGACCACGTTGGCGACGTGTTTGGCGCTGTTTCAGCGCAATCCGGTGGAACTCATGCGTTGTTTCATGACCATTCACTGGTACACACCAGACATCAAGGAACAGTAGAAACAGTGGAATTCACCCGGCGAACGTGCTCCGAAGAAGGCGAAGACTGTTCGATCGGCCGGAAAGGCGATGGCCACCGTTTTCTAGGAATCACAAGGTGTGATCCACATCGATTACCTCAAGAAGGGCAAACCAATCAAGGGGTGCTACTATGCAAACTTATCGGGCCGATTTGACGTCGAATCGAAGTAAAAGCGGTCTCGCTTGGCGAAGAAAAAAGTGCTGTTCCACCACGACAACGCGCCGGCTCACACCTCCGCCGTCGCCATGGCCAAATTGGTCGAATTGTGCTACAAACTCCTGCCCCATTTACCGTACTCTCCAGATTTGGCCCCGTGTGACTACTTTTTGTTTCCAAACCTGAAAAAATCACTCGCTGGGAATAGATTTGGGTCGAATGAGGAGGTCATCACCACCACGGAGGCTTATTTTGCAGCCCTCGAGAAAATGTATTTTTTGGACGGGTTGAAAGAGTTGGAGCATCGCTGGGCCAAGTGTGTCGAGCTTGAAGGAGATTATGTGGAAAAGTAAATTGCCACCCTTCCAAAATTTTCGTTTTTCTTCTGTAGGTGCTAAGTACTTGTTGAATGACCCTCGTACACCGCAGTTCAACCGCCCAAAATCTGCTTGAGCAGTTTGCGAGGGACAGGAAAGCCTACTTCTTGCTGCTGAGTGAGCAACACCATGATAAAAGTCCTGCATAATGGTATTTGGACGAAACTGGTACTGCCGCCATCTGCATTCGGAACAGTGATTTCCAAGCGGAGAGTTGTGGACGGGGGATGGTTGCGTGTGGGTTCGGTGCTCAGGAACCACCTTTTTCAGTGTGTACCTAACGCCTAACGAATCGATATAATCTTTTCAAGCCAAGCTTAATGCTCCGGAGGGTGCTGTTTTGAACGCAGAGGGCAACGTGCTCGTTAGGGGTGCCTTCAACGGTAAAGCAATCGAATGGGGCATACCTCAAGCAGATCCGCGGGGAAAACAAATCCTGGAAATGGCGGCTAGGACGGTGCTCGTCATATTAAACTCCGGAAAACCGCTGACTTTCCGCCGTATTGGCTGTCAGTGAACCATACCGGACGTGACATTCGCCTCGGAGTCCTTAGTACGGAGGATACACAATTGGAAAGTATTAGACGACTACTCAACCAGTGATCATCAGTGCATTCTGCTTGAAATAATTGATGTTGTCTCCCAACGACCGTGTTCTCAGCTTTCTACAACTCAATGAAACATCGGAAGGATGGATGTCGAGAATTTCGTCGAGATGCTCACAGCAGGTGAGCCGCTACAGGGAGCTTCGAAGGGGATGGAAGAACTGACATCTCAAGACGTGTTAAATTCCACTATGAGCATCTCACGACTGCTTGGTGCGCTTCTATGTCCCGTCGAAAGCCCCGGCACGACAAGCCCTCAGTGTACTGATGGTCAACTGAAATTGCTGAAAAGCGAAGTGTCACAAGCTTTGACGTGAGACTCAACGGGCGCGGAACCGTGACGAGGCATGCAGGAAATACCTTTGCGAATTGATCAACAACAGCAAGGCTCGCTGCTGGCAAGGTCCAGTGGACAATGTGAGCAAGGATCCATGGAGCCTCGGCTACAAGCTGGTCATGGGGAAACTTGGTGCCCTACGGAAGCCTGGTATACATGACGTGGAAAAGATGGACGCGATAGTGCAGGGACCCTTCCCCGCCCATCCCGTCCGTGTTGACGCTATCCATGGTGAAACAGCAGTCGAGTGTCTACTCTTCACACAGCCGGAACTGAAGGAGGCAGTCCCCTCATTGAAAGCGAGGAAGGCTCCAGGTCCAGATGGTGTTCCGGCTGAGGTGTTGCGGCTCGTCTATCACCATTGCCCTGACTTGCTGTTCAGCACATTCAACGCTTGCCTACGGGACAGGGTTTTTCCGGTACGATGGAAGGTGGCGAGGTTCGTACTGATCAGCAAGGGGAAGGGAAGTCCCGAATCGTCGCCTGAATACCGCCCGTTATGCATGCTAGACACGGCTGGAAAAGTGCTAGAGAAACTCATCAAGGGAAGACTCACTGACGCGATTCGTGCTGCTGGGGACCTATCTCCTTGGCAGTACGGCTTCATTGATGCGATTGCAGAGGTGGTGAACGCGGTCCAAAAGGCAGAGGAACATAGTCGCACCAAGTGACGGATCGTCCTGTTGGTGACACTCGACGTCAGGAATGCCTTCAATTCCGCTAGACGGGTGGATATTCTGGATATGCTGGAAAACTCTTTTCAAGTTCCAAAATATCTAATGCGGCTTTTGAGGAACTTCTTGAAGGGCCGACACGACACAGGGCCAACGAAGGTTGGAAATTATGTCGAATGTTGCCCAGGGATCTATCCTTGGTCCAAAGCTATGGAACGTGTCTTATGACGGGCTACTGAGACTTGAGATGCCAGATGAGTCGCGCTTGGTAGGCTTTGCGGATGATGTTGCGGCTCTGATCGCTGGACGCACCTTTGAACAGCCACAACTTAGGCTAGGTATGCTAATGCAGAGATTGGATGACTGCTCATGGGCTTGGTTTGGCACTGGAGAAAACCGAAGTGGTCATCTTGACAAAAAAGAGAATCCCTAGAGTAAGGATGATCAGTATTGGAGAAATACGAATCGAATCAAAGCCATCGGTGAAGTACCTGGGGCTACTGATTGACTCAAAGATGAGTTTCTCTGAGCAAATCAGGGCTTCTTCGGGAATATTGGCTCTGAGTTGACTTATGGCCAATGTAGGGGGACCCAGCCCATCAAGAAGATGCCTCTTGATGAGTGCTGTAGGGTCAGTACTACTGTACGGAGCAGAGGTATGGGGCGACGCTCTCAGTAAGGAGATATACCGAAAACGTTTGGCACAGGTACAGAAAAGAGGAGCACTGAGAATCGCATCTTCTCTGATTCAGCGGTGAGAGTTATTCTAGGCGTGATACCTGTCGCCTTCCTTGCTAGTGAGCACTGCGCTATTTACCTGTGCCGAAATGCGGATGCCAGGGAGATGGTTATCGGCGAAAATAGACAGCGCTTACTCAACAATTGGCAGCAGTCTTAGGCCAATTGCACGAAGGGAAGGTGGACTGCGCGCCTCATCCCGGATGTGAGACCGTGGCTTAATCAAAGGCATGGTGAGACTGACTTCTATCTGACCCAGCTTATGAGCGGGCACGGGTGTTTTCAATCTTACCTGCACAAGATTGGTAAGTCACGGTCCTCTGATTGTCAGTTTTCCCCAGGAGAGGAAAACAATGTTTGCCACACATTTTTGGCGTGTAAAAAATGGGTCAGGCTGTGAAGGGACCTGTACCAGGAGACAGGAGAGCTCACCCCGGATAATATAGTTGCGGTGATGCTCGAATCGGTTGACAAATGGAACCAGATGAAAAGGGACTCACAGCAGCCGGGGGCGTTGGGGCTGGGGGATCACTTTTCTGGCACTTTTTCTTCCACTCTCCCCTCCCGCTAGGAAAGGGATCCCCCAGCATGAAGGCAATTCACGGCGTAACAAAACGAGACCTGGCCCGAAGAAATATTTCAAACAGTTCCAGGCTACGCTCTCAGATTGACAGGGGAGGTGTTTAGTGGGTAGTCTAGTCGGTTCTTCCTGAGCATGGGAGTCCCACACACACACTGGCTAAATGGCATTCACCTCCCAAACTCAAAAAAATTACGATGCGGTAATGATAAACCAGAATAATGTAATATAATGATAAGATAAATAGATACGATAATTATATGTTATAAAGAGAAGACAATGGATATGATAATTATATACTAACATGATAAGATGAATGGATATGATAATTGTATACTACAATGATAAAATAATAACATGAGATAAGGATACGATAGTGCGATACGATAAGAAAAGATAAGATGATACGGTAGCAATATGATAATGATAAGATAATGCGATACGATAATTACATACGTTAAAGATACGATAGTTATATACGATAAAGATAAGATAATATGATACGATAGCGATATGATAACGATAAAATAATTCGATATGATAATTACACACGATAAAGATACGATAGTTATATGCTATAAAGATACGATAATACGATACGATAGCGATACGATAACGCGATAAAAATACGATAGTTGAAGCGATAAGAAATGAGATAATTCTATATGATAAAAAATACGATCCCTAGTCCTAGCTTATTAATCACTAATCTGTCAATACACTCATTACAGCTAAATATATAAAATATGGAACTCTAATGTTCTGATCACTTAACACTTTTCAGGAAGCAGTCAACAACGAGCAAGTCAGTCAAGGTTATGGCTTATAAGACCCTGATTTGCCGGATCATCACACAAGCGGTGACGATATGGAAAGTTGCTCCGAAAACAAAATGGGGCAATATACGATTAGTGGAGTGGAAAACCCGTCGGGCTTGTATTCGGGAAGATAGATGGCCTTACCCCAACGAGGCCCTTTATCAAGAGGCAGCGATGGAGCTAATCAAGTCGTATGCGGAAAAGCTAGTGGCATCAACAGTAACGAGAGAGCCGTGGAACACAAGGCGGAAGTAGTTAGGGTAGCGACGCATAATCGTTTAATGGATGCAGTGAACGAATAGTTTTAAGTTAGTCTCAAGCAAATAATGTACTTATTTTTAAGAAACTCCTAATTTCTTTTATAATCTATTACCTATATACTAATTTATCTTATGATTTATTAACGTTTCTTAAGGTCGTGGGTGCCAAAATTTTAAAGCTTTATTTTCATTGAAAAATTTAATATTGTAAACTCAAGGAAATGATTATTGAAGACCGGAAAAGGCCCTTAAACCCGTATGAAAATTGTTAGGCTAAATTACACTATGCAACAAAGTAAATTTTTTTTTATTTCGCTGGGTTCACAGTATATAATTAAGTTTTGCCACCTTAAAACTATGTGAAATATCGAAATAAAATTGTTCTATCACATCAAGTTTAATAGTGAAACGCATTTATTGATGTTACCCAAAATTACATATATTATACTGTCGCGCGTTATGGTTCGCGGCCAATAATTTTAATGTTCCGGGAAAGTGAAAACGCAATGTCTTTTAAATTAAATAAAAAGAGTTTACTGAATGACTTAAAAATGCACAATCACTTAATTAACTATTTCACAATTTTAATTAGAAACTAACATTTCACTTGTCAATTGATTTCCCTAACAACTGTCTTCACTTAACAACCAACGAAAATCACTCCACTATTACTCGATCAATATCGCTTTTCAATTTGCTATCGCAGTGTTTACTATATCGCGGTTCTAATGAATGATCCCTCCATTCATTCAGCTCGCCTTTATATAGGGTTTCTACCCATTCAACCCATTTCTCGTAAATTGGCGAATGTTCTGTCGAGAGGTACCTAGTATATTCGAGCAGCTTAATGAATGGAGTAACGTCACTTTCAGATGTTGATCATGCTTGGTGGGTTCTCGTGGTTTCGAGTAAATTCATTTTGTTGATCATGAGGTTCTTAATGGTTGTGAAAACAATTGCAACAGTAGCTCGCAGAATCATTCGTGCATGTAACAATATGTTACATAAATTGTTATTCTACATTAAAAATAACTTTTTTTTTGAACGACGGGCTTTTCTCTTATAGTCGGTAGTGACAGTATCCCTCTGGAGGCTCCAACAGTAGTCTGCAAGCATAGCTGGCTCCCATCTACCCTGGTAACGCTTCTCGTATTCTGCAATTTTTTGATGAAATCTTTCACCGTGTTCATCACTTACTGAACCCATGTTATCAGGAAAGAAACTTAAATGGGAGTATAAACAATGAATTTTCAATGACATATTGCATCCTAGTTTGTGATTAGCATCCAGCATCCGATTAATCTTTTCATGAAAATCCGGTGATTTGTGATTGCCGAGAAAATTTTTGGTGACGTCAACAAAACCCAACCATGCATTTTTTTTAATAGGTTTGAGGCTCGATAAAAAAGCAGGATCATTGACCAATTTCGTTATGTCAGGATCGATGAAAATACCTTCTTTAATTTTTGCCTCACTTAGCAAAGGAAATTTTGTTTTAAGAAATAAAAATCCAGGTCCGTCTTTGGAGAGTGCTTTTACAAAATTCTTTATCAAACCAAGTTTGATGTGTAACGGCGGATAAATGATTTTCTCAGTGTGCAGTAGTAGTTCGTTTTTTACATTTTTCTGACCAAGCACGATACCGGATCTTAAAGGCCAGTTTTGTTTTATGAAGTGATCTGAACGCGCTCTGCTATCCCATTCACAGAGAAAACAACAATATTTCGTATAGCCGGTTTGCAACCCTAAAATTAAAGCCAAAAATCTGCACATACTTGCCATTTGTGTTCTTCGTAGTTGACCTTTTCCAGAATTTGTTTTGAAATACCGTAAGTTTCTTTTAAGTGAGCGCAGTAAGCTACTGGTAAAGATGGAAGTATATTACCGTTATGGAGTCAATAAACTATCTCCACTTCTTTGATATATGCTTGTGACCTAATGCTGACATCAATCCATCAATATTATTGCAGAACACTAATCCATCTTTTTTTAATAAAAAGAAGCTAAAGCAATATGACGCTTTCGATAAGTTGTAATTTTAACTCCAGTTTGCAATAGATTCCACTGTTTCAATCTCAGATTTTTCTTTGGTCAAATCTAAACTTCTAACTAGGTCATTTAGTTCTGATTGACTAATCAGATGTGGTTCTGTATTTTTTTCATCTATAAATACCTCTCCGCTATTGGAAGGGCCTGCTTCATCTTCTTCTTCAGTAGAACTCGATAAACTTGAAGAACTACTAAATCTTTCCGGTATTGGAATGTCTGGAGAATGTGGTAGCGGCATTGACACTGATGACACAGTAGCATACTTCACAGAATGTTTTAATTTTTTTGAAAAACCTTTCACAGTTGTTAAACAAAAGTAATTGTCATCTTTGTGATTTTTGGGTTCACGCCACTGCATTGGTATACCAAAAGGCATCTGTTTAATATTACCCTTGTACCAATCCGTCAAATATTTAAAACAACCCAAGATTTGTCTTGATTTTTAATGGCAATTTTAAAATAAGCTTCATAACACTTCACAAACAGAGGCGAAATTGGCTTTTTTTCTTTACTTTTAGGCATAAATTGACCACAAACATGACAAAATAAGCAAAGAGAATTAACACAGACACGCGGCATTTTGTAGATTTATGAATGACATAAATGAATTACGACTTTTAAACTTTGACAAAACGTTTTAAAGAAAAAGTATAATTAATTTAACAATAAATCCTTTATTGTTCTTATATGAGCTGACAATATTAAACTGAGAGACGAACTTAAATTGTCTCGGCTTAAATACTGTATCTATTTCTTACCTACTTAGATTATTACATTCTTATCTTAAAAGAAATCCAATCATTAATACATAGTGGGTTTTTCACGCGTCCTGTCTATTACAGGGCGAAGGATGTTTATTACTACAATATAATGATTACGAGTAAAAGAAATCCTATCCTTAATACATGATGGGTTTTTCACGCGTCCTGTCTGTTATAGGGCGAAGGATGTTTTATTACATGCATACTAATTAAGAGTAGATATATCCCGCCGCCTGTTCTTTTACCGTGGCGACGGATATTTTATTATATGTTATTGTATAATTTAACTAATGTTTTGATGACATTTTTACACATCAATGATATAATGCTATAACTACCCTCAACTAAGTGTAGCGGAAAGTAAATAAAGTAAGATTATAATCTTACATTACGAAAATTACCGTTATTTTTGTTCTGGGACGTGATATCTAAATATTAATTTGTTTTCTGTTGTTCAATAAGCATACCTAATACAAATCACCACCCGGGATGTCAGCAATTTTTTTGATGTTGCATAGTCTTATTGATGAATGGTATACATATACTTAAAAATTAGAAAAATCACCCAATAAAGATCTTCAGTCTTGAAGATTCTGAAAGTACAAGTCGAGGCTTTTCATTTTATACCCCACTCGATTATATATTTGATTAAAAATATTATAGGGCCCCTTCAGCATAAAGAGGAAATGCTTGATAAGACCTTAAACTTTTGAGAGGCCTCCACTTCAGACCTTTTCCCAAGCTTTGAGCTTTCTGGTTGCTATAGTTTCTGAGAAAACTTGCTGTGACGTACGAACTTAAAGGACGGAAAACTAGTAGCTTTTCGTAAAATTTGTTTTACAAAGCCCTAAGAAGATATAGTTTTTTTGAAAGAAAAAACCTTTTTCGTTTTTTGCTCTCCGAAAACTGAAAAATTACTGGAATGAGCTAAAATTACCTTAACCACCTAATTATGCAGTTCTTATCCTAATTCTATTCAAGCATTTATGGTAGTTCATATAAGTGCATAACAAACCTCTACAACAAGTAAATTAATTTATGACTAACTGTTACTAACAAAAGACTTAAAGCAAGGAGGTTCCACGTTACAGCCTTCTTAAATCTTTCTTTACATTTCCACGTATTAATTATCTGGCGATAGTCAAAGATGATGAAGTTCGGACAAAAGAGGTATTATCATCTAACTATCTCTACTTATCTTTCTTTCCAAAGGTCCAGAAGAAGCAACGACGAAGATTGAGTTAGTGATGAGAGGCTGATTGCTGAGGGAGAGAGAGAAGAATCGTCACAAAACTTTCTCGTTGAGGGCAACGTTGTGAGCGAACACTTATTCACCGAATGTGGTAAATTATAGTTATGGCTCCCCATTTAGACTAGTAACTGCATACTTTTCTACCAAGAACTGCTCTGTATAATCTGAGTATCGTTTTCCTTTGCTACCCATTCACTCTGGCTAACTACTCCCCGAGTAACAGTTGGGCTACGATACTGAGTGGTGGTTTCAAGGATTTTGTGAATTTGCTTTCGGTTTGTGCTCTCGACGGTGGGAGTACTTGCCAATTGATCCTATTTTCAACGAGAAAGATACAAATTTTGTTTATTTTGCGTTCAGAATTGAATAACGTTGCGAAATGGGGACAGATGCTAACGGTCATCTGGGATTAGTTAGATGTTATTTGCTGGGAAAAAAATGTAAATGCTAAGATTGATAAATGCACAATCTTAGCGGAAGATTGAAAAAAAATGCGGTTTTAGACACATTTTGTCTGTCAACCATTCGCAAATGAATATAAAATCCTTCTTCTGAAACACAAGTAGAGTGCAACGTAGTAAAAAAAAAAATTACATAATTTTAAACTGCTTGTGAATTTGGTTTATTTTTTAGCAATATATATTATATGTTAGTATATTAAGTGTCTTGTGCATGTCACGCATAAAATCAAATCCGTTAAAAAAGAAATTAACTAACGTGGTCGAAAAATGGACTTCTACTTAACGAAAGAGACAAATTGTAGTAGATCTGCTCAACGTACCTAATGAATCATCTCCTTCCGTCCAAATATGTTAAGAATTTATGTTACTCCTTAACCTTCCCAATAATTTGTATCATTTCTGAAATAAAATAATTAAATTTTAACTCAACCTTTTTAAAGAATTCCTAAGATTAAATCTAGCACTCCCACATTCCCCTTAAAATATCGTCCTTCATATTTCAAGTCTAGACAGAATAATTACTGGTCGCTGTAGGAGAATTTTTTTTAATTGTTTGAACATAATTCGAATTATCCGCTCACACTTTTTTCATTGACCACCCATCAATAAATATTCGTCTGAAAAGAAAATGATGGTTATTGTTGCTGACATCATTCTTACCGTTGCCATTTTGCTCCAAATAAGCGATCCATGGGCACTTAAAGTGAACCAAATCACAGGACGGGCAAGCTTAAATTTCATTAACATTTAAATGAAGTTATCAGAAATTTTGATGATACTAGGGGGGAATTTCAAGTAGAGAATGAAAATTTTCACTAACTCAAATATTACATTGTCTAGCGAATGAATATTGTGCTACATACTCGTACATACTCATCAACAAGATGTGTTTATCGCAACGGGATCGCTACTGAAACGGGACGATTGCTATAATCTTATTATTATGTTTGCTGGAAACAACTCACATCCGTTGTACTGGTAGCAACAGTGTATTCATACAGGATCTTGTTTGCGTCTTCCACTTGGATATGCCAGTGACGTGAGCTGTTGTGTGAATATGAAATAGAATGAATGATGAATATGAAACCATCTACCAGCAGGATGAAATTATGATAGTATAGGGAATGAGAGCAATGTGGTGCAAAGTACTCAGGCTAAACCGAGTTTTGAGTGAGTAATGTTTGGTGTAGTTAAGCAGCTCCATAATAACCACCTGCGAAGAAAAGGAGAGTTTGAATCACATCGAAAATCCGTTTTCTGCAGCGTTTGATGTAGGTTTTTCGTACATTTGCTAGAGTGGAAAAATCAAGAAAGCTTTTCTTTTGCGAATGAAAGCTAAAAGGATTTGAGAATTTGCAAATTAATTTTACAAAACTTTTCTAAAATTGCGACCAGTTTGCATGACCGTAGCTAGGAGGGGCACTGTAGGGCAGTGCGTTACCTTGAAATCACAATGCGCTACCGTAAAAATACCAAAAACTAAGATAAATTATTATAAATAAATTGTTTGCTCATTGTTTGAGATAAAAAAAAACGGTATCAACTTTTCCGAACATACCACAGTCTGTGACATTCCTTTCATATTATAATAATTCTTTGTTTTGTGTATAGATAGCATTTGAAGTGCCATCACATGAAGCGATGGGTCTATTTAATTATAATATCTGTGATGCAGTGGGGATTCCCTCGTACCAAAGGTTGCAATATGGCCTATATTGCAATCTATGGTACGGAGAACCCCCTTTTAAACGAAAATAAACATAAACTAGAGATTGATTATTGTTGTTTGTAGTTTGGTTAAGTGAAGTGTACGGTAAAGAGTGTTTTAGTCAAAAATCGATACAATTATAATTTTCATTGCTATAAATTGATGATTCATTGATACCGCAATGGATATACGGGCTTTTTTTGAAAAAAAACGAAGAGTTGAAGAGTGAATTGACCACAAATAACCTCACTGCTCAAAACAGGTGGAAGCACAAAATAAAATCGCTACTCCTATTCCCATGGCAACAAGTTGGTCAACACATGTTGGTAATGTTAGCTATGGTATTCCTTCTGATATTGCACAAATCGGAGAATCAATAAAACAAGTTGTTTTAGACACATATCGAAAACAACATAACAGGGCCTTTGTTTCCGATTGGTTAAAGCATTATAAATGGTTGCAGTATTCTGTCAAGAAACATGCTGCTTTTTGCTATTCATGCCAGCAATTTTTAACCTCATGGAAGCTAACAAACTTCGTACACTTCCACAGGATCTAGAAACTGGGAAAATGCTACTGATTCTAAAACTTGTTTTCCTGAAAAATCAATTTCTCATATTCAAGCTTTGTCGATGTGGCAGGAGAAATTACAAAGAATATCTACATCTAGTAGTGTTGAAATGTGAATACATCGAAAAGTATTAGAAAAATATAGGTATTATGTGGTCTATCATTGAAGTAATACGATTTCTAATTGTCAACGAATTAGCTTTGCGTGGAAGTTATATTTTAGTAGAAGAAAAAGAGCAAGGATGATTTTAGAATTTATTTGAATACACATGTATGAAAGATTCAAATTTGAACGAAGTTCTCACTCAAATACCACAAACCACAACATATCGTTCACCTGAAACTTAAAATCAAATACTTAAAGCAATGGTTCAAGCTGAACAAAGTTCCATTTTCAAAGAAATTAATGAATCTGACGTGATATGGTTTACTCTAATGGAGGATGGGACGAGAGATAAAAATAATCGCGAAAATATTCCATTAGCAATACGTTACGTCAAGAATGGTATCATCAATGACTCGTTGCTGATGGTTAAGACTACTGAAAACCTTGATGCAGCCACTTTCACGGAATTAACGTTAAATAAACTTACGGAAAATAACATTAAATCCTCTTGTATGCTTAGCCAATGCTATGGTGGCGAAAGTTTCAGGGATTGCAACTAGAATAGACAATAAGTTTGGCCGTAAAATTCCTTATGTCCACTGTTATAACAATCGCTTGCACTTGATAGTCATCATATAATGTTCAGAGCCTTTAGGAACTTCTTCTCCTGAAGGATATTAGCAGAGGTGAGTGTTTTTAGTTAAAAAGGAAAGAATAAAAATAACCTAGCTCAGCGACAGAGCACATGGCGAGATCATTTGGATCACTACGCCGTTGTTACTAAAATAAAGTTGTTCAATACTGCAAAGATATATTCCTTGCAATGATATGATTAAGTTGTTCAATATTGCAAAGATATATTCCTTGCAACGATATGAGATGATTCCAAAAATACGCCGCGAGGCACAGCGAACTGAAACTAGCAGTTATAACTTAGGAATTGATTCTATTCAGTATAAAACATTCGCTTAAATACTAATTCTTACGACATAATTCTTATCATAGGTCACTTACATTTGTGTGACTCAAAACGTCAATATTTTGATTATTCATATGCATATTGTAAATTCATTTAGTTGACTGGAGTTAATTTACAAGCGATAAATTCTTACCCGAGCCAAAAGACACTTGACACCTTAAATATCTATTACTCATTAGTCACACTTTCTTTAAAAATTTAATTGTAACAATTTAGCATGTGCTCAATATTGTTGTGATATCTGAGAACTTAAACATGCTTCCTGAATTTACCACAACGTTTGTCGGGAAGTGGATCTAGGTGTCGCATTACGAATGAATATATTATTGAGTGAAGAATGTAAGCTTGAATATATGCATATGAGTAATCAATTACAATATTGATTTTCCTTGAATGAATATGCATTGCATATTGCACGTAAATTTTTTATTGGTAATGGCATATATGTACTACATCTCTACCCTTTTTGATGAGACTTATATATTGATTAATATTAAGACAAATCACAAAAAAAAAATTTACTTATCAATACTACCATTTTGAATTTAATTCTACTCTTTAATGTTACATGCTTTTAATCTATCTTTATGTACAAACTTATGAATCCCATTTAAATCAATTAAAATGTTACAATCTTTAATTTCCAATACTCTATAAGGACCATTGTAAGGTGGCTGATGTTTCTTACGATTTTCATTTCTAAGAAGAACCATATCTCCTAATTTAATGTTCAAAGGGTTTACATACTTTTGTTCACTAACTCGCTTCAATTTAACATTTTCAATAATTTGTCTGGCTCTAGCTAAAGATGATTTTAACCTTGCCTTTAGTTCATTCGCGTAACTGTCCAAATTGTAGATTTTGCTATCATTTTCTAATATGTATATCATTAGGAAGGCATGGGAGTTTTCCGAAAATTAACTCATAGGGAGTTTTTTTGTATCTACGTGTGGAGTTGTGTTATATGCAAATGCATAATATTGTACCCATTTGTCCCACTCGTAAATAGGGCTGAGCAGAGCTTATTGGACTCCGAACCCAACCGACGAAACCGACCGATTTGGCCATTTCGGTTCGGTTTTATCGGTTTCGGTTTCGAGTTGGTTTAATAAATGGGAAACCGAAAAACATTTCGGTTCGGGTCGGTTTTCAGAGTTAAAACTGATCCAAAACCGAACCGACCGAAAACACAAAACGACCTTTACATATTGACCAGAGCATTATACAAAGCATCATATGTTCTAAATTCTACCTTTAACACCACTTTCTAAACTATCAAATCAACTAATTCTTCAGAAATTGACTGTGTGAGCTATATTGTTTTCACAAGCAAAACCAATTTTCAGGAATTCTTTTGGAATTGATAAACATTTCAGCGAATGGAGAGAATGGTATAAAATATAATATAAACAACTCCAACTAAATACGAGTTATAGGGCCCATACACGATCAACTTCGTCATCAACTATGGTCATAAACTTCTCTCGTCGATGACAAAGTTGATCGCATGTTGATGACTGAAATTCGATGTTAAGGTTGAAGTTGAGGTAGATCAAATCGATTTGATATTTGATAGGTGGAGCCTGATGTTGGTGACGAAGTTGATACATGAATGGTGTAGTTGACGATAAGATTGTCAACATCATTCATATTTTGTGAACGCTACAGGAGAAATGTTCGACAGAACGATATTTTATGTTGAAATTATCACTCAAAATCCATTTGCTTGGATTTCTATGCGTTTTATTAATGCTCAATATACTAAATTTTGCATATGAATTGCAGCCGATGCAATTTTAAGTAAATATGCGTTAGTATATTCTTTCGATTTTGAAAAGCGTTTTAAAAGCGAATAAAACAAAACAAACAATCGTTTGTATTATACGTATTTTGGTATCGCAACGCATACAAAATAAAGAAAAATTCATACTCTGGCTTCTTTACTTAATGGTCACAGCCTCGAGAATGATGTTTTCAACTTGGTTGTCAACATCACCTGTCGCCTCTTGCATCAACCGACAACAAGGTTGATGTCCCAAGTTGATGACAAAGTTGACCGTGTAGGTATGGGCCCTATTAGAGTAGAGTTGCAATAGGACAGAGTGGTATGCAAGGACAAAGAAATTCTATTTTTAGCTTATATAAACAATCAATAGTTGGTCAAAAAATTCTTGATTTCTGCTGAGGCACTTCACATCCATTTAGTTTCTTGATGTCTATACCTGTGCTGTGCGTGATCGTTGTTTCCACGAGTTATTGGATAGTTGCCCTGCAATTGTAAGTGTGATATTACGGTTATGGAATTGATATTTGAATTGTGTACATTAGATGCAAAGTGCGGCAATTTCAGTTTTCAACTTTTGATGTAATTGACGAAAGACTTTTAAAAGCCTAAGCATTGGTAGTCAATTTTCAACTCAAAAAAAAAAAAAATCAATCATTAGAAAATGCATTATTTTTTAAGCTGCATACATAAATGTCCAAATCCAGTCATGTGGATAGCAGTCCGCGGACAAAAATTAAGTCCGATCGAGTTCGATGGTTTTTCTTCCGGACCGGGTTCGCTACGGACCAAATCCGCGCGTGTGTACATGCATCTTCATTATTTGGTTGCGTTGTAGATGTCTGATTTACAATCTCAACAATCAACAATGGAAAATGATAAAAATATCACTGAAAGCAATGAATTGCCCTTAGTATGTTCTCAAGTTGAGAAAAATAGCACACCGAATGAATCCCAGAGGACGAGAAGATTGAGGTCCCAAGTATGGGATCACTTTGAACAAATCAAAGATGAACAAGGTGTACTTGTGAAAGCTAGGTGTAATTATTGCAGAAGTGTTTTTTGTTGCCATCCAAAGAAAAATGGTACATATTCCCTTAAGAATCACATGAATGGTTGCTTACAAAATCCGCACTCAATGGATACACGTCAAACATTATTAAACTTGCAACAGAATGTGAAGGAAGAAAATGACGATAACGTTTGGATTCCATGTAAAATCAATACTTGGAAATTTGATCAAGACCTAATACGATCTTCACTTGCTCGTATGATTATTGTTGACGAGCTTCCCTTTTAATTTATTGAGGGTGATGGTTTTAGGAAATTCATGGAAGATTCTTGTCCTAGTTTCAAGATTCCCTCTCGGTGGACAATTTCTAGAGATTGTTTTCAATTAAAGATCGATGAAAGGCTGAAATTAAAAACGTTCATGAAAAACAATGCACACAGAGTTAGTTTCACGACTGACACCTGGACATCTTTGCAAAGAATTAATTACATGTGTATTACTGTACACTTCATAGATGATTCCTGGAAATTACACAAAAAAATTATCAATTTTTGTCCTGTGACTAGCCATAGTGGTGAATATCTTGCTAAAGCCATTGAACAATGTTTGATGGACTGGGGATTGAACAATGTTTTCACTATTACAGGTGACAATGCAAGGTCAAATGATACTGCGATTTCTTATTTGAAAAGGAAAATGAATAATTGGAGTGGTTCCTTATCAAATTGTAAATATTTGCATATGAGATGCATTGCGCGTGTGATTAATTTGATTGTTTGTGATGGGTTGAAGGATATCAACCCTAGTGTGCAACGTATAAGGAATGCGGTGAGATACATTCGGAACTCTCCAGCTAGACTTGCTAAATTTAAGGAATATTCAATATGGGAAGAAATAGATAGTAAGCAATCTATATGTTTGGATGTTTCTACAAGGTGAAAAATTTGAAAAAGCATTTGATAGATTTGAGGAGATGGAGTTTAATTATAAAGTTGATTTAGGGATTGATGGAGTGCCTACAAGTGAAGATTGGGCTTGTGCAAGAAGGATGGCTACCATGCTTGAATATTTCTACAAAACTGCACTGAGGATTTCAGGTTCCTTATATGTAACATCTAATTCATTTTTCAATGAGATTAGCAATGTATACTACATTTTAAATGAATGGAAAAACAGTAATGATTTGGAAGCTAGACATTTAGGAAATACAATGAAATTGAAATTCGACAAATATTGGGGAGAATCAAGCAAAATAAATAAGCTGATCTTCTTCGCAAATATTCTGGATCCACGTGAGAAATGTGAATATATGCTGTATGGATTCAGTGAGATGTTTGGCAAAGAAACAGGTGAAATATTTTTTCATGAGGTCAGAAATGAAATGGCTGTGTTATTTTCCGAGTATAAGTAAATGTATTTCTCTGAAAACGAAGGTGCATTGGCCATCACTTCGTCTTCAAAGTCAAGCGTTAGTGAATCAACTAGTGAACCTTATTCATTTATAAAAGCAAAGTTCAAGAAGCAGAAAATAGAATTGGAAGGTGTTATTAAAAAAAATCAGAACTGGATTTATACTTGGAGGAAAGCCTAGTTGAAGATAATAAAAAGGATTTCGATTTGTTGAGGTGGTGGCAATTGAATAGTGAAAGGTTCCCTATCCTTGGACGAATGGCTCGTGATACTTTATCAATTCCAATTTCAACAGTTGCTTCTGAATCCGCGTTTAGTACTGGTGGTCGTGTGTTAGATCCATTCAGGAGTTCTTTAACTCCTAAAATTGTCGAATCATTATTATGTGTACAAGATTGGCTACGACCACAAAAGCAAAAGAAATGCATTGAGGAGCAATTGGAGGAGATTGAGAAATTCGAAAAAGGTATTAATATTATTCTAATATCAATCTCATTGCTTATTTGTTCCCCTTTTTAGACCTACCGAATATTGGAGTTAGTGCAAGCTCTTCCCATACTGATCAATCAGCATGAATGATCGTGTAAGACGTGTAAATATTCATCCAAATTTATTATTATTTTTTATAAAGATTTTCGTCTATAGATATAAATTTTAACTTTTTCCTCATATTACAATATATGATAATGTAATTTTATTTGTAGTAATTTGATGACTCCCCTATACTAACTTTGGTGGAATTTACTGTTGGTTGGTTCTAGATTGCAGAACTTGAATATTATATTTTTATTGTTTGTTGTATAATCAAAATTTCATTTGACTCGTTTCCAGTACAATATAATAATATAATATATATCTAAACTTAAAAAGTATCTATCTAAACTTAAAAAAATGAAAATTTATATGAACCTTATTTTAAACTTAAGTTTCGAAGATTTTGGTTCAGTTGTTCATTGTGATATCAAAATAAAATTAATAAATTGGTATAACTCGAGATACTATATTTCCTTTCTTATGAATAAATTGAAGGCATGGTTTGTTTATTTTTTATTTTTAATGGATATTCTTAATCAACCCTCTATCTTTTTCGGATTATTTCGGTTAAACCCGATAAAACCGAACCGAACCGATTTTTATCGGTTCGGTTGAGTTCGGTTTTGCCATTTATCGGATCGGTTCGGGTTTTCTGTGAGAGAGTCGGTTCGGCTTCGGTTTAGCTGATTTGGTGCGGTTCGGTAACTGAACCGACCGATACTCACCCCTACTCGTAATCATCTGTGAAAGAATACATGTATTCATAAAGCACACGATGATTACGCTCAACTGCACCTAAGGTCTGGTGGTGATAAGGAGTAGAAAATATCTGTTCAATCTTTAATAATTTGCATATCTCATTCAATAATTTGTTTGTCAACTCTGTCCCTAAGTCTGTCTTTAATCTATTAAAAAGTCCAAATTTCAAGATAAATTCGTTAACAATTCCTAATGCTACTGTATGTGCTTCCTTATTTTCTAAGGGGAAAGCTACCACAAATTTTGTCAGTTCACATTGTAGAGTCAGCATATACCGAAAGCCGTTGGAAATTCGAAGCGGACCTACAGTATCTACCTCGATTGTTTGGAAGCTAGCAGATGGTGTATCAGTTTTCCTCATTTTCTCAGTTGTGTGCCTAACTTGTTTATTTAGGAGACAAGTTTTACAATTACTTATGTGTGATTTCACCATTTCACCCATGTTTTTCCAACAGAATTACTGTTTCAATCTTAGCAATGTCTTACGTACTCCAAAATGTCCTCCGTGAGGAGTATTATGATATTCCTCGAATTAAGTCTTTTGTTTATTTAAATCAGTAATTCTTTTAAGTGGCTTGTAGATTAAAATATTCAATTTTTAACGCGTATGTTTTTGTTGCAACTTATTAAAAATTCTTTTAAATTCCTCTTTATCCATAGAATTAAAGAGTTTATCCTCGTTTGACAGTGAGAGTTCGCTTATATTTTGCATCTTAGCGAACTCCAGTAGCTTTTCTAATATTGAAACGAATTTCAAATTAGGCTTATCACTACTGTTCCCTTGAGGTTGATTAGCGTCATTCATTGATAGCTTACCATTGACAGAAACGTATTTCTTGTCAGCTTAATCGCTACAATAGACTTCAATGTCTTTACCAGTGCGTACTATTTTGTTTTCATCGTTCTCATTGCGCAATATCACAAATTTTAACTTCGGTATACCTGTGATGTCAGATAAACTCGTGCAGTCCCAACAATAGAGTTGATCAGGCTCCATTTCAGTGTTGGTGTGTTTGCTATTGACCTTATCTTTCACTTTATTTGCCATGCCCCTGGTCATTATCAGTAATTTTCGTTTGATACTTTCATCAGTGCTCGGAGGTATCATTGCTTTCAAAATATCTGAATCCAGTTCGATTCTAGACAAGGCGTCTGCATTGGTATTCATGCTGCCCTTTTTGTAAACTATTGTGAAGTCGTAATCGGATAAATCTATACGTATCCTTGTTAACTTTGATGAGGGATTTTTGTGGCTGAATAGAGATACAAGTGGTCTATGGTCAGTAACCACCACGAATTTTCTACCGTAAAGGTATGGCCTAAAAATATTTATGGCCCAATGGATCGCTAAAAGTTCTTTTTCAATTGTTGGCTGCTTAATATCATGCTTTGCAAACGATTTGCTGGCATAGGATATCGGGAGGTCAGAACCAATTTCACCCTGCGACAGTACAGCGCCTGAAGCATAGTTAGATGCGTCTGTAGTTAGTATAAAAGGTTTTTCAAAGTTTTGGTATTGCAAAATCGGTGGTTGATTAGCTTTGCTTTCAGTGTCTCATAGGCTTCCTGACAATCTTCAGTCCAATTTAAATTGACATTCTTCTTTAGTAGAGGATTTAAGCACTTAGCTGTTTCAGCAAAATTTGGAATGAAACGCCTATAGTAGTTGCAGAACGCCACAAATCTGCGAATTTCATCTGCAGTTTTTGGTATCGGGTGATTCTTGATCGTATCATATTTTGATGGGTCAGTTCTAACCCCATCTTTGGTGATTAAATCACCCAAATATACCACTTCTGATCGCAAAAATTGGCATTTCCCGGGGTTCAATTTCAAATTATGCTCACGCAACCTGTGCAATACTTTGCAAAGATTGTCATTGTGATGTTTGGTGCTACATCCAAATACTATTATGTCATCTACATAAAGGAAAGCCTCATGGCTTAAACCACTGAGTGCTATAGTTAGCATTCTTTGAAAGCTGTTAGAGAGATCTTCAAACCAAACGGTAATCTTTTGAATTGGTAATGTCCGTCGCTTGTTGAAAATGCAGTTAACGGCCTAGACGCTTTCTCAAGCTCAATTTGATGAAAAGAGCTGGTCATATCTAATGTTGAAAAATATTTGGCCCTTCCAAGCCTATCCAATACGTCCTCAAGTCTCGTCAAAGGAAATTTATCATTAACGATTTTATCGTTAAGCCTTCGAAAATCTACAACCAATCGCCATTTCGGTTCTCCACTACATGATTTCTTTGGTACCACCAAAAGTGGTGAATTATAAGGGCTAAGAGATGGCTCAATAATATCATTAAATTCTAAGTCCCTGACTTGTTGTAGGATCTCGTCGTTTTGGACTTGTGGTACACTGAAAGAAAAATTCGTAGTCAAATTAACTATTTTCGTTGTATTTCAACTATTCCACAGAAGCTAGTAATAATAAACACGAAAATAATTAATTCAATCAATCATGCACAGTAAATTTTACTATTGAATAATGTTCAATTTTTTGTTGTAGTTCCTACTACTTTCATCGTTCATTTTATGACTTTGAGTTTTGATCTACTACGAACTAATATGGAACATAATTGTTGACTTACAATGAAATAGTCATTTGCTCAGGAAATATTAAATGAGACAACGTGTTGTGGTTATATTACAACGTTTTGCGATAATATTACCACGTCTTGTGGTAAAATTGACCACATTTTGCGGTATATTTTACATCGGTACCGAAAAATGTCTGTTGTCTGGAAATTTGGCGGCATTCACGTTATATCAGTGTGATAAGCGGTTAATAAAGTTTGTTTTAGTGAGTTAGTGTTGTTTTGCGAATAATTAGTTGTATTTGGTTGTGAATTAAAGCCGGCGATAAATTTTACTTAACGGCCACTACAGGTAAGTAAAATTGTGCGTTTTGCTAATATGTGTATCTCCAAATCGGGAATAAGTATTGTGTACATAGTTTCAACACCTGAATTGAAATCAACCCTTAAGTGTTTGCCGGTATTTATTTTAGAAGAGAGTCAAGATCTTTCCTCACGTCACAAAATATGGAAGAATATTTAAATTTTCAACAACTGCCAGAATCATCGTTTGTGCAACGTGACACCGCTTTGTTTGACTTACTTTACAACTGGGGTCATAGTGATTTGCACACGTTTTTCGTTGAAAGTAGTATAACGTTAGAAACAATGAAAGTCTTAACTGAAAAAGACATCGACGAAATTTTTTTGTCAAAGAAGCTTGGCTCCAAAATTGATTTTCGGCAGAAGCTAAAGGCGTGGCGTGATGCACAGGTCAGAAAGATTTAGCATCGTTCATTGTATTAACAAATTTAAAATGGATACAGGGTATACCACATCCTGAAATTTCGATTTCCACTGAGACTATCCGACAAATAGTTAAAGAGGCCTTGAACCAGACTGAAAGTCAATCAACAGCTCAATCACCAATTTCATTTTCACGTAACTCATCTCCTTCATGCAACGATGAATTCTCAGATTTTGTAAGGTTATTTAAAAGGAATTGATTTTTCGAGTCATATCATTTTATTACCTATGCTAGAATATTGACACCATACTTTCAACAAGTTGTTCCGGTCAATATATTTTGAAGGAATTCGAGCGAAATGGGAGAATTGGGGGGACGTCAAGATCCATTTTAGTTGAAGCTATAGTTACTTGGTGCAATAATCTCTCGAGAAGCATAAAAAGAAAAGATTTTGACTTTATGTCCGAGCGAATTGCAAAGCGGTTTAACGAGGAAAAAGTATAAGCTTTGAATTGTAGACCTGCTTATTTTATTGCTTTGATTTTTAAGAAGCTTTACTATCGAGCTTCGGAGAACTCTAGCGACAGTTCGACAGGAATTTTATACAATAAGTATCACAACCGAAGGAAAAGGCTGCGCAAAATTGGTCTTATTCTAACCGTTGCTCAAGGCGATTTCGAGAGAAACGAAAGCATAACTGATTCCATAACTACCTTTGAAACTGGCGAAGGTTTGAGCCCGAGAAGAATTCAACTGCATTTTATAAACTCTTTGTAATCCTAGATTTTAACGCGGATTTGAATTGGTTGAAAGCTTTCAAAGAACCATGCGAAGACGTCAAGTTCCGATAGAGCCAGACATTTCAGCGTAGACGCCATCAGATTTTGAACGAATTCGATGGGAAAAAATTGCATCAGTTTTAGAAGAGTGGCCTCTTTTTGGACATACGTATGGATTTTCATTGGTAAGTTCTCCAATTTTTTTAATTTTCATTAAATATTATTATCACGTGATTACAAAGATTTCATTTTAATCATGAAAAATACTCTTCAAAATAATTTGGTTTGGTTTAGATTGAATTTTATTTCCAATATTTAAATAAAGCACATTGCATGCATGTTTTACTTTTTAATATAATTGAATCTTTCCTCATAAAACTTTAAAATTACAAAGCCTTATGTTTTTTTGTAGATAAATATCGACTTTAATATTATTCATCCTGAACAAAAAGACAATTTCCTTGTAAAGTGGGAGAGCTTCAAGGTTATTGCTCTTCAACTATTTAATAAAAAAATTAGGGATAAAGAAAGT
This sequence comes from Odontomyia ornata, assembly GCA_963969285.1. Taxonomy (NCBI): domain Eukaryota; kingdom Metazoa; phylum Arthropoda; class Insecta; order Diptera; family Stratiomyidae; genus Odontomyia; species Odontomyia ornata. Next base: position 126,340,392 of record OZ017738.1, on the reverse strand, counting down.
TTCGAACTTCTACATCTATTGAATAAGAAAGATTATTCAGCTCGTAAGTAGCCTTACGAACATTAACTAAGAAAATACTAAGTTGACTTTTCTTTTGAAGGTTCCAAAGATGTCCTAATTTTGGACTTATTACATGCGCTGTTACCGCCTCCTGTTAAGCAAGTCAAAAGCAATTCTACGGGGCAACATTCAGTGAAATATACTATAAAGGATTCTCAACAAAGTTTGTTGCTGAATGTTGCTACCGTCAGTGATGTATTTCCTTCGCTTGATAAAACATCTTCAAAATTCCGCCAAATTGGGACGTCTTTGCAACCTATAGTTATACATTTTAAAGGAGAAAATTATTTTTCCGTTTATTTTGATGGCATTCTATATAAATTTGACCACTTAGTTCCTGCTATTGACTCCTGCTTCAAAATATTCTTTGTCTTAAATGTACATTATCCAGAACCATCGAAATCGGTTTGGTACTTCATACAAAAATATTTTTATGAAATAAATGTTAAAAATTTTCGTATTCCCACTAACGTTTTATCACTTCTAAGTCTAAGATCTGGAGCATGCGCTATGAATCAAAGAGCAAAGAATTAAAAAGTTATTACCAAAGCATTACGTCAAGAAAAAACCTCCCATTATCGCTAAGCAAAAAACATTGTCTAAGATTCGCTCATCTCCTACTTAAAAACAAAAATATTCCTTCGAAAATAACTTGCTTAACAAAAAGTTCAAGCTACGTTACCAGCATCAACTTTGTGAACCTTGATTCAAATACTCAAGCTAGGTATACTGGAATATGTTGCTATGATAATATAAAATTTAAGAAAACATTATATAAGAAAAATCAATATGCGAGCATAAGTAATGAAAAAAGTGTTGATGTGTATCGTCTAGAGGGATTTATTGTTGAAAAAGACAATATTGAATGCATTTGTGAAAAAGTTGTGGTTTCTCCTTTTAAAGAGCATTATAAGTCATTTGAAATAAAAAAATTACCTACTAATTTATATTTCCTCTTAAATATTGAGATATTTAATGGACTACCAGTAGATATTTTCGTTAGCTCTAAAAATCTTTGTTACTATCAAATTAAATTTTTTTGAAAATATTTGGTTTTATCTTTATGATAGATTTTTGTATTATGTTTAAAGGAAAAATAAATCATTTAGCTTTATTTGATCACGGATATAAGCAATTATAATAAAACTTGGAGCCGATTAATTTGTTATTTTTATTCTTATTTTGGTTTTATTAAAATCATATAATTTTACCCCTACAGAAAGGAAAATCCCATAAGCAGACTTTTAGAACAGAGCTATTTTCTGCTTATTAAGAAATATTCTTGAACAGCTTTGGATGGCATAGGAGTACAGGAGACTTAACGAGAATTGTCGTTGCAACTTCGAAAAAGATGAGCATACAACGCTATGATAGGACAACCATGCGCAGAGGTTGAGTAAACAACTTCATTGTCAGCAGCCTAATGTCGTTGTTAAGCAGCGATTATCTGGTACATTAACTATGTACATTGTTCGTCGACCATTCTTAATGGTTGGTTACTTTTTCTTACCAGTTCCGTCGTAAAACTACAATGGCACATAGTTCAAAATAGCAAATAACAACTTTCGCGTTGTCATTTGCACAATTTTTGTAGTAGACGCAAAATTAACTCATGAAAATAGTTGATTTTACCAACGTTTTTCTCTCAGTGTAATCGGTAATTTTTTATGTATACAGGGTTCTCATCTGTTGTTTGTAACCGCTGTTTATAAAAATTATTCGTAGTGAGTTTTTCGCCCTCCAGATAGAATACATCTTAGAAGTCTTTAATTATCTTCAACAAACTAGCCCTAGCTGCGCTATCCAAACTATCTCTGTTTATCAAGCCAAGCAATCTTTTGAAACGTTCACTGTTATGCATCTGTTTCTCGCCTACGAGGATGTCGTAGTTCCTCAAAGGCTCAACTTCTGTTTTAAAATCTTTTATGAGTTCATCATTATCTGTGGTGTTCAAAATTTACACATGCTGGATACCTTTGGCAGGTATAATGGTGTTACCAACAAAAACGCCTTTTCCAATTTCTCTATTAAACAAAATGTTATCCTCATCAACGTTAAGATTTATTGGGACAATCGCTTCTGTTCTAGCAGATATGTTGATTTGGTAACTGCTGGGTTTCTTAATGCTCATTGGCAACACAACTTCATTATCAATAATGTTGAACGAGATGGTATATGTTTCATAATCAATTCTACACATATGTTTCATGAGCAAATCTCTACCCAATATACCATCTGTGCTTATTGGAAAATCGTCGTCTACAATATGAAATGAAGTAATTAATTTGTCTTCCCCAATTTTCAAACATAAATCTAAAGTACCTAAGGAAGTGATAACCTCCTTGGTTATGCCTGTTAACTTGGTTCTATCTTTTATCCTAATATCATATTCTATATCCTTATAAATATTGTTCTTGCTTATTGACACGTCGGCTCCCGTATCTACCAAAAATGACAAGTTCTTACTTGTATTAAGACAGTGAATCGTAGCTCTAAAAATTCTGTGCTTTACACCGGGAGACTGTCGTCCACATTCTCGCCGGTTTCTTGATCGTTTCCCTGATCTGTCACGACATTAACACGTCTTCTATCATTATTTCGGTTGTTACTGCCATTATAATTCTTCTTCTTTTTATACTTTTTACTACTGTTGCAATTTCTATTACCATAATCCTCATTATTGTTCCTATTCCCATAGTTGTACCCATTATCCCTAGCGTTTCCTTCATCACGGCGATTTCTGCTGTTACTATCATTGTAGTTGCTATTATACTTGTTATATCGGAAATTCTTTTTGTATCTGTTTCCGTTATTTTGATCATTCACAAACATTACACTCTCAGTCGACTGTGATTCAGAATTCTCCAATTCTAGCGCCAAAGATACGGCTTCGCTAAAAGTCTTAGGTCTAGCTGAGAAGATGGTGTCCTTTAATTGATCATTAAGGCCGTTTTTAAAAATGACAAGAGCGTAACCATGGTTAATGACGGTGGCTACTTTTTTCTCGGCAGCCGACGCCAGACTTCCTATGTCCTGATTCTGTAATTGATTCAATTCGCATATTAAAGTTGCAATTCTATCCTTAAAAACTGTACCACTAGCTTTTTTCTGCGTTGTATTACTCAGCATCGTGTGAATTTGAGGTACAGTCTTTTTGTTCTTAAATTTTGTAGAAAGGGCATTTTTTAAGGATTCAAATTATGTAATAGTAACATCACCAAGCGAGAGTTTAACCGAAGCGCTTAGCTTCACATTTAGAACAAAGTCTACAAGTAGTTGTTTGCCAGACACACTTAGCGTGGAGTCCAGAATTTCATTAATTTTCAAAAAGGAATCTAGTTCCTTATATTTTCCCTCGAAAGTCAGGATAACTTTCATCGCAGTTTCTAGCGAAAATTCACCCATCATAAATTTTCTTCTAACACCGATAGGCTTTGTTCTAGATCCTCTGCAATACTAGCCGTTCCTAATGCAACAGATTCAATTTCTTGTTCGGAATACCCCTGCATCCCTAATTGTAGCCAAATTTCTCCTTCGAGAATGGCCGCTTGTGATTTAAATTTCAATTTTATGTCCAATAATTCTGAACTCTCTTCTTTTAAGTTTGACAATAAAGCGTTAAACTCTTTTCTTTGTTTTTTTAGCAATTTCAATTTTTCCAACAAAGTCTCAAATGTATATAAACTCTTTGAAAACTTTCTCAAATTTCTTAATGCCCTCTCATTCTCTGATGCAAGGTCTCTTAACTTATCCATGGAACAATATTACGTGTAAAGCATTAAAAGATTCAGGGATAATTTTATATAATGTTATTTTAGAAAAAAGAAAATATTTTTACACATTAATGTTACGATTCAATCTTTTGACAACATATTTCTTATTATAATTATTGTAAAAATAAAATACAACTATTATTATTATAAAGACCGCTGATGTCGTTATAGATTGCCGATATTCCTCGACTACACTGTTGTTGACCGTGGAGCAGTTATTCCCCATCGTCTCCGATCCTTGTCTTTCAGTTTAAACAATTGCTGTTGTAATAGTTTTTTCTGCTCGCCGTGAGCAATCTTAATAACGCGATGAAGCTCTGCTCGTTCCTTCTTAAGCTTTGTTTTCCAACCACCTCTAGGACGTCGTTTCTTCGATATTGCAGTTAAATCCTGCGTTTCCAGCTTTGGTAAAAACTCTTCTATTTTCCGTGGCTTTGGTCCTCTTAAATCGGGCGTGCCTACCTTCGTAGGGGTATATACAGGAATATCTTCACGTCTCAATTATGCCACTGGAATATAATCCTCAACGCGTTGTATACACCTTTCAAAAATCGCATCAAAATCCTGCTCATCTGGTTCCAACGTTATCAAATCCTCAAGCACAGATTCGTTATTAGGCAGGATCGCCATATAATGTTCAGAGTCTTTAGGAACTTCTTCTGCTGAAGGATATTAGCAGAGGTGGGTGTTTTCAGTTAAAAAGGAAATAATAAAAATTACCTAGCTCAGCGGCAGAGCCACAGGTAGACCATGGCGAGATCATTTGGATCACTACACCGTTGTTACTAAAATAAAGTAGTTCAATATTGCGAAGATATATTCCTTGCAACGATATGATTAAGTTGTTCAATATTGCAAAGATATATCCTTGCAACGATATGAGATGATTCCAGAAATACGCCGCGAGGCACAGCAAACTGAAACTAGCAGTTATAACTTAGGAATTGATTCTATTCAGTATAAAACATTCGCTTAAATACTAATTCTTACGACCTAATTCTGATCATAGGTCACTTACATTTGTGTGACTCAAAACTTCAATATTTTGATTATTCATATGCATATTGTAAATTCATTTAGTTGACCGGAGTTAATTTACAAGCGATAAATTCTTACCCGAGCCAAAAGACACTTGACACCTTAAATATCTATTACTCATTAGTCACACTTTCTTTAAAAATTTAATTGTAACAATTTAGCATGTGCTCAATATTGTTGTGATATTTGAGAACTTAAACATGCTTCCTGAATTTACCACAATGTTTGTCGAGAAGTGGATTTAGGTGTCGCATTACGAATGAATGAATTATTGAGTGCAGAATGTAAGCTTGAATATATGCATATGAGTAATCAATTACAATATTGATTTTCCTTGAATGAATTTGCATTGCATATTGCACGTATATTTTTTATTGATAATTGCATATTGCATATACATATGTACTACAATCAGAACTATCTCAGAAATGACTTTCATTCATGTATTTTTTGACCAATGCATCATGTTGCATGAATTTTTTCATCATGGCAAAGTAGCTGCCTTATATGGTGGAAAAAGGATTGGCCGACTCCTCGGGCGACGCTGGTCTAGACATTTGGCAGTTACAAAAGTTGTATACGATAATTGTTCTTCGATTTTGCATACTTTGAAAGAAATTAAAAATGGCAGATTTAGCGGTGATGACGTCGCCAAAAGTATCGGTATTAAAAAAGTCATGCTTGATCTAGAATTTCGAATGGCCATGGTGGTGGTCAAAAACCCTTATTCACGCTACAACCTGCAGACGCAGCTTTGCAAGCCCGAAGCGCAGGATTGAAAGCCGCCATAACAATCATAAAGTGTGTCGAAGATGAAATTATAAAATTAAGATCAAATCAAATGTATAATTGAATTCTGGAAGAAGCTAAGCCTTTAACAAGCGACGACTACGGGGAATCTGAAAATAGGACAAAGACCCTGAAGAGGCAAGTGAAAATACCAAATCGGATGGATGACTATTTGACGCATGGCCCCTCCTGTTTTTCCGCCAGACAAAATATAGAAGGGAACGACGAGCCATTTAAGTCAGAGTATTTTGAAACGTTGGACATACTCATTGCTGAATTACAAAGAAGGTTTCGGGCAACGCTGAGCTAGCCAATTCGATCGCAAGTCTCGATGAGTTGGATGTAGATAAAATGGCTCCACTTAAAATTTGGGATGGTTTGAAAAAATTTAATAATTAAAATAATATGTTATGTTCAATTTACAATTTCAACTAATTTTTCAGGCCTAAAAATTCCATCAATAGAAAAGACTAGAGTCGTTAAAGCTTACTTGAGTCGTAACGAGGACAAAATGGAAAATATCTTGCAAATTTTGTACAGGCAATGAGAGGCGTTCAAAGACACCTGTACATGCGAAATGTTTGCATCTGTAGTGGCCAAAGGATGTAGCACTGCAGTGTGCGAATCTATGTTTTCAACTTTAACTGCAATCAATAGCCCTCAAAAGCTGTCAATGGGTCACGAGAGAATGGCTGGTATGGTATTTTTAGCTTTGAAAAAAAAAGAACAAAATCAGTTGATCTGAACCTGATACCTCACTCTCACTCAGACGTGAATCTCTACATCCAAATCTGGAAGTTCAACCATCTTGTTCGCTTGTTCTTCATTATTGAGGATTTAATACTTAGTTCTTAGATCCATGCTCAAGTTCTGTCACAGAAATTATTTGTCTTCGAATAGCTATTAAACATAAATCACTAACATAGAGATCAGCGATATACATGGTGATTGATTTAGGAGCCCGTGCTTCGGGGGCAGGTCAATTATGATAAATTTTTTACTTCCGCCCTACCTGTAACCAATGCTGGCCTACCTCAAAGTTGAATCTAGCTACAACCTTACCTGTTTGTCCGTCTGTCACAGCAAGTTTTCTCACAAATATTTCTTGAAAGGGTCAAAAGCGATGGCCCCTTGAAAGTGTTGATATAAAAAAATTTTGACCCGGCTTTAAGGAAGGTCTCCCCATAGATGGAGATGACCCTTCAAAATATTTTTTTCAGGAAAGATAGCCGAAATGGAAATCAACTGAAAGGTCTACATAACAGTTTTCAAAATTGTGTTTTAAAAAGGCGAGAGATGTGGACTGAGTAAAAATATGTCCCCCGTCGTGAATGGACATCTTTGAGCCGAGAAATCTGAAAAAATCAAGAAATCAGGTTTTTAGAAACACTTCAGCAGACGAGATTCGACCAACTTTTTTTCATTACAGTACAATTCATCAATTTCACATATTTGCCAAACAGATCAAGAGGAGGGCCTTATATAAGGCATAAAGTTGAACTTTATAGTAAAAATTTTATTGTGAGTCATCAGAAAAATCTATGACATATACTTTCTTGTTCAAATGTTGCTGGTTTGTAAACTTTACCATGATGAAAAGGTTGATTGTAACTAAAGTTTTGTCATTGACAATTCTTTTAATAAAGTTTAAGAGTGTGTTATATAAAGATACAAAGTTGTTATGACCCTAATAGAATGTAATGTAGGAGCATTCTATTGCGACAACCAAAGTGAAGGCCAATGTTTGCCGTGTTAAATTTAATCCAAAAATCTCACTGGGCTCAGCGGAGCATGATGTTCATTTCTATAACCTGCGAAATATGAGTTATGTAATATGTGTGTTCAAAAAATATAGAAAGGTTGTATCATACGTGAAATTTCTCAATACAAATGAAATAATTTCAACCAGTACAGATAGCCAATTAAAACTATAGAACGTTAACTCGCCACCATTTTTGCTGCGTACATTTACGGGTCATGTAAATGAAAATTTTGTGGGCCTTCTTACTGACAGAGACTATAGAAGTTAATTTTTTTCAGGTGAAAAGACTTAAAAAATTTATTTTTCCAGGGCTGGACCCTGAACTTCATTATTCACAATATAATTCAAAACTGAATCGAAAACTAACAACTAGATCTCAGATTATTTCGTATGGTCTGCTTGGTTATGGCTCTGTAGTCCACACACATTCTCAATTCACCGCTTCTCTTCCTAACTAAGACTATTGCGGAAGCGTATCACTAGGTCATTATCCCTTTCTTCACTTAATCTTTGAACTTCTGTTCGCTCATGGTAAGATCATCTTTGTGGCATGCAGTAAAACGGAGTGTTTTTATTTAGCTAAACTTCCATCTGTTAGTGATGGGGCGCTACAATGAGATTCATAGGGCTCAAATACATCGTTTTTGTAAATTTTCTAAGGGCTTTAGTGTGGTGCTCAGGGTGTCACCTGGGGGTAATGTAGTAAGGTCGGACAAGGTTCTAAAGTTATTGTCGATCTGATCATTAACGGGTCCACCAGCGTTGGCCGAATTTTTATCAGTAGATTTAATGTTGTTAAATTCATAGGTGGCTTCTTCAGGAGGTTTGTATTTAGCACATGGACCGGTCAATCTTATATTATTTGTCAGTTTGAGGGCACAAAAAACGCTTTATTCTTATGACTTTACATCTGGGTATTAATATCTTTGAATTCATGAAAATAAATATTGAATTCCTTTAGGAAATTACGGCCTAAGATTATGGGTAGTGATACTGTTTCATCTGGGATCACTAAAAGGGGAATCTTTCTACATTACCATATGTTTCCATCGTTGCACTTCCTAAGCCGCGGAGTCTCGTATCGAACGATCTATTGCTAATGAGTAGAGGGACTGCAGATCGTTTCACAAAACTAATTGGACTGCCGGTGCTGAAAAGATGCAAAAGTTTTACCATTTCTGTGAATTCTCCCCTACTGTAAGTATAAGCAACACTTACCAGAATAATTGCACTGATGACGTTGTTAGTTTCACCCTCAGTTATATCACTATCGTTCTTCAGTTCGTTAACGTAGGCAGCGGTGTTGGTGTTGCGAATAACTCTCATAACTTTCTTTGGATTCGGGCAATCGCGGTGTTGATGTCCAATCTTCCAATATTTAAAGCATGAATCTGGTGCACGTTTCTCATAAGGGCAGGGACTTTGAACAGCGTGCCGTTTCTTCCAGGACAGCGGGAACGACAGATTTTGCAGCAGTTGATCTGGGTATCGCTTCAGCAGGTTCATGGGAACTTGCAACAAATTGGCGGAAAGTGACTTCACGTGTGTTAACAACACACTTTAGAGCAGATGTAATGCGCCTTTCGTGACGCTCAAGTAGCTCCTCCAGCTGTCTGACAGTGCGTGCTTCCAAAAGTAAGTAGGCTTCAGTATTGCCAACCTTTAGACCATCCACGATGAGGTTATCTAATTCGATTCCGGTGAGCCGGGTGGGTTTTGCAATTGCTTGCATCTGCCACGTCTCGTTCTTCTGATGCCAACTATGGGCTTCCAGTTGGCGGTGGACGTCTTGTAGAGTGAACGTGCGACCGAATTGCACCATCAGTTTGGTTTGAAGGCTTGCATAGGCTGCACCACGAATGGTTCTGAAAAAGGCTTTCGCAGTGCCCGTGGGGAGACGTCGGGGGTATAATAGCTCAAAGTGATCATCTGTATTGGTGGTTGCCAAAAACTTATCTAGATTGGCTACGAAGCTTCGCAAATCATAGTGGTCATCGTCGCTGAATTTGTTGACCACATATTCAACATCACTAAAGTCTGATCGCATGTTGTAATTCGAGTAGTTCCTTAATTTTCTTCAAAATTGCAATTTCTTGTTCAATGGCCTCTTCTTCGATGATTTCGTTAGCCAAGGGGGGTCGTTGAGACAAAACAGCGGCTTTAAGGATCCAGGCACCAGTTATAACATCGTAGACAGCAGTTGCCTCCGTAGGTGCACCGGTTTCATCGACAATAACAGTAGCTGCGGCGTAAGGCGTTATAGACAAAATGGGGACATCGGTGTGGACATGGATTTTAGCAGTGCAATCAGTAACTCTAGTTGCTGGAGTAGTCTTGAGGGTGGCAAAAAATGAACCAAAAGTGGCAGCTGTGGAAGCATCTGTTGTGATCAGATGAGACAGCAGTGGTACTAGCGGTTTTTGCAGCCGTAACAGCAAGGTTAGGTCCACGTGTTGTAATCTCAAATTCGGATTCGGGTGAATAATTATCGGCAGGTGTGTCTTCTGGTTTCAACGAATCGTCGCTTTTAGGGAAACTTACGCCCTCGCCTTGACCTATGTATTGTAGAGGAGCCTTAGTTGTGCCACTGTGGCTGTCGGTGGCGTATCCACACCGGCCGTGGCGAGCATAGTATACTCAACTAGTAACCACACTCCATCAACCTTCCGGGAAAATTCGAACACAAGCCGAACAGCGGGCCATAAATCTTCGGTAGCAGGTAGGTAGGTAAATGATGACGCAAGGATTGGCGCGAATATAAACATATGCTTTGATGAGAGATTTTAGGATTACCATATTTCAAAAAATCAATAACTTTGTAGCAAAACAAATTCGTTCCATGCAATCTCTTAGTTTTTTATTAGGATCTGGCAGCACTCCTATGTTCTGAAATGCGTAAAAGAACACGTGCGTCGGAAATTTTATTTGCATTTTGCTTTGTTTCTTGAGCGCGCCAAACATAGGATCAGCTGTAATGCCCCGGGTCAGCTGACGTGCCCCTGGGAAAATCCAAAAAGTGTGCAACACAGGGTAAATGAAAGGTGTGGGTACAAGTTGAGTTGGTGGCGAGTGCCTCCAACAGTTGATTCTTTGTTAACCCGGCCATCACGTTATCAAAACTTTCTCGAATGAAGGAATCAGGATGAGAAATTTAATTGGATAAGCGTTATACTATATACTGTTAAATGTACAAATAATTCTGCGAGCTACTGTCGCAATTGTTTCCACAATCATTAAGAACACCAACAAATGAATTTACTCGAAACCACGAGAACCCAACAAGCATTATCAACATCTGAAAGTGAGTCACTGCCCATTAATTATGCTGCTGGAATGTTCCCGCTTATTCATCAATGTACAAGAACTGAGTTGAATGATTAGAGGCTCTATATAAAGGTGAGCTGAATGAATGGGGGGATCATTCATTACAACCGCGATAGAAAACTGCGATATAGTGGAACGCGAAGTAAAGGCGATTGATTGTTTGAGTGCGAAGTGATTTTAAGTGGACAGTTGAATGACAAATTTATAGACTAAGTGAAAATTAAAATTGTGAAATACTAAAATAAGTGATTGTGCATTTTTTGATTAATTGAATAAAATCTTTTAATTTAATTTAAAAGACATTGCGTTTTCACTTCCCCGGAACATTAAAATTATTGGCCGCGAACCAAAAACAGCGTAGTGAGAAAGAAAATTTTGGAAGTGAAAACGTTCAAACAATTTTAAATTGTGAAAATTAACGTGGAAAAATAGCCGAAACAATAAAAATGCCAGGAAATTTAATCAATTGAGCATATCGGAGCTCAAAGAGGAGTTAGAACAACGAAATCTGGCTACACAAGGTACAAAGGCCATACTGATTGCACGCTTGCGTGATGCAATCGAGTCGGAAGGTGTGAATCTGGATTCGGGTGAGCTGTCAGCTGCAGAAAGAGGCGCAGAAGGTGGTGAAGCCGAAACACCAACACCAAAGGAACCAGAAAATGCGCTGATGCAAATGTTGATGCTGATGCAGCAAGAGCAGCGACAACAGTCATCCAATTTAACTGCGAAGCTAAATGAACAATCAGCGCAGCTAAATGAACAGACATCCAGTTTAGCTGCGAAGCTAAATGAACAATCAGCGAAGCTAGACCAACAAGCGTTCGAAATCAAGGCGGTCATCACACAGAAGCTGGAAAAACAGTCAACCGAAATAAAAACGGAGCTCAGTAGCCAAATTAAATGCGTCGAGAAGAAGGTATACCAGGTCGAGGAGAGAATCAACCTTGAGATCAGCCAGGTCAACCATGAGATGGAAAAAGTGAAAATGGACTTGGAAGCAGCGAAGGCAATAGTAACCGCCTCACCAGCCCCAATTATAACCGCAGCGCAAAGCTCATCTAGAAATGTGCAAGCACAAATATTCGATGGGCAAACGGTCTGGACTATTTACAAAACCCAGTTTAAAGCTGCCGCTCGCATAAATCACTGGAATGAGCAGGAACGAGCAACTGCATTAATTCTTGCTCTAAGAGGCCCAGCTGCCGAGCTGTTGCAGACGATCCCCGTTGAATTGCACTCAAACTCGAATGCTATAATGAATGCGCTCGACATGCGTTATGGAGACGATCATCTAAAGCAGATTTATCGGTCACAGTTAAGGCATCGGGTGCAGAAGTCTGGTGAAACCCTACAGCAGCTAGCCCAAGACATTGAGCGACTAGCACTTTTGGCTTACCCGGCCTACGACCCAGAACATCGAGATGATGCAGCGACAGAAGCATTCATCAGCGCACTAAAGGACCCGGAATCGCAACAACCCGTGCGTTTAGCCCAAAAGCAAACGGTTAAGGACGCATTGGCTTACAGTCTGAACTCTGAGGCAGCAAAAAATGCGACTTGTACCACTGCCCGGGTCCGTGAGGTAGTGACAGACGAGTGCAGGTGTGAGCGCGTGGAAATTGAGCGAGACTAGCATGTAAATGGTGTGCCTAGATGCTGGAATTGCGGAGAGAAGGGGCACCTGCAAAGAGACTGCAAGAAGCGGAGAAAACCGAGCTATTGTCCAGGATGTGCAGCTAGGAGGAGATCCAGACCGAGTCAGGAGCCCAGAATGGAAACCCTTCAAACAGAGGGGTCGGGAAACATGTAAGAGCCAACTTCGTAGGGCAGAGGTTGGCTAGGAGGATCGACGTCCCCAGCACCACCATCATCGTGTCAAGACTACATCGGGGAGAAGTGGACTTATGCCTTCCGGGTCAAGTTGACGGAGAACACTGCACCATAACAATCGACACTGGTGCAACCCGATCGATTATCCAACCAGACCTAGTTAGACAGCGACAACTTCACAAGGGCAGGATTTTCTCACTACGGACAGCTACGGGAGAAACTGCATCTGTTCATGGAGAGGTCAACCTCCAGATACAGTTGGGAGACCTTGTGTTCCGACATAATTTTCTTGTCGCGAACATTATGGATGACTGCATTCTCGGAATGGATTTTCTGCGACCACATGGAATCACGTTGGATTTGGGCAAACGTGTATTGAAATGGCAGAATGTCGAAGTACTGATGGAGGATCCACGCGTCCAAATTCCCAAGATGAATGTAGTGGTATGTACTGACACTGATGTACCGAATTCTTCCGAAAGCATTGTATGGGCCAAGCTTCATGGTGATTCTGGAGACCACCGATCTTATCTGATAGAGCCAACGAAGACGCCCGCATTGCGCAGTTTGATTGTAGAACGAAGCCTTGTAAGGTCTTTAAGGAACGGATCTGTGCCAGTTAGAGTCCTTAACACCGCAGACTCAACCACGAGCATCAAAGCGGGAGAAGTCATCGGCAGCTGCCAGCCTGTTTCCACCATCACCTCTTTGGAAGCTACTCACGACCATCATTGGAAAAGGAGGCAAGACACAGACAAAGCCCGGGAATCTACGTCTGCAATATTGAAGCAGGTCAAATTGCCAGTGCAGCTATTCAAACGAGCCTCTGATCTGGTCACCAAGTACAGTGACATCTTCTCAACAAGCCCGGATGACCAAGGCCGAACGAGTCTGGTAACTCACGTCATAGATACACAGGGAGCCAAGCCGATTCGACAAGCCTTCCTATAGCCAAACAAGGAGAAGTGGGCGCGCTGATCTCGGACATGGAAAAACAAGGCGTAATTGAACTTTCTGTCAGTCCATGTAGCACTCGTTTTTGTGTTAACTATAGGCAGCTTAACGACGTCACTAAGAAAGATAGTTACCCGCTCCCACGCATCGATGACATCATGGACACTTTAGCCGACGCAAAATGGTTTTCTACACTTGATCTCAAGAGTGGCTACTGGCAGGTAGAAATTGACAAGAAGGACCGAGAGAAGACCGCATTTTCAGTTGGGACTGGATTGTGGAAATTTGTGGTGATGCCGTTAGGGCTTTGCAATGCTCCAGCCACTTTCGAACGCTTGATAGAATACGTGCTACGTGGTCTAACCTGGAAAACCTGCTTGGTGTACCTAGATGACATCATCGATCGAAGAGCATGTGCGGAACTTAGAAGAGGTTTTCTCCCGATTGCGACTGGCAAATTTGAAACTTAGTCCAAACAAGTGTATCCTTTTCGCAGCTGAAGTAAAATACCTGGGACACGTCGTATCAGCAGAAGGGGCCAAAACAGACCCTGAGAAAATTGAAGCCGTGAAAAGCTGGCCAACACCAAACAACAAGCGCCAACTACGAAGTTTTCTGGGTCTGGCAACCTACTATCGAAGATTCGTCAAAGACTTTGCCAAAAAAGCTAAGTGTCTCCATCAGCTAACCGAGAAAAATCGTCCGTATGTCTGGAATGAACAATGCCAGACAGCCTTTGAGACCCTGAAGGAAAAGCTGTGTGAATCACCCGTGCTGGCGTATCTGAAACCCGGAAAATTGTTTGTAGTTGACACCGATGCAAGCGACGGTGGTATTGGAGCTGTACTCTCCCAGCAGATCAATGGCGAAGAAAGAGTCCTCTCTTATTACAGTAGAGTTCTCTCAAAAAGTGAGAGGAACCACTGCGTGACCAGGAAGGAGCTATTGGCTATAATAGAGGCCACCAAGCAGTTCTACAAGTATCTATATGGTCAGAAATTTGTTCTCCGAACGGACCATGCATCACTGAGATAGTTGCTCGACTTCAAAAACCCTGGGGGACAAGTTGCGAGATGGATCGAAAGATTGCAGTCATACGACTACGAAATTGTTCATCGGAAGGGCGGAGTTCATGGAAATGCTGACGCCCTATCCCGCCGTCCATGTCCAGCTAACTGCAAGCATAACAGCGAAATTCGATGAAGGTTGGTCATCGGAGGAGATTCGAAACGCCCAGTTAGCCGATGAAGACATCGAACCATTGCTCGTATGGAAGGAGACGACTAGGCGACCTTAGTGGAAAGACGTTTCAATGCATGGCGCAACCCTGAAAAGCTATTGGGCACAATGGAACTCCCTTCAGGTGGAGGGTGGCGTACTCAAGCGGAAATGGGAAACGGTGGATGGTAGCTCCTATAGGATGCAAACTATACTACCCAAAAGCCGAATCCACGATGTGATTAAGGAAATGCATGAAGGATCCTCGGGAGGCCACCTTGGTGTTAACAAGACCTTAGCGAAATTGCGGGAAAGGTTCTACTGGCTCCACGCTCGAGAAGACGAAGAGGACTGGTGTCGCAGATGCACAATTTGCGCTTCCGTCAAAGGCCCAAAGCGACGACTGAGAGGACAAATGCAAATGTAGGCGTGCCATTCGAAAGGATTGTTGTTGACATCGCAGGACCCTTTCCTGAATCCGATTAGGGAAATCGATACACACTGGTTGTAGTCGATTATTTCAGCAAGTGGCCTGAGGTCTACCCCATTCCCAACCAGGAAGCAACTACCGTAGCTGAACAGCTAGTGTTAAATTGGGTCAGTAGGTACGGCGTACCTTGTGAACTACATTCAGATCAAGGCCGTAACTTTGAGTCACTAGTTTTTAGCGAAATGTGCGAGCTGCTGGGAGTACGGAATACGATGACAACACCGCTGCATCCCCAATCCGATGGAATAGTCGAACGGCTCAGCGGCACGCTAAATAAACATCAGGCCAAGATGGTGGACGAGAACCAAAGGGACTGGGACCGACACATTCCACTATTTTTGATGGCGTACAGAGCTGCCGAACATGCATCGACGGGCCAAGCCCCAGCCAAAGTCCTTTTTGGAAAGACTATTCGTCTGCCAGCCGATATAAAGTTCGGAACACCCCCTGAGAAACCCCAAACGATCTCGGAGTACGCAAGTGATCTAAGGCAACGGTTGAACCAGATACATCGGACAGTGCGAAATCACCTCGAATCGGCTACTGACCGCATGAAGACTAGGTATGATCTCAAGGCAAATTCTACTGGCTTCCAGCAAGATGACTTGGTGTGGCTATGTAACCCGCAACGGCGAAAGGGTAGGTCTCCAAAGTTGCAACATAATTAGGAGGGACCATACCGGGTCACAAAGCGAATTAACGACGTCGTATATCGCATACAGGAACACCGTAAACCGAGAGCCAAAATGAAAATCATGCATCTGGACCGTCTTGCCCCATATTACATCCAGGGAGAATTGACTACCACTGGCGGTACATCTTTTCGGGGCGAAAAGAACTGAGGTGGGGGCAGTGTGACATGTACAAATAATTCTGCGAGCTACTGTCGCAATTGTTTCCACTATCATTAAGAACACCAACAAATAAATTTACTCGAAACCACGAGAACCCAACAAGCATTATCAACATCTGAAAGTGAGTCACTGCCTATTAATTACGCTGCTGGAATGTTCCCGCTTATTCATCAATGAACGAGAACTGAGTTGAATGATTAGAGGCCCTATATAAAGGCGAGCTGAATGAATGGGGGGATCATTCATTACAGCCGCGATAGAAAACTGCGATATAGTGGAACGCGAAGTAAAGGCGATTGATTGTTTGAGTGCGAAGTGATTTTAAGTGGACAATTGAATGACAAATTTATAGACTAAGTGAAAATTAAAATTTTGAAATACTAAAATAAGTGATTGTGCATTTTTTGATTAATTGAATAAACTCTTTTAATTTAATTTAAAAGACATTGCGTTTTCACTTCCCCGGAACATTAAAATTATTGGCCGCGAACCAAAAACACGCGACAATACTTAATTCAATCATATAAAGTGAGATGGGTTTAATTCTGGTCTCGTCGTAAAGAGAATTGTCACTGTAAATTTGTTTATTTCCTAAGAATTTTACGTTCCATTTCCTAAGAATTTTACGCTTCAAAATTTGTAAGTTTTCTGCGACGGTATATGAGACAGAAAGCCAAGCTGGGAAACAATAGGTAATTATTTGTCGAATTAAAGTTTTATACATCAACATTTTGGTACTAAATTAACATATTTTTTCTTTTCCCGTGCAGGTGAATATGATGCGTCTGGCGTCTTTTGTTACAATTTGTCAGAGTTTGTCGTTAACTCTTCCCCCGTGAGAAACAATTGTCCTCAATTGTTTTAAAAGTAGGGAAGGTCATTGAACCTAATATTTTGAGGTCTTCCTGTGTGCAGGTAAGTCGCCGTTGCTGATGGGATGCTAGGAGCTGCAGCTATCGTTAAATTATTGGGTAAATTGAGAACATTGTTGGCTTATTTCTTAGCACGAAGTTTTTGATACGCAAGTATGGCCAGCATAATTATAAGTGCTACCGTTAATGTTGATGCTTAAATTAGATGTACCTTCTTTTCATATTGTCAGGGCTCTATTTCTTGTATGTTATCGATGTTTATTTCCTACATAGGTTGGTCGGTTAGCATCTGAAAGTTTTCGTTGGATGCTGGTTGCAGAATTGCCGCAAGGACTTGTAGAGATGAAATTTCTTTGGCGATGAAGGATTTGTTGTTGATCGAAATTGTGGTGCTCTCGAATTTGATAAGGAACGTTCCATTGAGATTGTGGGAAGTATCCTCGGTTTGAGGATTCCGATGAATTAGTTAGACAGAACAACTCCGGCTGAGATTTCCTCAATCGAAGGGATACCGCTGTTCCTGGTTTTACAGTCGACTGTCGGCTTTTAAGGAAGTTCGGGACGCACATGATGTTGCTTATATCTATCAAATATAGTTTGCATATAGAGATTTGATTACATTTTTTACAATGCTTTCTTTTTAATCATATTATTGATCAAGCCACGATTATGAACGATCTTAAGACCAAACACTCGATAAATACCATTGACCAGCCACCTTATTCGCCTGATCTAGCTCCGTGTGACTTTTTTCCTTTTCTCGAGACTGAAATTACCGCTCCGGGGAACCAGATTTGACCGTATAAATGCCATACAAGAAAATTTTCGGAAAGCGCTGAAGGCCATCCCTGAAAGTGCCTATAAAAATGTTTCCATGATTGAAAAAAGCATTGGCACATGTGTATCGCTTCAAATGGAGTATATTTTGAAGGAGATTCAATAAATATTGAAGGAGTTTAATATTTTTGCGTTTTATTTCAAATTTTCGAATACTTTTTTGTCAGAGTTTATACTTCTCTGTTGGTCATCATAGTATTTTCTTTTCTAGATCCTAATTATCTTATTCGCTCCTTCGTTCTGTTTTTCTTACCTTCGTTTTCTTTGTATACCTGATTCTTTTTATCTAACGCATTTTAGCACTCATCATCGAACCAATCATTCTTCTTGTGCCGGGCTTGATATCCGATAGTCTATTCTGCCATGGCCTCTTTCACTTCTATCCAGAACTCGTTGCTCGTCTTTATCAATGCATCTGATAAGATGGGAGCTAGTTGTTGAGGGTCTCCGCAAAAGTTTTGGCTACAGACGCCGTTTGGAGCCTTTCGATGTCAAATTTTTTAGCGGGCTGGTCTTCGCTGAATATGCTATTGACATGCGACATCCATAGATTAGTTTGATCAAGTAATGATCTGGGTTAAAATTGGCTCCTTTGTATGTACGGATGTCAAGTATGCTCGAGGCTCAACGTTGTTGGATCATAACATGATCGATCTGGTTTTATGTGTTGCCATCTGGTGAGGTACAGGCCACTTTATGAATGCGTCGATGAGGGAAGCAAGCTGAACGTATGACTGGAATTCTGCTACATGCAAAGTCAATCTGGCTCTGGCCGTTGTCATTTATTTGATCGTGGAGGCTATATCCTCCAGTCGTTCCCCAATGAGATACAATGAACTATCTCATTGGGGAACGACTTTAGCGTTGAAATCACCCAGGATTATTTTTGTGTCGTTTGTAGACAATGACTTGACCACTCTTTTCAGGTGGGTTCCCTTGTTTCCTTCATTTCTTCGACCCTTTTGTCGTTCGGGGCGTGAACATTAATTAGCCAGATTATGAAGAATTTCGCTTTTATACGGATCGCACACGACCATTCGTTTATTGCCTTAAAATCAATAACGTGTGATTTGAACTCCCTATCCATAATGGAGGCCACTTTGAATTCTCGTTTTCCAATAGGCTTCCCACTTTTGAATATTGTGTGCGATCTCATGTCTTGAATGTCGTTTCCAGTCCAATTCGTTTCCTGGATTGCCAGTTTTTTTAATTGATATTGACTGGCTTGCTGTGAAAGGTCCTTAATAGGTAATTGAGTAATCTGACATTCCAGGATCCAATGCCAAAGTCCTTTTTTCGTTTGCAAGGTCGTTGTTGTGAGTCCAATATATATTTTAGTGGTAAGAAAAAAGAATTATACAAGAACAAACATTTGCAATTGAAATAAAATATATATATATGTATAATAAGATAAAAGAAATAATATGAACAATAGAAATTTCAATAACTTCTAAAACTAAACCCTTCGAATAAAATCCAGCAAACAAAATTCAATCACAAAGAGGTAAATTAGCTGTATTTAAACAAGTTATAGCTAGAGGTATATGAAGTGTTAAATTTCCCATAGTCTTGGAAATTAGATATATTTTCAATAATCGCAACTGCACAGTTAAATAACAAAGCTTGAAGTAAAGCATGAGTTCATAAATAAAAAAAATGCTATTTTAGGAAACCCTATAGAAAGAACTCTTTCATAAGCCCAAGTTAACTTAGTGTTGAAAGAGCAATAATTTTTTTTCAAGTCAAACTCAAAATTAGCCCCTAATCCAGACATAAATGCAGCCAAACTACCAAATACTATAAAATATTAGCAGTTCAAGTTTCATCGATTAAGAAACTAAACCGAATTAATAAATAAATACCAACAGTTCAAAAAAAAAAAAAAAAAAATTAAAGGAAAAAATAAACTTGATGTAAGATTAATTACCAATGTAACTCAAATTGAATGTTTATGATTTAATTCCTAAGTAAAATTCATTTCACTCGGTACAGTAATGTTAAGTTGTAAACTTGTAAAGAACATTTTCAACGTCAATTAAAGGTAAACGTCTTTCCTTTTCCTTAGATAACCGTTTTTTTCCTGGCAGGCAATGAAAATGAATGGTAAGTATGCCGCCAGGAGGGTAAGGCTTTAACAATCTGAGACTCGGTGGTTCAGTTCGGTACGTTGTGCCGTAGTTTGGCTTTGCGTTTTTAGTTAGAGCAGGTTGATTGTTTTTCAGATTCGAGAACTTTAAAGTCAGTGAATTGAAACGAGTTGATTTTGATTGATGATGCCTCCGTTTTCTTTTTTCAGACTGGACGTACGGTTCAAGTAGAATATAATTACTTTTGGAAGTGTTGTGAAACGTTTTAAATTAGGCATTTGAATCGGTGGCTGATAAATTGTATTCAAACTTAATCAGCTCTTGGAATACCTGCGAACCAAACTCCTCTTCGAAATAGCTAACCTACCAGCAGCCATCTTGGGGTAGACTAAGGGTGACCGGACTTGTTGACCTATTGGGTACAGTCCATGGACACATTCCAAGACTTCACGAGACGGATGAAGAAAAGCTCATTACAGCATAGAACCGTTACCAATGAATAATGATATTAAAAGAGCTGTTCAGGTGCAAATACACGATGCTCTACACTCCAATGCTCTGTAGCAACTGAAACAACATTACCTAAGCGGACTGAGAACGGTAGCTCAAGGTCAACATCTCCACTTGCTGCCAAGTACCAGCTGTTTGAAAACTATACCCCACCCTGTATACTAAGAAGTATGGCCTCTAAAGTCGTACCCAAATACCTGAAAATTTATTTACTAGAACTGCTATTATTTTGAACTAACTTGGGAATAGTGTATTTATGGATTATGCTGATTTTCTACTTTATACGAATCAATGTAAGCTAGCTAGTTATGTATGCATCAGCACACGAGCGGGAAAAAATAAAATTAATTCACATGCATCTGCATCTATTCCGTTAGATGCAGAAATTTAGATTCACCGAAAATTAACACCATCTGGCAAACGTTGCAAACTTTTCTGGAAAGTAGCAAAAAGCCAGACGCATCGTCAGCAGACGCATCATCGGCAATTGAAATTATTAAAAACCGGGAAAGACAAACTTCTCACCTAGTTGCACGTATCTCTCACTTGAGTGAAGTACTTGTATTCCGTATTGATAAACTAATATATCCGTTATTAAGAATAAAATCGTCTTTCAATTTGACTAGTTTCCCGTGGACTCTTTGGAAACTTATTTTTTTAATTTTCTCCGCTTTGTGCGACATTATTGGTGCAGTCGGTTAAAATGAAAAAGTAATGCGAAACTAAAATCGCAATACAAATACGGTCGACTAAAGTGTTCTTGATTAACGCCAAACCGACTTTTGAAAATCATTAAGTGGTTTCATTTACATAACCAACAATTTTAATAACTCGTGAGTGTTGGCAAGAACAGCGTAAGTAAGGCCTTTAAGGTGTTTGAAATCTCTGGTGAGGCCGGTGAGGATATCTTGCCTTGTAATAAGCATTCAGTGTTAAAAGAATTAAATAATTGTGGAGACCAGCAGAAAGGAGAAAAGATTATCCCTGCATCAAATCTCGAGAGCTAGAAACATGGAAGCCAAGGTTAATGAGCTAGAGCAAAATTTCTTAATAAAGGAAGCGGAATTTACGTAACTTACCCCAGCAGTCCAGCAACTGATGGCAAATCAAAACAACAACGATCAGGTAAATCGTTTGGCGGAAATACTGAGCGGGTTACGTCTGCCGCAAAACAACGCACACAGAACATAATAAAAGAAATTCGACACATGAGCACTTTCACAGGGAGCGGTGAAGTGTTGATTGATTCATTGATATGCAGCACCGACTTCTATTTAAACAGTATTGACGATCGAAATAGGAAGCGGATTACAACGAGACATATTTTTTTCGAAAAAATCAAGGAAAGCGAAGAATGTGTTCATAAACGTTCGTGAAGCAGATGACTGGGAAGCAATCAAAAGGGCGCTTCAATTGAAGTACAAGCAAGACATCGAACTATAAGAGATATACCGGATGATCAGCAACTAAAGGATTAATACAGTAAGTGACTTAGCGTTAAATATGCAAAATAAAAAGCGTAAAAAAGACGAAATAAGTGTCTACTATAAGGATTTCTTGTTCGTGGACCTCAGCAATGTTAACGCAATCTTCGTTTACACTGCGGAGGAAATGGCGCAAGGAATACTTCTAGATAAGATAGTAGAGATGCATGATATTGATGACATTATAGACACAATGAATAGCAGAAAGTTCGGAAATGCTTGTATTAGATATGAGTATAAATGCTAAAAACAGAAAAGCGAAAATGTAAAGAGAGTGTTCGGGAGTGACCATAAAAGTCATAATCCTAATAATTCAAAGAACGACCCAGTAAATGAACATAATCCAGGCAATTTAGACGCAATCCTAACGAAAACTGACAGCAAAACCGTGACATGAACGATGAACGATTCATCTAATGTAAACTGCCGTCAATTTCGATCACAAAATAATAACTTCCGATACCCAAACCCTCAACTCAATAGAAACTCTAGTCAGCGTCGCCAATCGGGGCAAAATAGGTTTGAGAGAAGTGAAAACATCGTTTTGCATAGGGCGGAACGTACGAAAATCGAAAACATTGAAAAGAGCCAATCCAAAAGTTCATCTCAAAATGGCTTCATAGATGATAATCACATTCCACTATGGTGCGATGATAATCCCGATCGTTAGAAATGAATAATATTGACAAAGAGGTCATGTTTTTTCAAAACTAGCCTCGGACGTACTACCAATGATAGCATTAACAATAAATAAAGTGCAATATATCGCTCTTATCGATACCGGCTCGTCATTTTCCATAATCGACGAATCCATTTATTATTTAAAAAGTGCCTATTAACCCTATCATATATAGCACAATAACGAACAAAGACGTAATCAAATACGAAGTACATGCAGTTGCTCCGATGGAATTTAAACTGCAATCTGCTGCAAGGATCAGATGGAAGATTAAATCTCTGCAAAGGAGAAAATACCAATTTATAATTGGTATGGATCTCCTCAATGCCCTTGATACACTAATTGATATAGAAGAAAAAACGATTACTTTATACAGGCAGTTGATAAAATTCATAAATAACCCATATAATTTAAATGAAGTCTGCTCTTTGGACATTGTAGAAAATGATTTCCTAAAAAGACTTAAATTGGATCACTTAAACGAGGAAGAATACTCGAAAATTATTAATGTGATCAATAAATTTAATGGTATTTTATTTAAAGAGGGAGATAAATAATCAAGTAAGTCCTAAACTTTACAGGTGCCCCCCAAAACACGAAGAGGCAGTCCGACGAAAAATTGCCGAGCTAGAGTCACAGGGAATTATACGAAAAAGTAGTGCAAAGTACTCAAGCCCTTTAATTTTCGTCCCCAAAAAAGCGACAACTCCGGAAGTAAAAAGTTCCGGTTAGTGATCGACTATCATAAACTTAATGAAGTTACGATAGACGATAATATCCATTGTTAAATATTGACTCACTATTAGACAAGCTTTGCAGAGCCCAATATTTTTCTACGATTGACCTTGCGAGAGGTTACCACCAAATTTTAGTAAAAGAGGAAGATAGACACAAAACTGCCTTTGTAACACCCCATGGTCTGTATGAGTTCGTGAGAATGCCGTTTTGCCTAAAAAAATGCGCCAGCGACATTCCAAAGGCTGATAAACGACGTCCTTAGAGAATTTATAAATAAAACATGCGTAGTTTATCTGGATGATGTCCTAATGTTCAGCACATCATTAAAGGAGCATATTACATCCATTACACAAATATTCAAAGTCCTAGAAGAAAGGCGCATATTACAGCCATTACACAAATGCAACTTCATGTTGGCCATAAAATCACAAAACCCAATCCTGAAAAGATCAAAATCATCGATGCCATAAAATTATCCTGAACCGAAAAGCAAATAAAAAGTTTTTTGGTCTTACAGGCTTCTACCGTAAATTTATTCGAGATTACGCTAAAGTAGCACAGCTGATGACTAAGTACCTAAAGAAAGATTGCAGAATTAACATTACATACCCTAATTATATCGAAGTGTTCGTAAAACAGAAAACTCTGATTAGTTCTCACCCCATATTAAGTTTTCCAAATTTTAATAAACCGTTTCAACTCACCACGGTTGCCTCAAATTATGCGATAGGCACCGTTCTTTCGCAAGAAAGCCACCCTGTCTGCTTTGCATCCAGGACACTGAATAGCCATGAATGGAATTATTCCGCTATCGACAAAGAATTTTTAGCCATCAAGTAGTTGGTGGGATATTTTGGACCATATTTGTACGGAAATAAATTTAAGATTTTCACAGATCACCAGCCCATCAAATATCTGCACGCAAAGTATAGAGGAAAGGACCTCTCCCCAAGACATCAAATACGGCTTTTGAAGTTAGGCGAGTACCACTTTGACATTGAGTACATAAAAGGAAAAGAGAACAAAGTGGCAGACTTTTTTAGTAGACTGGAGCCTAATGACGATACTAAATCAGAGACTCCAGATCCCAATAAAACAAATATATCTTCAGACCTTGGGATTCTATTAAACATGGAACAGGATAACGATGACACCACCGTGGCCACCATACATTCAGCTAACGAAGAATTTCAGGACCATATTCCGATTTAAGAAGAAATCGTGAATAAGTATAACACGCAAATCATCCTCAGCTCAAATTTGTTCATAAGAAACGTGTAATATATTGGCGCGTTTTTTTGGTTCGCGGCTAATAATTTTAATGTTCCGGGGAAGTGAAAACGCATTGTCTTTTAAATTAAATTAAAAGAGTTTATTCATTTACCAAAAAAATTCACAATCACTCTTTTAACTATTTCACAATTTTAATTAGAATCTAACTTTCACTTGTCAATTAAACTTCTATCGCAATTGTCTACTTAAAATCACTTCACTATTACTTGATCGCTTTTCAATTCACACTCCACACACTATCGCCGTGTTTACTATCGCGGTTGAATTAATGATTCCCCCCGTTCATTCAGCTCGCCTTAATATAGGGTCTCTAATCATTCAACTCAGTTCTCGTACATTTGTGAATTAGCGGGAACATTCCAGCAGCAGTGACAAACTTTCAGATGTTGATCATCTTGTTAGGTTCTCGTGGTTTCGAGTAAATTTGTTTTGATGTTCTTAATGGTTGTGAAAACAATTGCGACAGTAGCTCGCAGAATTATTTGTACATGTAACACTGCCCCACCTCAGTTCTTTTCGCCCCGAAAAGATTTGTCGCCATTTGTAGTCAATTGTCCCTGGGTGTAATATGGGGCAAGACGGTCCAGATGCACGCTTTTCATTTTAGCTCTCGGCTTACGGTGTTCCTGTATGCAATATACGACGTCGTTGATTCACTTTGTGACCCGGCATGGTCCCTCCCAATTATGTTGCAACTTTGGAGACCTACCCTTTCGCCGTTGCGGGTTAACTAGCCACACCAAGTCATCTTGCTGGAAGCCAGTAGAATTTGCCTTGAGATCATACCTGGTCTTCATGCGGTCAATAGCCGATTCGAAGTGTTTTCGCACTATCCGGAGTATCTGTTTCAACCGTTGTCTTATCTCACTTGCGTACTCCGAGATCGTTTGGGATTTCTCAGGGGTGTTCCGAACTTTATATTGGCTGGCAGACGAATAGTCTTTCCAAAAATGACTTTGACTGGGGCTTGGCCCGTCGCTGCATGTTCGGCAGCTCTGTAAGCCATCAAAAATAGTGAGATATGTTGGTCCCAGTCCCTTTGGTTCTCGTCAACCATCTTGGCCAGGTGTTTATTTAGCGTGCCGTTCAGCCGTTTGACCATTCCATCGGATTGCCAAAAACTAGTGACTTAAAGTTTCGGTCTTGATCCGAATGTAGTTCGCAAGGTACGCCGTACCTACTGACCCAATTTAGCACTAGCTGTTCGACTACGGTAGTTGCTTCCTGGTTGGGAAAGGGGTAGACCTCGAGCCACTTGCTGAAATAATCGGCTATAACCAGCGTGTATCGATTTCCCCATTCGGATTCAGGAAAGGGTCCTGCGATGTCAGCAGCAATCCTTTCAAATGGTACCCCCAAGTTGTAGGTTTGCATTTGTCCTCTCAGTCGTCGCTTTGGGCCTTTGACGGAAGCGCAAATTGTGCATCTGGACACCAGTCTTCTACGTCTTCTCGAGCGTGGAGCCAGTAGAACCTTTCCCGCAATTTCGCTAGAGTCTTGTTAACACCAAGGTGGCCTCCCGAGGATCCTTCATGCATTTCCTTAACCACATCGTGGGTTCGGCTTTTGGGTAGTATAGTTTGCATCCTATAGGAGCTGCCATTCGCCGTTTCCCATTTCCGCTTGAGTACGCCACCCTCCACCTGAAGGGAATTCCATTTTGCCCAATAGCTTTTCAGGGTTGTGCTATGCATTGAAACGTCTTTCCACTCAGGTCGCCCAATTGTCTCCTTTCATACAAGCAATGGTCCGATGTGTTCATCGGCTAACTGGGCGTTTCGAATCTCCTCCGATGACCAACCTTCATCGAATTCAGCCGTTATCAATCGCAGGTCAACGGGCGGTTCCTTTTCCTCAATCCGTCGGCAATGCTTGCAGTTAACTGGACATGAACGGCGGGATAGGGCGTCAGAATTTCCATGAACTCCGCCCTTCTGATGAACAATTTCCTAGTCATATGACTGCAATCTTTCGATCCATCTCGCAACTTGTCCCTCGGGGTTTTTGAAGTTGAGCAGCCATCTCAGTGATGCATGGTCCGTTCGAAGTACAAATTTCTGGCCATATAGGTACTTGTGGAACTGCTTGGTGGCCTTCATTATAGCCAATAGCTCCTTCCTGGTCACGCAGTAGTTCCTCTCATTTTTTGAAAGAACTCGACTGGAATACGAGAGGACTCTTTCTTCGCCATCGATCTGCTGGGAGAGTACAGCTCCAATACTGCCTGTTGCAATCGGTAGAAAACCTCTTCTAAGTTCCGCACATGCTCTTTGAACGTTCTCCCGATGACAATGATGTCATCTAGGTACACCAAGCAGGTTTTCCAGGTGAAGCCACGTAGCACGTACTCCATCAGGCGTTCGAAAGTGGCTAGAGCATTGCAAAGCCCCAATGGCATCACCACAAACTGCCACAATCTGGTCCCAATTGAAAATGCGGTCTTCTCTCGGTCCTTCTTGTCGGTTTCTACCTGCCAGTAGCCACTCTTGAGATCGAGTGTAGAAAACCATTTTGCGTCGGCTAAAGTGTCCATGATGTCATCGATGCGTGTAAGCAGGTAACTATCTTTCTTAGTGACGTCGTTAAGCTGCCTATAGTCGACACAAAAACGAGTGCTACCATCCTTTTTCTTTACTAGAACTACAGGCGTGGCCCATGGACCGACAGAAGGTTCAATTACGCCTTGTTTTTCCATGTCCGAGATCAGCGCGCTCACTTCTCCTTGTTTAACTATAGGGAGGCGTCTCGGTGCTTGTCGAATCGGCTTGGCTAACTGTGTATCTATGACGTGAGTTACCAGAGTCGTTTGGCCTTGGTCATCCGGGCTTGTTGAGAAGATGTCACTGTACTTGGTGACCAGATCAGAGGCTCGTTTGAATAGCTGCACTGGTAACTTGACCTGCTTCAATATTGCAGACGTGGATTCCCGGGCTTTGTCTGTGTCTTGCCTCCTTTTCCAATGATGGTCGTGAGTAGCTTCCAAAGAGGTGATGGTGGAAACAGGCTGGCAGCTGCCGATGACTTCTCCCGCTTTGATGCTCGTGGTTGAGTCTGCGGTGTAAAGAACTCAAACCGGCACACATCTATTCCTTAAAGATTTTACAAGGCTTCGTCCTACAATCAAACTGCGCAAAGCGGACGTCTTCGTTTGCTCTATCTGATAAGATCGGTGGTCTCTAGAATCACCATCAAGCTTGGCCCATACAATGCTTTCGGAAGAATTCGGTACATCAGTGTCAGTACATACCACTACATTCATCTTGGGAATTTGCACGCTGGGATCCTCCATCAGTACTTCGACATTCTGCTATTTCAATGCACGTTTGCCCAAATCCAACGTGATTCTATGTGGTCGCAGAAAATCCATTCCGAGAATGCAGACATCCATAATGTTCGCGACCAGAAAATTATGTCGGAACACAAGGTATCCCAACTGTATCTGGAGGTTGACCTCTCCATGAACAGGTGCAGTTTCTCCCATAGCTGTTCGTAGTGAGAAAATCCTGCCCTTGTGAAGTTGTTGCTGTCTAACTAGGTCTGGTCGGATAATCGATCGGGTTGCACCAGTGTCGATTGCTATGGTGCAGTGTTCTCCGTCAACTTGACCCGGAAGGCATAAGACCGCTTCTCCACGATGTAGTCTTGACACGGTGATGGTGGCGTTGGGAATGTCGATCCTCCTAGCTAACGTTTGCTCCACAAAGTTGGCCCTTGCAGTTTGATGGGCCTCCATTCTAGGCTCCTGACACGGTCTGGATCTCCACCATCCTGGACAATAGCTCTGTTTTCTTCGCTTCTTGCAGTCTCCTTGTAGGTGCCCCTTCTCACCGCAATCCCAGCATCTAGGCGCTCCATTTGTCTGCAGCTCTCGATCATTTTCCACGCGCTCACACCGGCACTCGTCTGTCACTACCTCACGGACCCGGGCAGTGGTACGAGTCACATTTTGTGTTGCCTCGAAGTTAAGACTATAAATCAATGCGTTCTTAACCGTTTGCTTTTGAGCTAACCGCTCGGCTTGTTGCAATTCCTTGTCCTTTCAGGGGCTCATGAATGGTACTGTTGCTACGTCATCTCGATGTTCTCGGTCGTACGCTAGGTAAGCCACAAGTGCCAGTCACTCAATGTCTTGTGCTAGCTGCTGTTAGGTTTCACCAGACTTCTGCATCCGATGCCGTAGCTGTGCCCGGTAAATCTGCTTCAGATGATCGTCTCCATAACGCATGTCCAGCGCATTCATTATAGCATTCGGGTTTGAATGCAACTCAACGGGGATAGTCTTCAAAAGCTTGGCAGCTGGGCCTCTTAGAGCAAAAATCAATGCAGTTGCTCGTTCCTGCTCATTCCAGTGATTTGCCCTTGCGGCGGCTTTAAACTGGGTCTTGTAAATACTCCAGACCGTTTGCCCATCGAATATTGGTGCTTGCACATTTCTGGAAGTGCTTTGCGCTGCGGTTATAATTGGGGCTGGTGAAGTGGTTACTACTGCCTTCGCTGCTTCCAATTCTTTTTCACTTTTTCCATCTCATGGTTTATTCTCTCTTCGACGTGGCTGACCTTTCCCTCGAACTGGTAAACCTTTTCCTCGACCTGATCAACTTTTTCCTCGACGCCTTTAATTTGTTTGTTCAGATGACCGAGCTCCGCTTTTATTTCGGTTGACTGTTTCTCACGCTTCTGTGTGATGTCTGCCTTGATTTCGATCACTTGTTGGTCCAGCTTCACTGATTGTTCATTTAGCGTCACAGTTAAATTAGATGACTGTTCACTTAGCTTCGCAGTTAAACTAGATGACTGTTCATCTAGCTTCGCAGTTAGACTGGATGACATCAGCATTAACGTTTGCATTAGCGCATTTTCTGGCTCCTTTGATTTTGATGTTTCTACTTCTATACCTTCTGCGCCTTGTTTCGCATCTGAGGGCTCACCCGAATCCAGATTCACGCCTTCTGATTCGATCGCGTCACGCCAGCGTGCAATCAGTATGGCCTTTGTACCTTGTGTGGCCAGACTTCGCTGTTCCAACCTCTCTTTGAGCTCCGATATGCTCAATTGATTAATTTTTAGATGTAAATTTCCCGGCATTTTTATTGTTTCGGCTATTTTTCCACGTTAATTTTCACAATTGTGCACTTTAAAATTGTTTAGACGTTTTCACTTCCAAAATTTTCTTTCTCACTTCTTGACATCATTGTCGCGTGTTTTTGGTTTGCGGCCAATAATTTTAATGTTCCGGGGAAGTGAAAACGCAATGTCTTTTATATTTAATTAAAAGAGTTTATTTATTTACCAAAAAATGCACAATCACTCTTTTAACTATTTCACAATTTTAATTAGAATCTAACTTTCACTCGTCAATTAAACTTCTATCGCAATTGTCTACTTAAAATCACTTCACTATTACTTGATCGCTTTTCAATTCACACTCCACACACTATCGCCGTGTTTACTATCGCGGTTGAATTAATGATTCCCCCCGTTCATTCAGCTCGCCTTAATATAGGGTCTCTAATCATTCAACTCAGTTCTCGTACATTTGTGAACTAGCGGGAACATCCCAGGAGCGTAATGAATGGTGCAGTGACTCACTTTCAGATTTGATCATGCTTGTTGGGTTCTCGTGGTTTCGAGTAAATTTGTTTTGATGTTCTTAATGGTTGTGAAAACAATTGCGACAGTAGCTCACAGAATTATTTGTACATGTAACAATATATAGCCGAATATGACTTCGAGAACTTTAGTGATATTCTTAGGATGTACATTAAAAAAGGTACTATTGGGATTTATTCAAAACTTTCCAATCTTTACCAAATGTTCATTCAGGGCACAAGACGTAAAAACCGAAGTGCAAGCTATTAGGCAGATTGCACTTTACCATGTCCAAGAAAGCCTGCATTCCGGCATCCAAGAAACGTTTAACAAAATTAAATTCAAAATATACTACCCAAAACTGTTTGACTTAATTCACGTAGTGATAAACTAATGTGATGTATGCAAGGCAGTAAAATGTGCCCGAAAACCAATCAAAGCAAAATTTAACATGTCAGAAACAGCAACAGATATTAATCAAATAATTCAAGTGGACATCTTCACAATTATGAAGCAATCGTTCCTCACGATTATAGATAAATTTTCGAAATTTGGATCGGCATATTTTCTGACTGACAGGAATCACGTAACCCTGATTGAAATATTTGATGAATATTTCGCAAAAGTAGGCAAACTCCAAAAAATCATAGAAGGTAACGAGTTTAACGGTATTCTCATGTAATAATTCTTCAACAACGAACAGGTAGAGTTGCATCTAACTAAACCTCACAATAGTACCGGGATAGAAGATGTTGAAAGGTTTCACGGCACGATCATGGAAAAATTCAGGAGAATTCAACGTCAAAGGGTGGAGAAGTTATGTATGCATCAGCACACGCGGAAAATAAAATTAATTCACGTGCGTCTGCGTCTATTCCGTTAGATGCAGAAATTCTAGATTCACGGATAGCTGACACCGTCTGGCAAGCGTTGCAAACTTTTCTGGAAAGTAGCAAAAAGCCAGACGTATGGTCAGTAGATGCATCGTCAGCAATTGAAAATTTTTTATAACCAGGAAAGACAAACTTCTCGCCTAGTTCCGCGTATCTCTCACTTGAGTGAAGTACTTGTATTCCTTATTGATAAACTAATATATTCGTTATTGAGAATAAAATCGTCTTTCAATTTAAATAGTTTCTCGTCGAATCTTTGGAAACTAATTTTTTTTAATTTGCTCCGCTTGGTATGACCTAATTGGCTATTTCTAGAGTTTTGTCAAAGTTTCCTTAACAATGCCCTATTCTTATCGATACCTGTTTCTCCATCTGTCCGTCAGCACACCACAGCTGCTTTGCGTGGAACTAGAGTCTTCAAATCTTGTGAACAGTTTAAAAGTTGCTACGAGCAGTTTATGAAAATTTAATGATAATAAAAAAAAGATTCAATGGAGAATCTCCCCATATAAGGCTGTGACCCCTAAAAAATTTGTTCCTACTTTAGTCGAACAGGATATGAAATGAAAGGTTTTTTTATTTTTGTTGAGAAATGAATGCTATTTGTACTCTGAGTGTGGGGTTCCAAGATTCACAAGACTTCTGGACCACCAACTAAACACCTCCCCTGTCAGCCTGAGAACATAGCTTGGAATCGTTTGACACATTAGGGAGGGAAGAAGGGGGATTGCTAGAAAAGAGGTCTTCCGATTTCGACGTCCCCGGCTGCTGTGAGCCTTTTTTTATCTATTACGAATACCCTATACCATTGGTTTCCATTCGTCAGTCGATGCAAGTATCACCTCAATCAGACTATCTGAAGGAAGCTACGAGTGGGAAGCCGCGACATATCAATCTTGTGCAAGTAGGACTGGTAACGCCCATGCTCGCTCAAGTAAAAGTCAGTCTTGCCGTTCGTTCAATTAAGCCACAGTTTCAAGTCAGTTATAAGGCACACAAACCATCTTCCCTTCGTATTGTTCACCAAGAACTGCTGTCAATCATTGAGTGCACGTTGTCATTTCTCCCGGGCAGCTGTCTCCCTTCTGTCTTCGTTTCATTGCAGGTAGATAGTATGGTGCTCGCTATCAAGAAGAGCAATTGGTATTATGCTTGCAATAACTAGCACAACTGAATCAGAGACTGCCAGATATAAATATGCAATCCATATTGCTCCTCTTCGGTACAGCTTTTTGCTGAGAGCGTTTCCCCATATTTCTGTTTCATACAGTAGTGCAGACTCTACGAACCAAAAAACCCGAAAAAAAATCATGAAGATAGTTCTCTGCGAGTCTATCAATGGCTGAACATCAGGATTAATACTTCTTTCCATTTTGTTAATACCAGTAAAATTTATGAATTTCTAATTTTTGCCTATTTAATCGGACGCTTAAATCAATAGAACTTAGCATTATGGTAGCTCAAGACAGGTTTCTGTAATTTTTATGAGAATCTAGCTGCACTCTGTGAATTTGCAGTCGTATGAATTTTTAGACATAAAACAAGTTGGGCAAACAGACCTACGGTCATGTCAGAAGGGTTTTGTATTCAATTTACAAAATGCAGTCACCAGATCGAATCAAATCAAGAAACATGTCAAAGACGATTTTATTGGAGAACATATGAAATACGAAGATCATACTATTATTAACAAAGTTGAACGAATTTCGACTTCTGAGGTTTTTGGTATTGTTATAATCATAAATATCTCCTTTGATAATTATTTCAGATGTCCATCCGCGAGGGAGGAAACACATTTTTCATGTATTTCCCCCCCTGTGCTCCCACTGAAGCAAAAACTGACAGTTTAACAACTGTTTTGAAAAGCTCCCATGAAAACTTTCATTTCATACTCATATCGGCTACGGTTGATGAATTTTTTTTCAGGGGCCACTCTCCTGTACTGTTATCATCGATTAATAGCCAATTGTTTCGAATCCTATAATGGCTACAAAACCTTTTTGCTAAGAGCTCTCTCCCACCTCCTTGACTTCTTTCACTTATGAGCATTAATTGTAGGTACTGATCTTCAGTCATTCATTAAATTGAATCAAGTGTTCAAAGCATGTACCTTAATCGTTAAAGTTGGGAAAAAATAACTCAAAATTATCCAATCTTCGCATTTAAAACAGCCACTATTTTGTTTTACGATTACTGATATCACTAGCTGAACCGATTCTCAAAGATATTTATGACACCTATCATTCCTGAAATTTTCCTGCAAATCCTAGCAAAACTGTAGTGTCTGAGTCGGTAAAAAGCGCATGTTGTTCCATAGCCATATGTTGCCATAGTAATACTCGTAAATGCAGCGCGTATTGTTCCATAGTAATACAGGAAAATTCAAACCGCTATAACTTCGCTAAATATGATGAAACTTTCAGGATAGATCAATCTTATATATAAACATCTATGTACTGAATTTCATTGAGTTTAAGGCTACCACTAAGATTTTATTCAAGAAAACATAAAATCGATAAATCATACTATTACTAACAAAGTTGAGTGAATTGCAACTTCTCACGTATTTGTTATTGTTGTACTCACCAAGACCTACATTCATGATTTTTTTCAGATTTTTCAGATCACAGGTGTCCAATCGCGAGGGGGGGAACACATTTTTCGTGTATTTCCCCTCCCTGTGCGCCCCTCGAGGCAAACTTTGCCAAACTAAGACCTGTTTTGAAAAGTTCTCATCAAGACCTTTCATTTGATACCCA
Organism: Odontomyia ornata; assembly: GCA_963969285.1. Lineage (NCBI taxonomy): Eukaryota > Metazoa > Arthropoda > Insecta > Diptera > Stratiomyidae > Odontomyia > Odontomyia ornata. The sequence goes on along the minus strand of OZ017738.1, from coordinate 126,306,556 downwards.
TATCGGCTATCTTAATTGAAATTTTTTTTCGGGGAGTCACTCCCCTATATGGGGAGACCCCCCTTAAATACCTTATAAATTTTTTTTGTAAATGAACTTTGAAGAGATCACCTTTTTACACCTACACACAAAATTTGATGTTTCCGAGAAAAACTGCTGTGACACATGGACGGACGGACGGACAGACTGGACGCGAAACTAGTAGGGTTTTGTAAAATTATTTTAAAAACCCTATAAAAAACAAAATTAGTGCCTGGTTCTCCTGTTCTATGGACCTTCTTAAAAACTTCAGGTAGGTGAATAGTTCTAATTTATTTGAAATTCTGAATAACTGAATGGCATTCGCTTTACTGCAACAAAAGTGACAGTCAGCTCAATAAGAGTAAAATATGATTTGGATTTTTTTGAAAAAGGAAAGTGCTATGAGCCCATTCTAATTTTACTTGTTAACCAAGACAATGTTGCGATACATTTACAAATCATATTTTGTAGACTGCTTGGATAATAATTACAAGGATACAAATTCGGCAGAAAACAAAACTTAAAGAAAGTCAAATCATAGTGTTAATGAAAGTTAAATCTTATCGATTCCCGAATAGAAGCTATGAAATCACCCTTGATACCGTTTCATGATCCGAACAATCCAAATAACCCACACTCCCAAAAAAATCGATACCCATTGTATTCTGCATCCTAGACTCAAGAATACTATCCAACTGCCGAACAATTCCATTGATTGAGCACTGAAGAGGATGCCGATGGGAGACCAAACGTTGGCCGAATAAATCGAACTCTATGAATTGCTTAGTCATCCTCTAATACCCTCAATCATAACTTAGCCCCGACTGGCACACGGGTCAAGTCCTTCAGCATAAACGCCATTGCTTGATTTTATCTTCCCTCGCTTTCTCTTCATTTATTATATTGAAGAATATAGATTTAGATATTTCCAGCAGAGAAAGACTCACCATGTGAATAATTTTATGTGTTTTCCGACTCAAAGGATCTTGCATGAGCTCCAGGAGATAAATTCTCATGCTATAATTTAAGTTGACGCTCTTGAGGCCCAGAAAATTTGTTGTGAAAGGTAAAGCAATGAGAAAGATTGTAGCCTGCAGTCATCTTGATGATCTATAAGTAATCGTTTGGGAATGTGCAAGCTCTGCACAATTCGTCCTGTGACTGGTTCCGTAATAAATTATTTTGTTTGTGTTCGGGCATGTTTTGAGTCTGTGTATTACTTCAAAATCAATTAAAAATGTAATTTATTTCCTGCTGGGCTATTCATACTCCAGCCGCTTGAATGTGTTGGTATTTTAATGTGAAAACATCGAAACAGGATAAGCACTTTCAGAATGTACACAGTATAAGAGGAAGGTGGCGCATTCATCATCGTTGGCAAAGTTTGGCTACCAAAAAAATATGCTTTTACATTTGTACATGCTGATTTTCCTGAATGTATTTACATGAACGAAATTCCATTGTACACTTGCCACGTTCCACAGAACCATCCTCTGAAGCAAATACTCCGGGTACTGTTTCCTGTTGCTTACGCTAGAAAGCATGTCGGTATCCTTGTTTTATCCCCATGCTCAACGGCTAGTACATCCGCGACCTTTTCTACGAAAAATAGGGATTGTCTGGCGAAAAAAGTTCACACAGCTTGAATGGAAACGCTATGAAACAGCCTTGCACAATATGGGTGCTTGTGGGATTAAAAGAAGCGCGAGAGTATCCACAAACTTTTTCCATCGCTGACGTTGGCTTGTATCAGGTGAAATTTGAATGTATGCTTGCTAAGTGGTGACCTCATAAGAGAATTTGTAGCCTCTCTATGAGTGTCATGTGAAAAAAATTGTTAGGACAGTAGTTTTGGGTAGGTGAAAGTGAGTTACCATGCGTTAAATAAGCTTAGAGAATATTAGAATTTTCCTTTGGTTCAAATGAGTATATTAAGGGATTGCAGCTGGCAGAAGAACGATTCAATTTGATTAAAAAACCACTGAGCCAGTGGCTAATATAAACGTCAATTTTTTTCTTAATGCATCAACAAAACTTACAACTTATGATTTGAAGTTTGATTTGCTTTTATTGCATAAGCAGCAATCAAAACAATACTTGCACAGCTCGAAAAAAACTGACTTCAACACGTAACGAAAATAAAAACAAGTTGGGTAGACAGAACTAAGCTCGTGTCAGAAGGGTTTTGTACATAACAAACTTTAATGACATACACAACAAATATATTTTTGCTTTAAAAGAAAAAACGGTGTTGCTCCAATTTAACTGGCAAACATTTTGTTCTGATATTATTAAAATCATTGATTAAGTCGAAACCTTAAATGTCTTTTCGTTATAATGGGTTTTTCATTGAGGACATAACAATTTTATCTTTTAAGAAAATACAGAAATATTTGAGATATTGAGTTTAAGTTTATTGTGGGTATGGTGCAAGCGGTAAAATAACTACCACAAGCCCGTAAACAACGGCCAATTCTTTGGACCAAATTTTCCATCGCCCTGGCACATATTTCGACCGAAACGTTGGCAATTTCGACCTTGATGTTGTCTTTGAGCGCGTCTAAAGTTGCTGGCTTCTTGGCATAGACCAATGACTTGATGAAGCCCCCATAAAAAGAAAGCCAATGGCGTGACATCGCATGAACGAAGCGTCCATTCGACTGGACCATTTCTTGAGAAAACACTTTCACCAAATTTACCTTTCAATAAATCGATTGTGAGGCGCGCTGTGTGGCTAGTGGCACCATCTTGTTGAAACTACATATTGTTGATGCCAAGTTCATCCAATCTTTGATACAAATAGTCTTCCAGCGTAATACGATAGCACTCTCTATGGACGGTAACACGACGGTCGTTTTTATACACAAAAATACGGCCCAATCATGCCTCCGGCATGAAAACCGTACCAAACAGTAATTTTTTGCGGATATAATGGTGTCTCAAAAAGCAAATGTGTTGCTGAAAAATAAAACCTATTTTGCTTATTAAAAAAGCCACTGAGCCAGAAATGAGCTTCATCGCTGAAGATGATTTTTCGATGAAATTCTTCATTTTCTTCAAGCATTGCCAGAGCCCAATTGGAAGAGTTTCAGCATTTAAACATATCAAGTGGCTCTAGTTCTTGAGTTAATTTGATTTGATTTTGTTTCTGCGAAGGTTAAAATCTTTTCGCAAAATATGTCACAGTGTCGTTTGAGCGATGCCCAGTTCTTGTAAACGCCGTGGAATCGAGTGATTTGGCTCATTTTTAGTCGATGCACTTATGGCTGCAATTTTTTCTTCGCTTCGAGCGGTACGACACTTTTTTGGCACCGGAATGTCCAACAGTAAAAATTTGGGCTCCAAATGATCCAGTATAGTATGCACAGCATGTCGGATGGGACGATTATTACGGCCGGAAATTGGAAAAATTACTCTTCGAGTTGCGAGCACCGACTCAGAAATATGGTAGTAATTTTTAATAATTTTCAAGCGTTGCTGATTCGTCAGCTTTACCACGATGCAAATATTGACTTAAACTAACGTTTCGACATAAGTTTATTAAAAAAGTTTAAGGGTGCATTCATATAAAGATGCGAAATTGTTATGTCCTTAATAGAAAACCCTATATTATATACTACTTTCATCTAATTTAATTATACTAACATAGTTTTACGAGCGAAAATATTTAGTTCACAGATCCTAGCATTATTAGCAAATTTTAAAGAATTTCAACCATTAAGTTATTTCTTATTGGATCTACCTTCATAATTTCTCGATTATTTTTAGCTGCTCATCTTCAGCAATTCATTAATAGATTCAATCAAGTGTTAATAGCATGCATTAAATCTTGAAAAATAATATAGTTTTATGCAATATTCTCAGTTAAAACGGCGGCCATTTTGTTTCACGATTACGGATGTCATATTTTGAACAAATTCTCAAAGATAGTCATCATGAATATAATTCCTGAAACGTTCATGCAAATCCTAGCAAACCCGTAGTGTCTGAGTTGATTGGTAGTCTATAATGTCCCAAAGCCATGTATAGTTGCAGTTGTAATATAGAAAAATTTAAATCCCCATAACTCCGTTAAATACGATTCGATCTTTCTAAAATTCCCAGTAATGATTACGCTTGACATTTAAATATTGAATTTCATTGAATTTGAATGATAATTTTATTCAAAAAAGTGTAAAATTGATAAATCATACTATTACTGACAAAGCTGAGTGATTTTTGACTTCTGATGTATTTGTTGTTGTAGTGCTCATAAGGGTCTTTAGTCATGATTTTTTTCAGGTGGTAGGTTACCAATGGCGAGAGGGATAAACCTAACTTTCGTGCATTGCCCCTTCTCCTACCTCCCTCCGTAAAGCTATTTGAACATTTTTTTCTACCCCAAAGTTTTCTAGAAGTTATAACTTCCAACCTTTTTACAAAGTTTCATGGCTGTAGCTTCTATGGTTTTGGAAAAGAACTGCTGCATACAGATGGACGGACGGTCGGACGTGCAGACGGACACAGGTACCGATTTTAATAGGGTTTCGGTTTTTAGTAAAAGACCCTGAAAAATGAACGGAAAGTATGTCATGATATTTTTCCGGTTTACTCACGATTAGTTGATAAGTCGTTGCTGCTTTTTAAATTTTTTTTAGGAGTTTTGTCAAATAGTTTTAAAAAATCTCAAAGAATTGAAGTCTTTATATTTCTCCGTACTTGAAACATAGGGACTTGTCTTAGCAACTACAAAAAATTTCAGTTATGAAACTTTATACACTGATCAATAGTTATAACTCTTCCAAAGTTTTGGTGCAAATAAGTTTTATTAGACTTCATACGAGTACATGGAAATGGTTATCAAATGAAATACGTATTTTGATAAGAATTTTCAGTCAAAAAATGAGAAGAATGTGTAAACCCATCTTCACGATTATCTTTTAGCCAAAAAACTGGGCAAAACATGGATACAGATCTGGGATTAAATATATAAAAATCACAAAATGGCCATTCCATTTTCGGAATTGCTTCGTGAAGCAATGGCAATGCCACCTTTACGTGGAGTTGATAGTTTCCAACTTCAAAGTTACATCCTGGAGGTTGAGGCATAGATGGCACTGGTCCCTTCAGATCAACTAACAAAATACATATCGGTATACGAGTACTTTTCTCGAAGTTACAAGGGAAAGTAGCGGTAGCAGCAAGAAGATTAACAAATGAAACATGTAAAAACGTAAAACAGGTGCTAGTTCAAACATTCGGAGTGCAGGAAATCTACTAGAGAATGAAAAAGGAAACTGACAAATTCTACAGTAGAAATATACATTAGGTATATAGTTTTTTAAGTGGCAGCGAGCAACAACACTAGACAAGCATACAAAATAATGAAAAGCCTGGAATGGTGCTATCAACTCAAAACGATGCTCTGTTGTGATGAATATTGGCAAAGTCATCACTGATGAAACCAAGATTATGGAAAGATGGGTATCATATTTCAAGAACCTCCTTAATCCTCGGCACAGCTCCAAAATATCGGAGCATATAGATGTCGGCGGAGGAAAGAAGAGCATATGCCGAAAGAGTGAAACTTATCAATTATATGCCCTATCCACAAAAAAAGATGACAAGCTACAGTGCAAAAATTATAGAGGCATATCCTACTTAGTATGGCGTACAAAATACCTTCGAAAATAGAATTGTATCATATGCAAACAGTATAATTGGGGAGTATCAATGTGGTTTTAGAGTAGGTAGATCGACAATAGACCAATTGTTCACAGTCAAGAAGATACTTGAAAAACGCTGGGAGTTCAACATAGACGTGCACCAAATTTTCGTTGACTTCAAGCAAGCATACGACAGTATTGATCATAGCATACTGTACCTCATAATGCTTTGCTTTGGCATCCCAGCCAAATTGGTCCATCTTACCAAAATGACAATGCCGTCAACGACCTCCCAAGTCCGCATCAATAACCAACTCACCTCTGCCTTTGACACAAATATCGGACCAAGGCAGGGAGATGGGCTGGTCCCATTGCTATTCAATTTGCCTCTAGAGTACGTCATAAGGAAGCTAACTGTCGATACGCGAGGTACATTACTATTCAAGTCAAGCCAAGTAGTAGCCTTTGCGGACAACATCAACATTTTGTCACAGTCATTCACAACCGCCAAAGAACTCTTCCTGAAACTCGACAGCAAAGCAAAACCAGTAGGGCTACAAATCAACAAAAATAAAACAAAGCACATGACGTAGTCGAGAAAAAATACCTCAAATATACAAAGTATCATACTTGGCGAATAAAGTATAAAAAATGTGAGCAAATTTGTGTATTTAGGCACTAAAATAACGGCGAAAGAAACGCAATACGCTGAAAAATACAGTTTGCAAATAAAATATTTTATTCAGTTTTGAAAATCTTGAAAACCAGCTGCATACACAGGAAAACAAAGCTCCAAGTATACAAACGTGAGCCCAAGCATCTGCAAATATATTGAACGCCTTTGAGCGACAGGTCCTGAGACGAATAATCGGAGTGAAGCTCAACGAGGACCCAATGGCGAATTTTATACAAACATGAGCTGTATGAAATTTTAAATGAGCCGGAGGACTCAATGATTATCAGACTGCGAAAAGTGCAATTGACTGAACACATGAATCGTATGGATAACAACGTATACACAAAAAGGTATTCGTTGGTAGAACTGAAGGCCGGAGACCAATGGGGAAACCGAGAAAACGCTGGTCTGACTCGTTCAACGAAGAGAGTTTATCGATTTTGGAATCGGAGGACGCGGTCAATAGATTGAGACAGTTGGAGGCCCTATCTACCCGATAGGGGCTGTAGCGCTACGAAGAAAAAGAAGAAGAGGCATCTTAGATAAACCTAATTTAAAATATGCATTAATTAATAGAAACCAATTGGAATTGTTCTGCAAAATTTATAGAAATGACCGTATGTATCTTCAGACAAGGAATGTGGCAACTTTAGAACAAGCAAAGTATAGCCCCGACTTGGATGAAATTTTGTATATAGGTTTAGTAATGTATGTGATGAGTCTCACAACATAAAATCTAAAGTTGGTGTGTCTGAAACAAAATGGCGGCCGCTCAAAGGTCGGAAAACGTGCAAAATTTTGTTATTGTAGTTGTGATCAAAGCTTTCAACAGCTGTTTATGAAATTCAGCAATTTTATAAAAATTATAAGTTTCTAAAGAACTGTGTAAAAAAAAAAGGAGATCAGCTTCCAAAAAACAAAATAGCGGCTTGTTGAAGCTCGAAATTTCAAAGGCTCGTAAAAGTTGCAATTTCGATCCGATGTATATGAAGCTTGTTTTTAAGACATGAAGTAGTCATGTTTAAAAACGTTATTATTTTGGTGATCATGCATGTGGAAGTTTTAAAATGGTAGTCATCTGTGTACTGAATTTCATTGAATTTAAAGGTACCGTTAAGATTTTATTCAAGAAAATGTAAAATCGATATATCATACTATTACTAACAAAGTTGTGAATTTTGACTTCTCACGTATTTGTTACTGTTGTACTCAATAAGGCCTACATTCACGATTTTTTTCAGATTTTTGGGATAAAAGGTATCCAATCGCGAGGGGGGTATGCAAAAAGCTCGTACATTTCCCCTTCCCCTGCCCCCCCCCCCCCTGGTATCGATAAGGCAATTTCAAGACCTGTTTTGGAAAAATTTCATCAAGACCTTTCCAGTGACCCCCTACTCGACTACTAATGGTGAAAAAATTGTTTAAAAGGTCACCTCCCTATATGGAGAGACCCCTTTAAACTCATTTGAAAAATTATTCTACCCCAAAACTTTCAAGAAGTCACCACTTCTGACCTTTTCACAAAGTTTCATGGCTGTAGCTTCTATAGTTTCGGAGAAAATGTTCTGTGACATATAGACGGACGGACGGACAGACTGACACAGGTCGTGATCGCAATAGGGTTTTGTATTTTAGTACAAAACCCCAAAAATCATGCAATTCGGATGACAAATTATGCAATTCGGATGACAAATAAAACAGTCGAAAATGTACAGCTTAATGTATTTCGAAATGTTTGTGCTGTTCAAAGTGAAACTCCAATTCAAATAAGATTCAGCACAGCAGTTGAGACTATACGACTGGTATTCGTGAAAATAATCAAAAGTAAACGCTCTAATTCAAAATGGCTGCCCTGATGGCTTAGAAAAGAATTAAAAATGTTTATATTAATGGCAACGCAAGTGTTAACTAAACTTCAATGGAAATCTTTAAAATTAATTATTTGAGCTATTTAAGCTGAAAAGTTATCACCCTTGTCTGGTAACCACTGAGTAATGTATAAACAGTAAATGTGAGGACAAAACTTGTATTTATAAGTTTATAACGGTTTATTATACACCGATTTTCAATTAGTAATCCGTAAGTGTGCAACTCAGTTTTATTAGCAAAATAGTTGTGCCTCTACAAAAGGCATCTAAATACGAACGTCGATAGATTCATTTTATTTTAATAAGTACCCATGTGGTTCGGCGAAGATCGCAGTAAGAACTCTAGTAGCAGACAAATCAAATTTTTTTCTGGAAATCTTACGCCACATACGAGAAATTTACCTTTCCGGCTGGTGTTGCAAACGAGGATTGTTTTTACATGCAAATACATGCAAAACATTCAGAAAGTATTGAATAGATTAAAGCGATCTATCTTTGGTCCAGACCTGTGGAACGTATCTTACGACGGGCTACTGAGACTGGAGATGCCAGATGAGTCGCGCTTGATTGGCTATGTGGATGATGTTGCGGCTCTGGTCGCTGGACGTACTGTTGAACAAGCGCAACTTAGGCTAGGTATGCTAATGCGCCGAAGGAGAGACTGGATGACTACTCGTGGGCTTAGTTTGGCACTGGAGAAACCCGAAGTGGTCATCTTGACAATAAAGAGAATCCCTAGAGTAAGGATAATCAGTATTGGAGACATGTAAATTGAATCGAAACCAGCGGTAAAGTATCTGGGGCTACTGATCAACTCGAAGATGAGTTTCTCTGAGCAAATCAGGACAACGGCTGAGAAGGCCTCTTCGGAAATATTGGCTCTGAGTCGATTTATGGCCAACGTAGGTGGACCCAGCCCATTAAGAAGACTCCTTTTGATGTACTACTACTGTATGGAGCAGCGGTGTGGGGCGACGCTCTCAGTAAGGAGGTTCACCAAAAACCCCTGGCACCTGTACAGAGAAGAGGAGCGCTGAGGATTGCATCTTTATGTTTGACAGTCTCTGATTCAGCGGTGAAAGTCATTGCATGCGTGGTACCTATCGGCCTCCTTGCTAGAGAGTGCCGCTCTGTTTATCTGCATCGAAAGGAGGATGCGAGGGATATGGTTGTCCGCGAGGAGAGACAGCGCTCACTCAACGATCGGCAGCAGTCTTGGGTGAATTGCACAAAGGGAAGGTGGACTGCACGCCTCATCCCAGATGCGAGACCGTGGCTAAATCGAAGACATGGTGAAACTGACTTATATCTGACCCAGCTTTTGAGCGGGCATTTGTGTTTTAAGTCTTACCCGCACAAGATTGGTAAGTCACGGTTCCCCGATTGTCGGTATTGCCCAGGAGATCAGGACAATGCCTGCCACACATTTTTTGCGTGTACAAAATGGGACAGGCTATGAAGGGCCCTCTACAAGGAGAGAGGTAGCTCACCTTGGATAATAAAGTCGTGTTGATGCTCGAATCGGTTGACAAATGGAACCAGCTGGCACATTATATTCGGGTAGTCCTGAAAGATAAAAGGGACACACAACAGCCGGAGGTGTTGGGGCTGGGGGATCGCTGGTCTGGCACTTCCTCTTCCCCTCTCCCCTTCCGCTAGGAAGTGGGATCCCCCAGTTTGAAGGTGCCTCACGGCGTAACAAAACGAGACCTGGCTCGAAGTAATGTGTCAAACGATTACAGGCTCGGTTCTCAGGTGGATAGAGGCGGTGTTTAGTGGGTAGTCCAGTTACGTCCTTGCGGGTGCGGGAGTTCCACAATCTGTGCGTAAATGGGCATTCACCTCCCTGCCACAAAAAAAAAAAAAATACGAAGACCATACTGATTGCACGCTTGCGTGACGCGATTGAATGGGAATGCATGCATCTGGATTCGAGTGAGCCCTCAGATGCGGAAAAGGCACAAAAGGTGGTGAAGCAGAAACACCAGAATCAAGGGAATCAGAAAATACTCGGATGCAAATGTTGATGCTGATGCAGCAAGAGTAGCGACAACAGTCATCCAGTTTAACTGCGACGCTAGGCCAGAAGTTGGACCAATAAGCAATCGAAACCAAGGTAGATTTGCAAAAACAGTCAACGGAAATAAAAGCGGGGCTCAGTAGTCTGACCAATCAAATTAAATGTGTCGAGGAAAAGGTTTACCAGGTTGAGGAGAAGGTCAGCCAGGTCGAGGAGAGAATCAACCATGAGATAGAAAAAATCAAAAAAAGAATTGGAAGCAGCGAAGACAATTTTAAAAACCTCACCAGCCCCGCTTGTAACCGCAGCGCAAAGCATATAGCATATGTGAACGCACCAATATTCGATAGACAAACAGTCTGGAGTATTTACAATTTTCAGTTTGAATCCGCCGCTGGGACAAATCACTGGAATGAGCGGGAACGAGCAACTGCATAATTTTTGCTCTAAGAGGCCTAGCTGCTGAGCTTTTGCAGACTATTTCCACTGAGTTGCACTCAAACTCGGCTGCTGTAATGAATGCCCTTGACATGCATTATACTGATGATTAGCTGAAGCAGATTTACCGGTCACAGCTACAGCATCGGATGCAGAAGTCTGGCGAAACTCTACAGAAGCTAGCCCAAGACATTGAGCGACTAGCACTTTTGGCTTATCCAGCCTACGACCCAGAACATCGCAATGACGCAGCAACAGAAGTATTCGTCAGCGCATTAAAAGACCAGGAATCACAACAAGCCGTGTGTTTAGCTCAAAAGCAAACGGTTAAGGACGCATTGGCTTATAATCTGAAGTTTGAGGCAGCAAAAAATGTGAATCATCCCACTGCCCGGGTTTGCGAGGTAGTAGCAGACGAGTGCTGGTGTGAGCGCGTGGAAATTGAGCGAGAGCCGCAAGTAAATAGTGTGCCTAGAAGCTGGAATTGTGGTACCTGCAAAGAGACTGCAAGAAGCGAAGAAAACCGAGCTATTGTCCAGGGTGTGCAGTTAAGAGGAGATTCAGACCGAGTCAGGAGCGCAGAATCGAAGCTCATCAAACTGAGGGGTCGGGAAACATGTAAGAGCCCACTTCGTGGCGCAGAGGTTGGTTAGGAGGATTGACGTCCCCAGAATTATCATCACCGTGTCAAGACTTTGTCATGGAGAAGCGGACTTATGCCTTCCAGATCAAGTTGACGGAGAACATTGCACCATAACAATCGACACTGGTGCAACCCGACCGATTATCCGACCAGACCTAGTGAAGCAATAACTACTTCACAAGGGCAGGATTTTCTCACTACGGACAGCTACGGGGGAAACCTGTGCACCTGTCCATGGAGAGGTCAATCTTCAGATACAGTTGGGAGACCTTGTGTGTTGTGACCTTGATGTGTTGTAACCTTGTGTGTTATGTCGAAGTATTGATGGAGGATCCCAGCGTCCAAATTTCTACGATGAATGTGGTAGTATGTGTCGACATTGATGTACCGAAATCGTCCGAAAGCATTGTATGGGCCAAGCTTGATGGTGATTCTGGAAATCACCAATCTTATCTGATAGAGGAGAAATTGATCTCATAGATATACGGCACAAAAACAAGGACCGCATGCATTTTACCTGTATCGATAAATTTTTCAAATTTCTCTGTTATACCAACAAGAGGTCGAAAATGCGATAGGAGCATAGACGCTTTAACAACTCTTCTCAGTCAACAAGGCAAACCAAAAATAAAAAATGGTGACAGGCAACGAGTTGGCCATTATATCATAGAAAACTATCAACTGGTTTTAATAGGAAAAAATTGAAACTTGTTCGACAAGTCCTAACCAAAAAACGGAAAATTCTGATGTAGATGTCTCCCATAGAAACGTAAATGATTTATGAATCTTTTTACTCAGGCAAAAATTAGAAAACAAGGAATTATCACTACTAAGTACAGTAGAAGAATGTGTTAATTATTATAATACAACAATACATTCTGTCCACAAATTCAAACCATCAAATGTATACTTTGAGAAAACGAATTCCGAAACCGTATGTAAGAATTTAGTTTTTTTTTAACTAAAACACTATGCCTTTTGCGTTTTTGTACAGTTCTTGCTGATACCACTACAATATATCCTGCCGGTTTTTTCAACCAAACAAAATTATACTCAATATAGTGCAACGAGCTCTTAAAAGCAACTGCAATTGAAAATGGTATCTCTGAACATTATCCAACGTCGTCTAATGAATGTCTTAATGAAATCTCATAATACAAATAGGTTTACTGAGAAAAATTGTGTAAGTAGATTATGTGTCTTACTGCGTTGAAAGGAAGCAAGTCTATACAGAAATAAGCTTCACAACTCTAATGAAAAGGACTGCTTTAGTTGCTTATGTTTCCCACAAGCACACATTCACCACTGTTTTCGCAAACAAGTTGCAGAAACAAACATCAAGCAACTAAAACTATAAACATTTTCCATCCATTCACACCAGTTGTGCAGCTCTCAAGAATTTTTGCTCCTGCCAAGGAAATAATCAATGCAATGACATGATGTGAATATCTTTTTAAGTATCCAAGCAGAATTCTTGAAGCAAATTTGTACGTTAGGATATCAACATCCCCCGAGTATAAATGAAAAGAATTTCCTTTTATAGAATAAGCAAAACGTTTCCCATCTGCTAGACAGACGCAAGTGTTTGAATAGCACATTTCGCTACAAATTAGCACTAGGAGTCTGTCCTTACAATGGCTAAGTCATTAGCATGAAAATTTATCACTTTCCCAGAAATGATTATGACTCCTGTTCATTTCACCGAGGGAAAAAATGAAGTTTCTGTGATATAAGCAAAGCCAGCATCGGCAGAGGTGTCTTCCTGCTGAGGTCATTCGCATTTTAACTTAGATTTTATGTTTAAAGCCTCCCAACTGAGGATGGTAAATATTAGTGCAAGGAGTTTTTTCCTGTAAATGTCCACAAACCAGTGCTAATGATACTGACTCTAGGATAGGGGACAGAGCTTTGAATACGTGCGTCAACTAGCTCTGGTTTTTTTCTTTGTGTGATGGTAGCAGTACTTTGAAACTAAACAGTAGAGTCACCTAGTTGGCAAATATGAGCCAGCAAGCACTCGGCAAAAGTAAAATTATACTTCGCCCTTTATATCTACTACCAGCTTGCAGAAAATATCGTTCTCTGGAATCTCATGCTTCCTGAAAAAGAATATAACGCTTCTGTGGCTGGATACTCATTTCTAACAGCCGAGAAATTAAATCTAATGCATTTTTAGGGTTTTGTACTAAAATACAAAACCCTATTGCAATCACGACCTGTGTCCGTCTGTCCGTCCGTCCGTCCGTCCGTCTGTATGTCACAGCACTTTTTCTCCGAAACTATAGAGGCTACAGCCATGAAACTTTGTGGAAAGGTCAGAAGTGGTGACCTCTTGAAAGTTCAAGGGTGGAAAAATTTTTCAAAGGGGTTTAAGGGGGGTCTCCCCGTATAGGGAGGTGACCCCTCAAAAAAAAATTTTCACCATTGGTAGTCGAGTAGGGTGTCATTGGAAAGGTCTCAATGAGATTTTTTCAAAACACGTCTTAAAATTGCCTTATGAGTACCGAGGGGGGAAGGGGAAGGGGAAATGTACGAACTTTTCGCGTACCCCCCCTCGCGATTGGACACCTTCCATCCGAAAAATCTGAAAAAAATCATGAATGTAGGCCTTAATGAGTACAACAACAACAAATACATGAGAAGTCGAAATTCACTCAACTTTGTTAGTAATAGTATGATTTATCGATTTTATGTTTTCTCGAATAAAATCGAAATGGTACCCTTAAATTCAATAAAATTTAGCAAAAAGATGACTATTTGTAAGATTGATCTTTTCTGAAAGTTTCATGAAGATCGAATAGTATTCAACGAAGTAATAGCGATTTGAATTTTCCCGTATTACTATGGAACAATGTGCCCTGTATTACTATGGAAACATATGGCTATGGAGCCATATGCGCTTTTTACCGACTTAGACACTACAGCTTTGCTAGGATTTGCATGAAAATTTCAGGAATGATAGATATCATGAGGATGACTACATACAATTGAAACAAGTCGAAGAGGCAGGAGAGAGCTCCTAGCAAAAGGGCTTTGTAGCCATTCTAGGATTCGAAAAAACAGGGCATGAATCGATGCTTACAGTACAGAGGAATGGCCCCTGAAAAAAATTTCATGAAAGGTAGCCGATATAAGTATCAAATGAAAGTTCTCTATGAGAGCTTTTCAAAACAGTTCTTAAACTGACAGTTTTCGCTTCAGTGGGGGCACAGAGAGGGGGGGAAATACATGAAAAATGTGTTTTCTCCCTCGCGAATGGACACCCGTGATCTAAAAAAATCTGAAAAAATTATCAAGCGAAATATTTATGGGTATAATTTTAACAAATACCTCAGAATTAAAAAATTCTTTCAACTTAGTTAATAATAGTATGATCCTCGAACATGACGTGTTTCTTAATTTTATTCGTTGCTGGTTACAGCATTTTGTAAGTTGAGTACAAAACCCTTCTGACATGAGCATAGGTCTGTCTACCCAACTTGTTTTAAATTAAATCTCATCAAATGTTCCATAAATCAAACAGTTTTCAAATTTGCTATAATTTCCTGGTTTTTTCAACATTTTATTATGTTTCTCGATAAAAACTATAATTTAACTTGTTTGAATATGCAGACAGGTAACGTTTCAGTAAAACAAGAAATAAAAGAGAATTTTAAATTATGAGCATTAGCATCGAAATAAAACGGGGAAAAAATCTCCACAAAAATCAGTCCTTGCGTATTAGGGCCGTATGTTGCTTGCCTCAATCATATTGATTGAATTGAATTGCAAACATTCTTTATTTAAACCATCTTGGCCATTTGACAAACAAAAATCGAATTTAAAACATAAGAAAAATTATTTTAAATCTTTATGGTCCTAGGGGCACTCTGAAGTTATACTCGTACATCTTTATTCAAAAAATTTAAATTTTATAGTAGCAATCGAGGAATAAAATGTAAAAAAAATGAACCAACCATACCGAAAAAGTTACATATAATATAAAGAAACAACATTTTATTTTCTTCTTCTTCTTAGCAACACAGCCCCTCTCGGGCCTTCGCTTCCTGCAAACAGCGCCTCCAACTGTCTCGGTCCATTGATCGCATCCTCCAATTCCGAGATCCGACCAGCGATGAACTGTCTTCGTCGACTGAGTCAGATCAGCGTTTCCTCGGTTTCCCCACTGATATCTGGCATTCAGCTCTCCCAATGAGTACCGTTGGGTATCCTTTGTCCGTCCATACGATTCATGTGGCTAGCCCATTGCAGCTTTCGCAGTCTTATAATCGTTGGGACCTCCGGTTCGTCATAAATTTCATACAGCTCATGGTTGTATCGAATTAACCATTGGTCCCCGTCAAGCTTCGCTCCCATTTTTGCCTCAGGACCCGTCGTTCAAAGGCGTTCAATATATTTGCAAATGATTGGGTTAGGGTCCATGTTTCACACCCATAGCATAACACAGGTCTTATCACAGATTTGTATACTTGAAACTTTGTTTTTCTGTGTATGCAGCTGGTCTTCAGGATCGTCAAAGCTGAATTCAAGCTGTATTCTTTGGCGTATTTTATCTCTTTCATTACTGGTTCTCGTTATTTTGGCGCTAAATATACAAATTCACTCACATTTTTGATACTGTATTCGCCATGTGTGATATTTTCTGTATTTGAGGCATTTTTTCTCGACTACGTTAGGGACTTTGTTTTATTTTTGTTGATTTGTAGCCCTATTAGTTTTGCTTCTCTGTCGAGTTTCTGGAAGAGTTTTTTAGCAGTTGTTAATGACCGTGACAGAATGTTGATGTTGTCCGCATAGGCTACTACTTGTCTTGACTTGTATAGTAATGTACCTTGCGTATCGACCGGTAACTTCCGTGTAACGTATTCCAGAGCCAAATTGAATAGCAATGAGGCCAGCTCATCTCCTTGCTTTAGTCCGATATTTGTGTCAAAGGCATAGGTGAGTTGGTTATTGATGTGGACTTGGGAGGCCGTCGACGTTATTGTCATTTTGATAAGACAGACTAATTTGGCTGGGGTGCCAAAGCAAACCATTATTTGGCACAGTACGCTACAATTAATACTGCCGTATGCTTGCTTAACACTCCGTCAAGCGCAACTGACTTATTTGGCACAGCTTCTTCTACTCAGTAGCTACCTCTCTACTCGTGCCACTGACAGTGGCAACTTCAGTTGGCAATTATCAATTATCAATAGTGGTTGGCAAGGGGAAAGACCTATTAGATACATTGCGCTTGATTACTGTACGGTTTGACAAGTAAGCTTTCTTAGTAATTTTTAGTATTGTGTCAAGCTTTGTTGCTAGTAATTTCATAATACACAACATTAATCAGTATTATGTAATCAGTGAACCTGTTCATGGGCTCTGGCTTGTCAAGCTCATTGCACTTAAACGTGCAATGGGTAGTAGAATATTTCAATATATTTTTTCTTTTTATTTATTGTGAAGTCATTTTCTTAAGTATTGTAAATTTTGGTTTATTTCAGACGTCAATATGTCAAAAAAAGTGTACTCTATGAGCAAACCTGAAGACGTTGCAGTAATACGTCGTTTATCAGAAGCATTCGACGAAGAAGATGATGAATTCATGGATGAATATTTTTTAAGACGAAAGCGATATTGATCCTGAAGCCAATTTAGAGGAGCGTCAAGAAGGTTAAGAAACGGAACAAAATGTAGCGATGATGATGAAGACCAAATTACAGAGAATATTGATGCAACTATGTGGTAGATGACTCATCGGCGAAATAATATTCATAGAAGGGCTGATAACATCTTAACACATTCAGCCGGAGTTATTGGTGCAGCCAAATTATCAAAAACTCTTGTCGAATCTTGGAACGTCTCATTTACAGAGGACATTTTAAATGATAACATAAAGTTTACTAATCAGTATATAAATTCCATCAAAGAATAATTTTCCCGAGAACGAGATGCAAAACGTACTGACTTGGTCGAAATACGAGCTTCTATAGGATTACTTTACTTAGCTGGAGTTTACAAAGCGAACAGACTCTCTCTTGAGGAACTATGGGGAACGGATGGTGACGATATTGCTGTTTGGCTTGGTAATGAGCATCAAAAAATTTAAATTTCTAATCCGGTGACTCAGATTTGATGATCGAGAAACAAGATCTGTTAGGGAAGAACTGGATTGGCTTGCTGCAATACGAGATGTATTCACAAAATTTGTAACAAATTGTCAAGCAAGCTACTGTATTGGAGAAAACAAGACAATCGACGATATGCTTCCTGCTTTCCGTGGCAATTTTCCTTTCAGGCAATATATCCCATCCAAATCCAGTAAATATGGGATAAAAATTTTCTCCCTTGTAGATTCCAGAATGTTCGATTCCTTCAATTTGGAAATATATGCTGGAAAGCAAAACGAAGGACTATTTTCTGTAAGCAACAAAGCACCAGATGTGGTTAAAAGGTTGGTGGAGCCATTGTTTGGTTCGGACAGAAACATAACTGCCAACAATTGATTCACAAAAGTGAGTCTTCTAGATGAGCTGAAAGAAAAAAGACTATCTTACAATGGCACGATCAGGGAAAACAGAAAAGAGCTACCAAGTGATTTTATTGCTACCAAAGGCAGAACACAACATTCCAGTTTTTTTTTTGGTTTTAGTAGTGATGGGAATACTTTTGTATCATACGTTCCAAGAAAAAATAAAAATATGCTCCTTGTATCATCATTACATGAAGAACAAACGGTTGATATTTCCACAGTTTTTACAATTCGACCAAGTTAGGAGTGGACATTGTAGACAAAATGTGTGGAGCCTATGATGTGTCTCGCAATATGACACGATCGCCCATGGCAATCTTTTTTACAATATTGAACATCGGTTCAATAAACTCGCAAATCATATATGTTGGCAATGGACATGTGGATCTGAAAAAACAGCTAGCTAATGAGCTTGTTCTTGGTCTACTTGCTCAATGAAGTACAAAGTCATTTGGATTCCCAAAAAATCTTCAACATAAATTGAAAAACTTTACTAACACCAATGAACAGGAAAATGCTGATGACAACCAGGTACATGTAAAAAGACGCAGATGTGAAACGTGTACACGTAAAGGAAGATTGAGTAAACATGCCATACTGCTACTTGCCTCTCTCATGCTGTTTTCATGTGTCCTCTTTGTTATAAAAAAGAGGTACAATGATTTACTCCTTCTGATGCATCTGATTAATGAGATGAGAAGTATTTAAGAGTATACGTATTCTTGTTTTTATTTAGTTTGATTTTCTCTCATTTCAACAATAAGATAAGATCATTTAGTATACACTCTCATGCATACAATAAAGATTTATTTCGTTTGAAAAATATGTTAAAATAGTTTTATTATTTCTTGAGTATGCAGAACTTGAGGGTGTAAAATCGTTGTAGTGAACCTATTGTGTTGTTTATGAAAAAGTTTTATAGAATATTTACAAAAGGTTAGTAGTGCGTCACAAGCTCAATGCGCCCGATGCCGTTTCAAAACATGTTGCATCTGACGGAGAGTTAAAGTCAATGAAAATTTGGTGTACGTCTTTGTTGAACTTCCAGCATTTTTCAAGTACCTACTTGGCTGGAAACAATGGTCTATTGTCGATCAACCTGCTCGAAAACCACTTGGATACTCTTCAATAATACTGTTGGTGTATGATCCGATTTAATTTTCTAAGATTTTTGAAAATACTTTGTACGCCGTACAAAATAGTGATATGCCTCTATAATTTTCGTACTGTAGCTTGTCACCTTTTTTTGTGGATGGAGAATATAATTGATTGGCTCCACTCTTTCGGCATATGTTCTTGTTGCCAAATGCGCTGGATGACTTTGTGGATGGCTTGATGAACACTACGGCCACCGTATTTGATGAGCTCCATTGTAATC
Source organism: Odontomyia ornata (assembly GCA_963969285.1). Taxonomy (NCBI): domain Eukaryota; kingdom Metazoa; phylum Arthropoda; class Insecta; order Diptera; family Stratiomyidae; genus Odontomyia; species Odontomyia ornata. Next base: position 126,287,350 of record OZ017738.1, on the reverse strand, counting down.
TCATCGATGCCTGAAACTTTATTATTCTTTTGGGCTTTGGTGATGGAACAAACTTCATCCAGATTTGGCGAGATAGTCCAAGCTCTCCGGAAATACCTGTAGGCTTCAATATTCTAGAGCTTTGTGGAGAATTTAAGAGTCCCTGAAATATTATGCCCATCTTTCCTTAATCTTGGTTCCACCAGTGATGGCTTTGCCAATTTCATCCCGACAGGGCGTGGTTTTTGGCTGATAAACACGTTTCAGACTTTTCAAAACTTTGTATGCTTGTCTTGTGTTGTTGCTCGCTAGGCTTACATCTATACTTCCCAATTGATCATCATAGTATTTTCTTTTCTGAATCCTAATTATCTTATTCGCTACTCTTCTAAAATGTTTATGGTGTTCTCTCTTTGCTCTGGTTTTCCTACCTACGTATTCTTTGAATGCCTGATACTTTCATCTAACGCATTCTGGCACTGATCATCCAACCAACCATGTCCAATCGTCTGTTCTACCACGGTCTTAAAAGCCGCTTTCACTTCCATGCAGAGCTCGTTGCTCGTTTTTAATGATGCATCTGATAAGATGGGAGCCAGCTGATTGTCGATTGTCCCGTGAAATTTTTGGTCACCGACGCCGTTTGGAGCGTTTCGTTGTCAAATTTTTGTAGAGGGCTGGTCTTTGCCGCATTTGCCTTTGACATACAACATCTAACGGTTAATTTGATCAAGTAATGATCCGAGTTGCAATTGGCTCCTCGGTATGTATGGACGTCAAGTATGTCGAGGCTCAACGTTGTTGGATCAGAACATGATCGATCTGGTTTTGTATGTTGCCATCCGGTGATTGCCAGGTCATTTTATGAATGCATCGATGTGGGAAGTGACTCGAACGTTTGACTAGATTCCTGCTACATGCAAAGTCAATCAGGTGCTGGCCATTGTCATTTGTTTCATCGTGGAGGCTATTTTCTCTGGTCCTTCCCCGATGAAATAGCTCATTGGCAACCTTAGCGTTGAAATTATCCAGAATTATTTGTGTGTCGTTTGTAGGCGATAAGTTGACTAGTCTTTTCAGGTAGTTGTAGACTGTTCCTTCGTTTCTTCGTCCTTTTTTCGGTCGGGGCGTGAAGATAAATCAGTCATATTTTGAAGAGTTTTGCTTTTGTACGGATCGCACAAAACCATTGATTAATTACCTTAAAATAAATAACGTGCGACTTGAACTCCCTATCCACAATGAAAGCCACTCCGAATTCTCATTTTTCAGGGACAGGGAGCTAGCCCGTCACTCAACCTCCGTTCCGGCGGCATGCTTTTATGTCGATTCCGTTCACAGGCACGGAAGATTCACCTTTACCCTCTAAGGTCCCTACGAAGGAGTTGTAAGCAGGATTTAGTAGCAGAACTGTGGATGTATTTACAGTTATTAGCGTTTTTCGGCATTTAATGTCCCATTATTGGGGAACCAGAAGAAAAAAAGCTACAGAAACTGCAACTCAGGGAAAGAAAAAAGTGCCACCCAAAAAGAAACAAGATTCTACTCTGAAGACCACTGCTTTAACAAATAAAAGAAATAATCATCAACCTATTGTATTATGGTTTAGCCATTTTACGCAATAAGGATTCAGTCGAAGGTATGCACAAAGCTATCTGGGTAATATATTACCACAAAATTTCAACTGACTCTAAGCCGCAACACAATGACTGCCCTTTGGATGCAAGTATAATAAATGTGCTGACAAATGGAAATATAAACACCAACCTCCACTTTATGGAGAAGTTCAAGAAATTTTGCAGCCAATATTTCAAAATTTAACCCAAAATGAATTGCTAGTACGATGCTTAGCAGGGCTCACCTAAAATAATAATGAAGCTTCAAAAATTGCGTGTGGTCGATTACTCCAAAGCATATTTTCTCTGGTGGAAAAATTTTTGAAATTTCAACCCACATTGCAGCTTGTGTTTACAATAAAGGACACGATCCAATCTTGAAAATAATGGAGGTCATGAATATTCAAATTAGCCCCATGGCCTTGGGATACACTAGAAGTCGCGATAATCTTAGTATTCGCAAAGTGAATCGCAAAAGCTTGGAGTTTTCAAAGAGAGCCAGGACAAAGAGGAGAGACGCCAAATCACTTGAGAATGAGATGTGTAGTAATCGAGCAGTCACCTAAGTCATCTGCACGAAAACCGCATAACACTCGTCCGAAATTTCAATTGCAGATTTGAAAAACTTAGTTACTCAAATTTAAATTTTTGTAAATTATAAAATTTAGAAAAAAATTTCAAATTTTTTATTATAAATATAAATTTATATTGTTTTTTTTATACATTGAACGCAAATTTTTTCTTCGCATTGATATTCTTTACAATATTTATCTTTTATTATGATTTAAACCTTCAATCTATTATTATTTTATTATTAACTTTATTACGTAAATATGCAAATTGAAATTTTGGACATGAGAACACTGATTTAGTGCATCCCATCCATGCAATGCATTACTAAAAGCAATCTAACTTGGCTGAGCTAGCAGCAGATTTCGTTTTACAGGTGCAGCGGAGAAATTATGAACGGTCACGGCGAACACGTCGTAGCTGTCCGGGTCAAATTTGCGACATTTTTCCCTATCACTTTTTGAAGACAACTTTATCAGGTTTATTGTGAATTCACACCGTAAAAACACAAGCGATTTATTACTATGGTACTTACATTCCGGTTAGTAATGTGTAATGCAACGTCCGGTGACTTGATAAAAGGTGTACGTTCATAGTTGGTCGAATGACGGAAAGATGCAAAATTTATTTGAACGGAAATGTTAAGATTAACAAAAGTCAGTATTCAAGGTACTTTTACACTTAAGATGATGAAAAGTCATTTTTGTAGGATATCAGTTGAAAGTTTTCGAAAATAAATTTTAATCATTGACTAATGTTTATGAGTATTCATGATTGAAAGTGGAGTTCTTAAGCGTATTGGACTGTATGACCACAGTTGTGTTAATTGCACTGCCAGTTGGCGTTTTCTTGGCTCCCATTGTGGCAGTTATTATGGTGCCATTTGATTGAGTGTATTGAATGATCAAAGCAGTGTTTAATTGAAAGTGCACCGTTCACTTTCCGATGAGGAAAGCGCCGATAAAGGTTTGTCGTATCTTCAATGGCAGCAAAATAAAAGTGGTTGATTCGGTTTGCGTTGATGCGCTCAGAAATTGATACAATTATTTTCGATTAAGTGTCTAACTGCAATCATTTAAGCAGGGAATCCATAGATTTTACGCAATACGTAGTAGCTTACAGTTTGAGGGGCTCTTATTCGTCATGGTAGAATGTTAATTGAAATAAACCTTTATTTACCAGTACGATTCGCTGAGAATTCTGAAAAGTGAACAATCTCCAATTTCGTTAAATATTCAGGTGATCGTGAAGAAACTCTTGCTCTGATGAAGTTATATAGTAAACCGGCTGTCTTCAATTTTTTGTGGTAGCGCTAAGACTGCATATCAGAAAAGCGGGTAGAATTGCCGGTGATATACTTAGCTATAAAAATTCGGGCAAAAACTGTTGTTCCTCATATTGCCTTACAACTAGTCATGTGCACATAACTAACCCATATTAAATTAAATTTCTGTCCCGGGATAATTTTTTTGTTGTAAGTGAATCCAACATCCATTTCACTGTGCCGCTTTTTAATGAGAATAACCTGACGTGAATTTTAATACGTTCTGCCTGATTGTCGCTCTATTTAACACAATAGAGATTTAAATTCAATAAAGTTGTATGATTTTAGGGACATTGTAAACCATCCACATCATCAGCGGGCGCCCGGCGAGGATAAGGGTGAGTACCCTTTTGGTTTTCTTTTTTTTTTGCTTTGTATATAAATTCATTTTATGTTTCTTGATAATTTTTAAATATTGTTGGAATATTGAAAAGCATTTCAAAGTATTTGGTATGTAGAACGCGGACATATATTGTGCTGAGAATTCAAAGAGAAAGTAAAAAAATAGCTTTTGTTAAATTTAGAAATAATGTTTGTAATTATAAATGATGATCTCTAAATATCGATTTAAAATTGTGCAGCAAGAAAAAACCTCACAGAGTCAATAACCGAAAGAATATTGCTGTTACTAGCTTAATTTGATAGACTTTACTAGTTGATTAGTTGAAATAAAAATGGATAGATAAAGAGAAGAACCTGACCGGGGATGGGACCCGCAACGATGGCCGGCCCCTCCACTATAATGAGCTAGCCATCGGGTGAGCTCTCCCCTTCTGATGCGTTTCAGGTGCTCTTGGCAGGGTAGAGTGGCCTTCCGCTCGCGTGCCCTTTTATGGTATAGTGTTATGTGATTCTATCGCATAATACTATAATATAAATTGGCCAAGTTTATGTTTCTCATTTAAGGGGAAAATTCATACAAAGTATGTTTGCATGAGTTTTTCACTTAAATGGGAAATATATGGGCACGTCTACATTTGGATCTGGATCCGGTTGGGAGGGTGCGAGTGGACACCGCTTCCACCTGGATGCTCCACTCTTATTTGTGGGCCATAAGTATCGTTGGTAACAACGAACTCTCTTTAATTCCATATGTTTTCTCCACGTCCGGTTTGTCCTCGGTATCAACAATTCTTTTGGCACTTTGTAGGCTACCTCCTTCTCGACTTTGGTCGATATTTGTCTGAACCCTCGAAATTCAAGGATGGGAAATATTTTTTTGTAGTGGGTCTTGTGCTGTGGAAAAAACCCACCCCACGACACCGCAATGCTAGTCTGCCAGCGCATTCACGCGTCCTCAGACAAGCCCAAATGTAGTAATCGAGCAGACACACAAGCAAACTGCTCGAAAACCTTCCGATCTTCTTTTCAAAATTTTAATGGCAGTATGAGAAAAATATTTAATTATTTCCATTCATAATTGTCATTTGTAAAATAGTATTCTTTTTTATTACTATTATTTTTATTACTATTTTCCTTCATATTAAATGTGAACGTTTCCCTTTAATCATATTCTTCATGAGATTTAACTTTTATTACTATTAAGAATCTTATTTCGTTTGTCTTTACTTCAGTTAACTTTTCCTGAAAAAAATTTAAATCGGCCAATTAAAATTTTGAACATAGGAACACTAATTTAGTGCACCCCAACGGTGTTTTACATTACCGAAGGCAAGCTTACTAGGCTGAGCTCAGCTGATGCGATTTACTGCATACATGGGATGGGAGAAAGAAGAAAGATAAGTTTTGGGACGGATCGTGGAGTTTGACTTGGACTACACCACGGGGAAGACGCAAAAATCGATGGCTATATTTTCTTGGCCGCGTTTTTAAAGTCGGGAATATTTTGGAAATTAGAATATATTAGATTCGAAAATCGTTTTAAAGTTTTTAAAACGTACATATATGTTGTAAAAATTGATCGATTTACTGCGTCAAATGTTCAGGAGCACCCCTTTGAAACTGAAAATTTGCATCTCCATTTGTCTTTCGTTCCACATATACTCGTGAAATCCATTCGAAGTTGAATTTGTGACTGCCTCCGAATTCCTTTTGATAAAATCGTGGACTACTTGATAGTATTCCGAGCATGGTGTTCTCTTAGAAGATTCAAATTTGTTCCCAAAATATCTACCCATTAACATAGCTTCAACAAAATGTGTTCCTTTTCTTCCACTAAAATTTCAAGTAAAATAATCATAAAATGCATTCATATGAATTCAGTGTAGAATGCACTCGTTACTCGTATCTTAAAATTGTTTTCGAGCCGTATTCTCAAGCGTATGTTTTCCCGCGAGAGCCCTCCCGATGATGCGTGGAGTCGAGGGCGGTCCCGAAAATACCCAACCCAACAAAGAAAACCGGTTAAAAAAAGACTCGTAACCCGCCATTGAATATATTTGGGGAATCCGAAAAAGTATGAAAATGGAAAGTGCGATTGAGAGCGGAATCTGAGGCGCGTGATTTAGTGAGTCTTGACGTAAATGGAGACACGAGGTAATGCATCGTAGTCACAGTCGCGCTTTCAACGAGAACTGATGAACGATCGCTTTTAATTCAAGTTTGCTGTAGAATATCAATAGGAGAAGTCGTTAGCTGAAGGCGGTCATGTTCGACGTCATCAATTTGGAAGCCAAAACGCGTTTATTGATGTCGACGTGATTGGATTGACATGCTTTGCTAAGGAAATAAATCAATATCATCGTCTCATGGATTTCTCATGTCCTTAGCCCTAAACTCGCTCAGTTTCTTGCATTGCGATAAATAGTTCGTATTATCGTTTTGGCTGAGGATATGGTCTCCTCAAAATCAAACAAGGCACAGCAACGCAATGAGTGAGAAGGGAGTAGTTAACCACACCTGTATAACCGTACCAGGTACACGTATTAGAGCGAAGCATTTGCTGGAGTTCATAAATATAACTAGCCTCCAATTTTTATTACAAACCCCATTGTGGTTTCGGTGATGCGTGGTTGCTCAGTCGTCAGATACCTGAAGCGTGCATTTGCGTATATAGACGGTGCCCGAATAAACTTATTTACAAATACAAATTATGGGCGTGAATAAAGCGCATACGAAGTTAACAGTTGAATAGCACTGTGTTGCTTATAAATATTAGTTCGTGAGCTATTCCGAGGTCAGTTTTGATAGGCAACTTTATTGACGTCAACTTTCGATATACGTGATAAGTATTTCAAAGTAATTAGAACATTTGCCTTTATATACATTTGTGGTCATATAACCGATTCATTGGAAATTAAAATCAGTTATAACTGCAACGCCATGTCTGTATACAGAAGTTATTTGAAGAGTCATACTAAGGAGTATTTATAAAATCAAGATTGAAAATGAAATTCGCCATAAGGAAATTTTCTGTGATCATCGCAATTTTAAGTTTGGAAGTAGTGTTTGGATTTTGACGTGCCCGAGTGCTGTGCCTCATGGTCAAAGAAGGTGTGGTGATAACGGATATAACATATGCTACCGATAGGCGATAACCCGTCTGATTACTTGCCGGGACAAATTTATAACTGCAAGGAGATTACTAGAAAGAAGAGTATTAATCTTGAGAATTTTGCGAATTTTGTTCACACAAAAAGAAATTTTAGCTTAATTAGCGGCAGCAAACAGAAATCATAGTATTCAGTAATTGACTAAAATATTCAAAATAAGACTACTTAACCATATCACTTCAAAAGTATTGGATGCATTAGAAAAATAAAACAAGCAATAATAGGATATACATTTGATTATGTTTGCAGGCTTACGTAAATTAACGTTCCTTATTTTATTTGACCAGGTTACAAAATATTTTGGCTGTCCTTTACAGATTGAACTTATAGTATTCTTCATTTGTCGATGGAGGTAATTTAATTTATCATACGGTTGAAAGTATTTCTTCATAGCGTAAGAAAAAAAAGTGTACGTTACTAGCCGTTGGAAAATCAACGAAATCAGAGTATTGATGAAAACAACAGAATGAAATAAGCAACTCATTAGATAGGTAAATTCTCCAATCTTTCATATGATATCCATTTTTAATTGAGAGTCATTCAAAAGTATCACAAATTTTAAGTGGAAAGAACTACATCTTTCAGACTTTGTTGGCTATTCTAATTGAATGTCCGTAGAGCTTTATGAATCCAACAAGAAAAACTTCAGGAAATGAGTCAAACCGGGTCGGTAGATTTTATTGTAAGCTCTGCACTACAATTTAAAAAGCTTTTGGAAAAGTTTTCATCAAAACCTTACGATCTGATAGCATTGCATTGTCTTATGAATGAATAAAATATAATAAAAATTCGTTTCAAGCGACTGAAAACAATAAAGACCTTTAATATTTTATCTTCATTCTGAAACTAGTACTTATCATTCAAAGATTACAACAATGTAGATACCGGTTATTTATCATAGCAGTTTCTCTTTTCAGAGTTATAAAATTAAGTGTCAGATAAGGTGAAGTCTTGAAAGATTCTTTTCATCATTTCGTCAATAGTAGTCAATTGATGTCTCAGATGAAGCGCCTTCATGAGAATTTCCGAAACAGAGACTGGAATTATACATTATTTTTTTTTTCGGATCATTTACGATTGACGTGAAAATCTGAAAGGAGAATCACTTTGTAAGTATAAAAGCAACAATAAGCACCAAAATCTGAATTTGGTAATAAGATTTGATGCTGCGGTTTCCGATGAAGTGTGTAGTAGTGGTTTCGAATATATTACGCTTTCGGGTTTGTTGTGAAATAATAAAATTTGCTTGAGCTTTATATTGATTTAATTATTATAAAATACTTCCACAGGCCTCGATGGAACTGATATTGAAAGAATGAATAAAATGAATCGTAAATCCTTACCCAACGGTCTTTCCATTTCTCTCGACCTGACCGGGTATAGGACCTGCATCGATGGCAGGCTCCTCCACTAACATGGGCTAGCCCTCGGGCGCGCTCCTCAACTTTTTTGTTGTTGTTAACAGGGGCTCTTGCCGGGTAGATTGGCCTTCCGCTCGCGTACCTTTTTATGGTATAGGGCTATGTGATTTCATCGCACAATGCTATAGCATAAATTGGTTACATCTGCTTTTCTCGTTTGAGGAAAAGAGTCATGCAAAGTACTTTTGTATGAGTTTTTCACTCAAATGGGAAATGCTTGGTCATGTCTACGTTTGGATCTTGATCCGGTTGGGAGGGTGCGAGGGGGCACCACTTCTATCTGGATGCCCCACTCTTATTTGTGTGCCATAAGGATCGTCTGTCACGACGAAGTCTCCGCCAGTCTGTCCGTTTTTGCTTGGCCCAATTTGTTCTTCAAACAAACATTCCAACTCTTAATAGGTTACCTCGGCCTCGACACCTGTTGATCGGCATTCCACCCTTTTTAATTCGTGAATGCAAAATATTTTTGCAGTGGGTCCTTGTGCTAGGGGGAAAGAACCCGCCCCATGATTCCGCAACACTAGCCTGCCAGCGTATTCACGCGTCCCCAGACAAGGCCACCCTCTGCGGATCTTAACATCCTCTTCCGCTGAGGCAGCAGACCATCGCTGCAGTCCTAAACGGATATTCATATACCTACTACACTTTCACTACACAATCTCGGTGGATACTACCATCTTCTTTCGCCGAAGCAGCAAACCATCGCTGCAGTCCTTTACGGGCATTTTTATCTACCCATTTCACTACAGATGCACGAAGAGAATGAAGGTATTTTGTACGGAGCTGGTATTGCTGATTAGCTGTAAGTACCTGATTTTCATACTTTTTTCTAAAAAAACTTTATACGGGTTTTTGAAAACCACTTTCTTCAACACGTTCACAAAGCTTTCTTTAAATTTTAACCACTTATTTGAAACACGTATAGGTATTGTCTGATCCCCCAACTGAATAAAATATTAATTTTTAATATTTTGTACAACCTAAAAATCCTACGAAATAGAGTCACTTTTTGGATGTTTATGTTTCAACTTTCGCCATTTTTTATTTTTTGCATGTATCATCTTTTCTGAGGTTGGGACCATAGCCACAGTCATAATAAACAACTACGTTTTTGATTTCTTTGTGTCAGAGCATTTCTGTATTCAGAAAGATTTTGAACGTTTGGCTTGGCGATTTTCAAGTGGTTGCATGGAATCCTCCATACACAATTTTACAATCATAATAATTAAGTAATTTTGTTGCGTATTTCAAGGGTGTACTTACTTAACCCAAAAAGAATTAGAACCATATCTACTTCCAATCGTTTTAAAAAATTCCCAAACATAGCTATATTAAATAGGGTTGTAATTGAGAATGCCCCCATAAGTCAATTATTGTTATACCAGTTATTACGCAACTGATTCTGCGAAAATCAGGGTGCCCCACTCAACAACCAAGTGTAGTCGTTATTTTACAGATCCGCCCTGGTCTATAAGCAGTTGGTTAATTTATATCAAAATGAGTTGTCCTAAACCATGCACCACAATTTTAACTTCGGTGTTTATACAAAAAAAAACTCAAAATCAATCAATGTATTTATAAATAGCCAGGCATTGACTTTAAATTTCGTAATAAAGGGCTTTCCAATAAGAGGTGTTATTTTGAATCGCCCGCTATTTCGGTAGATGTCACTTTTGAAGCTGTCGTTTTTTTTTGACGTTTGAACGATACATGCTTTAATAACACATTGAAATTATTAAAACTTACTATAAAAAGCAGAGACGGTTCGTAAAACTCGAAAATTTTTGGGTCGTCGTGAAGCACCTTGTTGGACCGCAATACAGAAATTGGTGGAAAAATTGGAGCTGTTGGGACAACTTAGTGATGTGAAGAATAAAACTCGTGCATGTCAATTAAGAACAGCCGAGAATATTGCTGTTGTAGCCGAAAGTGTTGAAAGAAACCCAGGTTTGTCCATTCCTCGTCGTTCTTTGGAGTTAGGCATTCCACAAACGTCATTACACCGTATTTTGCATAAAGATTTGGGTCTTAAGGCTTATAAAGTTCAGTTAACACAACAGCTCAAGCCAGTAGATCATCAACAACGTCGTGTCTTTGCTGATTGGGTCCTTGAAATGCATGAAAATGATCCGGAATTTCATCGAAAAATCATCTTGAGTGATGAGGCCCATGTCCACCTCGGTAACTTCGTCAACAAGCAAAATTGTCGCATCTGGGGCTCGGAAAACCCAAGAGTTATTGTTGAAAAGCCACTTTATCGTCAACGTGTGACTGTTTGGTGCGGTTTATGGTCCAGCGGAGTCATTGGACCTTACTTTTTCGAAAATGAGGCTTGAGCAACAGTTACGGTGAATGGATTGCGTTATCAAGAGATGATTAATGACTTTTTATGGCCGGATTTGGATGGTATTGATTTGGACAACGTGGCTATCGAGGACATAAGGCAGCCACTTTGCGATTAAGTTATGGAAAATTTCATGAAATGGATATGGTCCTATAAGCGTTGTCGTGGTATTCATTTGCCTGATGTTATTCTTCCTTATTAACGGCATATCTTTCTCTTCAGGATGAAATAAATATTTGATCATTTATATTAAAAAATGACATTTTCCTTTTGATATCAAAATAATACCACTTATTGGAAAACCCTGAACTTGGTTTTTGCTTAATTTACCATCGCTCAAGCTAGTTTAGTTCGCCTGCTGTGTCGTGTTGAGTAGACGTATGTTTGTGGTGATCGTGATGAAAATGTAGAAACGAAATCAAGAGCGACCTGCCGCGATAAAATTTTGCGCCTGATTGGCTAAAACAGCTCCGGAAATGTACGCTAAAATTGTAAAAGTTCATGGTGATAGTGCTCTTAGTCATGCCCAGGTGTTTCGATGGCATAAAGAGTTTAAGGAGACCAGTCAAGGTGTGGACTGGTGCAAATTTGCAGCGTGTGTGTATCCTAATCCATGAAGATCGGAGTTTAACAGTTCGAAAGTTGGCCTCGGAACAAGGTATGAACCGTGAAACAGTCAGACAAATTTTAAACGACGATCTTGGGATCTCTGAGGAACCCTCAGCGTGTCCCAGTATTTAGCCTCTAAAGGGATTGCCGTGTAGCGACAGCCGCTCTGTGACTTTTTTGTTCCCTAGAAGAAAATCTGTGGTCAAAGGAACCGATTTAGTGTCAATTACGGACATCCAGGCGGCCGTGATGAGGGTACTCGTGGACATCCCAGTCGAAGCGTTCGAGAAATGTTATGATGTTGTATAGCTACTCAAGGGGACTACTTTGAAGAGGATGGCAGAGTTGCAGAAAAATGTTTAAATATACGGTTTTCATGGAATCAGCCTCATTACTTAATTATCACACCTCGTATATATACATATATATATATATATATATATATATATATATATATATATACATATATATATATATATATATATATATATATATATATATATATATTTATATATATATATATAAATATATGTATATATATATATATATATATATATATATATATATATATATTTAAATCTATAGATGTATGTATTTAAACATAAAGTTTACTCCGGAATCAATTTCAACAAATTTACTTAAAAAGATCCCCTTTAACCGTATCACTCGTTCACGTTTATTTGATAGCCATCGCCTTCGTTTTTAGTTAACTATGACACATAATTTTCATGAAAGTTTCATGAAAATTATATCCTATAGCTCAATGAAAACTGGATTATGCATTTTCTGTTCATCTTTAAAGTTATCATCAGTTACAGAAAGAAAAGTATCGACCTTTTACGTTGCGATTGTAGCCGCACTAATTTTAGATTTCTGGTCATACGATGTATAATATTAACTGGAAAGTAACGAATCAACTCTAAAATTTCCAATCACACAATCTTTATTATTTCTTCGGGGAATTTTATAAATCCTATGTGAAACGTTTACGCCTAAGGATGTAAGAAGGATCCTTTACTAAGTTCATCAGTAAGCAAAGAGAGAATGCGGACGAGAAAAGCATCTTGAAATTTTCCCTCTAAATGTTGTTGAATTGTATTTATGCTACATTTAGAATTGATTTATTGGATTTTTCTGGTAGAAATCATTGATTAAAATGAACCGTTTATGAAGCAAATTAAGGATACTGATCATTTTTTACCATCCGTCACCAAAGCATTCGGTATCGGTATCTTCATTAAATCCTTGAAGGGTGCCAAATAATTGGCACATTTCATGCGAAAGATTATTTAAATTCAATATCTCGACTTCAGTGCATCATATTGAATTACTAATAAGCCTTGAAAGGATTATAATTTTGTATCGAAATATTTTAGATCAATATGTTGTCCTTCATTTGAAACATTTACAATCATAACCCTTACACGCGTCGATCAGTTATGCTGAAAAATCGGGATGACAGTCGGAAATTTTGAAGTTTTAACGGTAAAAGTGAATTTCTTATCCTTTAAATGGAACCTAAGAAGTAGAAAGACGCATCATTTGCCGAAAATAGGACTCTTGTATCTATCTTAGTTTAAAAGTTATGCGTGAACATACATAAAAAAACAACAAACAAAATATACATGATGAATTGATAACCTTCTTTCCTTTGGAAGTCGGTTAAAAATCGAGTTTTTTAATAATTTTTAAACATTTCGGTTTATTAATAATATTCCCGAACATTTTACGAGGGAGGATAAGTCAATTATTGTAATACCAGTATTCCACAACTGTTTCTGAAAAAATCAGTGTGCCTCTCTCAACAGCCAAATGTAGTCGTTATTTTACAGATGCCCTGGTCTGTAAGCAGTTGGTTAATTTGTATCAAAATGAGTTATCCTAGACCATTTATCGCTGTTTTAACTTCGGTGTTTATACAAAAAAAAAACAACTCAAAATCAATCAATGTATTTATAAATAGCCAGGCATTGACTTTAAATTTCGTAATACCTTTCTGTTCTAAAGATTTATTAAAGTAACATTAATGGCGATTGCGTTTTTTCTGAATTGCTAGGCTGATAAAATATTCAGGACATGATTTTCACTGCTGTCTGTCAGCACAAGGCCAAGAGAAAAATCAAGAAGAATTCTGTTTCTTGGCCGTAGGTATTTATTTTCCTTTGGAGATGAACTTGACGTCAGTAGAACACAAATCAAATATGCAGGGCAGTCCTTTGGGCAATAAATTCTAGGTTGCTCTCGGTAAACTCTACTGCATAACTCAAGGATGATGGACGGACCTGGCCATATAAAACTTACTCGTAGTAAATGCAGACTGATGGCAATATTCTTCCATGTGTATATTCATGGAGGTAAGTAATGTATCAGCTGTTTATAGAGCAATTTAATTTTGATGCCTAGCCGTAGTTAAGTGTTCCGTGCAAGCAATTGAGACATAGGACAAGAAGGAAAGAGTTGGTACCGGGACATTAATTGAAAATGCGTGTGTCATTTACAACGCCCTGGAACCGTGTACGCTGACAATGAAATGTGATATTAACGTTATTTTCAGCGCCACCCATACATTTTTAAAACAAGTTTGATAGCTTTAGTGGGAAAAGGGTAATCGTCTTTAAAATTATCTACTCGTAGATGGTTAATTTAATATGCTGAATTTCAAAACCTAGTGCTCCTGAGTACGATTTGCTCCCTGGATCTAAAATTCATTTTCTAAGAGCTCCTTTGAAAAATTGTTGCGAAACCTTATTTCAACTTATATCCCTCTCTAGAGTGATTATTTTCCGTTGAATAATTTATTTAACCCTTTCAGTTTGAGTTGAGCTTGTTATCTTTTATGTAGTGTTTCTTTTTTCAAACTCCACCTCATCAAGATTAACGGTTAAGGAAGATCATCTAGAGTTGACTTCCACTATTTCAACGCAAATATACACAAAGTATGTATGAATAGAGGGCACATAACTATGAGCACACAGGAATGTATGAACACGCTATTCCGCTCGGCATATCTAGCATCTAGTCTGATACGGATCTGCCACCTCAATTTTGACTTTGAGTCAAATCCTGTAATATCAAATGTGGAAGGATGCGACGTTCTCGCACGTAGACGGCTCTACATTCGGCTGGTATGAGTATGGCAGTGATGCTGGTGTGCTCATATCTTATGAAAATCCCCAAAAGAAAGGTAATAATTTATGGTTAGCTACTTTTCGTTAGCGGGTGGTATTATGAGATTCATCTAGGAAAATATGTGTGTAAATTGAGCAAACCGAAATGATGCTGTTTAGTTAGTGCGAGCTGGTTTGGGTATGTGCTCGCGGGAGTTTTCTGTGAAATAATGTTGGTAATGTTCCGGCGAAATATGTGGCGTTGAGTTAAATAGGTTCATAAACGAATATTATTATTAATTCAACTCCTCGAGAAATGGGGAAGCATGATGCGTGAAAAGTAGCAGAGATTTACTTAAGGAAAATGAGAAGGTAACCTTTTATATTTTGGTAGACATACTTATTTTTACTTATATGAGTAGGCTGAACAAAACGACTGATATTAATCTAGTGAGGAAGCTTAAGGAATACGTACCGAAGAAATATGAAATGCAAACAAGCTTGTGAGGGTCTTTACAATCCTCATGTAAGCTTCGAGCCGTATTAATTCTTTATTTAAATCAATACTCAGAAGTACGATTAAGATTATTTTTTAATCAGAATTTTATGGCAATAAATTATTGAACTTTTCTTTGCAAGTTTCTGTATCTGACTGCAAAAATCTGTATTGTTTTTCAAATGAATATGGATGCATTACTTTTCTTTAGTAAACTTTATTTTATACTGAACAATACATAGCTTCCTTTCCAGCGTAAGCGTTAAGCTTAGGAAGTAGTTATGCATGATTGTATGCAGTGTTAATCTTGAATGATAACCTAACTCAAATTATTAATTGATAATTAATTTCAAAAATATTTAAATAATTAGTCACAAACATTGTACGAGGGCGGTTCAAATATGATTGAGACAAACGCTGTAGATGGCGCGCATGTATAGTTTTGAGTATGTGATAGTTGGGTCCCTTACGAACAATGTGGCATAGTCTTCGTCGGGATTGCATGCTTCACGCGCATGCTACGACCATGAGTGAACGTCTAGTGCCGACCGCCAATGCGCAACGAATTGTCATTCATTTTTAGGGTCTTGTACTAAAATACAAAACCCTATTGCAATCACGTCCTGTGTCCGTTTGTCCATCCGTCCGTCCGTTAGTATGTCACAGCACTTATTCTCCGAAACTATAGAAGCTACAGCAATGAAACTTTATGGAAAGGTCAGAAGTGGTGATTTCTTAAAAGTTTTGGGGTGGAAAAATTTTTCAAAGGGGTTTAAGCGGGGTCTCTCCATATAGGGAGGTGACCCTTTAAAACTTGTCATGAGAAAGGTCTTAATGAGATCTTTTCATAACAATTCCTAAACCTGCGTTATAGGTACCAAGGGGGCTGGGAAAGGGGAAACAAACCAACTTTTCACGTACCCCCCTCCTCGCGATTGGACACCTTTTATCCGGAAAATCTGAAAAAAATCATGAATGTAGGCCTTAATGAGTACAACAACAACAAAAACATGAGAAGTCGAAATTCACTCAACTTTGATAGTAATAGTATGATTTATTGATTTTATATTTTCTTAAATGAAACCTTAATGGTACTTAATTCAATAAAATTCAATATTTAGATGACTACTTATAAGATTGATCTGTTCTGAAATGCATGCTTTGAATGCTTGATTCAATTTAATGAATGACTGAAGATGAGCACCTACAATTCATACCAATAGGTGTAACAAGTCGAGGAGGTAAGAGAGAGCTTCCCTTGATTGCCACCGCTTTATTGCAGCTACTCCGGCGGACGCTACACCAACCTAGTCTAGTTCACCCGAAGACGGGCGTGGGCGCCACTCGTTCATTTCTCCGAGCCTCTCAAGGGGGGTCGTCCGAACGAGAAGACGACTGTCCTGAGCAAAATCTCAAACAGACAGTTTTGGGGGCTCGTCGCCACTTAGCCGTGAGAATCGCCTACAACAGAGAACTATCCCCGCGGAACGAGCGAACGCGCTTCGCTACCTACAAAAATTCGGGCTTTCCTACACCAGAGGAACCAAAATTACCCACCTACGAACACTACCACTTGTTTTATCCATTATCAGTTGATTTAAGTACTCCAGGTTTTCTGGCCTGGTCAACGCCCCGGGAGAAGATTTCCCGAGCCACGCTTCTTACCGTTGGAAAAAAGTTTAGCTCTTGTGTCGCGAGAAGTAAAAGAAAAATGAACAATTAAATCTACGTTAAGTTTATTCCAAGAAAAATGATTCGATAAATTAGGTATTAAAGGAAAGCGGCCTACACTTAATCCCTGTCCTAGTTAGGGGCTCTTTGCTTCCATCCGCTTGAAATTCACCACCGTTGTCTCGTCTCCGTGTGCTAATTCAATTTTAACTGCCAGCTCCAATTCCTCGGCAGAAGAAAAGTGGTCGTTGATCACTCGTTCACTATGATTCCGTTTGAATCCACTCGTCGGGTTTAATTCTGATTCCTTATCACTTGGTGTCATGCAGCTCCACCGTTGCTTTTAGTAAAACCTCCACAGAACAAAAAAGAAACGCGCACCAATCTTCCTGGCTTAAACAATCTCCCGGGATACGTTTTTTCCCTTCCATCACCGGGAAAGTCTTGTTTTGAGTGCTTTTGTTCCGTTGAAGCGAGTAATTCCCCTCGCTTGATTTCATTCATCATAAGTTCCACTTGGTGGGGATCCAATTGGGAATTGAGTGTACTACGCGCTGAATGTGCTGAATGCAATTGACTGACAGTTGGAACTGAACATTAGTGTTGCCTCCATGCAATCGATTTGAAATGACAATGTAGGCCCCAAGTAGGCCTCAGCAAAGGTTATATCAAATTTGCTAGCATCTGAGCAGAAAGAACTTTGTTTGTAGATTGCATAGGATATATTGGAGACTGTGAACTGTGATACTAACTTTTTAAGAACAGTGGTCACTTGTCGTGAGTCTTACATTTATGAGCACGACCCAGAAACCAAGTTCCAGTCATTACAATAGAAGCATTCAGCATCCCTAAAGCCCAATAAAACAAGACAGGTCCACAGCAATGTCAAAGTCATGTTAACCGTCTCTTTGGACTCCAGAAACCCCATGGTTCAACATGATTATGTACCGCATGGTACTGTTGAGAGGTATTGAGTCGTCTTCATCATGCAGTGAGACGCAAATGGCAGGACCTGTGGCAAAGTGGCATGTTCATGACGACATTGTACCTGGTTACTTTTCATGCATGATTCAAAGTTTCTTGAGTAAACACAACACATCTGTGTTTTACCAACCTTCATACTTCCCTGACCTGACTCCCTTAGATTTCTGGCTTTTCTTCTAGTTGAAAATGTCTGAGAAACTGACCAGATTTCACGACTAGAGAAGATATTATACAGAATGCGATAGATAACTTGCATACCATACCAAAAGAGGATTTCAAACGATGCTTTGGCAGTGGCAGAACCGTTGGGAGAAGTTTGTGGTAGCGCAAGGGAACTACTTTGAAGGGAAATAATTTTAAAAATGTTTTTCTCAATAAATGTTCATTTCATTATTAAAAGTCGGATACTTTTGAATAGATCTCGTATTGTTGATATAGGTTTTGCTAGTGTTGCGATTTGCCTAATATATGAAATTTTTTAAAACTAGATGTGAGACAACTTTTCTCCGGGCAAAAACGTGTAATTTAAAATATTTTGTTGTTTTGCAGAAAACGGTAGTATTTTATTAATTTTATTTTTTATGAGATTTAGACTTTGTAGATGAAGATTTCCTTTTTCAAAAGAATGAAGCCAATATTTTCTTTTGGTTTTTTGTTACGTGCAATATTTCTGTGCTAAAACTTTTATCATCCAAAGCATGTGTTTTTTCTTTAAAAGCCGTCGGGCCTTGCTTTGTTGTGTGAGCAGAAGTGTGTCGAATACTTCGAGTCATCTTTAATGCCCAAAGGATGTGTTGAAGGGAATGACTTTATATAGCCGTAGGATGGGTTGAGCGGATGGGTAATTAGGTCAGGTAGTAAATTGGTTCAAGTACTAAATTCGGCCAGATAGAGGAATATTTGATTTTTGTTTTTCTTGCTTGTTGGATGTCCGTTTATTCTGTTTCATCTCGTTTCCATTTTCGTCTAAGAGTCTGGTCTAGTACTGAGACAAAAACGGAAACGAGATGAAACAGAACAAACGGATATTCAACAAGCAAAAAAAAAGTTGGGTAGACATACCTACGCTCATGTCAGAAGGGTTTTGTACTAAACTTACAAAATGCAGTCACCAGCTACAAATAAAATCAAGAAACATGTCAAAGAGATTTGCTCGTTTAAAAGAAAATCCATTGTTCCTCCACTTTTAACTAACGAAAATCACGCAAATCATGAAATCCCGAAAACATTTACGTCATCGATCATTTTTAAGAAGGTCAAATCAAAACTGCGGTATCTGATGTGATGGAAAGTACAGAAAATACCAAAATAGTGTGTTATTGTTGTTGTAATTGAAGAAATTTCAAATGGATATAACTTCCGTGAATATGATACAAATTTCATCAAACTTACAGATTATTAGGATCTTGTGTAAGGCAATACGATTTTATTGGAGAAAATATTTGATTCGAAGATCATGCTATTATTAACAAAATTGAACGAATTTTGACTTCTGAGGTATTTGTTAGTGTTATACTCATAAATATCTCCCTTGATAGTTTTTCAAGATTTTTAAGATCACAGGTGTCCAATTGCGAGGGGAAAACATATTTTTCATCTATTTCCCCCCTGCGCCCCCATAGAAGCAAAAACTGTCATTTTAAGAATTGTTTTGAAAAGCTCTCATAAAGAACTTTCATTTGATATTCATGTCAGCTATCTTAGATGAAACTTTTTTAGGGGCCACCCCCTGTACTGTAATCATCGATTCATTGCCTATTTTTTCCGAACCCTGGAATGGTTACAAAGCCCTTCTGTTAGGAGCTCTCTCTTGCCTTCTCGACTTGTTTCACCTATGAGTATGGATAAAAGGTACTCATCTTCAGTCATTCATTAATTTGTGTCAAGTGTTCAAAGCATGCACCCTAAGCTTTGAAGTTGGGGAAAAATAACTCAAATTTATTCAATCTTCTCATTTAAAACAGCCACCATTTTGTTTTACGATTACTGATACCACTAGCTGAACCAATTCTCAAAGATATTCATGACATTCCTGATACTTTCATGTAAATCCTAGCAAACCTGTAGTGTTTGAGTCGGTAAAAAGCGCATATTGTTCCATAGCCATATATTTCCATAATAATGCAGCCCATATTGTTCCATAGTATTACAAGAAAATTCAAATCGATATAACTTCATTAGATACTATTTGCTCTTTGTGAAACTTGCAGGTCATGTCTTTGCTGAATTTCTTTGAATTTAAAGGCACCTTTAAGATTTTTTTTAAGAAAATTTAATATCGATCAATCATACCATTACTAACAAAGTTGAGTGAATTTCAACTTCTCATGTATTTGTTGTTGTTGTACTTATATAAGCCTACATTCATGACTTTCGTCAGATTTTCCGGATGAGAGGTGTCCAATCGCAAGGGGGGTACCCAAAAAGTCCGTCCATTTCCCCTTCGCCTGCTCCCCACGGTACTGATAAGGCAATTTTAAGACTTGTTTTGAAAAGATCGCATTGAGACCTTTCCAATGATGCCCTACTCAACTACCAATGGTCAAAAAAATGTTGAAGGGTCACCTCCCTATATGGGGACACCCCCCCTTAAACCGCTTTAAGAAATTGTTCCATCCCAAAACTTGCAAGAAGTCACCATTTCTGACCTGTTTACAAAGTTTCATTGCTGTAGCTAGTCATGTATACCGTAACCGAAAACCCCTTTAAAAATAATATTCGTATAGAGAATTTACTGCAAACGTTGCATTTACCTGATTCAGGAAAATGCAACGATAGAATTTCTTAAACGACACATGTCTAATCGTAGACATGGTGTCAGCATAATTTAATTATTTAAGTTCCCTCGATTCATGGCCTCGCCCCAGTCGTTTTGACCTATACTAATTAAGCGCGCACATGAACATACTCGAAAATTCAGTTAAAATAAAGTTTGATTTGTTTCATTTAAACTAAAAGGTGTTTGAGTGAATTTGTGAAAAAATAAATTTATTTTTTTTGACTGGAGCCACCTCTCGTTACAAAACTGGCGCAGTCGTTAAACGCGATTATGAAAATGTGAAAATAAGGGTATTGCAAAGACCTAGGCAGAATCCTAGAAGGATTCGCCTCTGACCTCAATCAAAGAATTGTGAGTCAGCTAATCACTATTAATACGAACTTAATTATCGTGATATAATAGAATTATCTGTTTTGGGGGATCAATTAAGCCTAAAACGATTCTCAAGCTTATGAGTGACGCTGCTCATATTCCCAAAACAAAATAGACACTTAAACTAAATAGTGACTATTAACAGAACAGTTTTAAAAGCGCATGTAAATGAACAGTAATAGATGATTTAGTGCTTTTTGTGATCGGCGCAACATTTTAATAGACGACATGGCGGAACACATAGAACAGTTGCAACATGAAATTGGGAAACAAGATAATCAAATCGCACAATTCGCGGATGCACTGAGACGACATAATTAGAAAAAGAAGCAGCAGACGCGAAAGTGCGCGAAAGCCTAATGAAGGAAATTCGTTATATTTTAATGGCACATCCGATGTAACCATAAATAGTTTCATTGCCAGTAAGGAATACTACCTCGGAGGAATTCCGAATGAAGAAGCCAGCAAAGCTGCCACAAGAATAATTTTTTACGAGAAAATTCATGGAGATGCGAAGGAAGGCATAATCAACATGGAAGGAACAGACAACTAAGAAGAAATCAAACAAGCACTCAAGCAGCTATATCGACAAGATATTTACAGGAAGATTTGTAATATGAAAGTCAATTATGTATGTGATCTTGCGTTTAATATACAAAAAATCAAAATTAAATCAGATGAGTTAAAGCTTTTTCATAAAAATTCATTGCATGTAGATTTCTTACTAGTAAATACAGTGAAGGAAATGACGCAAGGAATTTTGTATGGAAAGATATACGAACTTCAAAATATTAATCAAATATTAGCAATTATAAAAGAAAGGAGATTTGAAAATTCCTGCATTAGGCCAGAATTTCGCATTAAACAATTTGAACATAACAAAAATTTTTCCAAATTTAATCAAAACTCATCACCTATAATGAATGATCGCAACAACCAGAGACACGATTCTGATAACAGTAAACCAGTACCTGACTATTCACACAACTAATTTCGGAAACAAATTCCGACAAACAGTCGTTTTCAAGAACAAAAAAAATTATAATCAGCATTTAGAAAATTCTAGCGATCAATATAGAGGAGCGAACAGGATCCTCTTTCAGTCTTATCGATGAATCAATACAAATCTTTCCTAAAATAAAAATCAATCCAATTCTTTTTTTCACAATAACGGGAAAAGGCACTTTTGAATTTGAAGTCCACACCCCCACCACCAACAGAGTTTAAAGCTCCGCACAATGCTTTGGTCAGGTGGAAAGTGAAAGCTTTAAATAGAAGAAAATATGAATTTATTATTGGAATTGACCTCCTTAACAATTTAGGCAGGCAGGCACACGGGAGCATGGTACTGACCAAACCAACTTCCGGAAAAAAAATTAATACGGTTATGAAAATGAGATACTCTTAGTATCTCTAAGCGAAGGCCAGAGAGGGGCTGTAGTGCTACAAAGAAGAAGAAGAACAATTTAGGTACTCTTTACGATTTTGAAGAAAAAACTATCACACTTAATGGACAATCTATTAAATTTATGAACAACCCTTTTTCTTGAAACTTCTTGTCTAGAAATAATAGAGCCAGATTTTCGTAATCGTTTAAAATTAGACCATTTAAATTCTGACGAAAGAGGAGAATTATCTAAAATTCTTAAAAAGTTTGAAGATATATTTTACAAGGATAATGGGGATAAACTAACGAGTGCCCCTTATATTGAACATAAAATGAAAACAACTACGGACCAGCAAATCAATGCAAAGTTGTATCGATACCCGCCTAAACATGAAGATGAGGTCCGCAAACAGATTGCAGAAATGGAAGGACAGGGTATCATAGAGAAAAGTAATTCTAGGTATTCCAGTCCATTGAAAGTGGTTCCCAAACACTAGATAATTCTGGTGTGAAAAAGTATCGGCTTGCAATAGACTACCGAAGACTGAATGAAATAACGGCTGACGATAAATTCCCCCTTTCAAACAGTGAATGAATTTTAGACAAATCAGGAAGGGCACAATACATTTCAACCATTGAAAATATTGGTGAGTAGGGAAGACCGTCACAAAACAGCATTTGTAACACCGCATGGCTTGTACGAATTATGTTAGAATGCCATTTGGGCTGAAAAATGCTCTGGCAACTTTTCAGCGTTTGATGAACGATGTTCTCCGTGACTACATCAACAAAAGTAGCGTAGTTTATCTTGATGAAGAAGAACACATTAAATCTTTAACCCAAATATTTAAAACTCTGGAAGAATATCAACTTGAAGTTCAAGTCGACAAATGTTAGTTCATGCAAAAAGAAACCTCATTTTTGGGGCATATTGTCACTCCTGAAGTCTTTAAACCCAACCCAGAAAAAGTCCTTGTAATTCAAAGATTGCAGCTTCCAAAAACAGAAAAAGAACTAAGAAGTTTCTCGGGAGCAACAGGGTATTATAGAAAGTTTATACGGGACTATGCAAAAGTTGCTCAGCAAAATACCTTAAAAAGGATGTTAAAATTAACACTAAGGACCAAAACTGCATAGAGGTCTTTGAAAAACTGAAAACATTGATCAGTTCAAACCTTGTTCTTTGATTTCTCGAGTTCGACAGACAGTTCCAGCTAACAACAGATGCGTCCAAATACGCGATGGCGCGGTCCTATCACAAAATGGACACCCTGTTTGTTTTTCATCACGTACATTAAACTGCCACAAACCAAACTACTCAGCGATTGATAAGAAGTTCTTGGCTATCATGTGGTCCGTTAATTATTTCAGGCCTTATTTATATGGGAACAAGTTCGTCATTTTCACGGGCAATCAGCCTATATAGTATTTGTAAACAAAATACTAAGGAAACGATTTATCTCGACGCCATCCTCGTTGGCTTTTAAAATTGGCTGGATATCAATTCGACATAGAATACTTAAAAGGAAAGGAAAACCGAGTAAATTGTAGCTATTGCGAAATTTAAGGTTCCCATTTTGATTTTATAGGCAAAAATGAAAAATTTGTAAAATGTACTATATTATCAACAAAGTTGATCGAATTTCAACTTTTGAGGTTTTTGCTGCCCTTGTACTCTTTAATACCCAGTTTCCACTTGCATCAAATCTCGAGATTTTGCGAAAAATTCAAAATCTACATCAAAATCATATAGATTACCCATATAAAAATCCTAATCTGTAGATTTTGAAATCTAGTAGATTTGAGGCAAATCTACCCAAAATCTTGTGGATACCTATGGCACTACTGCAAATTCAGATATTCAGCAAATGCCAAACGTCAAATCGGAAACGTCAATAGTGACAAGTTCGGATGATATAGAAATGTCGGTCGAAACGCGAAAAATAAATAAACGAAAGGTGAAGTGGCCGTTATTCGCCGAATTCGAGCTGATCGACCTGTGGAAGTGCAAAATAGGGGAATTAAGGGGCTCGAGAAAGAATAGTCATATTTTTGCCGAAATGGCTCAAGCCCTTAAAGAGACTGGTTTGGAATACACGGCAAAAGAAGTCAAAATAAAAATACACAACATGACTAACCGCTATAGGTATGTGAAATAACTTTTGTTGGTGGTAATTAATTTTTATGTTTTCAGGATTGAAAAGCAAAAAGTGGGTCCATCGGGTGGATCACCTTCTGAGTGGCCCTTGTTCGAGGCTGTTCATAAGGTCATTTGAGGATTTAAAAGCATGGACACGAAAAATCTAGTATATGAAAGCGTATTCAAAGGTAAACTAATTATTTATTAGTAAATTTATACTAAACATTTCCTATTTACATGAGTTTTACTTTTCTTATAGTTGTATGTTAATTATAGTAGTATATTAATTCAAAATTTTAAAATTGCAGATCACTGTACATCTTCTCCAAGTGAGGAATCAACATCAAGATGGCCATCGCCACGTGGTACACCTGAGGCAGTTGCTACAACCAGTTGTGAAGAGCTACAGGAGTCATCTCCGGAGGTGTTTGTGCTACCTGAAGAAAAAGGGAAAATTCCGATGAGTTATTCCAAAAGGAAATTTTAAAAGAAGTGAGGGAAGTGAACAAAACAATGCATGCTGAAATAGATCGAGTAAAACAAGCAGACGAAAAAATCTTCCACTTACAACAACGAATGGTGGAAGTTGAAGAAGCGAGAAATGAAATTCTTAAGATTTTTGTGCGTAACAATAACCCGTAGGAGAACATATTGTAAGTAATTTGAAAACTATGTATTAAACTCCAAGTAAAATATTTATCAAGATATTATTTGTAAGTTGGAAATTTACTGCAAGTTAACTATAGAGGTTCATCTTTTGTTTACAGACAAACTGTAAAGTAAACTACAAAGAACAAGGTTGACTGTAAATTATTCTTTAAGACTGTACTGCCTTGTACTGCAAACCATTTGCTTGTAGGAATTGTGCCATTTCGGCAAAAATATGGGTGTTTTTCCTGGAGCCCTTTAATCTCGACTATTTTGCTTTTGCACAATTCGATTAGCTCTAATTTGGTGAACAACGCCCACTTCACTTTTCTTTAGAACTA
Source organism: Odontomyia ornata (assembly GCA_963969285.1). NCBI lineage: Eukaryota > Metazoa > Arthropoda > Insecta > Diptera > Stratiomyidae > Odontomyia > Odontomyia ornata. The sequence continues at coordinate 126,262,047 of OZ017738.1, read as the reverse complement.
CTAAAAATATGTAAAATCTGTGTTTTTGCGCTTGTTCAATACAAATCTTAAGAAAACGTTTTTCCTTGAAACGCAGATAAACAATATATTATAATTTAAAAAAATTTACACATATTTCGAGGGTAAGTATTCCGCCTTCTTCAGTGTTTGTCATAGAGAAACACTGAGGAGGAGGGAATACTTACCCTTGAAATATATATATGTTTTTTAAAATTATAAGAAATGTCTTATTTGCATTTCAAAGAAAAACATTTTCTGAAGATTTGTATTGCAAAATCTATTTTATCTTAAAGTTTAATATATTTTTAAATTTTAGATAGTAGTGACTGTCTATCAAACTTTAGACAATTACTAAAGTGTTACCGAATACTTTACAGTAAAACTTGTAGTTTACAGTTAACTTTACAGTTTGTCAATAAAGAGTAGAGTAAACTCGACAGTTAAGTTTCAATAAGGTTCCAAATTACAAATAAATAAACTACAAATAAATAGTTTATTGAAGTTTCCTTTCATAGTTTTTAAATTATTGACAGTAGGTTTTCGTATAAGTGAATTTTTATTTTAGCTTTTTTCATTCGTATGTTTCGAATGAAAATGTGTAATGTTATTTTTGGTAATATGTATGTTAAATGAATATATATGATAATGAAATGTTATAATATTTCTTGAAAGGATTCAATTAATAAAGTGCCATTGATTTGGAATAAGAGAAGTGGAAATGTTTTTTATTTGTTATGAGGTAGACATAAATTTATTTTGAGTAATGGGAATAAAACATAGAGAAATATATTTAGTAAATGAAATACAAACTCACCGATAGGTTCACTTAATGCTCTTCTTATGGTCTCTGCTCCTCTGTTGGAATCTGATGCTCTATTATCTACTTCTGGTTGCTGTCTTCCACGGCTTTGCTCATACGTTTTCAACTCCTCAAGCCAATTTGAATTTAGCCGGTCGTTCCTTTCGTTTTAAAAATTGTGAAGCGCACAACATGCTTTGATCAGAAGAGGCCCGTTTTCGATTTTATTATCGATGCCTTTCCCAATACGCATAAAACGGGCTTTTAAGTGTCCAAATGCGTTTTCAACGACTCTTCTGCATTTAGAGAGTGTATAATTGAAGTTCTTCTGTTCCGGGGCTGCTTCAACATGAAACGCATATAGTTTCATCAGCATGTTTGAAAATGTGAATGCGGAGTCTCCAATAATGAAAACTGGAACCTCAACGCCTGATAATGTTTTCGACATTTGCTGCAAAACTACATTCTCCAATTCTACTTTTAAGAGAGAATTCTCGAATATGGATGAATCATTGCAACGCCCTGGTGATCCCACATTGATGTACATGAATCTATATCTGTTGAAGAAACAAAAAACTTTAGTATACTCGCGGATATTATATAAAACTATATATATACCGGTAATCGACTAATGCTAATAACACTGTAGAGTACCAGCCGTTATAGTTGTAACAGTCCGTTCCGTCTTTGACATGGGGTTTAACCTCAATATGGCTTCCATCTTTAATGAAATATGGTGAATTAGGAAATTTGATCACAACAACAAACTTACCTATGGCCCCAAAACATTGCGGGAGGCCTAGTTTTTCAAAACCGTTTATGTTTTCTTCTATGATTTCCTTTGTTAAAGGAAAAATGTTAAAATATTTTCCCCACATAACTTCCCATACTCTGTTACAAAATTCAATGACAATCTTGCAAACAGTGCTTTTACTGATGCCAAATAAATTAGCTACGGTTCGATACTCTGCCGAAGAGCCAAGTGCATAGATTGCTATTGCCACTCTTTTTTAGGGTTTTGTAAAATAATTTTACAAAACCCTTCTAAAATCGCGTCCTGTCTGTCCGTCTGTCCGTCTGTCTGTCCGTCCGTCCGTCCGTCCGTCCGTGTGTCACAGCAGTTTTTCTCGGAAACTACTTAAGCTAGAAACATCAAATTTTGTATGTAGGTGTAAACTGGTGTTCTCTTCAAAGTTCGAATACAAAAAAAAATTTATAAGATATTTAAGGGGGGTCTCCCCATATAGGGGAGTGACCCCCGAAAAAAAATTTCATTGAAGGTGGCCGGTATGGGTATCAAATGAAAGGTCTTAATGAGAACTTTTCAAAACAGGTCTTTGTTTGGCAAAGTTTGCTTCGAGGGGCGCACAGGGAGGGGAAATACACGAAAAATTTGTGTCCCCCCCCCCCCTCGCGATTGGACACCTGTGATCCGAAAAATCTGAAAAAATCAGGAATGTAGGCCTTGGTGAGTACAATAACAACAAATACGTTAGAAGTCGCAATTCACTCAACTTTGTTAGTAATAGTATGATTTATCGATTTTATGTTTTCTTGAATAAAATCTTAACTGTACCCTTAAATTCTATGAAATTCAGTACATAGATGACTATTCATAAGGTTGATCTATCCTGAAAGTTTCATAAAGATTGAATCACATTTAGCGAAGTTGTAGCGGTTTGAATTTTCCTGTATTACTATGGAACAATATGCGCTGCATTTATTACTATGGCAACATATGGCTATGGAACAACATGCGCTTTTTACCGACTCAGACACTACAGTTTTGCTAGGATATGCATGAAAATTTCAGGAATGATAGGTGTCATGAATATCTTTGCGAATCGGTTCAGCTAGTGGTATCAGTAATCGTAAAACAAAATGGTGGCTGTTTTAAATGCGAAGATTGAATAATTTTGAGTTATTTTTTCCCAACTTCAACGTTTAAGGTGCATGCTTTGAACACTTGATTCAATTTAATGAATGACTGAAGATGAGTACCTACAATCAATACTCATAAGCGAAGCAAGTCAAGGAGGCGGGAGAGAGCTCCTAGCAAAAGGGCTTTGTAACCATTCTAGGATTCGAAAAATTGGCCATTAATCGTACAGTACAGGAGAGTGGCTCCTGAAAATAAAAATTCATCAAACGTAGCCGGTATGAGTATGAAATGAAAGTTTTCATGGGAGCTTTTCAAAACAGTTGTTAAACTGTCAGTTTTTGCTTCAGTGGGGGCACAGGGGGGAAATACATGAAAAATGTGTTTCCTTCCTAGCGAATGGATATCTGAAATAATTATCAAGGGAGATATTTATGAGTATAACAACAACAAAAATCTCAGAACACGAAATTCGTTCAACTTTGTTAATAATAGTATGATCTTCGAATTTCATATTTTCTCCAATAAAATCGTTTCTTGATTTTATTCGATCTGGTGACTGCATTTTGTGAATTGAATACAAAACCCTTCTGACATGACCGTAGGTCTGTTTACCCAACTTGTTTTTAATCCAACACAGCTCCTAAACGTAGTATCGCGTCTTGAAATTGATTTGACCGCTACGCATAAAGTTTCAAACGACTGCCTAGTCATTCGGAAATTTTCTTTGAAAAAAAAGTCATCGTTTTCCGCTACGTCATGCTCCCAAAAAGTATGCGAACGAACCTGAAACAATATAAAATTATTTAGTTATAACGGAATGTTAATATTATATGCTTAATAACTTACTAAAGACCATCTTTTTGGGGATGCTCTCCAACTTAAAATTGCACTTAGTAGTAGCACTCTTTTGCGGTGTGCAGCTAAAAGCACCTTCAAATGCTTTCGCCTTTGCGTCTGTTAATTTCTTAATAACAATGATGACAACCCACATCTAAGTTGTAATATCATCAATTGTTTCTTTAAAACTTCGGCTTGATTAAACGAATCCATAATAATTTAAAACTTGTATCTAAACTTCCACTTCAAAATGATTACACTTCGACATTTGTAAAACTGTCACAATGACAAGTAAAATCTGATAACCTAATGGAAACACTTTCAAATCTTCTCAACGAAATCCTGAGATTTGATGTAAGTGGAAACAGGGTATAAGTCTCACCTCTATGTCTGTCAAATTGGGGGGAGGGACATCAGATTTTGGTACATTTCCTCTTCCCCTGCGTCCCTCAAAGCAAAACTTGTCATTTTAAAATCTGCTTTGTAAATTTTTTATCAACACCTTTCATTTGATACCCATATTGCCTACATGCGATAAAATTGGGCGACCCCCCTTAGACATCTTATAAATTTCTTTTTGTGGTGAAACTTTGAAGAAAGCGTAATTTTGCATCTACCTACAAAATTTTATGTTCCTAGCTTTTGTAGTTTGCGAGAAATAGTGGTGTGACACACGGACAGACAGGACGCGATTTTAGTAGGGTTTTGTAAAATTATTTTACAAAACCCTAAAAAATGAAAACACAATACTTTATTTTTATGGCTGTTACCTACATTCTACTTTGAAATACCTTTATCACAAGAAACCTTATGTCTTATGTCTCGCGCTATGTGAAAGGCATTACCACAAACAAATGATATTTCAATAAAATGAGGTAATGTTTGTGTTGTATTGCGCGATATCCTAGAACGTTGTGGGGGGTTAACAGTATTTTACAAGTTCAAGATCCTTTCAATATCAAATTTCTTTCCACGAAATGCCGCAGCATCAGTAAATTTAAAATATGCAAAGAACATATTAAATCGCTCAATTGCACTCCCATAAAACTTGATCTTGTATAATGATTTAAAATCCCCCAAACAAGCGTCCGAAAACCAATATCTCGGGGAATGTTTATTACATGGAATCTTCCCTAGTCCTACATCCCAAGCTTTCTTCTTATTATATTATCGAAGCAGATGTCATAAGACCTGTGCTCCCTATTAAATAAAGGCGTCAACATCCAACGACAAAATCGGGACCAACAAAGACGACAAGGACGACTGACGATGACATCGACGACGAGGACGACTCCCGCCGTCGGTTGTAATAAAATCACAAGAGTATTAGATGATTTTTCTCACATTATTTAAGGTTGTTTGGTACGTATTGATTTTTTCCCGTCGTTTTCACCGACTCGTAAAGGGCTCTAAGATAATTCGGTCAGGTGCAAAATTATGTTTTCTGCGAGACTTATCAGATACCGTTATCTCGCGGGAGCAGGCTTCTACGATAGCATTGGAACTTTTATGAAGCGATAAAATTTTTCATGAATTTTTCGTCGGTGGCTAGGAATTTATTAGGGAAGAACTTGAATCAGGGCGAAGATTGTTTGTATTTGTTTAGTGGAAAGATCGTTTGAAATCTAGGATACACGAGTTCATTGCTTTCAAATTGTTCTATGCAATTCAGTATACAGTTTGACTTTGAAAATTTGTTTGTTGGAGTTTTAGAGCTAAACTATATGTTTAGAGCAGCAAAAGCAAAATATTCTAATTAATGAAAAATGTTGGTTTCATCACCTGAAGTGACTTTTTGAAATTAGAAATGGGATCCATTATTAATAACATTTGTGGTTGTTAGCGACACAAAAATATATCCATTACTTAATAATCATCAGCAATTGTTAACGCTGCATAATGGACAAGCTTTACTTGCTTTGACTTTTATCTCAGCGTAACAATTTGCACTGAAACAAAGTTGAGAAAAGAAGAACAAAAAGTTTTCCTTCATTTCGCCGACCATCATCTGAGCCTCAGTATAGTAAAAAGAATACCTAATGGAAATTGTCGTCGCAGGATACATTATCTCCTGTAGCCTACGTCGCAGCAACGCACCGTCGAGATAAGTGGGTCGTACTTTATCAATGTCTCTGATGTATTACTCAAAATGAGTTTCCGGTGTTAACATCATTTATTGCATACTCTTTGTTATATCGCGCTAATTCCGGAAGATTTATTTTCGAACGGGTCCGAAACCTTGAAGCGAAAGAAAAACTTATTGGGAGGATGTGGGAGATGGATGTGAATTCCAAGGGCGATGACTTATGTGGTACTCCAAGAAAAAACAAAGCCTTCATTTAAAGAACTTTGCACATTTTCAAACCAAACTGAGATAAAAAGCTTTAGTGTGTGGATTGAGTTCTTAGTGGATTTCCTCGATTTTCGCTTGTGGATAGTTGAGGACAAAGTATCAATAAAATGTATAAAACCTAGTCATGGATGAAGAGCAAAAGTTATTTATGACCAGAAAGTAAATATATCTTTGAAGAAAATCAAAGTAAGGCAATCTGGATGATTTTACGGTCTTTGAGAGAATTGTAAATAGAATGATTGGATACATTTTGTTTTCGAATTGTATTTGGAAAATTTATGTTGGATATCAATTATTCAATAAAGACCTTTTTAGGGAACTCTTGTGCGTTGAATTCTTGATTTGACTGTTGGGAACATTGAATAAACTATGGATTTTGGTCAGAACTTAATTACATTGGAGAGTCGGATCCAAGGGTTCATACATAAAATTTATTTTTCATTTAATCCTTCCTCTTGTACAGAGGAAATCTTTCTCCTATTGTAAATTGTGAATATCATGGTTTCAACAAATTGAGTCAACATATTTAGTAGCTTAAATAAGAGAGTTGAATTCAAACTATTAATTTTTAAGGGTATTGTAAAATCATTTTACAATACCCTACTAAAATCGCGTCCTGTCTGTCCGTCTGTCCGTCCGTCCGTCCGTCCGTGTGTCACACCACTTTTTCTCGAAAACTACATACGCTAGAAACATTAGATTTTATAAGTAGGTGCGAAGTGACGCCACCTTCAAAGTTTCAACACGAAAAAAAATTTATAAGGCCTTTAAGGGGGGTCTCCCCATATAGGGGAGTTGCCCCCGAAAAAAAAGTTTTTTTTGCTTTGAGGGGTGCAGGGGAAGGGGAACTGTACGAAAAATTTGTATCCCCCCCCCTCGCAATTGGACACCTTTGATCCGAAAAATCTGAAAAAAATCATGAATGTAGGCCTTTATGAGTACAACAACAACAAATACGTGAGAAGTCGAAATTCACTCAACTTTGTTAGTAATAGTATGATTTATCGATTTTATGTTTTCTCGAATAAAATCTTAACGGTGCCCTTAAATTTAATGAAATTCAGTACATTGATGACTATTCATAAGATCAATCTGTCCTGAAAGTTTCATGAAGATCGAATGGTATTTAATGAAGTTATAGCGATTTGAATTTTCCTGTATTACTATGGAACAATATGCGCTGTATTACCATGGAAACATATGGCTATGGAACAATATGCGCTGTATTACCATGGAAACATATGGCTATGGAACAATATGCGCTTTTTACCGACTCAGATACTACAGCTTTGTTAGGATTTGTATGAAAGTTTCAGGATTGATAGGTATCATGAATTTCTTTGAGAATTGGCTCAGCTAGCCGTATTAGTAATGGTAAAGCAAAATAGTGGCTGTTTTAAATGCGAAGATTGAATAATTTTGATGTATTTGGCCCCAACTTGAACGTTTAAGGCGCATGCTTTTAATACTTGATTCAATTTAATGAATACCTGAAGATGAGTACCTACAATTAATACTCATAGGTGAAACAAGTCGAGGAGGCAGGAGAGAGCTCCTTGTAAATGGGATTTGTAACCATTCTAGGATTCGAAAAAATAGGCCATGAATCGATGATTACAGTACAGGGGAGTGGCCGCTGAACAAAAATTTCATCAAAGGTAGCCGATATGAATGTCAAATGAAAGTTTTTTACAAGAGCTTTTCAAAATAGTACTTAAACTGACAATTTTTCCTTCACAAGGGCAACAAATACCTTAGAAGTCAAAATTTGATCAACTTTGTTAATAATAGTTCATTTTATAACTTTTCCTTTTTTGTCTATAAAATCAAGATGAGACCCTCGAATTTTACAAAATCTACAATTTAAGTTTTCTGAACAATAAACAGCTAAGTTACAGCCGATTGAATATCTAACAATTACAACAACATTAACACGTGATACTAGGGAGATACACGCTTGCAACGGACCTAGACACTACAAATATGTAGGAATTTTGATTAAAATTTTAGAAATGGTTTGTAATATTCATGTGTTATCACGACTAATAAAGTAACGGCGTCAAAACACTCGAAACAAAATAGTGGCGAGTTTCAAATCATAATCACCGTAATAATTTTTCGAACTCAATTTATGAAAGCTGTATATTAGTCAAGTTTTGATATGCAGGATATATTGTTTGATTTACTAATTTTCTTACAATACCCTTCTGGCAGGAGCATCCTCCTGCTACTTCGACTTGTTAGTCTTTGATATTAGATTATAGCAGAATAGTCCTCTTGCCAGAAGAGAACTGTAAAATAATTATTAAATCAAGCCACTTCTCCTGAATATCAAGACTTCACGCATATATATATATATATATATATATATATATATATATATATATATATACATATATATATATATATATATATATATATATATATATATATATATATATATATATATATATATATATATATATATATATATATATATATATATATATATATATATATATATATATATATATATATGCAACAAATAGTATAATCGGCCTTCGTCCGAATACCGAATATTCGGTTAGAAGCTTGGTCGAATACCGAATATTCGGCCGAACTATTCGGTTTGATCAATACACTTATAAAGCAGCATTATTGGTGTTGTTTACACCACAATGTAAATACTTCTCAGTCAAATATTCTTTGCCTTGGAATGTAAACAAAGTTTGAAGCCAGTTTGTGTATATTTCCCAGGATTTCTGATGAATTTCCAGCAAATGCTGCTTGAGGTCGTTTTTGCGCTCAATTGCATCGAATTTCTTTTCCAACCGCCTGAGTTCGATACATTCTACATATGTGGACAAGTCTATTTTCGATCGGTGCGTTGCTTTCCATGCTTTTCGCTCACATTTTGCTCTAATGTAAACAATGAAAAGTGTACTTCAGTCAGATGTGTTTTGCGTTCCCTGTAAAATGGTTCGAGCACTATGCCCAGTGATGAACTCGGTTGAATTCACTTTACCAGTTTCGTTCTTTCCCAATAGTGTTTTGCTTTGTAAACGTTAGCATATGTTCAATTTCACGGTTCAAACCATGGATTTCTTTGAAATTGTTTTATTTGTAATCGATCTTGTGACTTTAGAACAGTATGTCGAGTAAAAAATGGTCTTCAGTTTGGAATTTCTTTGAGCAAAATGACGAAAATTTACGTAGTGTGCAGTGCAAATTTTGTGATGTTAAAATTTCTCGGGGAGGCATTGGGAAAAAAGCTTCAACGTCGAGATTAATTGATCATCTTCAGAATAAACACTATGACGAGTATCAGAAGATACAGAAATCCAACTCGACCTTAATGAAAGAAAACGCAGCAGATAATGCCGTTCTTTGTTCAAGTAAGTCCACAAAACAAGAGAAAACACAAAACGGGATATAAATGATCGAAGGCAGTAAAATATCACCATCTGATTGCCGAAATGATAGCGGTTGATAATCATCCAGTGAGCATGGTTCAAAAACCTGGTTTTCAAAGATTATTAAATGAGACACTGCCGAGATATACGATACCAAGTAGACCGTACCTTGCAGAAAAAATTATTCCTGATCTTTATGACAAAGTGGGAATAAAAATAAACAAGTTGGGTAAACAGACCTACGCTCATGTCAGAAGGGTTTTGTATTCAATTTTCAAAATGCAGTCACCAGATTGAATAAAGTCAAGAAGCATGTCAATGACGATTTTATTGGAGAAACTATGAAATTCGAAGATCATACTATTATTAACAAAGTTGAAAGAATTTAGACTTCTGAGGTTTTTGTTATTGTTATACTCATAAATATCTCCCATGATAATTATTTCAGATGTCCATTCGCGAGGGAGGAAACACATTTTTCATGTATTTCCCCCCTGTGCCCCCACTGAAGCAAAAACTGACAGTTTAAGAACTGTTTTGAAAAGCTCCCATGAAAACTTTCATTTCATACTCATGTTGGCTACGTTTGATGAATTTTTTTCAGGGGCCACTCTCCTGTACTGTTATCATCGATTAATAGCCAATTTTTTCGAATCCTAGAGTTGTTACAAAGCCCTTTTGTTAGAAGTTCCCTCCCGCCTCCTTGACTTGTTTCACTTATGAGTATTAATTGTAGTTACTCAGCTTCAGTCATTCATTAAATTGAATCAAGTGTTCAAAGCATGCACCTTAAACGTTGAAGTTGGGAAAAAATAGCCCAACATTATTCAATCTTCGCATTTAAAACAGCCACTATTTTGTTTTACGATTACTGATATCACTAGCTGAACTGATTCTCAAAGTTATTCATGGCACCTATCATTCCTGAAATTTTCATGCAAATCCTAACAAAACTGTAGTGTCTGAGTCGGTAAAAAGCGCATGTTGTTCCATAGCCATATGTTGCCATAGTAATACATGCAGCGCATATTGTTCCATAGTAATACAGGAAAATTCAAACCGCTATAACTTCGCTAAATATTATGCAATCTTCATGAAACTTTCAGGATAGATCAATCTTGTAAATAGACATCTGTGTACTGAATTTCATTGAATTTAAGGGTACCGTTAAGATTTTATTCAAGAAAACATAAAATCGATAAATCATACTATTACTAACAAAGTTGAGTGAATTGCAACTTCTCACGTATTTGTTGTTGTTGTACTCATCAAGGCCTACATTCGTGATTTTTTTCAGATTTTTCGGATCACAGATGTCCAATCGCGAGGGGGGGGGGGGACACAAATTTTTCGTGTATTTCCCCTCCCTGTGCGCCCCTCGAAGCAATTTTTGCCAAACTAAGACCTGTTTTGAAAAGTTCTCATCAAGACCTTTCATTTGATACCCATATCGGTTACCTTCAATGAAATTTTTTTTTCGGGGGGTCACTCCCCTACATGGGGAGACCCCCCTTAAATACCTTATAAAATTTTTTAGTAGTTGAACTTTGAAGAGATCACCACTTTACACCTACACACAAAATTTGATGCTTCTAGCTGAAGTAGTTTCCGAGAAAAACTGCTGTGACACACGGACGGACGGACAGACAGACAGACGGACAGACAGGACGCGATTTTAGAAGGGTTTTGTAAAATTATTTTACAAAACCCTAAAAAGATGCTTAAAGAGATAGACTATATATCAGTCTCTACAGATATGTGGACGTGTTTGCAAAACTATGTCAGTTTCCTCAGTTTTACTGTACACTGGCTTGACAACAATTTTAACTTGAGGCATGCTGCACTGAATATACAACACTTTGAAGGACAACATACAGGTCAAAATATAGCTAATGTTTTGCAAGATATACGGAGCCGGTGGGGATTACCTGCATCAAACATTCATGCTGTTGTTCATGACAATGGGCGCAATATTGTTAAAGCTGTCAGTGAAGCTAAAATGAATTCTGTTTGTTGCTTCGTATACACATTACAGTGAGTAATCAAAGATTCTTTCAAAATTCAACCTGAGGTTGAAGAAACTATAGATATGGGACGAAGAATAGTAACTCACTTTAATCATTCGGGTACAGCAAAACAAAAACTGAAAAGAATTCAGGAAGAGCTGGGGATAGCCAAGCATAATTTAGTGCAAGATATAACAACACGTTGGAATTCTACTTTCTACATGTTAGAAAGGCTTCTTGAACAAAAACCAGCTATTTCTCTATATTTGACGGATACATCAAGTATATCTAATCTAAGTGCAGTGCAGTGGGAGATTGTAGATCAATTGCTGAAATTACTTAAGCCGTTTGAAGAGATAACCAAAATTACAAGTTCAAACTTCTCCTGCTTATCCGAAGTTATTCCACATGTTGTCACTCTCAACCGCTACTGCGAGAAGGCCGTCTCTTCTGACCTTACACCAAAATTAATATCAATGGCGATTGCCATGCAACAAGCGATGAAAAAACGTTTTCACGGATTGACGATGATAAAAACTACCTGATGGCAACTTTGTTAGATCCAAGGTTTAAGATGTATTTCTTCACGAATCAGTTGCAAAAGGAAAGAGCCCGACAATACGTTCTGCTTGAAGGACTAGTATCAGATAATGACACCAGCAGCGATGAAAGTGCCCGATCTTCTTATTCCATGCAGTCTAAGCGTAAGAGAACCGATGAGTCTGGAGAAGGTTGTCCCATTCGAACATCTTTCTGAGAGTGCTATGAAGAAGTCGTTGCTGAGAGCTTATCGATGATAACAACGGAGTTGAAATTGCTTGAACTTCAAAGAGCACCATATCACGTGACCTTGATAAGTACTTGAGTATGAAAACTTTAAAGAGAAATGACAACCCATTTACCTGGTGGGCTACATATAAGTCAAAGTTTTCCCAAAGTCTAGTCAAACTAGCTGCTAAAAACTTATCGACTCCTGCAAGCAGTGTGTATTCGGAGAGACTTTTCAGTGAAGCAGGAGACATCTACGAAGAGAAGAGAAACAGACTTTTCCCTGAAAATGCGGAAAAGTTGATTTTTCTGCACCATAGCCTACCACTAATTAACTTCAGTTATGATAAGTAAATTTTGTTTTCTCATATACATGAAAAAAAAACAAAGGAATTAAATTTAAGGCAAGAATTTAAATTTATAACGTTCGAATGAAGAATCTAATTGTTGATTTCGCTTGAATTTGATTAATTTCCGGAAATTTCGATTTATTTTAGTTTAAAATAATAATTGGTTACTTTCTATTTGATTCATTACCTATGTACTTTGATCTCTTAAATAAATAACACAGTATATAACGTTAAATTTTAATAGTATTTTTAGATATACCCGTTCCAATAGCAAAACTGCATTTTCTGAGCCAAAAAATGTATATTCTGCATTAATAAAACTTATAGGATTAATTGCATTCTTTTATCATTTCTAACACCAGTTTGTATATATTCGGTATTCGGCGATTTAATATTCGGTATTCGGCCGAATACCAAAAATAGGCCGAATAGGCCGAATACTGAATAGTAACCGAATATTCGTTGCAACTCTAATATATATATATATATATATATATATATATATATATATATATATATATATATATATATATATATATATATATATATATATATATATATATATATAGCATTCCATGAATTGAGTTGAGAAAACTAGTACCGGGTGGGCAATATAGTAGTTTCTTTTTAAATCACATGTTTTTTTGCCACTGGCAGCTGTTTCTCGCTTTAAGCTATGTGAGTGAGTCAGTATTAACCTTCCACGACACAAATGAATCGATTTACGCTTGAAGAACGTTGGGAAATATTGATTTCGAACTGCATGCCGATTTTCCTCAAAAAATCATTTTTTTCTGATGAGGCAAATTTTCATCTCGGCAGCTATGTGGACAAACAAACTGCCGCATCTGGGGCTCGGAAAATCCAGTTGTAATTGTCGGGAAGCCAATGCATCCTCAGCAAGTGATGAGGTTGGAAATGTTGTTTCGGTCAACGGAAAGCCCTACAGAGGCATGATAACCGACTTTTTGTGGCCAAAGATTGAGGATTTGACTGACCTTTGATTTCAACAGTATGGCATGCGATGCCATACAACTGATCAAACAATCGATTATTTGCGCATAAAATTCGGAAATCGTCTAATCTGCCGCCTTGGCGATGTGTAGTAATCGAGCAATTGCCTAGGCAAACTGCTCGAAAATCTTCATAACACTTATCTAAAATTTTAATTGCAGATTCGAAAAGGGCACTTTTTCTAATTATTTCAATTCATAATTATAGATCTGTGATTTCTTTTTATTTTTCTTAAATATAAATTCTAGATCATTTTTTTCTACATTAAAATTAGACTTTGCGTTAAAGTTATATTCTTTATGAGTTTCACCTTTTCCTATTATTACTCAAATTTTTCTATATTATTTTTGATATTAAAAAAAAATTCAGATCTGCAATTAAAATGCGAACATAGCAACAACTGCACATGCACGTATTGCATTGGTGAAGGCAAGTGTGCAGCCAAATGGATGGAAAGCTCATCAACTGCCGTTGAAAGTGGTCCCGCGAGGTGACAGGTAGCAAGAAGAGACGGGGAGTCCGGTTTGAGATCGCGCGCGAGCACATCGCCACGCCATGAACAATAAGGAATAGTGAAAGTAAGGCTCGGTGTGGAATTGGTGATAGTGATCCATTATATCATGCTCAAAAGCAATGATTATTCCAATTAAATTGTTTTAAAATGTCAACGGGAGCATTCCAACTCAGTTTAATGGAAACGTATCTACCCTCTCTAAAACCCTGTCATTGGTGATCATGTCAGTGTAAACTTGAAGTGTTTAGTTATTTATTCCTCTCATCTACACCTCATTTTCCAGGGAAGTTCAAAAATTCACAAAAGAATTAGAAAATCTAAAATCTGACCCCTGGAGTTCTAAAGCACCGTTTCAACCTTGACAACCAATTATCTGGTTGAGGTGGTATCCAACGGCATTTTAAGTGCATATGCATTCCAAAAATCGAGAAAATTCCATCGATTGATAATGGAGCCCGCTATCATACGTACGTCGTATGTTCGCATTACCTAAATCACAGGAATCGGTTCACCATCGCTTTTATTGCCGCGCGGCCGGGTTCGTCTACAATATGGCAACAGTCGTCAACATCATCACCGTCGTAGTCGACGCCAATTTGCAATTTGTGATTGAAAATTGTATGGAATTGGCTCCGCAACTTTTCCGTAGGCACTGCACGCGCACGTGATATCTAAACTGGGTTCAGAATCATGGAATCAGTACCACTGGGCTGGGACGGCGGCTGCTGATCGCCTGAGTCAGGCAGTGAGTGGACCACTGGAGATGGCGAGTGCTGGGACTTTTCGTTTCGTACGAGAATTGTGTGCAAAACAAGACACATGAAGGAGGTGCCAAAGGATTGGATACTATCACCGAAGAATATTTGCGTTGATCGCAAACGTGTCTATATTCTAAAATAGTACAATCTGAGAGCAAAATTGTTACTGAAAAAAAAAAAAATTAACATACGGATTATGGTTGTTGTAAGAAAGATAAAAATAAAAACCCACACGGAACTACTTGTTGATGTAGTGACCCAAATCAGCTGGTCCCAACATCATATATGACTAAGAAAATTAATTTATATACAGTGCAGAAGTTTGACTTCGAATTTTCCTTCCCATCTCAAGTTTTTTGTAAACGTATTAATTGTAGTGCAAGCACTCGTAACGTACATCAAATTTTAGGCAAGAGGAGATTTCGCCCACATCAGCAGCGGGCGCGCGACGAAGATGAGGGTGAGTACCATTTTGGTTTTCCTTTATTTTGCTTGGTATATAAATTCATTTCATATTTCTTTTTAAATTTTTGAATATTGTTGGATTTCTTTTATTTGCTTGGTATACAAATTTATTTCATATCTCTTTCTAAATTTTTAAATATTGTTGCTTTTATTTTTGCTTGGCATATAAATGCATTTCATATTTCTCTCTCAATTTTTAAATATTGTTGGTTTCCTTTATTTTGCTTGGTATATAAATTCATCTTATATTTCTTTCTAAATTTTTTAATATTGTTGGCTTTATGTTTAAAATAAAGGTTAAAGTAGTTTTGTTCTTGATTTGTATTTTTTTTTCTTTCCCGAGCCTCATTATAATGTTTGTTAATTAATTGAAAAAGAAATGAAAAATTGCGAATTGCTAGAATACCCAAGCCTCTGTCTTTCCCGATTTGTCCTCTGAAGTAACAACTCTTTTGACCCTTAGTAGGTTACCTAATTCTCGACTTCGTTCGATATTTATTTGAAGCCTTTTCCGAAATTCGTGGGTGCGAAAAATATTTTTGTAGTGGGTCTTGTACTTGGGAAAAGAACATTGCAACGCTAGCTTGCCAGCGCAATCACGCTTCCCTAGACAAGACCAAATCTCGGCATATCCTACTATCCTCTTTCGCCGAGGCAGCAGATCAGTGCTGCAGTCCTTCACGGACATTTATACCTACGTATTTACTACAGATTTCAATTGGCCGCCTCGAAGCTGCGATTTGACACCGTTGGACCGCTGTGAAAGATCGACGTTATGCGAAAAACCCATAAACGATTCCAGCACTGAAATCGAATATTCAACAATCGGTTGCTCAGGCAGCACCCGAAACCATCAAGAATATCTTGGAAAATTAGGCTGGGACGATAGCCTACTGTCACGTCAGCCGTGGCAGCCATATGAA
Organism: Odontomyia ornata; assembly: GCA_963969285.1. Taxonomy (NCBI): domain Eukaryota; kingdom Metazoa; phylum Arthropoda; class Insecta; order Diptera; family Stratiomyidae; genus Odontomyia; species Odontomyia ornata. Next base: position 126,245,986 of record OZ017738.1, on the reverse strand, counting down.
TGAAATTGTATTTCAAAACTAACAAATATAAGAAAAAAATTTGATTTTGGTTCATTTTATGGCATTTTTAAAAAGAAACTTTTATTACACAATTTTTCTAAAATTTTCATCAATGTCCTTACATATTTGTGGTGTTTGGGCCCTCTGCAAAAATGTATTTAGACAATATTACATGTGATTATTGTTGGAATTGATGTTTTTGATCGTCTATAACTAAAATGTTTACGACTCGATGTTTATGAAACTTTCAGAAAATATGCCTTACAAATTGAAAACTTCAGATAACAATTTTTGGGAAATTTAAGAGTCATTTTTGGACTTTATATATGAAAACGTAAAACTTATATAATGTACTGTTTATTATGAACAAAGTTGATCGAATTTTGACTTCTAAGATATTTATCACCTTTGCACTCATAACGACCTACTTTCATGATTTCTTCCGATTTTTCTGTCCAAAAATGTCCAATCGCGAGGAGGGAGAGGACACGCATCTTCCGTACATTTCCCATCACCCTACACCCGTCTTTGCAAATGCTTCTCACCGCGACCTTTCATTTGATGTTCTTATCTGCTACTTTTCGTGAAAAATTTTGTTGAAGCGTCACCCACCTACGTGGGAAGACCCCTTTAAACACTTATAATATGTTTTTTGCACTGCAGCCTTTGAGAGAGGACCAATTTGGGCATACCTACAGAATTTAATCACTCGAGCCTATGTTACAATATTTGCGAGAAAATTTACTGTGACGCTGAACGGACGGGCGGATAGATGTACAGACAAACAGACAGGTCACGATTTTAATAGGGCATTGTAAAAAAATATTTTAACAACAACATAAAAGTCAATTGTGACTTAGAAATTTTGTAAGTTTGATTCCAAATTGCCAAAACACTTTATTTAAATAAGGGTGGTTCAACCAAAACGAACGATGTTAATTGTAAATAAAACAAAAAGCCTTCTGAAAATTATATTAATATTTTTTATTTTAATAGAAGAATCTATGACAATTATGTGTCAAATAAAATATTGCCCAAATGCTCACCACGGCTACGGCGGCATACTTCTATCCAATGGTCCATATTTTCAATGACTCTGAGATATAATTGAGGTTCAATTTCGTTAATGTGCAGAATTATCTCATCTTTTAGCTCTTGAGTTGTTCTTAGCTTATTGACGTATACTTTCTCTTTTAAATGTCTCTAGAGAAATAAGTCCAACGGTGTTAAACCACATGATCGTGGCGGTCAATTAACACCGCCATAATGTGAGATAACACGGCCATTGAATTTCTCGCGCAAAAGGTCCATTGTTTCGTTGGCTGCGTGGCAAGTGGCACCATCCTGTTTGAACCACATATCGTCTAGGTCCATAACCTCAATTCTTGGCCACAGAAGTCCGTTGCCATCTCGCAATAGTGAACACCATTAACGGCAACTGCTTGGCCGTCCTCATTTTCGAAGAAGTACGGCTCGATGACGCCGCCAGCCCATAAACCGAGCCAAACAGTGACTCTTTGTGGATGCATCGACTTTTCAATAATCACTCGTGGATTCTTATTTCCCCAACTGCGGCAACTCTGCTTGTTAACGAATCCACTAGGTGAAAGGATGCCTCGTCGCTTAAGATGATTTTCTTTGTAAAGTTACCATTCCCTTTTGTCTGTTGAACCAAACATTCGGCGTATTGCCGGCGCTTGAAATGATCAGTAGGCTTCATCTCTTGAGTCAATTGCACCTTGTAAGTGTGTCAATTCAAATCTTTATTCAAAATTCGCATCAGTTATGTTCGTGAGATGTTCGATTGTTGGGCACGACGACAAGTCGAGGTTGATGGCTCTTCTGCCACACTATCGCAAACAATAGGCCGAGCATGCACAGGTGATTTCACATTTTCTGCAGAGCCGGTTTGCTGAAATTCGTGCACAATTCTCCTGATTGTGGGCACATTTGGTCGATTATGCTGATCATAAAAATCACGAAGTGAACGAAATGCATTTTGATTTGAACGCCCATTTTCATAGAAGGCTTCAACAACCTTAAAGCGCTGCTCAATTGTGCACTTCTCCATGGTTGAATTTTTCAAATACTGAAATAAAGAAATGTCAAATTAAGTTGGGCGAAAAACTTGACATTAACGTGTGACTCAGAATTAACATCGTGCATTATGGTTGGACCACCCTTTATGAACAACTGATTATTTGGAACATTTTAACACTTTATCAACCGGCAATTTTAGATAGAATCTATGCAATATCACTGTCTTTATTATAATAGATTGGAGTGAAGAAAAAACATTCTGAATAAACTTAAATAAATTTTATTTATGTTGATCGTGTGACGATATTCGCAGGCTATCGTAGTTTTACTTTTAGATAAGATACCAGCCACTTTACTAAATACACTTAGAAAGTTTATTAAACATGTCAATACAAAAATCTAGATTCTGCTTTGCTAAAACAATATCAAGAGAAAAGGAAATGGAATGTATATTGAGTCCATAACAATCTATGTATTCCTGCAACTGGTGCCCCCGTAAGGACAAGCACCTTCAGAAAAACAAAAAAGAAGACCACGTCTGAACAGCAGTTTTAAAGATTGTATAAACATCTATTTCCGAGGAACTCAAATAAGAATCAATTTTGAAAGCTATTTGTAAGTTTTTGAAGATTCTTCAATTTAAATCAAACAAGAAGCAAACAGTCGGAAAGAAAGGAAGTTGACTATATTTACTACTTTCCGCCACTGGGGTTGCGTAGGAACCATACCCGATGTGACACTCGCTTCGGAGTCCCTGGTACCCAGAGTACACAACTGGCGAGTACTAGAGGACTACTCGGCTAGTAATCACCAGTATATAGCTGTTGAGATTCACGACGGTGCCACTCTGCGTGCATATGCCCAAACTTCAATCCTCGGATGGAGGACTGGGAGGATGGACGTTGAGAGGTTTGCTGACGCGCTTACGGCAGGCGCACCGTTGCTGGGAGCTCCGCCAGGGAGTGGAGGGCCTACAGCCAAGGACTTGGTGAACTCAACTATGAGTACCATCATAGCTGCTTGCGAGTCTTCCATGCCCCGTCGGAAACCCCGACATGGTAAGCCTCCAGTATACTGGTGGTCAAACGAGATCGCCGAACAAAGAAGCGAGTGTCACAAACTTCGGCGAGAGGCCCAGTGGGCGCGAACACGGGAGGAGGCAGACACTAGGCTAGCAGCATACAGGTCCGGCAGGAAATATCTTCGCAGGCTTATTAACAAGAGCAAGGCCCGATGCTGGCAAGACCTCGTGGACGATGTAAATAGGGATCCGTGGGGCCTTGGCTACAAGCTGGTCATGGGGAAACTTGGTGCCCTACGGAAGCCTTGTATACATGACGCGGAAAAGATGGACGCGATAGTGCGGGGACTCTTCCCCGCCCATTCCGTCCGTGTTGACGCTGTCCATGGTGAAACAGCAGTCGAGTGCCCACTCTTCACACAGCTGGAATCAGAGGAGGCAGTCCTCTCCCTGAAAGCGAGGAAGGCTCCAGGTCCAGATGGTGTTCCAGCTGAGGTTTTGCAGCTCGTCTATCACCATTGTCCTGACTTGCTGCTCAGCACATTCAACGCTTGCCTAGGGGACGGGGTTTTTCCGGTACGATGGAAGGTGGCGCGGCTCGTGCTGGTCAGCAAGGGGAAGGGAAATCCCGAATCGCCGTCTGCATACCGTCCGTTATGCATGCTAGACACGGCTGGGAAAGTGCTAGAGAAACTCATCAAGGGAAGCCTCACTGACGCGATTCGTGCTGCTGGGGACCTATCTCCTCGGCAGTACGGCTTTAGAGCAGGACGTTCTACCATTGATGCGATTGCAGAGGTGGTGAACGCGGTCCAAAAGGCAGAGGCATATAGTCGCACCAAGCCACGGATCGTCCTGTTGGTGACACTCGACGTCAGGAACGCCTTCAACTCCGCTAGATAGGTGGATATTCTGGACACGCTGGAAAACTCTTTTTAAGTTCCAGAATATCTAATGCGGCTTTTGAGGAACTACCTAAAGGACCGAAGCCTGCTCTACGACACGACACAGGGCCAACGGAGGATGGAAATTACATCGGGTGTTGCCCAGGGATCTATCCTTGGTCCGGATATGTGGAACGTGTCTTACGACGGGCTACTGAGACTTGAGATACCAGATGAGTCGCGCTTGGTCGGCTATGCGGATGATGTTGCGGCTCTGGTCGCCGGACGCACCGTTGAACAAGCGCAACTTAGGCTAGGTATGCTAATGCGCCGAGTGAGGGACTGGATGACTGCTCGCGGGCTCAGTTTAGCACTGGAGAAAACCGAAGTGGTCATCTTGACAAAAAAGAGAATCCCTAGAGTAAGGATGATCAGTATTGGAGATATACAGATCGAATCAAAGCCAGCGGTGAAGTACCTGGGGCTACTGATAGACTCGAAGATGAGTTTCTCTGAGCTAATCAGGGCAACGGCTGAGAAGGCTGCTTCCGGAATATCGGCCCTGAGTCGACTTATGGCCAACGTAGGGGGACCCAGCCCATCAAGAAGACGCCTCTTGATGAGTGCTGTAGGGTCAGTGCTAATGTACGGAGCAGAGGTATGGGGCGACGCTCTCAGCAAGGAGGTATACCGAAAACGATTGGCACAGGTACAGAGAAGAGGAGCACTGAGACTTGCATCATCGTATCCAACAGTCTCCGACTCGGCGGTGAGAGTGATTGCAGGCGTGATACCTGTCCCCCTTCTTGCTAGAGAGCGCCGCGCTATTTACCTGCGCCGAAACGAGGATGCGAGGGAGATGGTTGTCCGCGAGGAGAGACAATGCTCGCTCAACGATTGGCAGCAGTCTTGGAGGAATTGCACGAAAGGAAGGTGGACTGCGCGCCTCATCCCGGATGTGAGACCGTGGCTAAATCGAAGGCATGGTGAGACTGACTTCTATCTGACCCAGCTTTTGAGCGGGCACGGGTGTTTTCAGTCTTACCTGCACAAGATCGGTAAGTCACGGTCTCCCGATTGTCGGTTTTGCCCAGGAGAGGAGGACAATGCCTGTCACACATTTTTTGCGTGTACCAAATGGGCCAGGCTGCGAAGGGAACTCTACAGGGAGACGGGAGAGCTCACCCCGGATAATATAGTTGCGGTGATGCTCGAATCGGTTGACAAATGGAACCAGGTGGCACATTACGCTCGGGCAGTCCTAAAATATAAAAGGGACTCACAGCAGCCGGAGGCACTGGGGCTGGGGGATCGCTCTTCTGGCAATTCCTCTTCCCCTCTCCCCTTCTGCTACGAAAGGGACTCCCCAGCTTGAAGGCGCCCCACGGCGTAACAAAACGAGACCTGGCCCGAAGTAATATGTCAAACGGTTCCAGGCTAGGTTCTCAGATTGACAGGGGAGGTGTTTAGTGGGTAGTCCAAAGGTATCCTCCATGGGAGTCCCACACTCCCAGACTCGGTGGGCATAAATGCCTTCACCTTCCTACCACAAAAAAAAAATTGTTTTTTTTCAATATATGAAAATTTCATTGCAATATTGTAGTTTTGTACTGACGCGAGAGTTTCCGTTTAGTCGTAGTATTAGTGTACAGTTTAGCAGTTGTGCGTGAGTAATGTCATAACTTATTAGGTTTCTCAAAAAATGTTAAAGTTCCTTCCGCGGAACTTGAAATGAGAACACCTTTAAAGTTTACTTTTAAATACAACACTTTATTGAATATTAACTTATTATCTAACACTGTTCACTTATAGTTACTTAATAACTTATGCACTACTTGACACTGAGGTTTTTCCTTTGGATTAGATCGAACTTCGAACTAGAATTGAGAGGAAGATCAATTGTATCATCTTCATCATCGTGGGTGATCTCTATCGTGAGATATGCTGACTTGGACTCTGGTCAAGGATGAGACAAGGAATTTAATTAAGTTTGGTTTGTTTATACAAAATATGGTATGATGTGTCTATATGACAGGAAGTGGGATGTTAATTAAATCGCGATATTGATATGCAACAATGTTGATAATGGGATATGGAGACAATGTTGCAATTGTGTACTTTGTTGCAATAAGAATTGAATATATGAATTGAATATACTCGTATATATGAATACTAATAGGTAAGTAATTTGTAAATGTAATATATCTAGGATGTTCAGGTGTTGAATCTAGTGGTAATTAGGGAAGGTTCAGGTAGTTTAGGGCTTGTAACTCGTGCAGTGTTGTGATTTGAAAGAAAAATGCCAAACGCTGATGAATTTCAGGATGAGCTAGCTCAGAGCATACCTCCAGCTGAACCCAGACTAAATGCAGTATCAATTAAACCGTACAACTTCATATGATTGGAGTGAGATAAAAAACTAAATCAACTGGGATGTAAGATGACGAGTTTTCAGTATTTTAATATTTCACAAAGTTGTCTTATAATATTTGATCCAAATTTTAATAGACACAGGTGCGGATAATTCCATTTAACCAACACCTAAACCCCATTCTGTTTTGCCCGCTGCAATTAAATTAGCTACAGGAAATTGTTCTGCTATTAATACATTTAACTACAGGCTATTAACACTTAGCCTGGGCTTTCGTTGTTCTTTCTCATGAAAGCTCATGATAGCAGATCTATCCTATCCCTTATTGTGCACAGAGTTCCTGTACCACTATGGATTGTTAGTAGATTTGGAGATCAAAGTTCCTGTAGATCCCTCAACCTCATTGGAATCTCAAGAGAAAGTCTCGCTTAGTAATAATCTCATTCTTTCGCCAATTTTTGAAGATGTTGCAGACAAGAAGATTCGTGCACTCCTTCAGGAATTTTACAGCATTACTACCGATAGTAGTTTCACTGGACCAGTTAAGCATGATGTACAGCACCAGATCAACGCTACTGGATTCCTATTATTTTCAAAGGCGCGTACATTACCACCTGATAAATTAGCTGCTGCAAAGAAAGAATCCGAGTTTATACTTCAGCAGGGTATTTGTCGACCGCCAAAGAGTTGTTGGTCTTCACCCTAACATATAATACCTAAACAAAATGGACATTGGAGACCACGTTGAGACTATCGACGACTAAACGTTCAGACCATTCCAGACCGCTATCCTCTACGTCTCATCCATGATTTTGCGCAACAATTGTCAAACTACCGCATATTTTCAACTTTTGATCTTGCTAAGGCTAATCATCAAATTCCTGTAGCTCCTTAAGATATTCCAAAGAAGGCAATTTCCACACCTTTGGGACCCTTCGAGTTCACAGAGATGACTTTTGGAGTGTGCAATGCAGCATAAACCTTTTAGAGATTCATACACTCTATACTATGAGACTTGAACTTTTTTTCGTCTATCTGGATGATATTTTGGTCACTTCTTCCAAGTCCGAGGATTTAGTAGATTTGACACACATTTTTTACCGACTTCTTGATTCTGGCCTTGTTATCAACGTTGAAAAATGCAAATTTCTTCAAACAAAAGTGAGATTTCTTGGCCACTTATTTACCCCTGAAGGTACTAAACCAGCTTCAGGCAAAGTTCAAGCAATTATAAATTTTCCAAAACCCAAAACTTTTAAAGACTTAAGGAGGTATTTGTGCATGTTGAATTTCCAGCACAGATTTCTATCCAATGCCGCCAATCAACATTGCATTTTGAACAAATTCTTGTCTGGACCTAGGCTAAAGCATCCCGTGGGACTGAATGGTCTCAAGAAGCCGCTTTGGCTTTTAAAACCATCACGCAGCATTTAATTGATTCAACGTTTTTGGTATTTTCTCAAGCTGACACTCATCTTTCATTATTCGTAGATAATGCAATAATTGCCACCCTTTAACAAAAGGTGAATAACCTCTGGCAACCGCTGAGTTTCTTCTCTAAACAATTGAACTCTCCAAGGACATCCACGTGCACGTATTTTACAATACATTCAACAGAGAAGAGAGCCCTTCACAAATGTTGTTTTAGCAGCAAACATGATAAACTTGGACAATACTGCGGTTATTTTATTTTTCTTTTTATTATTATGTATTTAGTTTATTTAAAATTATTTTAAATTAGTTTTAATTTATAGTAAAGCCAGATTTTCAACGAATAAAGTCTCAAATAAATTTTTAAGATACGTAGTTTCCAGTACGATAAGCATTTGCCTTTTATTTTCACTCATAAGGGTTGAGTAAAGAAAGTTAGAAGGGTTTTGAAGCCAACATGCGAAATGCAATCACTAGCAATGAATAAAGGCAAGAAACTTGTCAAAGAGATGTGCACGTTTATAAGAAAATCCATTGCTTCTGTAATTTCAACGGTCGTCATTTTGTTGCAAACTAATAAAAATCATTCAAATCATGAGTTCTCAAAAAAAGTTTATATTATTGATCTTATTCGAAAATTTCAAGAATATCAAATCAAAACTGCAGTATCAGATTCAATGGAAAGTCCGTAAAATATCAAAATCATGTATTATTGTTGCTGTAATTGGAGAAAATTCAAACGCATATAATCTTCATCAAACTCGCAGAGTACTAGGGTCTTGTGTAAAACTACTTAAATATCGGTTTTCATTGAAATTAAGGGTATCCATACGATTTTATTGAGGAAAATGTGAAATTCGATCTTCATACTATTATTAACAAAGTTGAGTGACTTTTGACTTCAAAGGTATTTGTTGTTGTTGAACTTATAAATATCTATCTATCTCCACAATTTTTTTCAGATTTTCCGGATCACAGGTGTCCAATCGCGAGGGGGGGGGGGGGATACAAATTTTTCGTGGATTTCCCCTTCCTGTGCGCCCCTGTCGAAAAAATACCAGTTTGAGCCCAGTTCGGCTTCCTTTGATGAAACTTTTTGTTTTTCAGGGCCCACTCCCCTATATGAGGAGAACCCCCTTAAGCACCCTGTAAATTTTTTTTATAATGAAACTTTGAAGAGGGCGTCACTTGACACCTATGTACAAAACCTTATGTTTCTAGCTTATACGGTTTGCGAGAAAAAGTGCTGTGACACACGGACGGACGGACAGACGGGGCAGACAGGACTTTAGTAGGGTTTTGTAAAATTATCTTACAAAACCCTAAAAAATTGATCGTCACAATCTTCTTCTATTCTTGGTAGCGTTACAGCCCCTCCCAGTCGTTCGCTTCCTGCAATAAGCACCTCCAACTGTCTCGGCCCGTTAACCGCGTCCTACAATTTCAAAATCCGAACAGCGATGAACTGTCCGCGTCAACTGTGTCAGACTAGCGTTTCCCAGTTTCCCCACTGTTTTCTACCCTTCAGTTTTCCTAACGAATAACTTTTTCCGTATCTGTTGTTTGTCCATAAGATTCATTTGGCCAGCCCATTCCGCAGTCTTACAATCCTCCGGCTCGTCAAAAATTTTATACAGCTCATGGTTGTATCGAATTCGCCATTGGTCTCTGTCTGGCTTCCCCTCAGGACCCGTCTTTCGAAAACATTCAATATGTTGTCAGATGCTTGAGTTAGGTTTCATATTTCACACTCATAGCATAAGTTTCATCGCAGATTTGTATACTTGGAGCTTTGATTTTTCTGTGTACGCAGCAGATCTTCAAGGTCGTCAAAACGGAATAAAATATTTTATTTGCGAGCTGTATTCTTCGGCCTACGACCGTCTCTCTCATTATCGTGTCTTTCATTACCAGCCCAATTATAAAATTTGCCCAAAACTTCGATACTGTATTCGCTAAGTGTGATATTTTATGTATTTGAAGTATTTTTCCTCGATTGCGTCATGAGTTTTGTTAAGTTCTCATTGATTTGTAATTTCGCTACGCTGTCAAGTTTCAGGAAAAGTTCTTTGGCGGTTGTTAACGACTGTGATAAAATGTTAATGTCATCTACATAGGCTACCACTTGGATTGACTTGTATAAAAACGACATTTTGTATCGACCAATAGCATCCTGGTGACATATTCTGGAGCCAAATTGAATAGCGATGGGGCGTGCCTGTTTAAGTTTAATGAAAATTTAGTGTACACCTATGTTGAACTCCCAGCAGTTTTCAAGTACCTGTTTGGCAGTAAACAATCGATCTAACGTCGATCTACCTGCTGTAAGGCCACCTTGATACTCCCCAATAAAACTGTTGGCGTATCATCTGATTTTATTTTGTGAGAATCTTGAAAATATTTCGTACGCCGTACAAAGTAGTGATATGCCCCTTTAGTCATTGCACCGAAGGAACTCCTCCAAGAATATCTCTAGGCTTTCAATTTTTTGGAGCTGTGTGAAGGATTAAACGGTTTCTTAAAAAATGATGTCCATCTTTCCTTAATCCTGCTTTTGGCAGCGAGGATGTTGTCGACCTCATCACGGTAGAGCATAGTCTTGGGCTGATAATTACGCTACAAGCTTTTCACTACTTTGTATGCTTGGCTTGTATTGCACTCGCTAGAATTACATCAATACTTCTCAATGATTCATCGTAGTATTTTTTTCTAAATCTAATGATCTTATTCGCTATTCTTCTGAGATTTTTAAAATTGTTCTCTCTTCGTCCTGTTTTTCATACGTATATGTTCCTTTTGTGCCTGATTTCTTTTGTCTAACGCATTCTGGCACTCATCATCGAGCTAATCGTTTCTTTTGCACCGGGCTTGATGTGTGATCGTCTGTTTTATCATGGTTTTAATAGCCGCTCTATACCACCCATAGCTCTTTTCTTGTTTGCAGTGATGTATCTGAAAAGATGGATGGTAGCTGGTTGTCGAGGGTCTACGTGAAATGTTTTGCAACGGACGCTGTTTGGAGCCTTTCGATGTTGAATTTCTGTAGAAGGCTGGTCTTTGCTTAGTACGCCTTTGAAATATGACATTGATAAGTTAATTTGATAGAGTAATGATGCGAGTTACAATTGGCTCTTCGGTGTGTATAGATGTCAAGTATGCTCGAGGTCCAACGTTGTTAGATCAAAATATGTTCGATGTAGTATTGTGTGTTGCCAGCTAATGATACCCAGGTCATTTTATATATGCGTCAATGTGGGAAGCAAGTCGAGCATATGACTAGATTTCTGGTACATGCAAAGTCAATCCAGCGCTGGCCGTTGTCATTCGTTTCATTGCCAGTATGTTTAATTTATATTGACTGACCTCTTGGACCAGGGTAGTTCAGTGATCTAATATTCCTGGATCCTATGCCATATTCCATTTTTCGGTTGCGAGTTCATTGCCGTGGATCCTATCCATTCCGAGTTTTTGTCGCAGCCTTCGAAACAATGTAGATTTTTCCGAGGACGGGCAGTTAGCAATTCCGGTGGAATGTTTATTACTTTAGATTCTGACCCCAGACCCGGAAGACTCGCCTTCACCCTCTTATGTCACCAAAAAGGAGGTGTAAGTAGGATTTAGTAGCAGAGTATTTGCAGTTATTGGCATTTCTCGGTAATTAATGGCCCACCATTGGGGAACCAGTAAACCCAATGATCGACACCGAGACAGTTTACTGCCATTTGGTCGTGGGATTTCGAATGAGGAATCATAGAATTTGGGGGTGGGGAGAACAAGGGTATCCCTCTCCCTTTCTCAACTGGGCTTGGAACCGTTTCCGGTGGAGTTTGACGGTCAGAATACTCCTCTCAAAACGTCAATTAAATATTTGAGCATTCACTTATTAATCTTCATATCTCTATCGACAACGATCTTCGAGCTACATAAAAATTTATTCTTATCCCATTTTTAGGGTTTTTTAAAATAAAAAAAATTATGATGGTAGGTGTTTATGAGTACAACAACAACAAATACATTAGAAGGCGAAATTCGCTCAACTTTGTTAATAACAGTATGATCTTCGAATTTCACATTTTCCCCAATAAATCGGTACCCTTAAACTAACCGAAATTCGATATATACGTAGTCCTACTAAGGGTTCTTTAATTTTTTAAGTTTGATGAAAATCAAATGATATACTCGTATACGGAAGTTGTAGCCATTTGAAATTTCTCCAATTACAACAACAATCACACATGATTTTGGTATTTTATGGACTTTCCATCCAATCGGTCACTGCAGTTTTGATTTGATCTTCTTGAAATTTTCCAATAGGGTCAATAACATTAATATTTTTGAGAATTCATGAATTGAGTGATTTTAGTTTGTTTGCAACAAAATGGCGACCGTTGAAAGTAGAAAAACAATGGATTTTCCTATGAACGTGCACATCTCTTTGACATATTTCTTGATGTTATTCATTGCTGGTGACTGCATTTCTGAGAAGTTGGGTACAAAACCCTTCTGACATGAGCGTAGGTCTGTTTACCCAACTTGTTTCATATAGAACTATTGTTTAAACAATGTTGCAGGCAAAAAAGACAGATATTTCAATGGTAAATATCCCTCGTCCAAATACATTGATTTTGTTCATATGGTGTTAAGAAACGAATTTTAATAATTTTTAGAGTTGTTGGCGATTCTACTGTACCATAAGTGGAATGCTGAGAAATGATAGTCCAATGTATCTTTTGTAGCTAACTAACTAACTATGGATGGAAGGCGAAATTCGTTTTAATATTTTTTTCTAGGAAAACTCAAGGAGGATATCAAATGAAAGGTCTTGATGAGGTACACTAAAATTGAATGACTGGTTACAAGGTATACAGAAGAATGGACAGAATTTCATAAATATATGGATAGAAAATGAAATATGCTTCTTGTTGAGACTGACAATAAAGTTCTTTTTGGGCATTTTCTTCAACATTTGGAAAAGTTTTCATGTCATGAATATGTCAAAGAACTTGTTCATGATGTTATATTGATAATTTGAAAGTAAAATACGAGTATAAACTGGTTACTGGAAAATGTTTGCGTTCGTTTTCCTCAATTTAAGCATTAATTGTAAATACCAATGAGCGTTTGTTGATTTTTATTATAATTGACCCGTAAAATATCTACATTTCATATACTTCGTTGCAGCTCATCAAGCAAAAGATTCTTCTGTGTCAAAATTTTCCCAACATTATTACCAATTTCGCCTTTTAATATTGCGAAGAACATACTTCATTGAATACAACTTGATATTCTTGAAGGTTTCAGATATTTTAATCGTTTATATTGAATTATCTAAGTTTTGTTGACTTTTATCATCATCGTCATCACAGCTGTTCAGTCCATCTTCTTTTGCTTCTTGTAGGTGTCGCATCCCGCTATCTCATTCCGTCGACTATATCCTTCTATATCCTTCCTGTCGTCGCATAGTGAGAATCATCAGGCTCCAATACAGTGCAAGGCTTCATCATGAGTTTAATAGAAGTCAATTTTATGTGGGGTTGCTACCACCACGCTCCCGCGCTCACCACCTCCGTCATTGGAAAGATATTCAGCACATACCACAAGAAGGTGGCAGCGCGATTTTAACCAGCTGCTTGATTTTAAGACTCAATTTGAATGGAGAAAATGTGATGTTTATGTGTTTATGAATCCTACTCTTATTTTCAAAACTAAGCGTGCTTGGACTTTTCCAGTCCTAGTTATCCTTGTTCTTGTAATTAGCTATTTGATTGTTTTTCCGATTTTTCAGATTACAACTACGCCTTGGATGGGGTGGGAGTGGGTATTCAATCATTGATAGTGTTGTTGGAGTAACTCGTTTGGATTGAACGCACGACCCCAAACTTCACATTTTATACAAAGAATAACTGCTGCGACGGACGGATGGGTTGACAGCTTATGATACAAAGCCCTTAAAAAGCAGTAAACACAATCATAAATTTTGATGCTACCTTCAAACACCAACAAAACTTTCCGCAGATTTTAAGCTGATAAAAAAGTTTTTGGTAACGCTCCCATTTCATTTCAAACATTTTCTCATTCCTTTTGCTCTGCTCAGATCAGAGACGAACGCTTTGTAACGGTCGTCTTTAGAAACAATTTTCACGCATTATTCACTCATACTCGCATCATGCAATCTTGCGAGTTTTCAAATGGTGACATTTCACGTGAAATCTACCATTTTATTGTGAAATCCCGTTCCACAATCTTTTAAGTGTCAACTATGACACACAAACAACACCATCTGGCCAACTTTATTCTCTCTCACAAACTTCTTTAAGCGCTCTCCCATTCATTCAAATGAAATGCTTGCGTCTATGCCATTGACTTTTATCCTGTCTCCGGCCTTTCTATTCCCATTCATTCCGTACAATATTGCGGATCTCGTTGAACCTTATGTAAATTTTACGAATGCTCCATAATCCGATCCTTCGGACTGGATGTCAGTCAAGCTGACTAAATGGACATAGGAATGACATCCGTTTCCGTCATTGGATTTTCTAAATAATTCCCATGAAATTGGTTAGCCACAACGGCTGCTATTTCTCGGCCTGTTAATTATAATACGCCAGAAAGCATTTGCTCTTGGAATTCTGCTGAAAATGTTATTAAAGAATTCTTGAAATTTTTGTCGGGTTTTGAAATAATTACTGTTTTATATTTCACTCAGTTGAAATTCGGGTAAGTTGAGGCAACATTCTTAATAACAAAGAAGAAGAGGTATTTCTAGCAGGACCCAATCTTAAGTTAAAGTGTAAGTATCTTTTGCATCTAATTGTGCTGTCTTTTCTGTAGTAAGTTCCCGTTAAAATTGAGCTTCTTCGAGTCACTTACACCTTAAAAAATTGTTAGATACTCACACCCACATACATCCGTAAAGTTTTCGGATTCCAGGCACATTGCCCAACACTCCAACAAAAAAGATGAATAGCCTTCTCAAATATCCTATCAATTGCAACAATTCTATTCAGTCCTAAAATTCTCATGTCCCTTTTCCAATGATGCTCGTTAGGCAGCTCTAATTTTCCTGGAGATTAGCTGCTTGATGGTTGATAATATTTTCAGATTTACACAATATCCGAAAGGTCAACAATTCTTAATAAGATTACGGAAAAGGAGATTAAAAAGTTTGTTGCAGGAAAAAAGAGATTATTGAGTCTGAAAATTGAGCGAAAGCATAAATTGGGTGGAATGAAAACGAACTAGCACGTAAGAGGGTGAAAAAGATCTCTATTTTTAAGAATTTCAATTGATATTGACACGATATGGAATAAATTGAGGGAATTGGTTGGGTTATGAATTATATTTAAGGAATTATGGGAGAACTTTTGTTGGATGATGGTTATTATTGGATAAGAATTCTTTTGTATGAAATAACTCACACAAAGTTCTTTTAAACAATCATCAGCCTAAGAAAAGATATTTCGGAAAAAAGATATTGCAAGCAAATAATCGAATGGGATGTAAATATTGGTAAGTCTAAAAAGTATTGAGCCTTTTTTGTCATTTTTCTATTGAATATTTCTTTTGTTTAAAATGGATTTTATTTAAGTACATATTGTCCATTATTATCGATGACCTTTTGCTATTTTTCGGATGGAGCCATTATTCCATCTGTGTAGAACTTCTGTGGTATATTGCCGAAAAACATGGCCAAGTGATTTTCACAGTCCCTTTTTGAAGTGAATTTCTTTTCATTATTGAAGTTTTGCAGAGACCGAAACATATGGTAATCTGATGGTGCAAGGTGTGGACTATGCTTATTTGTTTATTTCAGAAATCAACTTACAGTCTACTAGTCCAATTACAAGTCAATCAAAAGAATATATAAAAAAAATAATATGAATTCAAAATATGGCAGAAATTAAAGAAAAAAGATCACAATACGATATCAAAAATTAAGATTTATAGGAATATTTATAAATTTGATTTTGCATTGAAGTTTTGAATACACCAAGAGATTGTGATAGAGGACCAAGACTTTGCTGGTTGTGCATACGAGGTAAGCGTAGCAATGGAGAGTGGAAGAAGGTGTTAGTACTTGCATACGGAACCTGAAATTGAAGTGAGGATCTATAAGGGTGAGCCACGTTGAATGTATTTATTTGCCTGCAGAAATTTTGAGGTAAAAGGCAATAATGAACCTTGAACAAAAGACATTCGCCAAGGAAAGATCGTCTGGACTCAAGGGTAAGAAGGTTTAAAGCATGAAGTCGGTCATCATAAGGGGGGTAAGAAAGGTTGAATTTGAAGAGTAGAGATCGTGTGAATCTTCGTTGAACTGACTCAACAGCACCGGTGAGCTTCCTGTGGTACGGACTCCAAATTTGGGAGCAGTACTCTAAAAGACTACGTACTAGTGAGAAGTAAAGACACATACAGGATGTGATATGTTGAAATGACGAAATGGATCGTACATTTCTTAATAATTACAGCAATGCGGTGATCTCAATTCAGTTTACAATCGAAGTGCACACCAAGATCCTTGAAGGAAGTTACATTGCTTAAAGGGATACCAACAAGCCTATACGTTGAGAGAAGAGGTCATTTTTTACAGGAGAATGTCATCTGATGGCATTTAGAAACATTTAAGGAGAGATGGTTTGATTCACACCAGTCACTAAGACGCTGAAGATCGGTTTGAAGGATATCCACATCTAAAAAGGGATGAATAACTCGAAAAATCTTGAAGTCATCAGCATAAAGGAGACAGGGGGATGTGATAACAGAAGGTAGATCATTGATAAAAAGTAAAAATAGTATGGGGCCAAGTATTGAGCCTTGCGGAACTCCCGAGCTCGGGTGAAATGAAGAAGAGAAGCAATAGTTTAAAGTGACTACATATTGACGATTCAGGACATAGGAGAGAAGCCAGGACTAGAGGCAACTAGGGACATTGAACCCTAAAAGTTTCTCAAACAGGAGAGAGTGATCCACTGATTCAAAGGTTTTAGAAAAATCCGTAAAAATAACGTCCACTTGTTGTTGTTGATCGAGGCCAGCTACAATATTATGGGTAAAAGAAAGTAAATTTATAAGGGTAGATCTGCCTCTGACAAAACCATGCTGTTGATCTGCTAAAGATGGGAGGACAAGTTGATACAGCAAATCAAAAACTATCTTTTCAAGAATTTTACTAAAATAAGGAAGAAGGGAAATAGGACGATAGTTTGAGACGATATTACGATCACCAGATTTGAAAATAGGAAAAACCTGGGCAATTTTCCTTTGGGTGGGGAAGCCCCACAGGATAAATTCAAGTTAAAAATAATTGAAAGGGGAACACAAAGCGAAGAAGATAAAGATTTTGCTAGAAAATTTGGAATGCCATCAGGGCCCACACTGGTGCTGTTGTCAAGATTATTTAAGAGTTGCTCAACCTGCAAGGGATTTGTACGAAAATTAGTAGAGAAAAAAGCGCAAGAAGATTGATTGAAGGAGGGGGAATGTTTAACCCCACCAAAAAAGGAACAAAAGTAAGAAGCGAAGAGTTCACAAGATTCTTGAGGAGAAGACGATGTAACGCCATATAGACTAAAATTATCAGGGGCATGATGAGAGGTCTTTAAAGATTTTACTTACTACCAGAACGCACGAGTTTGATTCGACATCAACGAAGTTTCAATGTGGTTAACATATGTATGAAGTGAAGAGGGGCAATTTTCTTGGCCACGGCTTGACGCTCTTTAAATTTAACGAGGTCAATTGGAAGACCAGTAGATAAGAATTTTCTGCGGGCAGCATCTTTAGCTTTAATTGCAGTGGCATCATCTGAATTAAACCAAGGAGCATCTTTAGGTCTTCTTGCTAGACACAGGAGTAAATTGCGAGATTAAGGATGAAAGAAAAATATAGAGCTTATCAACTCAATCTTCAAAATGGAGATTGCTGGAGAAGGAATACCAACTCACGGCATTAAGGTTAGCTTCCATGCCCGATAAATCGGCTTTTAAAAAAATTAAAGCGAGAATTCTTCAAAGAACGAGAAGATGTGATTGCAAGCTCAATAGAGAGTGGTGGATGGTGAGGATCAGGTTTGACAAAGGATGAGAGTGCCACCGATGCGGACAGAGATGAATGTAACAAGTTGGAAAGAACAAGATCAAGCAATTTGTTATTGGCATTGGGAAAAGTGTTGTATTGGGTGAAAGAACAGAGGGAAATAAAAGAAGAAAGAGCAAATGACACGCTACCGCCAGAAACTATGGAGACATACAAATCATTCCAAACAATAGAGGGCGAATTGAAGTCACCACAGACCATTATAGGGGTAGAAGGGAAAAGAGTATTAATGTAGCCCGAGTATTCTGCAATGAATCGTTCGTAAACAATAGCAGGACTGTTACAAGGGATATACACAGATGATACGAGAAAGGAAAGAGAGTCAGAAAGAGAGACTAGCACAATTATACACTCAACAGGTGAAGATGGAGTGAACTCATCACAGGATTTGCTGGTAAGGGGAACATGTATACCCACTAGAACGCCTCTACCGTCAGACTTACCAGTAGCATCACGGTTTCTATCTATGCGGAAGACTAAATGGTTCGAAAGTAGCTTACTATTACCAATGTCATCTGTCAGCCATGTTTCCGTTAGACGGATGATATTATAAGGAAAAAGGATAGAAGAAATGCGAAATTCAGTAGTCTTAGTCCTCAGGCCACGAACATTTTAGTAATAGCAAGTTAAGAATGAATTACTAGGCCTAAGAGATGTTTCTTCTGGAGCGAAAGGACGTAGGATGGTTCCGCTTACGAATCGGAGAGAACTTTTTGACGAATACGCCAGGTAGCCAAAATTCCTCATCAAGCAAGATACTTAGGTTAGCTGGAACAGTAATTTTAAAAGACGCAATCAATCTGTTCGTCTTTCCATCAGGCGTAAGCTTGGTGCACTGAAGCAACTCAGTACTAAAGTTCAGTTTGTACTTTATATGAGCGATGATATCTTCGACTGGAGTGCTATATTCTAATCTCGAGAGAAATATTTGTAGCGGTCGGGATATAGCACGCAGGGAGGCACCAGGATTCATCGCAGTAAGGTTTGTCGTCATACCGCCTCCAAGTGAGGGCCCCGGCTGGCAGATGTAGATCTTGGTGAGCCTACATTTCTTATCAACAATTTGGTATCAGTATTACCTTGAGTTACAAATCTTGTAACAGAGGTTCCAGGCAGGCGTGAAGACTTTGGGTTTGTCCCGATACCAACTAACCGTTGCGGTGTTATAGAAGCCGGTTGCAGAAGTCCAAGTTGCTGCTGATTAGATGTATATTGTAGATGATTCGGTTGTGCTTGTTGCTGTAGCTGTCGTACATGATGTTGCTTTTGAGAACCAGGTGATAGTTGCTGGTGAGGTTTCTTTGGAATGGCTCCCTTGCTGGCATCAACCACAGCGCACACATCAGAGCTCATGGCACCAGTAGTTGGCGATAGTGCAGGAGGATTGTTCACTGGGCAATCCCTATCGTTGATGGAAAGAGTACATACTTTGCTGCGAATTTCTTGTAAAATTTTCGATCGCTTTTTTAATACTCTGAGCGTATATGAGATTGTCACTCCGCGACAGTCATTCCGTTGAAAGAAAATATTTGAATCGAATTTCGCCCGGATGTCATAAAAGGTTGCAGGGATGCCTAGGCGTTTGAGGTGCAAAGACTTCGCATAATATCCATCACACTCAATAAATTTGACTCGTAATGATTCGGGTTCATCGCACTTTTGACATTTAATGTTATGTGTCGGAGAACTTACAGCCATTTATAATGAAGCAAAAAAAAAACTCGCAGGAAAAAATAAATAAATTAAATTAATTGGGCGAGGGTATTTGTAAAAAAAATCACAAAAAGTCCGAACTTGCTTAATTTTTTCGTGTTTCTAGGGTTAAAAATTTCTGGCGTTAAGTAACGAAAATTAAAAAATAAAATATTAAAAGCGAATTTTGCCTACCGCTAGGCGTATTTTGGTAATAAAAAAATTTGTGAAATAGTGAAAGCACTTGAAAGCACACAGATGTTTGCCTATTATCAGGGGTACGAATAATCCAGTAGTCAATGAAAACACTGATCACTTTATAAAAATTGCATTTAAGTCCACAGAACACTAATAGATGGCACTGACAATCGCAAATAAAGAAGACAAAGGTCAAGAATTCAATTCTTGGCAAATAAATTTATGGTTGGCAAAATGTTCACACTCGCACTAGCCAAGACGCACCACTTTTAGCACAATGACGCAATCTGGAATCGGATCACTTTACTCAAACCGACCGATTCAATATAAAAAAATACGCAGCGATAGTAATAATAATTTAGAAAAATACACAGCGAGAAGAACACGACCAGACTCGTTGACGTTTAATGCATACGGTGGATGCATCAAAACTTTTCAGCCAAGCTCTGTTAATTTTCGCCGGGTCATCAAAGATGTGTGTGGTCTGGCATTGTCATGATGGAGGACAACGCCCTTGGTATTGATCAATTCTGGCCGGTGTTTCAGAATTGCTTGTTGCAATATGGTTAACTGCTGACAGTACAAAGCGGGATTGAGTGTTTGGCCAGATTCTAGCACCTCATGATAAACGATTCCCTTCCAATACCACCATACACACAGCATAACGTCGTTTTTGATGATTTACCTTTTTTGAGCATGATCTTTTTTGAACGACATTCTCAAATCTTACCCACTTTTCATCGCCCGTAGTGATTTGTTTCAAAAATGGCTCGATGTTGTTGAGTTTTATTAGCATTTCGCAAATGGAACGTCAAGCTTCTTAGTGTATCCAGCCTTACGCAAATGGTTCAAAACTGTTTGGTGGTGGAAATTCAGTTTCTTGCAATGTCATGGCTGCTTATGTGTCGGTCTTCTTCAATTTTTTGTAAGATTTCATCGAGTTTTTCAGTTATTGGTCGACCTGAGCAAGGTGTATCTTTGACATCAAAATTTCCAGAACAAAAGCGAGCGAACCATCAATTGGCTGTGGCTTTTAATAAAGTATCTTGACCGTAGACACCACAAATTTTTTCACGAGTCTTCAATGCATTCTCACCTTGATCGTAGTGATATTGTAAAATATAACGAATTTTTTCAGAAATTTTACTGATTTTTAGATGAATACAACTTTTGACACGAATGACGAAATACAAAGCTTTCCATATGAAAACTGTAGACTGGAATGTCACCTTGCAAACGCATGGCAGTGTGACTTAATCTAATTAGTATTGCCCGATATATGACAACGAACATCATCTAGTGACAAAAAGGGCTCAATGCTTTTAGACTATCCAATATATTCGTAGAAAAACTACATGAAAACTTGTTGACTGGACATTTTATTAATTAATTGCAAAACAAAAAACAAGCATGGAATAACTTTTTTATGATGTTGAATATATCCAGCAAAATTTTATATTTTCACTGGGCGTCTCCCATCAATATGACGACGATGATGCCACAATTCATATCAATTATTTCTCTGGAAGGGAAAATTAATTTAAATAACAGTTGCCAATGTAATGTAATTGACAAGAGCCAATGTTTTTGCATCCTGGACCTTCAATATTTTTCCAGTTGGTGTCAGACTGCCTTCAACTATAAATTTTTGATGATTAATGGAACTATTTTCTTTGTTGATCATATATTTTTTGGGGTTAGGATCTGCCAATTTGCTTAGTTTTTATTATGTATAAATATGAGCTGTATGGTATGCTCTAAGATAATCAATCATTGAAATGAAACAAACCGTTCATGAAAAGCTGTGAACTACTCTTTCACCAACATTTGAATTTCTTGCCCTCCCAGCATCTACTTTCAGTCTATGATTAAATTTAAAGCAAGCTCTAGCTACATGGAGGTCCATCAGTTAGGAAGTATGCTACACATATTAATATTGATTAGAAGGTATTGCTCATTCGCTGCAGTACTGTGAAGTGGAATTAAAAGTGTCATAAGTCCGTAAAGGACGGCAATGATGTTAACTGCTTCAGCGAGCTAAGATTACGAGGTGCGCTGGAATGACCTTGTCATCAGACAGGTCCTTTCCGCAAGCGCAAAGTCTACACTGCAATAATATTTTCACGCGCACGGCGTTTTGAAGGATAACACGGCCTGATGGAAACCAAAGGGGTCATTATTTTCTGCGTAACCCTTCGATAACACAAGGCATTCTTCTGTTTTTAATGGGGAAGCTACTGGATTTGGTTCCCTCACGCACCCAACCGATTGGGCAAAGTCCCGATGACTAGGCCCATCTTCAGGGGCTTATCATCTTCGGGCTTAAAAGCCCCTACACTAAAGTAAGAAGGAGGGCAACCATATAAGGCTTACATCAGAAGACGTATACGCCACACGTGGCGGTTTCCTACCCCTTTCAGGGAGAAACAAGTTGAGTAAGTCGGAGAGTGCTGCTAACATAACGTCTTTGTAACCACCCTAGGGATCGAAACAAGTTTTCTAATGGCGTGAATCGGTGACTTGAATTATGCATCCAATACTTGCGTAAGAAATCGTTCAAATTTATGCAAAAGGTGCAGAATTTCCTTCATAAGCACATTGCAATCACCATTTTATTCCAGCTTAAGTAATTTTTCTCAATGTTTGGCCGATTAGACACAACATATTCAAATTAACCAGCATTACTTGAATTTTCATGGAGATTGGAAGAAAATAAAAGTATCTGGGTCAATTTGAAATATGTATCACCCATCAACGCGTTTTATTGTTGTTGCAATACCATGCAATTGAAATGGGTATTACTTACTTAATTATGATTGGCTTTCCATAAAATGAATGTGTGTAACTGTGAGTATAAAGAGCTTATATTAATCTATATAAAGGGTGGTCCAACCATAATCCACGATGTTTATTGTGAGTCACACCTTAACGTCAAGTTTTTCGCCCGACTTAATTTGACATTTCTTTGCTTCAGTGTTTGACAAATTAAACCATGGAGAGGTACACAATTAAGCTGCGCGTTAAGGTTGTTGAAGCCTTTTACGAAAATGGGTGTTTAAATCAAAATGCATTTCGTGCACTTCGTGCTTTTTTCGGTCAGCATAATCGACCAAATGTGTCCACAATCGGGAGAATTGTGCACAAATTTCAGCATACTGCGTCTGTAGGAATCACCAGTGCATGCTCACTCAGTTCGTTCTGTGAAAAACATTGCTGTTGTTCGTGAAAATGTTTCAGAAGAGCCGTCAACCTCGACTCGTCATCGTGCCGAACAATTGAACATTTCCGAACATCACTGATACGAATTTTGAATAACGATTTGAATTTACACTCTGACAAGGTTCAATTGGCTCAAGAACTGAAGCGTACTGACCATTTAAAGCGTCGGCAATACGCCAAATGGTTAGTTGAACAGACAGAAGGGAATGGTGACTTTACAAAGAAATTCATCTTCAGCAACGAGGCACAATTTCACCTCAGTAGATTCGTTAAAAAGCATAATTGCCACAGCTGGGCAAATGAGAATCCACGAGTGATTATTGAAAAGCCGATGCATCCACAAAGAGTGACTGTTTGGCTCAGTTTATGGGCTGGCGGCGTCAACGTGCCATACTTCTTCGAAAATGAGAACGGCCAAGTAATTACTGTGAATGGTGTTCGCTATTGCGAGATGATAACGGACTTCTTGTGGACAGAAATTGAGGTTACGGACCTAGACGATATGTCGTTCCAACAGGATGATGCCACTTACCACACAGCCAACTAAACAATGACTCTTTTGCGCGAAAATTCAATGGTCGTGTTATCTCAGTTGTGGCGATATTAATTGGCCGCCACTTCTTTCTCTGGATATATTTGAAAGTAAAATTGTACCTCAATAAGCGAAGAACAATTCAAGAGCTAAAAGATGATATAAGTCAGCACATTAACACCATTGAACCTCATAGTCATTGAAAATATGGACCATCAGATAGAAGTATGCCACCGTAGCCAAGGCGAGCTTTTGAGCAATATTTTATTTTACACATAATTGCGATAAATTTTTCTATGATAATAAAAAGTATTAACATAATTCTCTGCAAACTTTTCGTTTCATTTACAATTAACATAATTAACTATAATTGTGGAAATTCAAGAAATGTAAAATCTGAAAATCATCTACTATGAACAAACTTGAGCAAATTTTGATTTCTGTGGTATTTATTGCCCTTGATTTTTTTCAGATTTTTCACCTCAAAAGTGTCCAATTGCCTTTAGGGGGGGAAGACATAAAATGCGGGTACGTTTTGCTTCCCCTTGGACCCCCTGATGCACAAAGTAGCTTTTTAAATTCAGGTTCTAAGAGTTCTAATCAAGATCTTTCATTTCATGTCCCACTCGACTACCTTGATAAAAAAAATTTTTAAGGGCAGCTTAGTTATTAGGGGGGACTCGCCTTAAAAAATTTTTAATTTTTTGTAAGACCTAAACTTTTGAGAGACAAACACTTCTGACCTTTTAATATAAATTTTGGGCTTTCTAGGTTCTATAGTTTCTGAGGAAACTTGCTATGACGCATGGGCGGACAAGTTGCGAAATTAGTATGTCTTTGCAAAAAAAATATTAATAAAGACCTTAAAAAAACCTCCAAATAAATGTTCCTTCAACTTTTCCAGAAAAACGCAAATATTGTAAATTTAATGCTAAACAAATATATATTTCGGAGGTAGGAGTTCCTCCTTCTTCAGTGTTATAACAAAAAACAAAAAAAAAAAACACTGAAGAAGGAGGAACTCTTACCTCCGAAATATATGTATTTGTTTAGCATTAAATTTACAATCTTTGCGTTTTTCTGGAAAAGTTGAAGGAACATTTATTTGGAGATTTTTTAAATGGCGCAAAAAAACCGAGATAACGAAGAATCTAAAAAACATCAAACTTACCGGGTTTAGTTAGTAATTCATTTTATTCAACGTAAAGATGGAAAAGACTTTTATTAATTTTTGTTTGATTAGGAATGAATGACAAATTATATAGATTTTGTCATCGACGTCACTCATCAGATGCTAGCTCTGATTTCGATGGATTTTATTTATAAAAGGTACACGAAGCTATATTCATTCAAGTTAAAAATATATAAGGTATACATCAAGGTATAATCCTTCAAAGTCCTATAAAAATATGTTAAAAATATTTAGAATTAAAATATTTACAAAATTTAATGTTTAGTGTCTAACGATATCCACCAAAAGTAGTTCAAAGTGTATGAGCCGGCTCATAAAATTTAAAAAGTTGTATATGAAACAAGTGGAAGTAGCAGGAGAGTACCCCTGCTAGAAAGATTTCATAAACCAATTGTTAACTCAAACAGTATCTTCTAAATATCAAAACTTGACTAATATATAGATTCCATAAATTGAGTTCCAAGAAGTAAATCCTGGTTATTATATATTTAAATTCCCCGCCATTCGGTCTCAAACCTTTTGACCCCATTGCTTGAATAGTCATGATAACCCATCCCTATTACAAATCATTTATAAACTTTTGATCAAATTTCGTACATATTTGATGTGTCTAGTATCCTTGGCAACACAACACTGCATGCATACTCAACTGATTTTGACCTTATGTTTTTCAAACAACGGAGACTAGCAGATTTTCCTATCATTAACAAAGGCGGTTTTTCAGAGCCATCCTTGTTCGTTCCGGACCAAAGCGAAACACCTCCATGACATTTCTTGTCTTTAAAAGCACGCGTTTTATCAGGGATGCATTTGGGAAACAGACTCGTTTCGTCAACATTAAAAATGTTTTTGGGCTCCTTGTCATGGAGCACCTCTTCTAATTCTTTCTTACATTGTCCTGTTTTATGCTGATCAACACCTTCGCTTTCACCACAAATCGATTTTAATTCACTCTTTGAAACTATATAGCTATCCTGTGCTTGCTTTAAAATTGGTTTTCCCCATTCCAGTGGCGAGTTTTTGAGCTTTGCCTCTTATAAGAGGGCCACTCAGTGGAATTCTTTATCAAGTGCCCGCTTAAACCATGTTAAACCAGTTGTCCATATTGGGATTAGCTGGTGCTCTGTACATTTTTCGGCCATTCCCGTTCTCACTGCCTGAAATCTTTTGTTTTATTTTTTAAATAAATTGACATTGTGTTAGAGGGTATTACGAGGTGCCGAGCAATCTCCGATTTCTTCTTCAGTCCTTGTTCCACTTTCCTGATTGTGCCTACCTTTTTAGTTAGTGTTAGTGATTTGTAAGCCCGCGAGTTTGACGATGACATTTTGGTTCTATGTTCGTTCAACAAAAAACAACAAATCTGATAAAGTTAAGTCTCACAAATAACGAGAACACCACGCCCACAACAAAAAACAACCAATAATGTAAAATTCAGTCCCAAGCAAACTGAAAATCTACCCGCACTTTAGATAAATTGTCTGTTTGTAGGTGTTGGCAATGCCTGCTTGCCTGCACAAAAGTGACTTCATAAAGAAGGAGGCTTTGACTTGACCATAACGACACGATTGTCTCCCACGCCAATGTTAACTAAGCCCATGCAGCTCTTGGGGAATCCCTGAAGATAGGAAAGAGGAACGCTATCTTCGGGGTTTCCCACAGTTTATAACTGGCTCATGGAGACTTTTGGCGAGCAAAATTGTTCGAATTATCCAAAATAAAATTGAGTAAGCCACGATTCTTTAATATAAAATTCATATGAAACGCTAGGGACCGGTAGAAAATTTTAAATTAATGATGATTTTGAGTTATAGGAGTTCGAATTAGCCAAGTTCCACTGTATTATTCACGAGCCACTCAACACCTACTTCCGAAACCTTATGTTTCTAGTTAATGTGGTGTGCAAGAAAATTTGCTGTAACACATGAATGGACAGACGGACGGACGGACAGACAGGTCGCGATTTTAATAGGGTTGTGTAAAATTATTTTACAAAAAACTAAAAATGGTATCAGCATACGAGTATACAATTTCAAATGCCCGTATATATGTATATATATATATATATATATATATATATATATATATATATATATATATATATATATATATATATATATATATATACATATATATATATATATATATATATATATATATATATATATATATATATATATATATATATATATATATATATATATATATATATATAATGATGATTTTGAGTTATAGGAACCAGGGACCTGTGGCTGACGGCCACAGGTCCCTGGTTCGACGATGAGATTTAGTCCAAGTGATTCTTCGGATGGACTATAAACCCACTCAGTTATGATATTTACCGGCTTGAAATCAGAACGTATTGCAGCTGGATGGATGAACATACGGCCAAAGCGTGATACTGATCATATCACCTTGTAGGGTACCACATATTACTCGATTATAATAATAAGATACTCTAGCATTGTCTAAGCAAACACCTTAAAAGGGGCTGTATTGCCAAAATTACAACAATAATGCTACTACATATATAAATATATAAATAATATATATATATATATATATATATATATATATATATATATATATATATATATATATATATATCTATATTGTATATAAATATAATTTAAAAGCATGTCACTGGAAACAAACATATGTAGCTGAACATAATTAGGTAAATGTATGTTTGTTATTTAATGTAGGTATATATGGTTCATTTAAAAATTGAAATGCAGGGAAGCATCCATTTACCTTCAGTTCCGCGAGCCCTCGATGTTATGTGCATGGTACGATCAGTTGTGGTTGGTTTTCTGTATACTTTGTAGTCTAATTGTGTTTATTCACAAGTCACGGTAAGGTCCATATAGTTGAGTTTTCTGTTTGTTCCTTTATCTATAGTGAATTTTATAGTTGGTTGTATTTCATTCATATAAAGGGTGGCACAATATTACACTCGAACGGAAGATGCTATATCTTTTGCAAATAGCGTCGTACGTGAATCATATTTGATATTTGTGATTTAGACAGCTGCAAAATACAAACAAGCAAGCAGGAGTGTGGAATTATTGTTTCGATTTTGTATCAAAAATCATCGTGAGCGACGAAGCGCATTTTCACTTAACCGGTCATGTCGATAAGAATATCTTCATTTTTGGGGCACTGAAAATCCGCGTGTAGGGCACAAAGATTACATACACTCAAAGCCACTGTGTGGTGCGGCCTTCACGAGGGAAGGGTGATCATGCCATATTTTCTTGAGGATGCCATCGGCACCACGATTACTGTTACTGGCAAATGCTACAGGGCCATGATAAATGGTTTCTTACGGCCGGAATTGTATGAGCGGGGCTTGGTGGACATGTGGTTATAACAAGGCGGTACAACCACATAAGCAGCACGAGCCACAATGGGTATTGTGTAGGAAGCGTTTCCTGGTTGTGTAATCTCCTATTTTGGTGATATAGCATGGCCAGCAGGATCGTCCGATCTAACCATTCCAGACTTTTTTGTTTGGGGGTAGTTGAAGTCGCGGGCTTGTGCAAACAAGCCTCGGACAATCGCAGACCTTAAGGAGTATATTCTATAGAAATGCGAACAGTTATCACCAGAAATCTTTTGGAAAGTCATGGGAAATACGATAAAATAGGCACAAATGTGTAACAGCATTGGCGGCAGTCATTTGGTGGACATAATATTGTCGCGTGTTTTCGGTTCGCGGCCAATAATTTTAATGTTCCGGGAAAGTGAAAACGCAATGTCTTTTAATTTAAGTTAAAAGAATTTATTTAATTACGAAAATGCACAATAAACAATTTAACAATTTAACACTTTCACTAATTTTAATTTTCACTATGAAAAAAAAATCTAACACTTGTCCATAAATTTCTTATCGCAATTGTCTTCTAAATCACTTCGCACTCAAACAATCAATCGTCTTTACTTCGCGTTCCACTATATCGCAGTTTTCTATCGCGGTTGGAATGAATGAATCCCCCCATTCATTCAGCTCGCCTTTATATAGGGTCCTTACCTATTCATTATCGAATGTTCTACCGAGAGGTACCTGGTAGATTCGAGCAAATTAATGAATGGAGTGACGTCACTTGCAGATGTTGATCATGCTTGTTGGGTTCTCGTGGGTTCGAGTAAATTCATTTGTTGACGTTGATTATGAAAACAATTGCGACAGCAGCGCGCAGAATTATTTGTACATGTAATTATTTGTACATGTAACACTGCCCCCACCTCAGTTCTTTTCGCCCCGAAAAGATGTGTCGCTATTTGTAGTCAATTCTCCCTGGGCGTAATATAGGGCAAGACGGTCCAGATGCACGATTTTCATTTTAGCTCTCGGCTTACGATGTTCCTGTATTCGGTATATGACGTCGTTGATTCGCTTTGTGACTCGGTATGGTCCCTCCCAATTATGTTGCAACTTTGGAGACCTACCCTTTCGCCGTTGTGGGTTATAAAGCCACACCAAGTCATCTTGCTGGAAGCCAGTAGAATTAGCCTTTAGATCATACCTGGTCTTCATGCGGTCAGTAGCCGATTCGAGGTGTTTTCGCACTGTCCGATGTATCTGGTTCAACCGTTGTCTTAGATCACTTGCGTACTCCGAGATCGTTTGGGGTTTCTCAGGGGGTGTTCCGAACTTTATATCGGCTGGCAAACGAATAGTCTTTCCAAAAATGACTTTGGCTGGGGCTTGGCCCGTCGATGCATGTTGGGCAGCTCTGTACGCCATCAAAAATAGTGGGATATGTCGGTCCCAGTCCCTTTGGTTCTCGTCAACCATCTTGGCCAGATGTTTATTGAGCATGCCGTTGAACCGTTCGACCATTCCATCGGATTGGGGATGCAGCGGTGTTGTCCTCGTTTTCCGTATTCCCAGTTGTTCACACATTTCGCCAAAAACTAGTGACTCAAAGTTTCGGCCTTGATCTGAATGTAATTCGCAAGGTACGCCGAACCTACTGACCCAATTTAACACTAACTGTTCAGCTACGTTACTTGCTTCCTGGTTGGGAATGGGGTAGACCTCGGGCCACTTGCTGAAATAATCGGCTAAAACCAGCGTGTATCGATTTCCTCAATCGGATTCAGGAAAGGGTCCTGCGATGTCAACAGCAATCCTTTCGAATGGCACGCCTACGTTGTAGGTTTGCATTTGTCCTCTCAGTCGTCGCTTGTGGCCTTTGACGGAAGCGCAAATTGTGCATCTGCGACACCAGTCCTCTACGTCTTCTCGAGCGTGGAGCCAGTAGAACCGTTCCCGCAATTTCGCTAAGGTCTTGTTAACACCAAGGTGGCCTTCCGAGGATCCTTCATGCATTTCCTTAACCACATCGTGGATTCGGCTTTTGGGAAGTATAGTTTGCATCCTATAGGAGCTACCATCCGCCGTTTCCCATTTTCGCTTGAGTACGCCACCCTCCACCTGAAGGGAGTTCCATTGTGCCCAATAGCTTTTCAGGGTTGCGTCATGCATTGAAACGTCTTTCCACTCCGGTCGCCCAGTCGTCTCCTTCCATACGAGCAATGGTCCGATGTCTTCATCGGCTAACTGGGCGGTTCAAATCTCCTCCGATGACCAACCTTCATCGAATTCCGCCGTTATCAATCGCAGATCAACGATCGGTTCCTTTTCCTCAATCCGTCGGCAATGCTTGCAGTTAGCTGGACATGGACGGCGGGATAGGGCGTCAGCATTTCCATGAACTCCGCCCTTCCGATGAACAATTTCGTAGTCGTATGACTGCAATCTTTCGATCCATCTCGCAACTTGTCCCTCGGGATTTTCAAAGTTGAGCAGCCATCTCAGTGATGCATGGTCCGTTCGAAGAACAAATTTCTGGCCATATAGATACTTGTGGAACTGCTTGGTGGCCTCTATTATAGCCAATAGCTCCTTCCTGGTCACACAGTAATTCCTCTCACTTTTTGAGAGAACTCGACTGTAATAAGAGAGGACTCTTTCTTCGCCATTGATCTGCTGGGAGAGTACAGCTCCAATACCGCCGTTGCTTGCATCGGTGTCAACTACAAACATTTTTCCAGGTTTCGGATACGCCAGCACGGGTGATTCACACAGCTTTTCCTTCAGGGTCTCAAAGGATGCCTGGCATTGTTCATTCCAGACATACGGACGATTTTTCTCGGTTAGCTGATGGAGACACTTAGCTATTTTGGCAAAATCTTTGACGAATCTTCGATAGTAGGTCGCCAGACCCAGAAAACTTCGTAGTTGGCGCTTGTTGTTTGGTGTTGGCCAACTTTTCACGGCTTCAATTTTCTCAGGGTCTGTTTTGACCCCTTCTGCTGATACGATGTGTCCCAGGTATTTTACTTCATCTGCGAAAAGAGTACACTTCTCGGGACTAAGTTTCAAATTTGCCAGTCGTAATCGGGAGAAAACCTCTTCTAAGTTCCGCACATGCTCTTCGAACGTTCTCCCGATGACGATGATGTCATCTAGGTACACCAAGCAGGTTTTCCAGGTTAGACCACGTAGCACATATTCCATCAAGCGTTCGAAAGTGGCTGGAGCATTGCAAAGCCCAAATGGCATCACCACAAATTGCCACAACCCGGTCCCAACTGAAAATGCCGTCTTCTCTCGGTCCTTCTTGTCAATTTCTACCTGCCAGTAGCCACTCTTGAGATCGAGTGTAGAAAACCATTTTGCGTCGGCTAAAGTGTCCATGATGTCATCGATGCGTGGGAGTGGGTAACTATCTTTCTTAGTGACGTCGTTAAGCTGCCTATAGTCGACACAAAAGCGAGTGCTACCATCCTTTTTCTTCACTAGAACTACAGGCGCGGCCCATGGACTGACAGAAGGTTCAATAACGCCTTGTTTTTCCATGTCCGAGATCAGCGCGCTCACTTCTCCTTGTTTGGCTATAGGGAGACGTCTTGGTGCTTGTCGAATCGGCTTGGCTCCCTGTGTATCTATGACGTGAGTTACCATACTCGTTCGGCCTTGGTCATCCCGGCTTGTTGAGAAGATGTCACTGTACTTGGTGACCAGATCAGAGGCTCGTTTGAATAGCTGCACTGGCAATTTGACCTGCTTCAATATTGCAGACGTGGATTCCCGGGCTTTGTCTGTGTCTTGCCTCCTTTTGCGATGATGGTCGTGAGTAGCTTCCAAAGAGGTGATGGTGGAAACAGGCTGGCAGCTGCCGATGACTTCTCCCGCTTTGATGCTCGTGGTTGAGTCTGCAGTGTTAAGGACTCTAACCGGCACATATCCGTTCCTCAAAGATCTTACAAGGCTTCGTCCTACAATCAAACTGCGTAATTCGGACGTCTTCGTTGGCTCTATCAGATAAGATCGGTGGTCTCCAGAATCACCATCAAGCTTGGCCCATACAATGCTTTCGGAAGAATTCGGTACATCAGTGTCAGTACATACCACTACATTCATCTTGGGAATTTGGACGCTGGGATCCTCCATCAGTACTTCTACATTCTGCCATTTCAATACACGTTTGCCCAAATCCAACGTAATTCCATGTGGTTGCAGAAAATCCATTCCAAGAATGCAGTCATCCATAATATTCGCAACCAGAAAATTGTGTCGGAACACAAGGTCTCCCAACTGTATCTGGAGGTTGACCTCTCCATGAACAGGTGCAGTTTCTCCCGTAGCTGTCCGTAGTGAGAAAATTCTGCCCTTGTGAAGTTGTTGCTGTCTAACCAGGTCTTGTCGGATAATCGATCGGGTTGCACCAGTGTCGATTGTTATGGTGCAGTTTTCTCCGTTAACTTGACCCGGAAGGCATAAGTCCGCTTCTCCACGATGTAGTCTTGACACGGTGATGGTGGTGCTGGGGACGTCGATCCTCCTAGCCAACCTCTGCCCCACGAAGTTGGCTCTTACATGTTTCCCGACCCCTCTGTTTGAAGGGCTTCCATTCTGGGCTCCTGACTCGGTCTGGATCTCCTTCTAGCAGCACACCCTGGACAATAGCTCAGTTTTCTTCGCTTCTTGCAGTCACTTTGTAGGTGCCCCTTCTCTCCGCAATTCCAGCATCTAGGCGCACCATTTACATGCGGGTTTCGCTCAACCTGGTAAACCTTTTTTTCGACCTGGTCAACCTTTTCCTCGACGCCTTTAATTTGCTTGTTAAGACTACTGAGCTCCGCTTTTATTTCGACGGACTGTTTTTGAAAATCTGCCTTGATTTCGATCGCTTGTTGACCCAGCTTCACTGATTGTTCATTAAGCTTCGCTGATTGTTCATTAAGCTTCGCTGATTGTTCATTAAGCTTCGCTGATTGTTCATTAAGCTTCGCTGATTGTTCATTAAGCTTCATAGTTAAATTAGATGGCTGTTATCGCTGCTCTTGCTGCATCAGCATTAACATTTGCAATATCGCATTTTCTGGCTCCTTTGATTTGGGTGTTTCTTCTTCTCCACCTTCTGCGCCTTGTTCCGCATCTGAGGGCTCACCCGCATCCAGATTCACGCCTTCCGACTCGATCGCATCACGCAAGCATGCAATCAGTATGGCTTTTGTACCTTGTGTGGCCAGGTTTCGCTGTTCCAACTCCTCCTTGAGCTCCGATATGGTGAATTGATCAATTTTTAAGTTTAAGCTTCGTGGCGTTTATAATATCCCTTTAAATTTTACTATTGTAAACTATAAAAATGTTCAAATTTTCACTTTCAAAATTTTTCTATCCCACTTCTGTTTTCGGTTCGCGGCCAATAATTTTAATGTTCCGGGAAAGTGAAAACGCAATGTCTTTTAATTTAAGCTAAAAGAATTTATTTAATTACAAAAATGCACAATAACCAATTTAACAATTTAACACTTTCACTAATTTTAATTTTCACTATGAAAAAAAATCTAACACTTGTCCATAAATTTCTTATCGCAATTGTCTTCTAAATCACTTCGCACTCAAACAATCAATCGTCTTTACTTCGCGTTCCACTATATCGCAGTTTTCTATCGCGGTTGGAATGAATGAATCCCCCCATTCATTCAGCTCGCCTTTATATAGGGTCTCTACCTATTCACCCATTTCTCATACATTATCGAATGTTCTACCGAGAGGTGCCTGGTAGATTCGAGCAAATTAATGAATGGAGTGACGTCACTTGCAGATGTTGATCATGCTTGTTGGGTTCTCGTGGGTTCGAGTAAATTCATTTGTTGACGTTGATTATGAAAACAATTGCGACAGCAGCTCGCAGAATTATTTGTACATGTAATTATTTGTACATGTAACAATATTTTCCACTTAACAGAAAAAATTGTAGGGGTCCAAACAAAGATTTTCATTACTCAAAATCATTTTTTATTTAGTAAAAACGTTATTCAAAAACAAAGTTGGATGATTAATTTTGCGCTACCTTGTAGATAAGTAGTTCATTTTGTTTATTTTCTTGTGAGTCAATAATGATGTAAAAGTCATCCACATATTGTTTTTAAAATGTTACATTGAATCTTTTGACAATTTTGGGCATAAAGACTTCTTCCGATAATCGCATGAATAATTCTGAGATTATTGAAGATATTGGATGTCCCATACCCAAACCATACTTGGCAATAAATGTGTTATTATTGAACTCAAAAAAGTTCTACTTGGTTGTAGTCTTTATGAGAGTATGGTCAGGGGTTCATTAACAGGTAAAGACGTACATATATAGGTTGGTGATATCTACTCCCATACTCAGCATGGACTTTCAACATTTAGCTCAAAAACTAGCTTCTATTCTCAATTTAGTTGTGGTTGGAATTTTGGCGAGCGATGCATTCTCAAGGCTATGCCTTTGCATCTTTTCTAACTTTGGGCCAGATGAACTTTTCTCGGAAGTCTGGAAGAAGCTCTACCGCTAAAATGAGCCGGAGTGTAAATGATGCCAAAAGCAGTCTTCCATAAAGGGGTTGGGATGTACGTTTAAGGAAAGGCAAAGAATATTTATTAGATGGAATAAAAATTGCTTTGTAGCTAAGTGTTTGGATTTTCAGTGTTTATGACTGGATATTGATGCGAATAAATATTTGTGATTCTATGACACTGTCAATAGTACAAAGATTCAATTTTTCGAAATGACAGCAGTTGACGCGTTGTATGACCAGACTAGTGGACTTTTGTAACGCAATTGGCGTAAGCTTCATAGCACTATTCATTCCTAATGAGGCTGAAAAGAAAGGATGCACAGCAACTAATTCTGGTTTAATTTTTGGAATTTTCAAACTAGTAGTATTTTTAATATCACCTGTGTACCGGTCTATGCTTGATTTCAATAGGACCAAAAGTATTATTCAATGCAAGCATTGGTGAAGCGACTTGTGAAATATCTGCATTGGGAGCACAACAGGATAACTTAATTAGACTGCTAAAAAAACAGTTTAGTGCGAGCACAAGTATCATAAGGTGGCTTTTCAGTCAAATTACCAAACAGGGTTTCTCTATGAATAGTTCAAAGTATTATAAACTGTGGAACGATGATAAATGTGAATAAACCTACATATAGCTTCTGGACCTGATTCTGCAGGACGAGTTAAGAGATATCAAGCTACCACGCTAAGCCTTACTTGCGATAGAGGTGTTGAGATAGGAAATATAAAGGTCAACTTAGCCGCGTCATTCCATCTAGGGTCTAACAATTGTTAAATGCATCGTTTATGGCAATATCAGCATGAAGAAGATGGTCATATGCATCACTGGAGTGTTTATGTTAAACTACACTACAACGGGGATATACCTGCTTATGTGAAAAATGTCTGTTGTAAACTTCATGGAATTTATGTTGATCCGAATTGTATCGTAACTAAGGCGCCATATGAAGTAACTGAAACTAGTTGGGAAGAATTTTAACTAGTCATCAAAATATACTTGCATGATTTAATCAAGAGACCAGTTATATTGTATCATATATTGAAATAAGTCCAATGACCTGTGGTTGAATCTAAAAATTTGTGGACCTCTACATACAGTCTTCCACAAAAGTCAAGGTACAGTGAAAAATATCATGAAAATTGTTTGATATTTTTATTTAAAAAACCTATGGTGATAAAATTTTTTTGGTATTACTTCAACTATAATCATTACACTTTAAATTCATGTAAAACAAAACGAAAATTCTGTCGTATTAATATATTATTACATATGATGTGTTGGAAAGTCAATGAATGAAGTCCACAAAAGTCATGGTACACCTAAAGGAAAATGATACAAATTGTAATTATAGTCTTGCATAGTCATTTGAATTATACTTTTCTTAATATTTTGTCGGATATCCTTTCATCTGAATTACTGACTTCAGTCTTTTAGGCATAGAATATACCAATTTTTTAGTAAATTCGCTGCTGATTCTGGCCCACTCCTCCAATATAACATCCTTAAGCTGCGCCTTGCTTGATATCACTCTTTTTCGGATTTTTGTCTCAAGCTCATTCCAAAGATGCTCTATAGGGTTCAAATCAGGGCTTTGAGGCGGTGTAGCAAGCATGCGAGTATTGTACAATAGCCACATTCGAACTTTATGCGCAGTGTGCTTAGGGTCATTGTCCTGTTGAAACAAGAAATCTTCTCGCATACCTAATTTGGCTGCACTTTGTTTCATGTTGTTTCGTAGAATCTCTAAATAAGAGTTCTGATCCATAGTATTTTCGGTGAATGTTAGATTTCCAACTCCAGCAGCAGCCATGCAACACCAAACCATAACACCACCGCCTCCATGTTTTACTGTTTTAATAGTGTTCTTGGGATTAAATGCTTCTCCTACTTTTCGCCAGACCCTCTTATGCCCAATTACACCAAATATAAAAAATTTAGACTCATCCGAAAATAAAACATTATCCCAAAACGTTATTGGTTATGCTTTTGGAAATGTTATTCTTTTTTGTTTGTTTATGGAACTTACAAGAGGTTTTCTTCTAGGCGAACGAGATGAAAATCCAGCTTCTACGACAGCTCTACGCACAGTTTCTGCGCTAACCTCCTTCTTATCATTAATTCCAAGAACATCGCAGATTTTTCTACAGCTTAGAAATGGATCTTGTTTTACCATTCGCGAAATTTTTCTCTTGTCCTTTGCACTTAGTTTAGATGGACGACCTGTTCGGGGCACATAGCAAAAGAGAACTTGTTTTGGATGCATATGAAGAAATTGTATTTCAAAAACTCATACAACTCATGCAGCACTATCTATTAAATGTTCAACCTGTTACAAGTGGACCATGAATGCATGATACCGATTTTGTAACAAAAAATGTTAAAACATTGAACAATACATTTCAGTAAAAGACAAAATTAAATCAGAGACTGGTTTGGCATAACCATTTCAAAAGAGCCAACAAATATTAGTACGAGCAGTTAGCGTCATCTATGAAGTTTTATTTTTCTCAAGTGTGGTCCTTCGTCATAGTAGGTTTCAATAAATTATGCGGTGATAGTGTAATATT
Source organism: Odontomyia ornata (assembly GCA_963969285.1). NCBI lineage: Eukaryota > Metazoa > Arthropoda > Insecta > Diptera > Stratiomyidae > Odontomyia > Odontomyia ornata. The sequence goes on along the minus strand of OZ017738.1, from coordinate 126,208,873 downwards.
GCGAGTACATACGAGTATACCCGTTAAGCTTAGTGATCATCTCTTACTACTTAAGAATAATCATATATGTATGCTTTGCAACACAATGATGCAGAGATTTCCACTCCATCCCTATGGATCCTGTTTACTACTCCAATGAGCGAACCGATATAGCTAGTAGTAATGACAACATATAACGTGACATTGATAAACTAATTGTACAGTACAGAGAAAAACAGGAACGCGAACTAACTGGAATGCATAAGAACGACCAGCAGTGGATTTTGTTAAAAGAAAAATAGGCAAAGAGACTTATGAACTATCAAACTTCCTTAAGAAATACAAACCGTAAACTGCATTCAAAACTAACAACAACATTGGAAACAAACTGAAACTAAAAATTAATGACACATTAATATACGAGAAAAGTCGCATACTACTGTGTCCAAAAAATAAGGGGACATTTGAATTTAAACTGCGCGCGTCGAAGGATTTGGAGAATTATTTTTTTAGGTTGGTAGTACTATCAGTGACATCTTTGTCAAATTTACATGTCAAAATATTCATTAGTGTTTGAGATACGTGTTCTTTTGTGAGCTGCTAAAAGTGAGTTTTTGTTTTTTGCGATGTTGAAATTTGTTGAATTTGCAGTAAATTTTGACTGCAGAATCGATTTTCTGCTGCGGATATGCCAAAAATGGTGCAGAGAGCCTTTGGTGATGGGACTATGTCTAAAAAAAATGTTTACAAGTGGTATAGTGAGTTCCAAGCCGGCCATGAACGTATCGAAGACGAAGAGCGTTCGAGGCGACCATGAACCTCTTCTCTTCTTCGATTATCGTTGTGTTGTGCATTATGAATTCCTTTCGCCGGGCCAAACAGTCAACAAGGAATATTATTTGAACGTTATGCGTCGTTTGCGTAACGCTTTTGGCCTAAAAAGGCCGGGATTGCGGAAAGCCAATTTTTACACCACGATAATACACCATCCCATACTGCACTCGTAATTTGTGATCATTACGCCAAAAACTCAACCCATATCGTTCCGCATCCAGCGTATTCTCCTGATCTGGTGCCGTGCAACTTCTGGGTGTTCAGCAAGCTCAAAAGGCCAATCTGGGGACACCGTTTTGATACGATAGAGGAGATTCAAGCCGCAGCGAAGACGGAACTGAACCCATCCCGGAAACGACGCGTATCTCAAACACTAATGAATATTTTAACATGTAAATTTAACAAAGATGTCACTGATAGTACTACCAACCTAAAAAAAAAATTTCCAAATCCTTCGACGCGCGCAGTTAAATTCAAATGTCACCTTAATTTTTGGTCACAGTATACACATCAAATCGGGGTCCCTGTTCGCACCAGTATACATAGGGTATACTGGTTATAAAACAATACAACGAGAGGTAAAATAGATGCATTCAGCAAGCTATGCCACATTTATACCACTACTTGTGCAACAAAGCGTTGGCCACCTTGATTATTTTGGCATGCTCAATCAAGCTTATGTCAACGCAATAATTCTATATACTTGCAAGTATGTTGAAAATCGAGACAAAAAATTATCTGCGAATAATGCACTGAAACAACTTATCATGCACTTCGTAGAACCATACTTAAGGAATAAATTGGGAAATTCTAGTCTTCTCACAGTATTGACATGAAGAATTGAGAAACTTCTTAATTAAGAACCCACATTAGAACAGCCACAGCTTTAGATAAGAGTGAGGTGCTTACTTTGTTCACGCAGTAAGGATCAGAAGACTGAAGATCAATGCCCGTCTTTCCGCAAAGTTTGAGCATTCTAGCATTTATAGTTTCTGAGAAAACTTCCTGTGACGTACGGACAAACGGACAGGCCAATCAAGGCCCACAACCGCAATTTCTCTTCGAACTAACTAGCCGACAAGTAGTCACTTCAGAGTAGACTGCGAGCATATGAACTTATAGGCCTTAAGATATGACGTCTGTCATCAACGAGGGCTCGTTTTTAATTCACCTTGCGTAAATCCAGAAAATAGCGATATTAAAATCATTGCATTTATTTGTGAAAGAACTTCAAATGCCTTGGCTCGGGGGTCTTTATCCAAGCTTTACAAAAGATGATTGTAACCTTGTATGGAAAGAGGAATAAAAATACAAGAAGGAGGTGCAGACCTTCGTCTGAAATAATTTATCGTGACGAAAAAAGGGGTAAAAGAAGTGAACAAAAAATTAGGAGCAGGTTAATATATTACTGTAAAATAAAAATGTATGTATCTTCCGATGAGCTATAAAAATTAACGGTTTACAAAACTAAAAATGTTCTATATCCTGTACGTTTGTTTGTAGTTCTGCATACGTTTGATTAGTAACCGTGACTTTCTGGAGAAGTGACTTACAACGGGTAGCTGCAAAGGTACCAAAAGGGATTCATTGATTTCCAGTGATGCAGTGGAAACTGGAAAGCAGACTCTAGATACTCATTTAAATAAACCTGGAAAAAAGGCAAAAGACCGTTATTGGTAAGAAAGATTTTCTTCACGCTTAAGATGTTCATTTTCTTCTTCATTTTCGTAGCACTACACCCCTCTCGGGCCTTCGCTTCCTGCAAATAGTGCCTTCAACAGTTTTGGTCCATTGATCACGTCCTACAATTTTGAAATCCGAACAGCGATGAACTGTCTTCGTTGACCGAGTCAGACCAGGGCTTACTGACTTTCCCCACAGGTGTCCAGCCTACAGTTCTCCCAACGAATACCCTTTTGGGTATCCTTCGTTCGTCCATACGATTCATGTGTCCAGCCCATTGCAGCTTCCGCAGTCTTACAATCGTCGAGACGTCCGGTTCGTCAAAAATTTCATGCAGCTCATGGTTATATCGGATTCGCCACTGGCCCCCGTCTAGCTTCACTCCGATTATTTGACTCAGGACCCGTCGCTCAAAAGCGTTCACTATATTTGCGGATACTTGGGTTAGGGTCCACATTTCACACCCAGAGCATAACACAGGTCTTATCACAGATTCGTATACTTGGAGCTTAGTTTTCCTTTGTAACATATGCAGCTGGTCTTCGAGATTGTCAAAACTGAATAACATATTTTATTTTCGAGCTGTATTTTTCGGCGTATTTCGTCTCTTTTATTACCCATTTTCATTATTTTGGCGCTTAAATATAAAAATTTGCTAACATTTTCGATACTGTATTCGCCAAGTGTGATACTTTGTGTATTTGAGATATTTTTCCTCGACTGCGTCATGAGCTTTGTTTCATTTTCATTGATTTGTCCCCTATTAATTTTGCTTCGCTGTCGAGTTTCAGGGAAAGCTGTGTGGCAGTTGTTAATGACCGTGACAAAACGTTGATGTCATCTGCGTAGGCTACTACTTGGCTCGACTTATATCTAATGTATCTCGTGTATCCTTATGACGTACTCCAGAGCCAAATTGAATAGCAATGTGGCCAGCTCATCTCCCTGTTTTAGTCCGATATTTGTGTCAAAGGCAACGGTAAGTTGTTTATTGATGCAGACTTGGGAGGTCGTCAACGTCATTGTTATTTTGGTAAGACGGACTTATTTGGCTAGGATGTCAAAGCAAAGCGTTATTTGGTACAGAACGTTACCATCAATACTGTTGTATACTCGCTTAAAGTCAACGAAAATTTGGTGTACGTCTGTGTTGAACTCCCAGTATTTTTCAAGTACCTGCTTGACTGTGAACAAGTGGTCTATTGTCGATCTACCTGCTCTAAAATTACCTTGATAGTCCCCAGTAATACTGTTGACGTATGATCTGATTTTATTTTTTAAGATTTTTGAAAATATTTTCTATTAGTGATATGCCTTTATTACTTTCGCATTCATTTAAAGCTTACACAATGCTCTCAATTTTAAATTTATCCCTGTTATGAGTGAATGTTACTGTATCCATAGGGTTTTGTGCGAGTTACAGAACCCTTTTGAAATTGCGACTGCCTGTCCCCCCGTCTGTGTGTCATAGCAATTTTTCTCCGAAAACATAGCAGCTACGGACGTCAGACATTGAGTGCATATCAGAAATTATGGGCTTTCAGATACTAGAAAATTATTCAAGGGGTTTAAGAGGGGTCTCCCATATCGGAGGGGTTCCCTCAAAATAAAATTTATTTTGAAAAGAACTTTTCGAGCTGGTTTTCAAAGAGTGATACCAACTTCGTAGAATGCAAGGAGAGAGAAAATGTATGCTAGATTATTCTTAGCAATTGTATTTATTTTCAGGATCAAGTCAAGATGAAGTTGCTAATAGCAGCTTCAAATTGAAAGCTGATAAAATTAGTTTTGTTAATGTCGGAACTTTTTCAAATAAACCTATGTCAGATATTAAAAGGTACCAGGTGTCGACAAAGCCATGGATTTTAAATGACATATAATTTTCCACCAGGACACAGAAGTTTGAAATTTTGAAAATATGGCGCAGTAATTTTCTTGGCTGGCATATTCAGGGGAAAATGTCGGCGCTTTCTGTGAATTTTGTGTGATTTTTGGTAAAAACATTGAAGTAGGTAAAAGACAACATGTGCATTTAGATGCCTTTGTACACACAGCTTTTATTCGTTGGAAAGATGCCAAAGACGAGTTTCGGCGACATGAGCATAGCAATTACCACAAAAATTCATGTGTATCAGCTAAATATTTTTTAAATGTCTTTGAAGGAAAATGTGACGACATACGAGTAAAAATTGAAAAAGAAAGAAAACAAAAAGTAATCGACAATAGCTAGGAAATGTTAACTGTAATAAAAACTGTTATATTTCGTGGAAAGCAAGAAATAGCCGTGCGAGAACATAACAACAATTCAAAATTTAATTTGAATGATTATGAAACCAATTAAGATAATTTGAGGGCCATTTTAAAATTTAGGGTTGATTCAGGAAATTCTTCCTTAAGGTCGCGGATCGCCGTCTGCATACCGCCCGTTATGTATGCTAGACATCGCTGGGAAAGTGCTAGAAAAATTCATCAAGGAAAGACTCACTGACTCGATTCATGCTGCTGTGGACCTATCTGCTCGGCAGTACGGCTTTAGAGCTGTACACGCGATTGCAGAGGTGGTGAGCGTGGTCTAAAAGGCAAAGGCATATAGTCGCGCCAAGCGACAGATCATCCGAGGGAATGAGGGGTTGATACAAATGTGGCACTGCCATAATAAAAGCTGAAGTTCTGCGTGTGCATTGCTCTAGTCCCCTACTTAACCTAGTGCTTAGTCATGCATGTGATGTCCAAACCGTGAAAAATTACTAAGCCGCAACGAAAGAACTAATTAACTATTTTGCGCTATCCCCAAAACAAAATGCAGTTTCGCAAGAGGAAATCTTGAAAGATGACCCAGGTCCAAAAAAAAACACGTCTTTTAAAGTTTTGCGAGACTAGATGGTCCGAAAATTTGAGTGCACTTAATCATTTTAGAGAGCGTTGCTTTTCGATTTTTAGGGCACTTGATTTGATTCAGAGCGTAGATTATGATCCTCAAGTGTCAGTAAAACATTCATTATAGCGACGGCTTTGAGAAATGAAAAATTTTTAGTCACTATTGTAATCATAAGCAGAGTGTTCTATTTAAGTTTTGAGCTTACTAAATATTTACAAACCAAAGAATGTGTTCTATCACAAGCTATGAGTAATGCCAATAGCCTACATCAAGAGGTTCAAGAAAGGAGAAGCCAAGCTGAGAGTTCGTTTCATGAGATTTTCTTACATTTTATATTTTTTAAAAACTTTTTTATACTTGAAAGTAGGAGGAACAATCGAAGTGCCCAGAATTACTGCAAGACAAACTTAAAGGGTTAACTATGAGGCCAACAATCTGGAAGACTACTTCAGATGTAGTATTTACATTCCCTTCCTTGACTACTTCTTAAAAGAAATGTCAGAAAGGTTTTTAAACCTTAGAGATGTGTTGGAAAAATTATCTGTACTGCTACCGGAAAAAGGTTGAAGTTCGATTTCAAAGAAATTGAGACATGCTTGAAAGTTTTAGCAGAACAGTCGCCAACAATGGTTACTGACTCGTCACAATTCAAGGCTGAGCTAGTAATGTGGTAGAGAATGTGGAATTAGAAAGGTCAATGTAATATCCCTAAAGAATTCTTCTTACCTCTGGATAGCTGCAATCAAACAATATTTTCAACTTTATATTCAATGTTGAAGGTAAAGCTCAGTAATTAATTAATTTTTAATTGAAAGTCTTCGTTACTGTATGCTTTCATGCTGCTATATTTATATATTGTCGTATGTTATAGTTCGCGGCTGATCATTTTATTGTTCCGGGAAAGTGGAAACGCACTGTCTTTTAAATTAAGTTAAAAGAGTGTATTTACTAAGAAGAAATCATCAATTTAACTATCTTACAAATCGCATTGAAATTTCATTTTTACTGTATATCAACTTATACTTCAACTGTCCGTATCACAAAAATCACTTCACTCACTTCACTATCAATTAATATCGCCTTTAGTTCGCACTCCACTCTATCGCAGTTTTACTATCGCGGTTTTACTATTGCCTTCATTCATTCAGCTTGGCTTTATATGGAGTCTCTAGTCATTCAACCCATTCATCGTACATTGGTGAATATTCTGCCGAGAGTTACCTGGAATATCCGAGCAATTCTGAATGGCCGCAGTGACGTCACTTTCAGATATTGATCATGCTTGGTGGACTCTTATGCTTTCGATTAGATTCGTGATGATCATGATGCTATTCATAGTTCGACAATGATTGTGACAGTAGCTCGCAGAACAATATATATATATATATATATATATATATATATATATATATATATATATATATATATATATATATATATATATATATATATATATATATATATTTATATATGTATGTATATATATATATATATATATATATATATATATATATATATATATATATATATATGTATATATGTATATATGTATATATATACATATATATATATATATATATATATATATATATATATATATATATACACATATAAACGGTGGTCCAACGATAATGCACGGTGTTAATTGTGAGTCACACCCTAACGTCAGGTTTTTTGCCCAGCTTAATTTGGCTTTTTTTGTTTCAGTGTTTGACAAATTTAACCATAGAAAGTTGGACAGTTGAGCAGTGCGTTAAAGTTGTTGAAGGCTTTTACGAAATCAGGCGTTCAAATCAAAATGCATTGCGTGCACTTCGTGATTTTTTTGGTCAGCATAATCGACCAAATGTGTCCACAGTCCGGAGAATTGTGCGAAAATTTCAGCAAACTGGGTCTGCAGGAAATTTGAAATCACATGTGCATGCTCGCGCAGTTCATCCTGCGGAAAATATTGCTGTTGTTCGCGATAGTGTGGCAGAAGAGCCATCAACCTTGACTCGTTGACGTGCCCAACCATTGAACATCTCACGAACATCAATGATGCAAATTTTGAATAAAGATTTGAATTTGAACGTTTAAAAGGTTCAATTGACTCAAGAGCTGAAGCTAACTGACCATTTCAAGATTCGCAGAAATGCTGGGATTGCGGTGAGAGGGGGCACCTGCAAAGAGAAGATGGTGGAGATCCAGGTCGTGTTAGAAGCTTGGAATGGAAGCCCATTAAACTGGAGAGGCCAACTTCGTGGGACGCACGTTGGTCAGGAACATCCCCATCACCATGTCAAGGCTACATCGTAGAAAAGCAGACTTATGCCTTCCTGGTCAAGTTGATGAAGAACATTGCACCATAACAAGCGACAGTGGTGCAACCCGATTGATTATCCAGCCGGGCCTAGTGAGGCCCCAACTACTTCACAAGGGCAGAGTTCATGGAAATGTTGACGCCCTATCTGGTCATCCATGTCCAGCCAACTGCAAGCATTGCCGGCGAATTGAGGAAAACGAGCCGACCGTTGATCTGCAACTGATAACGGCCGAATTTGATGAAGGTTGGTCATCGGAGGAGATTCGAAATACCCAGCTAGCTGATGAAGACATCGGACCATTCCTCGTATGGAAGGAGACAACTGCGGGACCTGAGTGGATGGACGTTTCGATGCATGGTGCCAACCTGAAAAGTTATTGGGCACAATGGAACTCCCTTCAGGTGGAGGGTGGCATACTCAAGCGGAAATGGGAAACGGCGGATGGCAGCTCCTATAGGATGCAAATTATACTTCTCAAAAGCCGAATCCACGATTTGGTTAAGGGAATACACGAAGGGTTTCCGGGAGGCCACCTTAGTGTTAACAAGACCTTAGCGAAATTGCGGGGAAGGTTTTACTGGCTGCACGCTCGAGAAGACGTAGAGGACTGGTACCGTAGATGCATAATTTGCGCTTCCGTCAAAGGCCCAAAGCAACGACTGAGAGGAAAAATGCAAATCTACAACGTGGGTGTACCGTTTGAAAGGATTGCTGTTGACATCGCAGGACCCTTTCCTGAATCCGAACGGGGAAATCGACACACGCTGGTTGTGGCCGATTATTTCAGCAAGTGGCCCGAGCTATACCCCATCTCCAACCAAGAAGCAACTACTGTAGCCGATGACAACACCGCTGCATCCCCAACCCAATGGAAAGGTCGAACGTTTCAACCGTACTCTCAATAAACACCTGGCCAAGATGGTTGAGGAGAACCAAAGGGACTGGGACCGGTGCACCCCACTCTTGTTTATGGCGTATAGAGCTACCGAACATGCATCGACGGGCCAAGCCCCAACCAAATTCATTTTTGGAAAGGCTATTTGTTTGCCAGCAGATATAAAGTTCGAAACGCCCCCTGAGAAACCCCAACCGATCTCGGAGCTCACCTGTGAGCTAAGGCAATGGTTGAACCAGATACATCGACAGCGCAAAAACACCTCGAATCGGCTACTGAACGCATGAAGACCAGGTTTGATCTAAAGACAAATTCTACTGGCTTCCAGCAAGATGACTTGGTGTGGCTATATAACCCACAACAGCGGAAGGGTAGGTCTCCAAAGTTGCAGCATAATTGCGAGGGACCATACCGAGTTACAAAGCGACGTCAACGATGTCGTATATTGCATACAAGAACACCGTAACCCAAGAGCCAAAATGAAAATCGTGCATCTGGACCGCCTTGCCCCATATTACATCCAGTGAGACTTGACTACGAGCTACTGTCGCAATTGTTTTCGCAACATCATGGTTCTACAAACGAATGTACTCGAAACGACAAGAATCCAACAAGCATGATCAACATCTGAAAGTGAGGTCACTGCGCCATTCAGAATTGCTCGAATATTCCACGTAGCTCACCAATGTACGAGAAATGGATTGAATGGCTAGAGACCCTACATAAAGGCGAGCTGAATGAATGGGGGGATTATTACAACCGTGATATAGTAAAAACTGCGATAGAGTGGAGCGCGGGGTGAAGGCTATATTGATTGTGAAGTGATTTTAGTTAAGACAGTTGAATTAAAAATTTATAGACAAAGTGAAAAGTAAAATTGGTGAAATTGTGAAATTAACGATTGTGTTTTCTTAGTAAATAAAGTTAACTTTTAACTTAATTTAGAAGACAGTGCGTTTCCACTTTCCTGGAACTTTAAAATTATTGGCCGCGAACCAAACACTGTATATATGTATATACATAAATATAAATATATATATATATATATATATATATATATATATATATATTTAAATATATATACAGATATATATATATACACACACACACACACACATATATATATATATATATATATATATATATATATATATATATATATATATATATATATGTATATATATATATATATATATATATATATATATATATATATATATATATATATATATATATATATATATATATATGAGGTGTGAAAAACAAGTAATGAGACTGATTCCATCAAAACCGTATATTTAAAAATTATTCTACAACTCTTCCATTCCTTCAAAGTAATCCCCTTTGGCAGCTATAGGTACGACGAAGCCGGCGCGTTTTCCATGCTTCGTAACATTTCTGGAACGCTTCGACTGGAACGTCCACGAGTACCCTCGTCACGGCCGACTGGATGTCCGTAATCGGCTCAAAATTGTTTGGTTTCTGGGTCGTATTGGAAAAACCAGCTCTCCTCGTCTGTAATGATTTTTCAACCAGCGTAAGATCGTTTTCCACTTGTTTCAAACGGCCTTCTGCGACGGTCATTCGATAATGCTTTTGCTCCTCTTCGCGCACAACTTTTTTATCCCAAAATCGTCGGTTAAAATTTGCCTGACTGTTTCAAGGTTCATACCCAGTTTCGAGGTCAAACTGTTAAGCACCGATCTCCCGCTCCACGCCTCGTCTTTCACGTTTTCACGCCCCTCCTTAAACTCTTTATGCCATCGAAACACCTGGGCACGACTATGAGCAATATCATCATGTACTTTTACAATTTTAGCGTACATTTCCGACGCTGTTTCGCCCAATCTGGCGCAAAATTTTATCGCGACGTGTTGCTCTTGATTTCGTTTCTCCATTTTCGTGACGAGCACCACTAACACACGTCTACTCAACACGACACAGAAAGCAAACTAAACAAGCTAGAGCGATGGTAAATATATCAATGGAGAAGGGAATTTCAAGGTCGCAGGTTTACTACAAGCGCGGCAATAAAATCAGTCTCATTGCTTAATTGTCACACCTCGTATGTATATTTATGTTTGTACGTGTATATTACAAAACATATTTCTTCTATCTAAGGTCAGTGCAACATTGCCTATCACAACAGCGATGGCAGACTGATCTTTTTCAAGGCTGCGCCAAAAAAAGATGTATCTGTGAAACTCTTCATCACAGAATCAGACATTAATGTATCTCCAGAAGCAGTTTTGGATGTTCTGTCAAAAAAAACCCAGAATGTTAGATTTTGTGTTATAACTTCTCTAGTAAAATAATAGTAGAAGCTTTTCCAAAAACAAATTTTTAAGATTTTTTACCATTCAATATTCAAGAATATTCTCTTACTCGTATATAGTACTTTTTTCAAGTATTAATTATTTCTAGAAATAACTAGTTACTGAAAATATAATTTTATGATTTCAAGCCTTATTAAATTATATTCTACGAAAAACTGAGGTTAAAAGACAACCCTAGATAACCTCAAAATAAATTGAATGACACTACATTTTCTAACTTATTTTGGTAGAATAGGGACCCATCTTTTGTTATGTCTGGAAATTGGTTTCTATTCAATTATGATCAATATCCCCGCGAAAAAAATTTCTGGGTACACGAATAAAATGGCTGTAATGTTTAGGGAAATTCTTTTTATCATGTATTTAAGCTTTTCAAACAAAAATGAGCTATATGTTGAAATATCTGGTTCGAATCAATAACATCCGTGAATATAACATTTTTTGCAAACAGATGAGAACCTTGCCCAAGCTCTGCCAGGCTTGGGATGCTTGTATTGAATACAGAAATTTATTTGGTATAGGAACAACAGAATTATAACAATAAAGTCCTTCCTAGAAGGCTCTATTTTCTGCTTACAAAAAATTAGTTATGAAACGGCTAAAAATTGGCTGAATTTTTTACTAAATTTGAATATTGAAAAATATCTAAGTTGTCCAAGCTTGGTGAGATCTGCAGCTATCAGAATACGATTACATTGGTTTGTTAATGTATTCTTAAGTGTCACTTTGTGCTTTTGATTGCAAAACAGTATACGTTAGATGTGTTTAATATAACTCCAATTCTTTCACGATATTTATAAGAATTCTATCTTATTGTATTGTAAATGTATTGATTCTACATAAGTTGAAGCAAAATTCCAAAAAGTTTTGTCCTTTATTTTCTGAATCAAACAAAATCCAAACGCACCAAAACTTACCTCAAGGGACTTAATCGAGCATTATCATAATTCATCATAGTGAGTCAAAACTCCCATTTCTCAGAAATGTGAATTACTTGCGAACTGAAGAAATCTTCAGGGAACTGACGACAGCCAACAAAACAATGGACATATATCATTGCATGTTTTCTAATCTTTTGTGTATGTATTCCGCGAACTACTCCGGAGTATTCCATATTGATACCTACCGTGCTCCAAGAGGAGCTATAAAAATGCCAGCTTTTGCCCAGTCTAAGTGCGGACATGTCAAGGAGCATCTATTAACTGATTATTTACTCCCAATTCATGTTTCCGCATAGAATAGTTGACAGCGTTTTTGCAAGCAACAATGAGCCAACATACAGACATTCCACAAATATTACAATTGCCCCTGGCAACATTCCTTGAATCTTTTCTGACCATGACAAGAATTTCCCTAGACGGCATTTCACAACATGGGTGAAGTCTCTATTTCCCCTGCTTCATATTTTGGAAAGCTGGTTTCCAGAAAGCTCGGGACTAGAAGTGACTTTGCAGCCATGCGTGAGAAAATGAACATGCTGGAAATGTTGGTGCCTTGTCAGGACGATCCAAATTCATTGTAGAGTGGTCTTCTGTTACTCCTTTACATGACGTTGATTTCGTGGAATTATATACATTCGTCTGGTCGGCTGAACTTGGTTTGAGTTGATGGGGAAGTAACGTGAAAATAGAGGGTTATTTTCTTTCAGGACTAGATTTTAGTGGGACATTGAGGACATTTCAAGTGTGGACTGGATTAAATTTAGGAAGGGGATTGATTAAATGTTTGGAAGTTTTAATTGTAGATTATATATGTATGTAAGGAAGCTAGGGATACACCTATCATATGAATTGCTGCGCAGTTTTAAATGATTTTTAATTTTCCATCTTAAGCATCATCTTCATTAACATTAAGGCTATTCGCAGAATCCAAGCAATCCTTTGCTTTCTATATGTAGGCAAAAAGTATTAAGGACATGATTGTTGGAATATCAACAGCTCTATACCCACAAAACAGTTCTTCAGGTCAATGTTCCGGGTCCCTAGCAAATCGATTGCTAGCTGTTCTATCTTTGAGTAAATAGTACCATATATTTTCTACATCGAAAAAAAGGATTATCACTGTATGTTACCCTGGCAAGCGATGTACAACGTAGTGAATAAGCGTACAAATGTAAATATGTACTGGTCGATTGTGATTTCGTGTAACATTGTTAGCTGAATTACCTTCATCATATTGATTGATGGATTGATTGTGTGATTGATAGTGGCTGCTTGTATTTGTTTCTACACACACACACATCCTCTTAATTCAATGCAAAAAGGTCCCGTTTGTACGTTTTTTTGATTCTCTGAAGCCAGGCGAAACGGTCACTTTATGCCTGTTTAATTTCTGAATGGAATCGATTTGTTAAACAAAATGTCCTGAATGTAAAATGCGGTATTAGTTGAATTTCGAATTGCTTTTGTTAAGTTCCATTACCGGTCGGAGGGAGCCATTTTGCTGCTGTGCGGTTTTTACTCGTTAATCTAAACCATCAAATATTTGCTTGAGTGCATTTTCAAAGAGCTTGTTTTTGGTTGTTCGAATATTGAATGGAAAGTGGGAAAGCAAAATCAAAAGGAATATTATTTCATTGCATTGAATGTAGGCAATTAGGATTTATATTTTTGGCTTTTCATTATCGATCTTTGTTGCCTCTGTTGTTACCGATTTGAGGCTTTCGCCTAAATGTATCGAATTTTCGTGGCGTTATGATTATTTAATATGATTACTGTATTAAAATAATGGTGCAGGCATTTTGACTATATTATTTATAAAGTGTATAATTATATCTCATTAAATAGTATATGGTTAGTAAATTATGGCCAATATAATTTAGAAAAGCGTTTGTAATGATTTTTCTCGCGTTCGTTGTTTTAAAATTTTTCAAAGGAAATCCAAACTGATCTCCTACCAGTTAAAGGCGTGAAGTCTTGGTAGGTGCCAACGGAGTGCACCCCAACAGGTCAACTAGTCTGGGCACCCTTAGTCTACTCCGGGGTAGCTGGTTGCAGTCTAGCTACTTCAGAGAAGAGTCCAATTACAGGTCTTACGCGAGTAGATAAGTCGACATACGATTTCTCAGTCACCGATTCATATATCCACATAAAACGCGTCCAATAACTTTCTGAAGATTTCGTTACAACTTTAACGTTGCCTTTACGGGGCAGTTAACCAACAACAAAAATTTCGCCCGTTCCTGATCTAAATACCGATGCAGTGCCAGAAATAAGCTATTTTAATTCCAACCGAAATATTCGACGCTAATCAAAAATGTCAAAACATAAATTATAGCACCACGAACCGAACCAAGCGGACCAACCATTTGCGGGTTTAATGTGAATCCCAATCCACCACTCCACCCTACCCCTCTCATCACATACTTACCCCCTTATTCTTCATAGTCGTTATTTTTTTCAAGTCGAAATTTATGCTTTATGATTTGATTGTATTACCTTAACTTCATTTTTAGGGTTTCGTAAAATAATTTTACAAAATCCTACTAGTTTCGCGACCAGTCTGTCCGTCTGTCCGTCCGTCCGTCCGTGTGTCACAGCAGTTTTTCTCGGAAACTACTTAAGCTAGAAACATCAAATTTTGTTTGTAGGTGTAAAGTAGTTATCTCTTCAAAGTTCAACTACAAAAAAATTTTATAAGGTATTTAAGGGGGGTCTCCCCACCTAGGAGAGTGACCCCCCCGAAAAAAAATTTCATCAAAGATAGCCGATATGGGTATCAAATCGCGATTGGACACCTGTGATCCGATAAATCTGTAAAAATCAGGAGTGTAGACCTTGGTGAGTACAACAACAACAAATACGTGAGAAGTTGCTATTCACTCAACTTTGTTAGTAATAGTATGATTTATCGATCTTGAATAAAATCTTAACGGTACCCTTAAATCCAATGTAATTCAGTACGTAGATGTCTATTTATAAGATTGATCTATCCTGAAAGTTTAATAAAGATTGAATCATATTTAGCGAAGTTATAGCGGCTTGAATTTTCCTGTATTACTATGGAACGATATGCGCTGCATTTATTACTCTGGCAACACATGGCTATGGAACAACATGCGCTTTTAACAGACTCAGACACTACAGTTTTGCTAGGATTTGCATGAACATTTCAGGAATGATAGGTGTCATGAATATCTTTGAGAATCAGTTCAGCTAGTGGTATCAGTAATGGTAAAACAAAATAGTGGCTGTTTTAAATGCCAAGATTGAATAATTTTGAGTTATTTTTTCCCAACTTCAACGTTTAAGGTGCATGCTTTGAACACTTGATTCAATTTAATGAATGACTGAAGATGAGTACTTACAATTAATGCTCATAAGTGAAACAAGTCAAGGAGGTGGGAGAGAGGTGCTAGCAAAAGGGTTTTGAAACCATTCTAGGATTCGAAACAATTGGCCATGAATCAATGATAACAGTACAGGAGAGTGACCCCTGAAAAAAATTCATCAAAGGTAGCCGATATGAGTATGAAATGAAAGTTTTCATGGGAGCTTTTCAAAACAGTTGTTAAACTGTCAGTTTTTGCTTCAGTGGGGGCACAGGGGGGAAATACATGAAAAATGTGTTTCCTCCGTCGCGGATGGACATCTGAAATAATTATCAAGGGAGATATTTATGAGTATAACAATACCAAATACCTCAGAAGTCGAGATTCGTTCAACTTTTTTAATAATAGTATGATCTTCGTATTTCATATTTTCTCCAATCAAATCGTCTTTGACATGTTTCTTGGTTTGGTTCGATCTGGTGACTGCATTTTGTAAATTGAATACAAAACCCTTCTGACATGAGCGTAGGTCTGTTTACCCAACTTGTTTTTTGTATTATTATGATTTCATAATGTTATTGTATCATTGAATTTTGTGATGTTCAGGTTAAATTCTGTATAAAAAAAAGTTTAAGATTATCTGTATCTCAATTAAGATATGCATTGTGACAACGAAGTATCTGGAAATTGTAGTTGAAATTCCCCGGGTAAATTATATTTCAAAAAAATGTATTTTGTTAAGTTGGCAGGACTGTCCTTAATTACTATTCTAAATATGACCGCGATCTGTTAACCAGCTTGTTTACAGCAGCTATTTAACGCATTACACCTCGGTAGTGCGTTGCGATTTTCGTGATTTTGTGACTTTTTTATTGTGATCGAATTTGAAGCCAAAAACGCAATAAAAACCATCGATCAACCACTGTATTCACCAGGTTTGGCTTCATGCGATTTTTATGAATAATTAAGTATTTTGCGTATTATTTGCAATTTTCTGGTACTTTTTTGGCACAATGTAAAACAACACTCGCTAAAGGAGCTGAAGTCCACCCCAAAAAGTGCTTATAAAAAGTGTTTCGAGGACTGGAAAAATCATTGGCGTGTGTAGTGGCTGTGACGGGGATTACTTTGAAGGCGACAAAATGAATATTGATGAATAATTAAATATTTTGCGTTTTATTTGCGATTTCCGGGTACTTTTTTGTCACAATCTATGTAACAAAATGAATCTTAATTTGTTATATTTGTAAAATTCATAGATATGATTCAAACAAATATACGATATCTTGAATGCTTAAAAGCAGAAATGAATTTCCTAATATTTCATTAAATTTTTCTGTATAAGGTAATACGCTTTAAGCTAATATTTCACTATTTTCATCTACAGGTGATTTTTTCACAGATATTACGTACGTACAATAAAACCCAATAAGTTGATGTTATATTAAAACTTGCAAATTGAACGAACTGCCTATCAGGAAGTTTATTTAAAAAAAATAAAAAAACATTAATCCCTGAAGACGAGCCTATAGAAGCATAAATAAAAAATCTTTTTGAGTTTCTATAGCTAATTGCAAGACTACATAAATTTGTTAGAATCTAAAATTATAAAATGATAGTGCGATCATAGTCAAAGCAAATATTTAACCCGCTCATTCTCTATTATTTTTTTTGCTATCTCATTACCTTGATAAAATGCATTGGCACTCAGGAAGGTAATATGGTCAGTACCACACTTTGGCCGTGTGTCCGTTTACCCAGTTGCGATGTGTTCTAATTTTAAACCACTACGTATCATAACTGAACGGGCTCATAGTCCGTCCGGAGAATCGTTACGAAATTTCGGTTGCTTAACGGAGTGAGTGCTCTAAGCACTACACCACGCGGACTACATTCTCTATTATAGCTAAGTCTAATAGGAAGCAAACTTAATTATGGGAAAAAATAATATGACGTTTTAGTTATCGAAACTTGCAAGACAGTGATAAAGTGGGAGTCTTTGGCATTTGCCATAGTGATTATTCAAATCATCTTACGTTTTTCATAATTGAAAAATATTCCGACTTCAGATCTGAATAAACTACAACAACAAAATATTATTGCATCAAAAAAAAACTCCTCGAAAAAAAAGACGATAAGCGCACAGATATGCTTACAAAAACATCAAATTATCGTTCATTTCTTAAAAAGAAATTTAGAAGAACTTCGTTATCGGACCATTATGCCCTTTTTTTCAACATAATCCTTACATCACACATTCTATTCCCTACTTTCCGACCTCACTATAGACCGTTTAATTCCAAAGACTGACCAAGCTTCAGAAAATACCTCAAAGACCTCCTTCCAAATCTCCCACCAGAAAATATCAATATCTCAAATGCAGAAATTGACTCTCATATATTGGCCAGCAGGCCCCCTTCCAGAAACCACGCAGCCCACTTTATAGATGTCTAAGGAGACTCTTCAATTAATAAAAACTCGAAAGCATATGCTCCAATGGCTTATGAGTATTTGTCATCGAAGCTTTAACCGGGTGAATGAGGAGTATTTGGAACTTACAACGCAATTCGAAAGATCGTTGCATATGAGGGATACTTCAAACAAATATGTCGTCGCCGTGAGTCATCCAAAAAAGCTTTGAATAACAATGCTAAAGCAGAAGTTCTACGAACGGGGGAAGGATATGAAGGATCTTATTTATCTGAATTCTCCCGTTATAATAAAGTATCTTATCCATAACATCCAGCCTTCGCCAGATTTTTCACCTCAAGAATGGAAGTAGAAGATCTCGTAGATGCCTTGAATAGCAAACTATCTCACGGTTTTGACGGTATCTCGAACAAAATACTTAAGAAGTACAGGAAAACCATCTCCTCCTTCTTGACAATACTATACAATAATTGTATTAACAATAAATATTTTGCAAAACCTTTCAAAGTCAGCAAACTAGTCCCAAAACCAAAAACAGGCTGTGAGGTTAACATCAATAATTCTAGTTCTATTTTCCGTTTGCCTAGCATGAGTAAGCTTCTTGAAAAGATTATTTTGCGAAACTTTAACAATTTTACTAATATCCCGATCCCCGATTTTCAGCTTGGATTTGAACGTGAACTAACTACAGAATAAGCAGTGATGCTATTGCTTAATAGAGTTACCTGTCATCTTCGGCAGAAAGAGTGCAGAGTACTCTAGACCTGACAAAAACGTTCGAATAAGTTTTGATTAACGGTCTCAAGCTTAAATTGAAAATATCATCCTGTTCGACCACAATCCTCAGAAATCTTTATAGCTTCTTTTCGGATAGAACATCTCAAAATAAACTGAAGAATCTCACTTCAAATCATATCCCTATTGACTTGGGAGTCCCACAAGGATCTATGCTCGGTCCAGCCTTGTTCATTTTCCTTTACGATGTCCCACATCCAAATAGCTCAACCGTGGATATAGTAATGTATGCAGACGAAATCCTCCTCGCTGTCACCCATAGCCTCCCAGTGATGGCCCAAATAAAGCTTTAGCAGTCTATCCACAACATCGCTCAGTATCCATAGGATTGGAGGCTTGAAATAAATGCTACCAAATGGGAGCTGATCTGCTTTAGAAAGACTAGTGGGAGAAGGCACCGCTTCACTGTGGCTCAAAGTAGGAGTGTGCAAGCAAATATTGCTGGTGAAATTATATATTCAAGGGATATGTCAAATACTTTGGACTCCATTTTAACAATCGACTTAAGGTGAATAGACATGCCTGCAAAACCTTCAATAAAGCTGAAGCAGCCTCGCTCTTTTCCTCAAAATCAGTCTGTCTAAAAGTCAAAGTCTTAATGTAAAAAATTCTTACTAGGCCGATCATTACCTATACCTTTCCAGCATGGTTAACAATCTCGCTTGTTGCTGCCCAAGAATTCCAATTCTTCGAGAGAAAGATCCTTTGGCAATGCCTGTCCAAATACAGATGGCCTAGTAAGAAGCACTACAAAAACTCTGTCCTTTACAAAGATATGGGTATAAAAACGATTCTTCACTACATACTAGCAACGACTAACAAGTTGGGTAAACAGACCTACGCTTATGTCAGAAGGGTTTTGTATTCAATTTTCAAAATGCAGTCACCAGATTGAATAAAGTCAAGAAGCATGTCAATGACGATTTTATTGAAGAAAATATGAAATTCGAGGATCATACTATTATTAACAAAGTTGAACGAATTTAGACTTCTGAGGTTTTTGGTATTGTTATGCTCATAAATATCTCCCTTGATAATTATTTCAGATGTCCATTCGTGAGGGAGGAAACAAATTTTTCATGTATTTCCCCCCTGTGCCCCCACTGAAGCAAAAACTGACAGTTTAACAACTCATATCGGCTACGTTTGATGAAATTTTTTTTCAGGGGCCACTCTCCTGTACTGTTATCATCGATTAATGGCCAATTTTTTCGAATCCTAGAGTTGTTACAAAGCCCTTTTGCTAGGAGCTCTCTCCCGCCTCCTTGACTTGTTTCACTTATGAGTATTAATTGTGGGTACTCATCTTCAGTCATTCATTAAATTGAATCAAGTGTTCAAAGCATGTACCATAAACGTTGAAGTTGGGAAAAAATAACTCAAAATTATTCAATCCTCGCATTTAAAACAGCCACTATTTTGTTTTGCGATTACTGATACCACTAGCTGAACCGATTCCCAAAGATATTTATGACACCTATTATTCCTGAAATTTTCATGCAAATCCTAGCAAAACTGTAGTGTCTGAGTCGGTAAAAAGCGCATGTTGTTCCATAGCCATATGTTGCCATAGTAATACATGCAGCGCATATTGTTCATAGTAATACAGGAAAATTCAAGCCGCTATAACTTCGCTAAATATGATTCAATCTTTATTAAACTTTCAGGATAGATCAATCTTATAAATAGACATCTACGTACTGAATTTCATTGGATTTAAAGTAACCGTTAAGGTTTTATTCAAGAAAACATAAAATCGATAAATCATACTATTACTAACAAAGTTGAGTGAATTGCGACTTCTCACGTATTTGTTGTTGTTGTACTCACCAAGGCCTACATTCCTGATTTTTTCAGATTTATCGGATCACAGGTGTCCAATCGCGAGGGGGGGGGGGGGGACACAAATTTTTCGTGTATTTCCCCTCCCTGTGCGCCCCTCAAAGCAAATTTTGCCTGTTTTGAAAAATTCTCATCAAGACCTTTCATTTGATACCCATATTGGCTACCTTCAATGAAATTTTTTTTCGGGGGGTCACTCCCCTACATGGGGAGACCCCCCTTAAATAACTTATAAAATTTTTTTGTAGTTGAACTTTGAAGAGAGCACCACTTTACACCTACATACAAAATTTGATGCTTCTAGCTTAAGTAGTTTCCGAGAAAAACTGCTGTGACACACGGACGGATGGACGGACGGACAGACGGACAGACAGGACGCGATTTTAGAAGGGTTTTGTAAAATTATTTTACAAAACCCTAAAAAATGCCTGGAGAAGTGGCGAGAGCACCCTCTTCGATGCATTCGCGCACTTTTCGAACCTACGATTGCAAATAATCTCTACTACTTACGTCCCTCAAAAATCCCTGAAGAGTACCACCACTATCTCAATAACTCCGAAATCACCAATAAACCGGCGTTTTACGTTTCATGCGAACCAACACATACCGGGGTTAAACGAAACATACGAAGTGTATTCAAAAAGTAAGGTGATTTTTCAAATTCCGCGGGCAAATTCGATTAACGATTTTTAGGGTTTTGTACTAAAATACAAAACCCTATTGCAATCACGACCTGTGTCCGTCTGTCTGTTCGTCCGTCCGTCCGTCCGTCCGTCCGTCTGTATGTCACAGCACTTTTTCTCCGAAACTATAGAAGCTACAGCCATGAAACTTTGTGGAAAGGTCAGAAGTGGTGACTTCTTGAAAGTTCAATGGTGAAAAAATTTTTCAAAGGGGTTTAAGGGGGGTCTCCCCATATAGAGAGGTGACCCCTCAAAAAAAAATTTTCACCATTGGTAGTCGAGTAGGGTGTCATTGGAAAGGTCCCAACGAGATCTTTTCAAAACAAGTCTTAGAATTGCCTTATGAGTACCGAGGGGGGCAGGGGAAGGGTAAATGTACGAACTTTTCGCGTACCCCCCCTCGCGATTGGACACCTTCCATCCGAAAAATCTGAAAAAAATCATGGATGTAGGCCTTTGTGCGTACAACAACAACAAACACATGAGAAGTCGAAATTCACTCAAGTTTGTTAGTAATAGTATGATTTATTGATTTTATGTTTTCTTGAATGAAATCTAGACGGTACCTTTAAATTCAATAAAATTTAACACACAGATGACTATTTATAAGATTGATCTTATCTGAAAGTTTCATAAAGATCGAATAATATTTAACGAAGTTATAGCGATTTGAATTTTCCTGCATTACTATTGAACAATATGCCCTGTATTACTATGGAAACATATGGCTATAGAGCCATATGCGCTTTTACCCGACTTAGACACTACAGCTTTGCTAGGATTTGCATGAAAATTTCAGGAATGATAGGTATCATGAAGATGAGTACATACAATTGAAACAAGTCGAAAAGGCAGGAGACAGCTCCTAGCAAAAGGGCTTTGTAACCATTCTAAGATTCGAAAAAACAAGCCATGAATCGATGATGACGGTACAGAAGAGTGGCCCCTGAAAAAATTCATGAAAGGTAGCTGATATGAGTATCAAATGAAAGTTCTCTATGAGAGCTTTTCAAAACAGTTCTTAAACTGACAGTTTTTGCTTCAGTGGTGGCACAGGGGCGGGGGGAATACATGAAAAATGTGTTTCCTCCCTTGCGAATGGACACCCGTGATCTTAAAAAATCTGAAATAATTATCAAGAGAGATATTTGTGGGTATAACTATAACAAATACCTCAGAAGTCAAAATTCTTTCAACTTTGCTAATAATAGTATGATCCTCGAACATGACATGTTTCTTGATTTTATTCGTTACTAGTTACTGCATTTTGTATGTTGAGTACAAAACCCTTCTGACATGAACATAGGTCTGTCTACCCAACTTGTTTTATAGTGGTACACTCGTCACAAATATATATTTATAGTTTCAGCTATATCTATAGTATGCTTGATTTGTTTATGAGAGGCATAACGCTTAGAAGTGTTTCGCGAGCTCGGCGATTTTTCGCTATCGAAAAAAAATAGATCAAAGGATTTGCATCAAATTTTACGTAAACATGTTGAGTAAGCAGGAGAGTGCTCCTACCAGAAGGTCTTTGTAAACATCCTAAGGTTAGAAACAAGTTTTCTAACAGCGTGAATCGATAACTTGAACTATTCATCCAATACTTGGATATGAAATCGTTCAAATTTATGCAAAAAATTCACCGTTCCTTTCATAAGCACAGTGCAGGCGCCATTTTGATCTAGCTTAAATTATTTTCCTGAATGCTCGGCCGATTGAATATATTTTAAGTTAAATTTTGGTACATTTTGCCTTCCCCTGGACCCCCTAATTCACAAAATGATCTTTTCATTTCAGATCCTAAAAGTTCTAATTATGACCTTTGATTTGGTACCCCACTCGACAACCTTTGATTTAAAAAAAATTGTTTAAGGGTCCATTCGTTATAAGGGGGGACCCTCCTTAAAAATCTTTTAAATTTTTGATAAGACCTTATCTTATCTTCTGACCTTTACACAAAGTTTGAGCATTGCAGCTTCGATAGTTTCTGCGAAAACTAGCTGTGACGCACGGACAGACGGACAGACAGGACATGAAACTAGTAGTTCTTTGAAAAAAAAATTTTACAAAGACCTAAAAATGAAATTAAGTACTCCGAAATATTTTAAATGTTGACAGTGACGTACGGTGAAACAGTTGTGACTAAAAAAAAGTTTACAAGGGGTACAAACTCTTCCAAGTTGGCCGGGAAGATGCCGATGACGAGCCTCGCTCTGGACGCCCAAGCACGTCAACAACAGATGAAAACGTTCAAACAGTGAAGAAAATTGTTTTGGACAACCGTCGAATTGCTATCAAAGAAATTGCTGAGAATATTGGCATATCGGTTGGCTCGTGCCATGAAATTTTTTCGAATGTTTTGGGCACGTGTGTCAGCGAAGTTTGTTCCTAAACTGCTTGATTTTGATCAAACGTCCGGAATTGTGGAAGAACAATTCACGATTTTTGCATCATGATAATGCCTCTGCTCACTCGTCTTTGCTTGTGAGGGATTTTTTGGCCCGATTTGGTCCCAGGTGACTTTTTCTTTTCATCGCATCGCTGGAAGAGCTCAAGGCTATACCAAAACGTGCTTATGAGAAGTACTTTGAGGATTGAAAAAACCGTTGGTACAAGTATATTGTATCTAAGGGGTATTACTTTTTATGGGACAACATAAATATTGACGAATAGATAAATATTTTTTCCTAAAAATACAAAGTTACCTTATTTTTTGGACACACCTCATATGTAATTTTTGCTAGTTCATAAAACGAAAATGCATTCAACTTCAGATATGAGGATAAGGTCAAGCGCTGTACTAAACCACTTATAGTTTTAGATTAGATGTGGGAATATATTTAATTTATATAAGGACTAGATTTAGTTTAAGTCTAAACGTATTTATTTGTCAAACTGTAACAGTTTTAAGACATAAGAGCAAATGGTAAAGTCTATATATCTAAAAGCACTAATGTAATATAAGTATATGTTCTAAATTTTATTTGACATCCATGTATTGTCAAATGTCACAATTATTTTACAAAACCCTGCTTAAATCGCGTCCTGTCTTTCTGTCCGCGTGTCACAGCAATTTTTCTCGCAAACTATTTAAGCTAGAAACATAAAACCTAGTATGCAGGTGCGAAATGGTGCTCTCTTTAAAGTTCCACTGCAAAATATGATATGATGTATTGAAGGGGAGCCTCCCCATAGAGGGAAGTGGCTCCCAAACAAGAAATTTCATCAAATGTAGCTGATATGGATATCAAATGAAAGGTCTTGATAAGAACTTTTTAAAACAGGTTTTCAATAGACACTTTCTGCTTCGAGCGGCACAAAGGGAGAGGGAACGAACGAAAAATTTGTGTTCCCCTCCCTTGGCGATAGGACACCTGTGATCTGAATAATCTGTATAAAATGTTGGAGGTAGATGTACAGTCTTCCACAAAAGTCAAGGTACAGTGATAAATATCATGAAAATTGTTTGATATTTTTATTTAAAAAACCTATAGTGATAAAATTTTTTTGGTATTACTTCAACTATAATCATTACACTTTAAATTCATGTAAAACAAACCGAAAATTCTGTCGTATTAATATATTATTACATATGATGTGTTGGAAAGTCAATGAATGAAGTCCACAAAAGTCATGGTACACCAAAAGAAAAATGATACAAATTGTAATTATAGTCTTGCATAGTTATTTGAATTATACTTTTCTTAATATTTTGTCGGATATCCTTTCATCTGAACTACTGACTTCAGTCTTTTAGGCATAGAATATACCAATTTTTTAGTAAATTCGCTGCTGATTCTGGCCCACTCCTCCAATATAACATCCTTAAGCTGCGCCTTGCTTGATATCACTCTTTTTCGGATTTTTGTCTCAAGCTCATTCCAAAGATGCTCTATAGGGTTCAAATCAGGGCTTTGAGGCGGTGTAGCAAGCATGCGAGTATTGTACAATAGCCACATTCGAACTTTATGCGCAGTGTGCTTAGGGTCATTGTCCTGTTGAAACAAGAAATCTTCTCGCATACCTAATTTGGCTGCACTTTGTTTCATGTTGTTTCGTAGAATCTCTAAATAAGAGTTCTGATCCAAAGTATTTTCGATGAATGTCAGATTTCCAACTCCAGCAGCAGCCATGCAACCCCAAACCATAACACCATTGCCTCCATGTTTTACTGTTTTAATAGTGTTCTTGGGATTAAATGCTTCTCCTACTTTTCGCCAGACCCTCTTATGCCCATTTACACCAAATATACAAAATTTAGACTCATCCGAAAATAAAACATTATCCCAAAACGTTATTGGTTATGCTTTTGCAAATGTTATTCTTTTTTGTTTGTTTATGGAACTTACAAGAGGTTTTCTTCTAGGCGTACGAGATGAAAATCCAGCTTCTACGACAGCTCTACGCACAGTTTCTGCGCTAACCTCCTTCTTATCATTAATTCCAAGAGCATCGCAGATTTTTCTACAGCTTAGAAATGGATCTTGTTTTACCATTCGCGAAATTTTTCTCTTGTCCTTTGCACTTAGTTTAGATGGACGACCTGTTCGGGGCACATTTTCCACTCTATTTTCCTTCTTAAATAGATTTATCACTTTTTGAATGGTTGACCGACTTCGCAACACTAGTTCAGCTATTTCAGAATATGATTTGCTCTGATTTGAATGCAGATTGATAATTATTTCACGCTCCTTAATACTCAACTCCTTTCGACTCATTTTTTTAAAATTTTATTAAATAAAAGATACACCACGAATACGGACGCGATATTAAAGACAGCGGCCTACGGTTGTTAACTCACTCTGATAATATGAACTTGGGGGATTCCCCTTTTTACAAATAACAGGGCATTTTCTGCAACTGTACCAAGACTTTTGTGGAGTAGAAAAGAGACATTGCCAACAAAAAATTATTGTCTTCAATGATCATTATTGCCGAATCCCTTTAAATTTATGAAAACTTAAATTCAACAGAACTCGTATTATTACCATTTCATAACTTTTGGTTTTCAAATAAAAATATTGATTCAGTAATACAATTTTCAGTTACCGATTCTCTGTACCTTGACTTTTGTAGAAGACTGTATATGAGTACAACAATAACAAATACCTTGGAAGTCAAAATTAGCTAAACTTTGTTAATAATAGCATGTGATTTGAATTTCACATTTTCTCCAACAAAATCGTATGATATACACACGGAAGTTATAGACATTTGAAATCTCTCCAATTACAACAAAAGTCCATAAAATATCAAAATCATGTATTATTGATTTTGATATTTTATGGACTTTCCATCGAATCAGACACTGCAAATTTTCAAATAAGATCAATAACATAAATATTATTGGGAATTCATGATTTGAGTGATTTTTGTTAGTTTGCATCAAAATGGCGACCGTTGAAAATAGAGAAACAATGAATTTTCCTTTAAACATGCACATCTCTTTGATATATTTCTTGACTTCATTTCGGTGCTGGTGACTGCATTTCGGAGACGTTGGGTACAAAGCCCTTCTGATATGACCGTATGTCGGTCTCCTCGATTTGTTTGTATATAATGTTAATATCATAGTCTGACAAGTTCAAACGTATTCTCGTCAGTTTTGAGGAAGGGTTTTTGTGAGCAAATAGTGAGACATACGGCCTGTGGTCTATTAACACTATAAATCTCTTGAAGAAGTTAATTCCCCAATGAATCGCCAATAGTTCCTTTTCTATTATGGGCTTATTCAGTGCATGTTTGTTCAACGATTTGCTCGTGTAAGAGTTTGGCAAAGAACCCATGTTTGCTTGAGACAAATCAACAGACAGGGCATAATTTGATGCATCAAAGTCAAAGTCAAATGCGCTTTATTCAATTTAAATCAATATAAATTTTAAAAGAATATAAAGCAAATTCCAAACAATAACAATAAACAAGTTGGGTAGACAGACCTATGCTCATGTCAGAAGGGTTTTGTACTCAACATACAAAATGCAGTAACCAGTAACGAATAAAATCAAGAAATATGTCATGTTCGAGGATCATACTATTATTAGCAAAGTTGAAAGAATTTTGACTTCTGAGGTATTTGTTATAGTTATACCCACAAATATCTCTCTTGATAATTATTTCAGATTTTTTAAGATCTTGGGTGTCCATTCGCAAGGGAGGAAACACATTTTTCATGTATTCCCCCCGCCCCTGTGCCACCACTGAAGCAAAAACTGTCAGTTTAAGAACTGTTTTGAAAAGCTCTCATAGAGAACTTTCATTTGATACTCATATCAGCTACCTTTCATGAATTTTTTTCAGGGGCCACTCCTCTGTACCGTCATCATCGATTCACGGCCTGTTTTTTCGAATCTTAGAATGGTTACAAAGCCCTTTTGCTAGGAGCTGTCTCCTGCCTTTTCGACTTGTTTCAATTGTATGTACTCATCTTCATGATACCTATCATTCCTGAAATTTTCATGCGAATCCTAGCAAAGCTGTAGTGTCTAAGTCTAAGTACTATGTTTCCATAGTAATACAGGGCATATTGTTCAATAGCAATGCAGGAAAATTCAAATCGCTATAACTTCGTTAAATACTATTCGATCTTTATGAAACTTTCAGGTAAGATAAATCTTATAAATAGTCATCTCATACTATTACTAACAAACTTGAGTGAATTTCGACTTCGACTGTTGTACGCACAAAGGCCTACATCCATGATTTTTTTCAGATTTTTCGGATGGAAGGTGTCCAATCGCGAGGGGGGGTACGCGAAAAGTTCGTACATTTACCCTTCCCCTGCCCCCCTCGGTACACATAAGGCAATTCTAAGACTTGTTTTGACAAGATCTTGTTGGGACCTTTCCAATGACACCCTACTCGACTACCAATGGTGAAAATTTTTTTTTGAGGGGTCACCTCTCTATATGGGGAGACCCCCCTTAAACCCCTTTGAAAAATTTTTTCACCATTGAACTTTCAAGAAGTCACCACTTCTCACCTTTCCACAAAGTTTCATGGCTGTAGCTTCTATAGTTTCGGAGAAAAAGTGCTGTGACATACAGACGGACGGACGGATGGACGGACGGATGGACGGACGGACGGACAGACGGACACAGGTCGTGGTTGCAATAGGGTTTTATATTTTAGTACAAAACCCTAAAAACTTAATGGCCCAAATGGCTCTATAAATTTATACGTTATCAGTTAAACACATTTTATCAAAAAAAACTATAGCAAATTCAAATTAATTAAGATAACTTGCACTATTCAACAATTACTTCTCATTTTAACAAAACTGTGAACTTTGATCCTACACCTAAAATGTTATAACCTAATTCTAATAAAATTCAACCAAAAAAATTTATTTTATCATAAAAAGTTATATCATAATGTTCTTTATCTATGCATTTAACCTTATGTCTAAGCAAATATAATAAACATAACATCTACCTGACTTATCTTTCATTATTAAAACAAATAAACAACAACAGTAAATGTAGCAATAATGAGCTGAAACTCAAAAACGAAGTAACGAAAAACACATAACTGAAAAAAACGCAAAGAATTTATACATTGTCATTCAGCCACCAATACTTAGATTGCTCCGTCTCATCTCAATCAGCTTAAACGAATCTAGCAAATGAGCATCTTTATTGGAGTTGTTGCTCGTGAACTCAAGTTTGGAGGATATTTTATATTCTATGTATGTTATATTTGATTGGGACGCCGTCAGAATCAAAAACATATCGATTTAAGTCCAAATACACGAATGCTTCTGAAGAAACAAAGCCAGTAGCGAGGCAAGTTGCTATATACCCGTCTAAAGGGTGGAACGGCTGTGAAATCCAAGGGATTTCACTCACAGTCACAGATCTTGCGATATGATTCCGAAGAAGTTTCAATATGAAGACATCGACTCTCGTCACTTCAGCTGTTTGATAAATTCGATATGTAATGTTTCCAATCCGTCTCAGGCTTTCTGAACAAACCAGTACATGTATGAAGACATTTCCTTTCGAAAACTCTTAATTTTTCCATAGCTAGCACGCTGGTTGTACCAGATCTGACATCCATGTGTTAAAACTGGTCGAGCCAGGGTCTCGTAACAGATAATTTTGACCTTTTGATCAATGAATGGAAGAGTCTTCATAGGGCCATGACTACTTTTAATGCCTTACTGAGCATGATCTTAACATGCTCACTATGGTACAGATACTGATCGAGATGAACACCGAGGTATCGAACACAAGATTCATGTGGAACCCGTTCTGAACTACCTTCACCAGCCATGATGTGGAAATCCTTCCGATTACGTTTCAGGTCTTGACTGACTCCCTGCAGCGTTGTCTGAAACAAAATCGATTCGCACTTCTGCGTATTGATTTTCATTCGCCAATTGTCAGTGTACTGCTGCACATCATTGAACATTTTTTGGAGATTGCTCTCAGATATTGTAGCTTTTCGGTCTGCCATATGAATGATCAGATCATCAGCAAACGCTACAAATGATTGCGATGGCAAGACGTTAAAATCAAAGCCGTTCAATAGCTTGCGAAAGAATATTGAGAAGAGCAAAGGCGCTGCAACTGTTCACTGCTGTAGTACATTCTAAACCTTGAATTCGCACATTGTTGTTCGATTTCCATCAGTTAGAATAAACAATTTCCCGTATAACATGTTACACATCATGGCAATACGGTGTCTGGGGAATTTGTACTGAAGGGGTTTAAAAACTAGTCCATCTAACCACACCGTATTGAAGGCTTTCTCCATATCAATGAGACACGCTCCAGCACATTCTCTATCATTTAGTTTCCATCAGATATCTGAAGTGTGGTGGAACGCCTGGCACGAAAACCAAATCGGCCATTTGGCATCAAGTCATATTTCTCAATGTGGGCGTTTAGTGCTCT
Organism: Odontomyia ornata; assembly: GCA_963969285.1. Taxonomy (NCBI): domain Eukaryota; kingdom Metazoa; phylum Arthropoda; class Insecta; order Diptera; family Stratiomyidae; genus Odontomyia; species Odontomyia ornata. The sequence goes on along the minus strand of OZ017738.1, from coordinate 126,179,045 downwards.
GTTGAGTATCACTTCAAACACCTTGCTGATGTTAGGCAGCAAGCTGATTAGGCGTGAGCTCTTAGGGCATTTAGATTCTTTTCCTTTCTTCAAGATCGAAAATACCTTAGCCTTTTTCCGCTCATTTGGGAAATATGGATTGCTCAACATGTAGTTCAACAATATGCAATAATTCCTAATAGCAATCTCAGGAAAACCTCGCAGAACTACATTTGAAATAACATCAGTACCACATGATTTCTTGTTCGTTAATCCTGCGAAATATGAAACAGAAGTCTATAAAGCTGACAAAATAATCAATAAGATTCAAGCTTGATATGAGGTCAGATATTAATGTTTCATTGAAATGAAGAATTAACTAGCCATTCAGGCTTGATATGAAGTCGGAAAGTTTTGCTTCAACGGCTTCTGTAAATATTTCATTCCCTCTCTCAGGATTTGGTAGATGAACCAATTCAAAATGTGTTCCAATCAAGGTAAGTTTATACAATCCCTCACAAATAATCTTGTTTCCATTTCTATCCGGAGTCGTACTACCAATTTCGATACCAGCCCTATCGAAAAGATTTATCTTATCACTAGTGACTTCAAGATTCGATACCTTCACTCGAGACTTCTTACGGAATATGCTATTTACTTTCGCAAAAGCGCCATCTAGGTCCTGCGGGCTCATCCCCCTCAATTATCCCGCCCATTGATTGCTGACCTCATTCCTGAAGTATGAACGGATGAAGTTCTGGACATTCTTCAGCTGTAATTTCAACGAAGCCAACGAGGGATGGTTGTGGTCCACAAATCGTCGATAAATATTGTTGACGCATGTGAGAAGGAGGCTTCCCATATTGTTTAGGCGTTTATTCTTGGGAACGGCTTTCTCAATCGTTTCCAACGTCAGCTTCTCTAAATTCAACAAATAGAGATCTATTTCATCGTTAGTTAGATTTCTGTCATTAGGAACCATTGAGAAAGAGTTGCCATCATCAGAAGGAGGACATTGCTTCTGGTACTCCCGATTAAAGTTCTTTTGAAACGTTCTCCAGTCTGTTTTTTTGAAATTCAACCGATAATTTTCATGTTAAACTGGAATGAGGAAGTCATCATCTCTTTGACGATTGATTTCCATTACGATTTGGTTATGGTCGCTATCGTAAGGAAGCACCTGCAGTTTCCGTTGAGGACTTTTAAAGCGGAATTCAAGTCTTACGTCTGCAATGCAGGGGTCCAAATATGAATTTGTCCTAGGGTATATTGGGAACTCCGACCCATATAGATTGCATCTGTATTCAATTTGGTTCTCTGTTATCCACGATTTCAGGAATACACCTCTTGGATTATTGTTGGCCTTCAACTATGATGTTTGTTTGACATTCAGGTCACAAGAAAAAATATAATAACCATGCTGCCTTTTAATTCGAGTATTTTAAACAAGGAATAGAGCTCCTCCTTGAGCTTGAGAACATTTCGACCAGTTGCATAGGCAGATAACGAAGAAGTCAAAGCTTTTGAATTCGACTTTTTCAATATCTCGGTGCTACTTCCACCATCACCTATTATCATATCGTTTCCGATGAATTCGAAATCCTTGAATTTCGTGGATTGCTATAAATTCAGGTGGGTTACAGTGAGAAACATGATGTCAGGTTTTTGATTGATAAGGAATTGCAAGAGACTTACAGTGGAATTAACGTAGATCAAGATGAGACGAATCCTATCCATGGGAATGTGACTGGCTGACAACTTATTTTGAGGCATTTGAAAGCCCTAAGCGCAGAAAAATAAAGTTAATTTTAGAGTCCTGTTTATCGATTCTCTTCGATAAGGAATTTAATTGCTGATAAATTTTTAGAAGCAGCTCATTATTGCCACTTACATTTACATTGTCAGCTGATCCTCTCGCAGCAAGTGCAAATGTTACCCCGGGCTTGACGAAGTTGGTAGGTATTATACTGCGGTGTACTTGACTTTATTTTGGAGTAAATTTTACCTTTGCATCTTGATACCAAGGGCATTCACGATATGTTGCTGGATGACCAAAGACACTGCAGTTCACAAACTATAATTCTTCTTTTGGCTCCGGCTGAGCCAATTTTTATTCGCCGGGAGCATGAACACCTTTGCACTTTACACATCCATATTTCATGGTGCAAGTGGCAGCCGAATGCCTAAATCGTTGACGCCTGAAGCCCCGGTTTACCTCGCTTTTCTGGAGGCATTCCTACCTCACCCCGCGGAAGTTCAAGTAACTTATTTTTTGTAGGCCACTTGAACTGTTTTTGCTGGAAATCTGGACCAAGTAACAAGGCAAGTTTTTACGCTCGACAGTCAATCTCCTTGCTGCAAAGTCTTTAATGAAAATAAATTCTTTTTCTAGTGAAACTTCTCGAAGCAACTGAAGTAGATCGATTGTGTCCTTTCCGCAGTCTAGACCCTTCAATCAAAAGATTTGGTTATTTTTGCTTTTGAGACTGTATGTAAAATGCGAAATCTCCAAAATTCAGCGCACTTTTCGCTGCCTGAAAATCAACCAATAATTTAGTTCTAATTGTCAGTTTATCGGCATTGACTCTCTTGATCTCAAAATCATTTAACTTATTTTCGGCTGCCAAAAGCCGATAAATATCTTTGCCTGTTTGCCCAAATACATTGATTGGTGGAAATTTCTCTTTCTTTTGATTAACGTTTACGGATGCATCAGCAGACAAAACTTTTGGTTTTTTCTCTCTATTTTTAATTCTTAAATATTCAATAAATCCATTATCTGGCTTAGCAAAACAATGTTCAGAAGTTTTGTTACCAACATCCTCTTCAATAATAGAATCTTCTAGTCTAGCTAGCGTTGCGTAATAGTTAGTGCTGACGTTTGCTCCACCTGAGCTGAGGACATCCTCTTGATCAGCTTCTTATTTCGGTTTCTTAAATTTCTTATCTTCACTTGCTTTTAAATTTACTTCTTTTCTCCCTTGCTGGTTTCTTTTGCTTTGTTGAATGTTAGTTTTCCAACTAGTTCTTCTAGTGATTGGATCCGAAGTCTGAGCTCTTCGTTTTCTCCCTCAACCTTCTCAGCGTTCTCGTTAGCTTTGATTAACTGCTCGATCTCGATGACAGATAAAATTTTCGGTTTTTCTTCGTTGTTATAGAATCGCCCATCATCGTTGGCGATGGACACGTTCGTTCTGGTTGACGGCTGAAGCCATCGGGCTCCTCCATCCCGTGGCATTTGTAGCGAGACTAGAGGGAATGTCCTTAAACCGGGACTTGCCTTGAAGGTTTTTCTTTAGGACAGAAAGAAATTTCAGGTATTCGATAAATGCTCGAATAATTCTACGGTGAGGGTTTTCAATTAAAACAAGTTGGGTAAACAGACCTACGCTCATGTCAGGAGGGTTTTGTATTCAACTTACAAAATGCAGTCACCAGATCGAAGCAAATCAAGATACATGTCAAAGACGATTTTATTGGAGAAAATATGAAATACAAAGATCATACTATTATTAACAAAGTTGAACGAATTTCGACTTCTGAGGTTTTTGTTATTGTTATACTCATAAATATCTCCCTTGATAATTATTTCAGATGTCCATTCGCGAGAGAGGAAACACAATTTTCATGTATTTCCCCCCTGTGCCCCCACTGAAGCAAAAACGGACAGTTTAAGAACTGTTTTGAAATGCTCCCATGAAAACGTTCATTTCATACTCATATCGGCTACGTTTGATGAATTTTTTCCAGGGGCTACTCTCCTGTACTGTTATCATCGATTCATGGCCAATGTTTTCGAATCCTAGAATGGTTACAAAGCCTTTTTGCTCGGAGCTCTCTCCTGCCTCCTTGACTTGTTTCACTTATGAGCATTAATTGTAGGTACTCACTTTCAGTCATTCATTAAATTGAATCAAGTGTTCAAAGCATGCACCTTAAACGTTGAAGTTGGGGGAAAATAACTCAAAATTATCCAATCTTCGCATTTAAAACAGCCACTATTTTGTTTTACGATTGCTGATACCACTAGCTGAATCGATTTTCAAGGATCTTAATGACACTTATCATTCCTGAAATTTTCATTTAAATCCTAGCAGAACTGTAGTGTCTGAGTCTGTAGAAAGCACATATTGTTCCATAGCCATATGTTGTTGTTATAGTAATAAATGCAGCGCATATTGTTCCATATAAGACAGGAAAATTCAAACCGCTATAACTTCGCTAAATATGATTCAATCTTTATGGAACTTTCAGGATAGACTTTTGATCAATCTTATAAATTTTGATCAATCTTATAAATAGTTATCTGTATACTGAGTTTCATAGAATTTAAGGGTACCGCTAAGATTTTATTCAAGAAAACATAAAATCGATAAATCATACTATTACTAACAAAGTTGAGTGAATTGGGACTTCTCACGTATTTGTTGTTGTTGTACTCACCAAGGCCTACATTCCTGATTTTTTTCAGATTTTTCACATCACAGGTGTCCAATCGCGAGAGGGGGGACACAAATTTTTCGTGTATTTCCCCTCCCTGTGCGTCCCTCGAAGCAAACTTTGCCAAACTAAGACTTGTTTTGAAAAGTTCTCATCAAGACCTTTCATTTGATACCCATATCGGCTACTTTCAATGAAATTTTCTTTCGGGGGGTCACTCCCCTGTATGGGGAGACCCCCCTTAAATAACTTATAAAATTTTTTTGTAATTGAACTTTGAAGAAAACACCACTTTACATCTACATACAAAATTTGATGTTTCTAGCTTAACTAGTTTCCGAGAAAAACTGCTGTGACACACGGACGGACGGACGGACGGACGGACGGACAGACAGACAGACGGACAGACAGGACGCGAAAATTAATTTCAACTGACTGTTGTGAAAAATTAATTAATTGTTAAAATGAATGACAGGAGGGATTAAAAACACGTTTACACGCAACGAGTGTTAGACGTAGATTTTATCGCGTACTTGCAGTCACTGCAATAAGTGTCGACGACATCAATAGCGTTTTAAATTGCCGATCCTACTGCAATAATTGTGCATTTTAGTTTGTTATTTTTTGATGATGTCGTCATTTTTATTAACAAATTTTCATTTGCAAGTTTAAGTGAGTATTTAACTACGAGTATATGTCAAGGCTATTTTATAATCAAATAAAGATTCTTGTGGTGAAAAGTTATTTATGATTTTTACGCCATTAGCTTGGATGTGCATCTGTGTTTGATGGACGCTCCAAAACCAAGTATTTGAAATAAGATAACTAACTTCGGGATATTGAACTTTATAAGGGAACTAGATTCTTGGCGAAAAATGCAGGCTTACGGAATCCTGAAATAGAAACTTTTTTATACGATAAAAATAACATAAGCTCTCACTCATTGCTTTTTCTTTGCCCGAAATTCTGAGCAGGTAATCGGTAGTCTCAACCGAATGTCAGTGAACAAAACAGCCAGCGTAAAGAGTAAACGTTTCAAGTGAACAAGCAGTTTGTGACAACTTTTCCTCACTCCATTTTCGTCAAACTATTACATCAAATTTTAATATTCTCGTTTCACCTCAAAGGCTGATGGTATTCGATAAAGTCTTCAATCAAACTTTTCCATGAAAATAATTTCGAGCCGGTTCCAATGAAAATATAACCATCCGAAGCAAAACTTTCTCTTTAGACGAGACTGTTTGGTTTTTTCCGATTTTTTTCGGGAAAGTAATGCTAACGGGGAAAGAATTATGAAATGAATATCATTATCACTCTCCAACAAAATTTTTCTGTTTTCTTCACGGCTGAGATTTAGGTTAAAGTCGGCAGTTGCTAATGCACCGCTCGTAGGATAATGGATAATAAATCAGCTTTGACAAGATAATTTAAGATGGAAGAGGGACAGCTATCAATGATGTCGGATGAAAATTGAAAAACTTTTTTTCGGCTAGTGGAAGAGCGTGTGGTATAAGACGGAGAAAATAATTGGTAATTTTGTAACCCTAAAACTTTCGAATTCAAAACAAGTTGGGTAGACAGACCTATGCTCATGTCAGAAGGGTTTTGTACTCAACTTACAAAATGCAGTAACCAGCAACGAATAAAATCAAGAAACATGTCAAAGACGATTTAATTGGAGAAAATGTGAAATTCGAGGTTCATACTATTATTAACAAAGTTGAACGAATTTTGACTTCTGAGGTATTTGTTATAGTTATACCCATAAATATCTCCTTTGATATTTTTTTCAGATTTTTTAGATCACTGGTGACCATTCGCGAGGGAGGAAACACATTTTTCATGTATTTCCCCCCCGGTGCTCCCACTGAAACAAAAACTGTCAGTTTAAGAACTGTTTTGAAAAGCCCTCATAGAGAACTTTCAGTTGATACTCATATCGGCTACCTTTCATGAAATTTTTTTTCAGGGGCCACTCCTCTGTACTGTAATCATCGATTCATGGCCTATTTTTTCGAATCCTAGAATGGTTACAAAGCCCTTTTGCTAGGAGCTCTCTCCTGCCTCTTCGACTTGTTTCAATTGTATGTACTCATCTTCATGATACCTATCACTCCTGAAATTTTCATGCAAATTCTAGCAAAGCTGTAGTGTCTAAGTCGGTAAAAAGCGCATATGGCTCCATAGCAATATGTTTCCATAGTAATACAGGGCATATTGCTCCATAGTAATACACGAAAATTCAAATCGCTATAACTTCGGTAAATACCATTATATCTTTATGAAACTTTCAGAAAAGATCAATCTTATAAAAGGTCATCTCTTTGCTAAATTTTATTGAGTTTAAGGGTACCGTTTAGATTTTATTCAAGAAAACACAAAATCGATAAATCATACTATTACTAACAAAGTTGAGTGAATTTCGACTTCTCATGTATTTGTTGTTGTTGTACTCATTAAGGCCTACATTCATGATTTTTTTCAGATTTTTCGGATGGAAGGTGTCCAATCGCGAGGGGGGGGTACGCGAAAAGTTCGTACATTTCCCCTTCCCCTGCCCCCCTCGGTACTTATAAGACAATTTTCAGACTTGTTTTAAAAAGATCTCATTGAGGCCTTTCCAATGACACCCTACTCGACTACCAATGGTGAAAATTTTTTTTTGAGGGGTCACCCCCTTATATGGGGAGACCCCCCTTAAACGCCTTTGAAAAATATTTCCACCCTTGAACTTTCAAGAGGTCACCACTTCTGACCTTTCTACAAAGTTGCATGGCTGTAGCCCTTACAGTTTCGGAGAAAAAGTGCTGTGACGTACAGACGGACGGACGGACGGACGGACAGACGGACAGACGGACACAGGTCGTGATTGCAATAGGGTTTTGTATTTTAGTACAAAACCCTAAAAAGGAGTGTCTCACATTATCACGATTTTCAATTCATTGGTACTCGTGCAAGGAAAATCATGGCTTTCATCATGGAAGTTCAGTAGACGAAAGATACAAACTTAAATTAATGGCAGTTTGTCCGTCTGAGCTTTAAATTATTGCGAACTGTATCCTTGGAAATTTTTTGAAATGTAAAATGAATAAAATATTCTATGAAAACATGAAAATATATTAGGGATATGAACAATCAAACTTTTATAGGTTTCTAAATCATTCAAACTTGTCCATTTACTCGTAAAATACAATGGCAGCAGTCTTAAACGATATTTAGCTTAGCTTCGATTAAGCTTGGTGGTAAGGTTTATTGGACACTATAGTGAAGCTAATGGAAAAACAAATATCGTAAGGTGGAAAATAAGTGCACTTCTCTACAGACCGTTCAAATGACTAATGAAATTTCACATGTTAAATACTCGTAAAAGTGTGTTTAGTCTCGGTCCTCAAATGTGAAAATGTTGGGTGGTTATAATTCTCAAGCTAAATTTAGAACATAGGTTAATTATAAACCGACTTTTTAAGGAGAGTAGGCTATCAGTTTCATTTGTACATTCTTTGCCAGAACCTTAGATTGGAGATTCATAGAAGAGTTTTATTTTGCCTAATTATATAAATCGCTTTTGATTCAATCCGATACAGTATGTAACGATAAAAGGCATTTTCTGGTAAAAGAATTATAAAGAAATATAACGAAGTTTACGCAGATTTTGCGATATAACAGTGGGATGCATATTTTGATTTTCACCATTAATACGATTAATGCTCGACCAAAACTAGCTTTTCGAAAACCGAAACTTCCGTATAAGGTCAAGTTTTTGGTGAGGAAAGTAAAGTAAATATAATCATAATCAGTCTCCATTTGTAGTTTTGAATCTTGTATTAATTATTCATTCTCTGACATTATATCTTATTATCAACCAGGTATCACTGCATTATTTAAACAAGTTGAGTAAGCAGGAGAATGCTCCTACCGGAAGGTCTTTGTAAACATCCTAGGATTAGAGACATGTTTTCTAATAGCGTGAATCGATGACTTGAATTATTTATCCAATACTTGGGTATGAAATCGTTCAAATTTATGCTAAATATGCACAGTTTCTTTCATAGGCACAGTGTAGCCGCCATTTTGATCTAGCTTAAATTATTGTTTCGAATGTTCGGCCAATCGAACATATTCAAGTTCAACACCATTCCTTAAATTTTCATGAAAATCGAAAGAAAATAAATGTGCATGGGCCGATTGAAATATGTATCAAATATATGCACGTGTTATTGTTGTTGTAAATCCATACAATTGAAATGGCTATAACTCACTTGATTATGATTTGATCTCTATTAAATTTTGTGAACGTATATATCTTATATTAGTCTTTATAATTGCGAAATTTCAAAAAGTTTAAAGGTACCGTTTTGATTTTATGGGCGAAAATGTGAAATCTATAAATCATACTATTATTAACAAAGTTGAGTGAATTTCGATTTCTGAGGCATGTGTTACCCTTATACTCATAAAGGTCCACATTCGTAATAATTTTCAGATTTTTCGGCTCAAAGGGGGGGGACACAAATTTTGCGTACATTTTGCCATCCCCTGGACCTCCTTATTCATAATATGATTTTTTTATTTCTGATTCTAAAAGTTCTAATCAAGACCTTTCATTTGATACCCCACTCGACTACCTTTGGTTAAAAACATTTTTTTAAGGGCTCATTTGTTTTGAGAGACCATCAGTTCTGACCTTTTCACAAAGTTTGAGCATTCTAGCTTCTATAGTTTCTGAGGAAACTAGCTGTGACGCACGGACAGACGGACGGACGGACGGACAGACGGACGGACGGACAGACGGGTCGCGAAACTAGTAGGTTTTTGTAAAAAAAATTTTTACAAAGACCTAAAAAGCACAAGAGTTTTCTCTCAAACATAAAAACTGTGAAATGCTTTTTTAAAATATAGCTGTTAATAATTTTTAATTTAATTTTCATTATCAGTACTCAAAATAAAATATTCTAATATTGTAGGCAAGGAAACCATAGTTTGTCAACATTTTCGCCTCGCAAATTGCTTCTTCTGTTGGTATAAATATGACAGCACAACTCAATAGTTGTACACTAGATAAACTCGTCGGTGGAGCTAACAATAATTTCAATGCAATCTTTCTCAAAGGTAGAAATGGACTAGAATTCCGGTAAGAATATATACGAGGTGTAACAATTAAGTAATGAGACTGATTCCATGAAAACCGTATATTTAAAACTTATTCTATAACTTTGCCATCCCCTTCAAAGTAGTCCCCTTGGGCAGCTATACAATGACTCCAGCGCGTTTCCCATGCTTCGTAACATTTCTGGAACGCTTCGGCTGGGATGTCCGCGAGTACCCTCGTCACGGTTGCTTGGATGTCCGTAATTGACTCAAAATGGGTTCCTTTGATCACCGATTTTGTTCTAGGGAACAAAAAAAGTCGTAGGGTGACATATCGGGCGAATAAGGTGGCTGTTGCAACATGGATAACCATTTAGAGGCCAAATACTGGGACACGCTGAGGGCGGTGTGGCACGGCGTGTTGTCGTGATGAAGGATCCAGTTACGAGCGACGTCTGGGCGCACCTTGTTGACTCGTTTTCGCAACTTTTCGAGTACTTGGCGATCGTAGACTTGATTTACGGTTTGCACCGATGGAACAAACTCTTTGTGGACAATTCCACGGATATGAAAATGGCAATAATCAACGTTTTCACCTTCGACTTGCTCATGCGAGCTTTTTTTGGGCAGGGGGCATGCGTAGACAACCATTGTGAGCTTTGGCATTTAGTTTGTGGGTCGTATTGGAAAAACCAACAATTTTAGCGACGTTTCCGAAGCTGTTTCGCCCAAACAGGCGCAAAATTTTATCGCGACGCGTTGCTTTTGATTTCGTTTCTCCATTTTCATGACAAGCAGCACCAACACACGTCTACTCAATACGACACAGCAGGCAAACTAAACAAGCTAGAGTGATGATAAATATATCAATGGAGAGGGGAAGATTGCCGGGGAAGGGGAAGGGAATTTCAAGGTCGCAGGTTTACCACAAGCGCGGTAATCACTTAAATATCACACTTCGTATCTGCATTTCTTTGTAACCTTGGCTCAAACGTTGGTGGACTATTTCATCAAACATGATTGCTTTCATATCAATGTTATGGTTACCTGTATGCAATTTGTAAATATTGTTGTGCATTTTGTCGAGGACATGAGCTATCGGGTACATTTGCAGTATGAGTTTACTGTTCTTGGTTTATTTAACTATCTAGAGAAGTTGAGGTTGACGGAGTTGGAAGAACTGCAAGTACAAATTTCTGCCTATTTGGGTAATGCATTCGATTCCGAAACGAAAACAGCTGCTTTGGAACGAGTGCAAGAGTCAGAGGATAATCTAAGTCGAGCGTTGGATCATAATGCTGAAATAAAGTGTGAATTCATGTGTAAATTAGCCGAGCTAGAATCTGAGATAAATCAATCTAAGGCCGAATGGGATGAGTTAGTGCAAGTGCCAGGTGGACGAAGAAGTTCCAACGCTACGAAAGGTACTGAAACAAAATCTGTATGCGAAAATTGCCATGATTTGACATCACGATTATTTAGAATTTTGTTATGACAGCAGTCAAACGAGAGCTTCTGTGATGCCCGATGGTATATGTGGAAGTTGCAAGGCGGTAATGCAGTGAGGCATTGCCATATTGTCGCTTCCGAAGCTTAATGAAAACATCGAAAGCTTATTGCACTATAGTGGACGGTGTCTCTTCGAGGCTATAAAAGACCTCGGAGTACCAAGGATTTCGCGGAATTAGTAGAACGCAAAACGGCAGGAAAAAGTAAGACATGGTTAGAAGAAATTGGCGGGAAGGTGAATCATTCGAGGAAGCAAGGAAGAAAAAGAAATGGTACGAGCTGGACAGGAGGAAGAAAAGTAGTTTTTTGTAAAACGTTTAGCTCGCTGAGGATCGACAGCAACTGAAACCAATCATCAAGCAAATTAGGGGCCACCGACCACGTGAGAACAAGGGTAGCCATAAAAAGTAGGTAACTAATTTTCATTTTTGAATTTTATAAATATTTTGAATTTATAAATTGGAATAAATTTTAACTGGTGGAAAAATTAGTGTATCAAGTGGAAACTGCGAAGTCTGGTTCGCAGGTCTACTTGTATAATTATTGCGATAGTGGCGAGACTTTGGGGAGGCTTACGACCGTCGTGTGGAAGTGTCTCCAAGTACCACCTTTGGAGTAAGAGCGTGAGGCGCACTAAGGCACGGGACGAAAGTGGGAATTTTATCCAGGGTTGGGTAGGTTATGGTTTTCCTCTTGGTGATCGTTTTCAGAGTTATGCCGGTTCGCTTCTTCTCCAATCAAATTGGAATCGGAAGCATTTTCCCAGGGCCAGGCACACGGTCGAGTGCTTACCAGAATTATCGTGGCAACGGTTCTATTTCAGACTTGTGGCCGCTATTCGGAGCTTCTCCGTGAGGTTGTGGGTTCGTCAGATTTTTGCAGTGAAATTGCCATAGTGCCGGTGCGAACCTCCCGACCCGGTCACGTTCTCACGTGGCAATCTCATTTGGAGCCCACTGGCAAAGCAAGTGGCGCACGACCCCTCTTCGGTGGGCTTACCGGGTCCAAGGGGCCCAGTCGGAGGTCTCTGGCGGAGCGCCGGAAAATAGCAAGTTTATCAAATGATTACTTAATTGCTCTTATAACTGATTTTTTTTTCACATGAAACAATGTTTTTACATTTTTTATTTATTTTAACATACAATAGCAAACAAACTAAAAAAATGGATAAATTTATTTTTAGGAGTAGTGAAGAGTACAGGGTGAAGCAAGTCTCATATAAACATGTGATCGACTCTTTAGCCAAGTTCTATTGGAGAGTTGGTTTCCAGTTTGTTTTCATAGTATTTTCTTGAGTTTTACTTTATTTAGTGTCTTTAATTTTGCACAGTGTAAAATATATATATATATATATATATATATATATATATATATATATATATATATATATATATATATATATCTATATATATATATATATATATATATATATATATATATATATATATATATATATATATATATATATATATATATATATATTGTTTACTCGACAAGAGTTGTGCGAGAACTGAGCTTTATTAGAGATAACATGGTAGTGGTAGGAAACGTGAAGCGCTTAGCTTCTTCTTCTTCTTCTGCTTAGCACTACAGCCCCTCTCGGGCTTTCACTTCCTGCAAGTAGTGCCTCCAACTGTCTCGGTTCATTGACCGTGTCCTCCAATTTTGAAATCCGAGCAGTGATGAACTGTTTTCATCGACCGAGTCGACGAGCGTTTCCTTGGTTTCCCCACTGGTCTCCGGCCTTCAGTTCTCTCAACGAATACCTTTTTGGATATCTGTTGTTTGACTGCTTCCGCAGTCTTACAATCGTTGAGACTTCAGACCCGTGAAAAATTTCATACGACTCATGGTTGTATACAATTCGCCATTGGTCCTTGTTGTAGTGAAATAGTTATATATTAAATGTCCATGAAGAACTGCAGCGATCGTCTGCTGCCTCGGCAAAAGAGAATGGTAAGATCCGCCGAGATTGGCCTTGTCTGGGGATGCGTGAATGCGCTAGCAGGCTAGCGTTGCGATGTCATAGGGCAGGTTCTTTTCCCCACTACAAGAACCCACTTCAAAAAAAATTTCACATCCACGAATTTCGAGAGCCAAAGAAATATCGACCAAGGTCGAGAAGGAGGTAACCTAATAAGCGTCGAAGAAAATTGCTAACTTAAAGGACACAGTGGGTCTGGAGAAAACAGACGGACTTAAGATGACTTCGTCGTTACCGACGAGACTTATGGCCCACAAATAAGAGTGGGGCATCCGGATGGTAGCGGTGCTCCTTTACACCTTTCCAAGTGAAAAAAACTCATACAAACATAATTTGAATGACTTTTTCCTTTAAATGAAAAATATAAATGTGGCAAATTTATGTCATAGTATTATGAAAGGGAATCACATAATAACATACTATGCCATAAATAGGCCCGCGATCGGAAGGCCACCTTACCTGGCAAGAGCCCCTGTTAACAAAAGAAAGGAAAGAGCGCACCCGATGGCTAGCCCATTTTAGCGGAAGAGCCTCCCATCGATGCGGGTCCTATAGCCGGTCAGGAAAAGACAAAGTTTTGAGTTTTATCAATCCATTTTATTACTTTTCTTTGAGAATTTTACTAAATGTAATTTATACGACAGAGTGTAATATTTGTCAGCCCGCAATAAATTGCAATCAGTTTATCCACTAATGCTAAATTGAATTAATCAATAATAAAGGACCTGCTCTTATGGTATCCGATCAAACAAGTTTGTAAGCTTTTGTAATTAAATATGCCGAAATTTGCGTGTTCCGAGATTTTTAAACTACATTAAATTTTGTTTAGATTAAAAAGAACATGTAATTCAACTTCATGCTTCATGCTTGAAGATTAATTTTTCTCCTATTTTCGCTAGGCTTTTAACTGGAAGACTTGCTTATACTCAATTTTATATTCGTGTAATTAATGAAGGCAAGAATAATTAACATTAAAGTTGCATTTTATAAATATATTACCTACACAATTAACTTTGCACGATTAAAGTGCTTTCTAAAGCTAATTTCGTCGTTTTCATAAACTAAACTAAATTCCTGAGCCTTACCTCTCATGCAACATGACGTTTCATGCATCTAAATATATTTATCTATTAGAATGAACGCCACACACATAAATTGTACGAAATTCTTTCTATTACTTTCAAGAATTTCCTTGAATTACACCATTCACCATTCTTGAGTATGAAATAGATCAAACCTACCACGCCCAAACAAGTATAAATAAAGTGCCAAATAGATCATTTGCCAAAAATTATAATTGAATTCTAACTTAAACCGTTCCTGTGACAATTTTCTTTTTTCAGTTTTTTTCTATGCTGCGACTAACAATAATCCTCTTAGCTACATCGATATTATCAGATTGAATAAACATATTGATCTGGCAAAATTCGCTACTTCCCATTTGATTAGATATTGCTGCAGGCAAATCGTGTCAATTGCAATAATATAGTCAAGATTATCACTCAACTCAAATGTTCCCTGAAGATTTTAACTGGACATGTACATTAGAGCTTTCATATTAAATTTTCATTGTGCGACATCATTCGTTTTACAGGTTTTGCAGATCATTAAAATGTGTATAAAATCACCCTTTACTTTACAGATAAGATACAAATATGACGGGAGCAAGCATATGTCATATTTGTTTTAATGTAAAATTACTATCGAGTAAGTTTCTTCAATCAAAATAACGTCTTGCCTATTCATTTAATTTCATACGTCGATGTTTTAGAAGAACGTATACATACGCTTCCTACTCAGTGTTGTATCCATCTTAAGTTGACTTTGATTCCGTGGAAAATTTCCGCAGTATATTTTCTACGTTTCAAAAGTGTAAGGGACCTGCTCTACGGAATTGTCGGCGATCCACAGCCAAAACTACAATACGAACCATTCATCGCAATGCAAGAAACTGAAGCGAGTTTGGGCTACGGACATGAAAACTCCACGAATGGTTGATATCGATTTATTTCTTTAGTCAAGCGTGCCAATCCAATCACGTTGATATTAATAAAACACATTTCGGCTTCCAAATTGACGATTTCGAGTATAAACGTTTTCGGCCAAGGACTTCTTCCAATGATATCCTACGGCAAAATCGAACTCAAACCGATCACTCACCACTTCTTGTTGAAAGCGACTGGGATTACGATGCATTCCATCGTGCCTTCATTTACGTCAAGGCTCACCGAGTTTGAGGAGCTATTTGTAAAAACTTTATATGGTTCAGTCTTTATATCATCTTTAAATGCCTATCGAACCCGATCGATGTATCTTATTTCTGTGTTAAAGTAAGCGTAAGTAGAATTAGAGCTCCGAATGTAGGTCATGGGCTATTCACTGATTCTGCCACACATCAGGGACTGCGGTGCGCCGAATCATACAATCAAACTCTAAACACCTGCTCCATACAATGGCAATGCCAAGATATATTGCGGATTCAGGTACTCGCCACATGACTACGATCGATCAATTAGAAAACAGGTAACGAATTGTCCCACTCCCAGGAATATCGCTGGTTTATTTTCTACTAGCGGTTTTTTTTATTTGACCTGTCACATAACCACTGTTGCAATACATTACAGGGAGCAAACAGAATTTTATTCGCAAAGGAACCGAAAAAATCAATGTTCGATCAAATTGAAATGGTTATTTCCGCGAATTCAAACGAGAACACAATTTTCACGTAGGGGAGGATGGGGTAAAAACGGAACGTTAAGGGAAATGTTAAATAAAAGAAATATTTCCTAAAATACCAGTCAACTTTATTGAAGTTCTGTTACCTCACTATATTTACAAAAAATTTTGTCAAACAGATCACTGCTTACATTAAATTAAATAACACTAATTAATAAATTGCTTCATGGAATCCTTTGTAGTCACATTAATTAGTTGCATATTTTTGTAATAATTTTTTCTGAAAAATTATTAGAGAAGAAAAATGCTAGAAGCCATCACTCTTAGATACAGACCGGTGATGGCGACCACCATGCTTCGTGGTGAGAGAGTTACTTTTAATTTTCCTACTTATGCGAACTCAATATGTTTTTGTAACTACGAATTATATTAAAGTTTAATTTCCTCTTGTAAGTACTTGTCTTAGCAAAACTTTTAAATGGATCATCAATTTAATGTAAATCTATACGATCATTTTTGCTCTTCATTGAAGCTTTCATTACGTCGTGCGGATATTCGATCTCGTTTCGCGGATGGATCCGATAGCTTTTTCAAATTACTTTATGGAATTCTTCGTAGTAAGTAGAATAATTAAAAGTAACTCTCTCACCTCTAAGCATGGTGGTCACCATCTACGGTGTGTATCTAAGAATGATGGCCTGATGAGAATTTGTACACACGTCGAAACCGCATTCTTCTAACATTTTTCTTCTCTAATAATTTTTCAGAAAAAATTATTACAAAAATATGCAACTTATTCATGTAACTACAAAAAATTCCATAAAGTACTTTAAAAAAGCTATCGGAGCCATCCAAAAAACGAGATAGATTTACATTAAATTGATGTGAAAAGGGTGAAATGATCCATTTAAAAGTTTAGCTAAGACTAAATAATATCTTTCCAAAAGTTTACTTTCTACAAGTTTGCCCCATGTCTGGTCCAAAAACGTGTATACCAAATTCTCATACCCGGCATTGCCCCTTAACAACGTGAGAATTTGGAATCGTCAAGATCTTCTGCTTGCCAACCAGTACAGCCTCCATGTGCCCATTTCCTGTATTGCAGACATTGCACCCACCCATCGTTTGATTGCGTATTTTCATAAATTTCATTGCAATAAATACATATACATCGGAAGTAGTTTGACTTCGAGAACTTTCCATTTTATCAATTCTTCTCGGGACGCCCACCTTCCTTATTTTTTTTCCCAGCATTTGCTTCAAGTTTCAATTTATATGGCGAAGAAGCAATGACAGAGATTTTCCCTCGATGAGAATACGATGTTGGTTTTCTTAAAACATGAGGTTTAGGCATAATATCAGCCGGAGAAAATGCTAAAGGGAACGACGCTGATTATCGTGAAGTGCTTGGCAGTGGCCTACTTGGTGTGCCTGAAGTCATTTGCTCTGAACTAATTGGTGATGTTATTGCTGTTTGCTGCTGCAATTCGAGCATTGAAGTTATATTATGAACTAAGTTTGTTGTAGGATCTGTCAACGCGATTTCGTTATCTGTCATGCTCGCAGGTGTGAAATCAAAATCAAAGAAAATATTTTGGTTTTGTGGATGAATTCCAGTTTTTACGAAGCCACTTATAGCGTTCTGCAGTGTTGCTGCTTTAGCGTACGCAATCCCAGAAGCTTCCCAAGTTGAAATCGGGTTACAATACGACCTGGATTATTTCGCAGCCATGTCATTACTTCTTGACTGTAATACGTACGCAACGGGCCCATGATGCTCACGTCGAAGGGGTGTAAACGATGTGTGCAATGAGGAGGAAAACTGATGATGATGATTCCGTTCTCTCGTGATTTCTCTATTCGGGGAAGATTTTTAGTATGCGTTGCGTGTCCGTCTAATAAAAGTAACACAGGGTTGGTCTTAGTGGGTTAAACGTTTGCAATGAAGTGAGTTAACCATTTCACAAATATATCACTTTGTATCCAACCACTGAGATGGCATGCTGCAATAGTTCCAGGAGGTGCTCAATCTAGCAATTCAGCCTTCATTCGGACCCTGGGGAAAATGAAGAAGGGCGAAACATAAGCACCTGCAGCTGATACACACAAGACGGCCGCAGTCAATTGTCCTCTTTTAGCAGAAGATATCAGACCGACTTGCTTCTTGTCTTATAAAGAAAGAATTTCGATTTTTTTAGGGCACAGTCGTAATGCTGGTTACATCAACATTAAAAATCTTTGTTGGCCCAAATTTATGTTTGTCCTACAACTCTTCTAACAAAGAAAAAAATTTAGTGACGTTTACTTTGTTGGATCCCATTGCTCTCGCAACAGAAGTATGTTCAGAAAGGCGCAACGATAGCTCTGGATGGCGAGGTGAAAATCCATACAGCCAGTCCATTCCGGCCAATTCGTTGTCCTTATTAAAATTTTTTTGCCATTTGAAAAGCAAGCTGTCGTAAAACTCTGTAATTTAGCCCGAATAATTGAAATTCAAGGTCTTTTATGTGCTGACATATTAAACTTTCTTGATCCGGTGTAAAAACGGCTTTAAATCGACTAAGACCTTTTTTCGATTCAGCTTCAATGTTTTGAAATTTTCGATACTTTTAAATTCTATCTTCCATTGTAGATTGTGGCACCAAAAATTTTCGAGATGCAACACGATATCCACTCTTGCCCTCTATCACTTCTAAAATGGCATTTTTCATTGATTCTTTGCTTCACGATTGTCGATTCATAACTCTCTGTAATTGCGAGGCATTTTGTGGTTGACTGTAAAAATGAACCAAACAAAACCATACTAAGAGCAAGAACGGATTAACACTTCCTAATTGTACAAAACCGGGTACCACCCGATATTACCCTATACGGTTTTACCCCAAACACAGGCAGGAGAAAAAATTAAACCAAATAACCTCAAAACACAATGCAATACAGATTTTGACCAACTTGTTTAATATTATCTCATACTCCATCTTTAAATAAAATAGATATTCAGCTTAAGTTTATCTTCGAAACAAAGACACACAAATCAAATCTATCTAATAATCTTGCAAAACACTATTCAAATTTTTTTTAAAATTATTTGTAGAATGCACACACAAACGTCAATCAATTTTTGTTGGCAGCGCACTCTCGATTACTGAACACAGTAAACAAAGCACACAGGAATTTGAAAAGCGCTCTTAATAAATAATGCCATGTCTCAATTTTACCCCCATATACGGTTTTGGACAAACCTCCCCCACGTCTCAAAAATGGAACTTTTTGTTCATCGCCTTTCAAAGTTTAACCTCACGGGACTTTTCCTAATTTCACTTGAACACTTGTTATACTATTTGTTTTTTTATATATGTATAAAACTTATCTTATCCTTTGCATTATAAAGTTGAAAATATCTTCGATGGACTGTTTCACATTTTAATGCATTTCACTTGTTAAGGAACAACGGTACAAGATCTAACCAATATAAATGCAAATACGTGCCAGTGCGGTAGATCCGTCAACTTCAAACTAAAGTCACGGTTTCGTATGAGCAGCAACAAAATGCATAAGGTTTTCAAAGAAACTCTGAATATTCCCCACATGAACAAGGAAATTCATTCTAATCATCTGTTCACAACGATATCACAGAAATTGAACTCCTAACTCTTCCCAGAAAATGAACGGAAGTAAAATCACTGTTTCTAATGGGTTCTACAGATTTACAGTCCTCGGATTGGTTTTCGTCGAGCAGTAAATATCTCATATCCTATTCCCTCACTCGTAAATAAGTTCATCCAAAACCGTTCGGATGAATCTTGTTCTGTCGTTTTTCGTGACGGCTGTCCCGCTCCAAAACTACTTACGTGATCATCTAGATGCAAGCTACGAGTACTCATTCTGTTGCCTTTACGGAACCCCAACTTTTAAATCGTTCGTACAAACTTCCTAACAAGTATTAACCAAGACGCAGTGTTAATAACTTCACACGGCACCGAATAAACTAAGTTAGCTCGCACTCCACCGACGGTGGCCGTTCGCGTGCGTCTTTTCCGGGTTGCGGTCGTAAGTCGACTCCTCGATACGTTCGGATCTCGTCTTTTCTTTTCCCCGTGCCGCCACAGTAAATCGAATCAGCTGAGTTCGATTGCATTTGGTAATGCAATATCCCATTGGGATGCACTAAATCAGTCCTTCCATGTCCAAAATTTTAATTTGCAGATTTGAATTTTGCAAAAAAAATTCACTGAAGTAAAGTAAAATGAAAAATTTTTCTAACAGTGATAAAAGTTAAAATTCCTGAAGAATATAATTAAAGGAGAACGTTTAAATTTGAAAAAAAGGAAAATTAATATAAAATTAGTTTTAATAATAATAATAACAAGAAAAATATGATACTTTCTTTTTTTTCTAAATCTCCAATTAAAATTTTGGATAAGGTTTGGGAAGGTTTTCGAGCAGTTTGCTTGTATGACTGCTCGATTACTACACCGTCTGGCTTCGCTCCGATTATTCGCCTCAGGACCCGTCCCTTAAAGGCGTTCAATCTATTTGCAGATGCTTAGCTATGAACATGTATTTGAACATATTCAACACTCCCACTCACTGAGCAGTTTGCTACTTAAGACCTATCAGCTCTGGTTACGCTCGAGCTTTTCCTAGGTTGGAAAGATACCCGAAAGTTGTATAGTGCTTTCTACATGCTTCACACGCAGAATACCATTTGCTATAAGTTTACAGGCATAAAGATGAAATATTGGATTGGTGGTAAGCCTTGCTACGATATAGTCACAGAAGAGAGTTGTGGGTTGCTTTTAACTACAACCAATCTTATAGTAATTATTTATCTCTTTTTTTTGTGGAAATGTCATCTATTATTTCATTTTAATTCAATTTCAATTGTGCGTGGCCCCGACTGTTTTACGACTGCCAAGTTGGTACAGTATAGCTTTTTCACGACGTTATGCTCATATATGAAGTTTACTGACCTGTCATTCACTCATTTTTGGTTCCATAAAATATGTATTCGATTAAAAAAGTTATTTAAATGTTCATTTCTTTTCTTTGCAAAAATGTTATCTGTTTTCCTCTTTAAAAATACATATATTATCCATACTAGAAGGAAAATTTGTATTCTGTCTCAACATAAGAAATATTTCAATAATCTAACTACAGTTTGTCTAGCATTCAAATCATAGAATGAGAAATTGTTTGAATTTGCATCAAAAACATACTCATGTGATTTATATTTGAACAGTCGTTGGAATCGTGCAATGGAATAGCCAAAAATTCTCATTCTAAACTCAATTTACGGTAACTGTTGATATCTCAAACTCTACAATATAAGAGAGTCGAGTCCTGGAACTTTTTACATTCCAACCCTCTTATAGGTACTGCCAGCGCTGAGGAAGAATTCCAATCAAGAAATCAATTTCGTTACAACCCTTAAATCAATTTCTATTCATGCCCTGGGTAAGTCTGGCGAAGGCCACTAATCCGCCTTAACTCTTGTTAACTATAATCTGCTGAGAGGGAAATAAGTATGAGAAGCGGTTTGAGAGAAAGGGAGGAAAATAGTAGGAAGGATTTAGCATGGAGATAACCTTTCAATGCTATGCGCTACCATTAAATGAATAGGTGGCACAGTACCCGAGGCCACAATGGCGTCAGTGGGTGAAATTTATAGCCCGGAGACGAGATTTCAATATCTCACTGACTGCTATAGAAGGTTTTCAACTCTTCGTTTCATCGACAAAGGACATTATAATGATATTCTCATGGGGAATATAGCGTTGAACATGTTACAATGAAGTGTTCTTTCGGTACAAGCTGAGGGAGAGATCAAACGTTGAGAGCAAAAGGCTTGCTGAAAGGCTTTTCTGCAGTTGATAATTGTTGCCAAAGGAGGTATTATCATCGAGTTATTGGAGAAAATGATTTAGTTTCGATGAAATTGACACATCTTTTGTACTCTCGAAACGATAAACTAGGGGCAAATAGAGATGTGTAAGGAACGTTAATTACATGGGATTTTATCAATTTTATTCCATTTTACATAGAGATTTGGAAAAATGGCAAAATGACCGTAAATTTGTTTCAAGAATGAAATATGCTATTTAAATACGTGCACTATACCTAAAACTTGTCATAAGTAATGTCTTTTACTGGTTTTTACTAGCTAGAAATGTTGACGTTTATATATGTATGGGTTTTGGAGAAAGGATCGTAATTACTTTGAAATGCATATTTAAAGATACCAATGAACACAATATAAAAGAGTTTGAGTACAAGTTCATTGGAATCATATAGGATTTCAGCCTTTTCTTATTCAGCTTATATTTCAGTTATCAATGATGGCAATAGACTGATGATAGGCATCCATCAATCGGCCAAAGCATTGGTGGTTTGTAATGATTGGAATTTTTTTACGGGGTTTTGATTTCATTTGGTCATATAATAAAATTTGATCTAATTTTCTGTTCGAGAATATATTCTAAAAGGTAGTGAAATATAAGTGTACCGTTATTTCATCATTTTAGCTGAAGAAGTGTGACAGTATGTTACTTTGAACTTTTTCTTCTTCGTAGCACCACAGACCCTCTTCAGCCTTCGCTTCCTTCAAAAAGCGCCCCCAGCTGTCTTGGTTCGCTTACCACGTCCTTCGATTTTGAAACGACAGCAGCAATAAACTGTCTACGTCGACTGAGTTTGATTAACCTTTCCTCAGTTTCCTCACAAATCTCCGTTCTCCAGTTCTCCCAACAAATACCTTTTTGGGTATCCGTTGTTCATCCATATGATTCACGTGGCTAGCCCATTACAGCGTCCGCAGTTTTACGATCGCTGAGGCCCTGTTTGACTCGAGAAATATAGGGAGTGGGGTAATCTACGAACAACAGAAAAAAACCTGAAAAAAATCATGAAAGTATGTCCTTTGAAGTATAAATCAAAACTCGATCAACTTTTAATAACAGTACATTCTTCGAATCTTACGGTTTATATATGAATTTGAGGGTGACCGTTAAATTTATCGAAAATTCGTATGTATATTTTTTGATGTCAAATGCATGATTCATGAAAATTTTTTTAAATCGAGCTTTAAATAGCTAAGTTTAATGCGATTCAGAATTTATCAATTACAATAACTGTGCAGATGCACGTTCGAAAGAGACACAAACACTACCGATGTGTAAGGATTCTAATGATATTTTTAGAAATATTATGTAACATTGGTTTGTTATCATGGCTACTCAAACAATGGAGTCAACACGCAGAAACAAAATGATGCTAAGTTAAAATACGTAATAACTGTATATTATGTTGTGATTTGGGTTGATTAAATATCCGTTCAGGACAGCAGCGATGGTCTGCTGCCTCAGCGGAAGAGAATGGTAGTATCCGCCGAGATTGGTCTTGTCTGGGGATGCATGAATGCGCTGGCAGGCTAGGGTTGTGGGGTCTTGGGGTGGGTTTTTTCCCCCTAGCACAAGGGCCAACTACAAAAATATTTCGCATTCACGAATTAATGGGTCGAATGCAGATAGACTGGTGTCGAGGCTGAGGTAACCTACAAAAGGTTGTAATGTTTTTTCGAAGGACAAATTGAGCCGAGTAAAAACAGATGGACTGGTCATTAACGACGATCCTTATGGCCAACAAATAAGAGAGGGGCATCCAGATGGAGGTGGTGCCCTCTCGCACCCTCCTAACCGGATCATGATCCAAACATAAACGTGGCCATATATTTCCCATTTGAGTGGAAAACTCATACAAACATAATTTGCATGAACTTTCCCATCAAATGAGAAGTATAGACATGACCAATTTATGTTATAGAATTATCTGATCGAATCATATAACTATACCATAAAAGGGCACGCGAGCGGAAGGCCACTTTACCCGGTAAGAGCCCCTGCTACCAAAAAAAAAAACGGAGGAGCGCACGCGATGGCTAGCTCATAGCAGAGGAGAAGCCTGCCATCGTTGTAGGTCCTATACCCATTCAGGTACAACGAAATGGAACGACCGAGTTTTTCACTTTAACAATCCATTTTATTTTAACTATTTTTCAAATTATTGCGGATATATTTGAGTAGTTTAAAGCTTTGGCGTTGCTTTACCGCAATTATTCATTACGTTATTTTTGGGTTTATTATTGCAAATAGTACTTGAGACCTAAAGTAATTTGAAAGTGATCATCAAAAATGAAAGAATCATAAATATGAAATTATTCGGGTTATTAAAGCTACAATGAAAATGAATTGTATGCAAATGCTAACAAACCTAACGTTAACTGCGAATGAGAAATTCAATTGCGTGATAAAGGTTATAGCAGAATATTTTAAGAAGTTCAATCAATTTCAAAGATTCAAATAGAGTTCAAGCTTATCGTTCGAATTAATTTTGTTAGTTGTTAGTCATTTGCTCTTGTTTGTTTTATTAAAGCAACATCCAATTAGTTCTATGTACACTTTTTGGGTACATTAATAAACTTGGTTCAGATAGTGTAGCAATTTTAGTGAGAGGTTCAGTTTATACTTTGTGCTGTACTTACAATTAAAAAATTCCATTATACTATGAATCTTGTAAATGGAAAATTTTAAATATAAACATCTCGACCAAAAAGAATCAATAAATACCGAACGAACGTTTTTCAAACAGCATTGGTATTACATAAAATTAGCACAGCCGTTTTCATTATTATATTTAGCGAATAATCTATTATGAGATCTACACTAGCATTTTCCAGAATCTATTATGAAGGATAAAGGCTCTTATTACATGTGTTTGAATAATTGTAAAACATTTTTCATTTCACTTTAATTCACTTTAAATTTACCTTCTGATATATATATATATATATATATATATATATATATATATATATATATATATATATATATACACATATATATGTATGTATATATATATATATATACATATATATATATATATATATATATATATATATATATATATATATATATATATATATATAATATTTGAAAATAGTATTCTGTCTATTCTGGAACACGCGTATTACAATTACCGTGATATAATTTGATCTTTCCTTCACAATGAAAGTATGTATCGAAAACATCCACTGTACCACTGTCTATTCCACACGCAATCCAAACGATATATGAACGTTGAAAATTCATAACACAGCAAAGTAAAATAATCTTGATCGTCTAAGTGTTCTCTAAACGAATATTTCTGGGTTGTTTTATGTATGTATCCCTCTTTGAGCTTTTCTAAATACAGATGAGATTCATGTATTTGTTCAAAATCAAACATAACAACACCCAAATTAAGTCCTGGGTAGCCATGTTTGATATGTTTGTGTTTATGTTTGTTTTTCCATAACAGGCCAAGCGATAGGTAGAAAAGAGCATTTATGATTTTGCTTGCTAGGATAAATATGTATGATCTGTATATTCTTTTTGTAAAGATTTTCTATACTTACCGCGTTAATTTCATACAGATTAGTTGGCACAATTCGATTGTTTCCAGGATAAATCGAAACACTTCAATTGCACGGTTAAGTTCCACTCATATGTCAGTGCAATGCAGAAATTTGGCTGCACAGCAAGGCAAAATGTGCACAACAGAGACAACCGTCCAATCACGTAGCATTCGAGTGCAACTCAGCTATGTCCGCTGTCGTCAACAATGTCACAATTTTCCGTTTAACCCGGCCTATAGGGCTTCCAGTTCGTTAAAATAACCCGCACTTCTCCGAAGCGTCAGAATTGATGCGTTTAGCTGAGGTAATTTTAAGGCATTTTAGCTCTCGCCGGGGAACGGATCCAAAGAATTAATGCGAAAAAATCACATTCAGACCAGTCTTACGACGTCTTTGGGCTGTCATAACCACTTCAAACACTATTCAGCGCGCCAGAATGTCTAGTCTGCACTAATAATCACGTCCGTGAAAATACGGAGTGCTCGCGAACAGTTATTTTTCGATAAAGGGGTACGATGTAATCGTCACGCTGTGACGGCCCTTGATCAAAATCTATTCACTGATCCGATTCCAACCTCCAATTCGTAGACGCCAATCCATCCGCTCTTTTTCCTTCCATTCCGGTCACCAATCTAGTACACCGTGGGGTGTACGAGCTCAGCGCTCCTACACTGTAAATTTTATATGGCAGATTTGGATTTTTCTAAAAGAAACTAAATTTGCCCAAAGTAAAGAAAAATGAATAGGATTTGAATTAAAAATAAAAGTTAAATCTCATAACGAATATGATTAAAAGGAAACATTTAAAATTAATATAAAGGTAAGTCGATATAAAATTACATTTAATATTAAGGAAAATCGATATAAAATTACATTTAATAATAATAATAAGAAAAATTATTCTATAAATTACGACTACAATGCAAAGGATGACACAGTTTTTCTTAATTTGCCACATAAAATTTCGAGTAAGGAATAGGAAGGTTTTCGAGCAGTTTGCTTGTGTGACTGCTCAATTAATACAATAAGTTTTCCAAGCTCAGCTAATGTAATATACAGTGTGTATTGATTGATCAGTTTGCCCCGCAAACTACTCGATAAATCAGCCAACTCATCTGAAAAGTTCATCTGCAACGCGTATACTGTTTTGGCCGGCAATATTATGCCACAAACTTTCGTTATAACCCACTAGGGATGCCCGGTAGATATCGGTCATCCCTACATCATTTCAATCAGCTGGAAAATGTTGGAAAGACAGATATTTGCTACTTAATTTCGGCCATTGAGCCGCGTTTCGCGCGCTAATTGAGCATCAGCGTCGTTTTCTAATGTTGATTCCTTTGCTAGGTTATCTCAGCCTCGACACCATCGAAGCGTTATATTTCTTATGTACAAGTCATGAATGCGAAAATACTTTGTAGTGGACCCTTCTGCTGGGGAAAAGGAACCCGCCTCACAACATCGCAACGCTAGTTTGCAAGCGCATTCACGCGTCCTCAGACAAGGCCAGTTCCGACGAGCACCAATAACTTTACTCGCTGAGGTAGCAGACCATCTCTGCAGTCATTCGCGGACATTTCGACATCCTGCGAACATTACAAGTTGCTCACAGCTCATTTAATGCAATTTAATAAAAATCGGACAAGCTGTTATCCTTATGTAAAGAAAATAAAACTTTACAGTTTTTAAAATGAATATTTCTGAGCTTATGAGATGGTAAGAAAAAATAATTTAAATGTCGCGTTAGCACTAACAACGCAAGAACGCATCAATAGAATAGCTCACCGCTTATTTGATGCTGCTCTTTCAATCCTAGCATCAAAATGGCCCGTCCAACATGGGAATTTATTTCATTATTTATTGGGTGTGTCGAAGTTTGTTTTTAAAAAATAATTTTATCGCAATAATGAAAATATGGATAAATTGTGTCATATTTACAATCAGTCCCAGGGCAACACTTAAGTAGCGAGAAGAGTAATGTATCATGTTGAAAATAATAAACCTCAACGTGAAACAAATAAAACTGTTAATTGAGGCTCTTCAGCAGTCCAGCATATAATTCAAAGGTTTTCCAATAAAAAAAGTTTAAAAAAGAAGAGTGAAAATGCAGCAAATAAAATTTTAAATAAGTCTGATGAAGGATGAATCGTTAGAGAAATAAATGAAAACCCTGAGTTATCGACTCCTAAATTAGTAGTTGAAGCATTTATTGGGATTGTTTAAAAATGCAGTGCTAAGATTAAAGTTTGTGTGCTAAGAAAGAAGAGAACATTGTTAAAAAAAGCCGTGTTGAAACCATACTCGTATGTCATGTGCTAAGAAACCATAATTTTAGTGGCCCAGTTGCACGGAATAGGCCGTTCTCAAAAACAGAAATCGACATAGCCACCTAAACTTTGCTACTGAGTATATTTCCAACGATTTGAGGATTCGGAAGAGCGTAATTTTTGCTGACGAGTCCAAATTCAACATATTTGGCTCAGATGGAATGACGTAGGTATGGGAAAAGCCAAACATGGAACTCAAAAATGAAAATCTACCTGGGACAGTTGAGCTGAATGGCAGCAGCATTATAGATTTGGCATTAATATCAGCAGACAGCTCATGATTGTGTCGATTTTGTATCGAATTTGCCTCCATTCAGTCTTGGAAGGCATTCAATATATTCACAGATACTTGAGTTAGGGTCCAAGTTTCACGCACATAGCATAGCACAGGTTTTATCGCCGATTTGTATCTTTGGAGCGTATATGTAGCTGGCCTTCAAGCTCGTCAAAACTGAATAAAATATTTTATTTGGAAGCTGCATTCTTTGGCGTACTTCATCTCTTTGACTACCAGTTCTTATCATTTTGGCACCTATATTTAAATTTGCCTACGTTTTCGATACTATATTACTTTATTCGTCAAGCGTGATATTTTGGGTGATTGAGGTATTTTTCCTCGACTGGGTCATGACTTTTCTTTTATTCTCATTGATTCGTTGCCCTCCTAGTTTTGCTTCGCTGTCGAGTTTCAGGAAGAGTTCTTTGGTGGTTGTCAACGACCAGCGCAAAATATTGATGTTGTCAGCATAGGCTAGACTTGTATACAAACGTACCTCGAGCATTCTGATGACATGTTACATAGCCTAATTGAACAGCGATGGGGTCAGCCCATCTCCCTACTTCAGCCCTATATTTGTGGCAAGGCGTCGGTGAGTTGGTTATTGATACAGACTTGGCAGGTTGTCGACGTTATTGTCATTTTATTAAGACGGGCTAACTTGGCAGGGATACTTAAGCAAAGCATTATTTGGTACAGTATGTTACGATCAAAATTATCGTATGCTTGCTTAAAGTCAACAAAAAGCTAGTGTATGTCAATGCTGACATCCCAACATTTTCTTAGATCTTTGAGGCCCAACGTTGTTTGATCAGAACATGATTGATCTGGTTTTGTGTGCTGCCATCTGGTGATACCCAGGTCATTTTTGTATGCGTTGATGTGGGAAGCAAGTCAAACGTATAACTGGATTTCTGCTACATGCAAAGTCGATCAGGCACTGGCCGTTGTCGTTCATTTCATCGAAGAGGCTATACCCTCCAGTTATTCTCCGATGAAAAGCCCACTGTCAACATTAGGATTGATATCATCCAGGATTATTTTTGTTTTGTTTGTAGGTAGTGAGTCGCCCAGTCTTTCTATGTGATAGTAGAACATTTTCTTAGTTTCCTCGTCCTTTTATTCGGTCGAGGCGTGTACATTAATCAGCCAAATTTTGAAGAGTTTCGCTTTTATATGGATCGCACACAACCGTTCATTGATTGCTTTCAAATCAATAACGTGCGATTTGAACTCCCTATCCACATTAAAGGCCACTCCAAACTCTAGCTTCTCAGCGGGTTTCCCCGAAATCTCGGTTGGTCGCCACTGATACTTGTTTTTTATTGTTTCTGCTGTTATTAGTTTATACTGTTGGGGCTGGTGCGTCATCCGGCTCCTTGAAAGTTGGATCTCTGGATGAGACTCCACTAGAATCACTATTTGTCTTAGCACCGAATTTACTTTGCATCCACCGCTATATGCCGAGCAACTCGAAGTAGATTAAATAAAAACGATATGAATCTTTCCCACGTCCATGTTGCCAATTGCTTCTTAACATTATGCAATTGAGGAAGTTCTTGTTGTTGTTGGTAACGATTCTTCAGAAGTGCTTCAAGCGATAATTATCTCTGTTGAACTGTAGGCTCTTGTATAGTATGGCTTGAGAAATTAGTTGGTGAAACAAGTGACCTTTGCTGCATAAAAAGATTTCAAATTTGCGTCAGCTTTTTGATTCCATTCAGTTAATTCAGTGTTTAAGCAGTCTACAATGTAATTACTCTAGTTTCATGTTCTAGTATTGACTTAGGGTGCTTCAGCTCAAAATCCAGATCTTTATCATAGATTTGCATGTAATTCGAAGACATCATACAGCTTGACCACTCGGGGATGATCTCAAGTTGTGTGTACGTTGTAAGCTTGCGATGCATGTGGGATTAAATTAGCTTTTTTCATCTTACTTCTGATTCTTAATCAGCTGATGCCCTTTATATGCTGCATATCATTGTTTTTTCATATTAAACGCTTTATAAACTTCCAAAAAGTCTATCCTGATGAGTAGCATCAACAGCAAACATCGATCATTCAGCACAGGATGATTATTGAATCGTGACTGATCTTCGTTCAATGTTTACTTCAGTGCCCTCGTATACAAATTACGTTCACGCTGATCCGGGCTCTTCTTTTTCACTAGGTTCTGTCTTAAATTTTATTTTTCAGAACATTCATAGTATTAGCATGGGATCTGGTTTTAGGGACGTTGCAGCATCTAGACCGTTGTGGATAGTTGTTGTGTACGTGGTGCAACCGTTTGTGTGGCGCTTCTGGTATTGTTGCTATTTGGTTTATGTTGATATTTGAGCCTCCATTTGCAGTCAAAGGTTGAACTCAGATATTGTTGAGCCTGCTGGGTTGAGACTTGCTATTGAGATAACTCTTATTTCAGCACTACTCGTGCTTTGTGTATGTTGCTTATGATAAAGACAGTTGTAGCTACAACAAGTTCCTAAAATAACTTACAATTACAAGCTTCATTACTACATTTAATACCTTATCTTCCAATCAGTATTTGATCTCAGTCACTTAAATTTTACTGAAATTTAAGTCAGACAGTGTGTGCGGTATGCGGGGTCCTTTCCTATAGATATTCCAACGTAACAGGCTTACTGTCTATCTATGCTTTGTTGTCAATAATGGAGACTATCAACTTTTTGTGGAAAAAAATGGATATTAAACAAAATGTAGTGATCGTGCAGCCCGCCCAGGCAAACTGGTCGAAGAACCTTTGCGAAGAAAATACCATCTTATAAAAATAACATTACAATAAGTGCAGAACTATTTTATATGCAACTAATTAACATTGTTATTACTAACCTGCAATAAGCCCCACCGTTCCAACCGCTACCATTATCAGGGAAAAGTTTTTTCCAAAAAAAAAAAAATCAAAAGTTGGGTAGACTGACCTACGCTCATTTTAGAAAAGTTTTGTACTTAACCTTCTACATGCAGGTATGAAGAATGGTTTTATTCAAGAAAAACGTTCATGACATGCACAAAAAAAATTTATATACTTTAAAAGAACTTCATTTTAACTAATCTTTAATGTATTTAAGCTATTCATCTTATCTGAAAATTTGTAGAGGATCCAATTAAAAGTGTAATGTCTGGTTCGATGGAAAGCATATGGTGAAGAAATATTGTATATGAGTGTTGTAATTGGAGGAAATTTTAACTTGTATAGCTTCTGTAAACTTTATTGAAATTTATGGAGTATAAAGATCTTTTGAAAACTATTGCTGATTTCATCCTATTTAATGATACAAACACAGTTTAACTAATGAAATTGCTAAATCTTACAATTATTAGCAAAGTTCAAGGAATTTCAACCTCTAGGTTATTTGCCATTGGATGCACCTCCATGATTTGTAGGGCTTTGTGAAATAAATTTTACAAAAACTTACTAGTTTCGCATCCTATCTGCCCGTTTGTCTATTCATCTGTCCGCCTACCCGTCTACCCGTGCGTTACTTCTTAAGAAACCATAGAAGCAATAAAGCTCAAACTTTGTTAAAAGGTCGAAAATAGCGGTCTCTCAAAAGTTTAAGTCTTATCAAATATTTCAAAAGTTTTTTAAGGAGGTTCACCCTTCATAACGAAGTGGCCCTTAACAAATTTTTTCATTAAATACTGTCGAGTAGGGTATTAAATTAAAGGTCTTTGCACTTCCAGAATTTGAGAAAGTAATTTTTGCATCAGGGTGTCAAGGTGGAGTCAAAATGTACAAACAATATTTGTGTCCCCTACGCTGGCGATTGCACACCTTGCAGCCAAAAACTAAAAAAACATCACTATGGTAGGTCTTTATGAGTACAAGGGCAACAAATACCTTAGAAATCAAAATTGACTCAACTCTGTTAATAATAGTATGATTTGTAAATATTACGTTCACCCCAAAAATCGTAACAGTGCTCTTAAGCTTTTTAAAAATTTTACAGTTATGTGGATTGATATAAACGCCTATGAAATTTCATGGACATCCAATCATAATCAAGCGAGTTATCGCCATTTTAATTGTATGGAGTTATAACAACATTCTACTGTTGCTATAACTTTGTTTATGGTTAATATATGTATAATTCAAAACGACCTAGGTACTCTTATTTTCTTTAGATTTTCATGAAAATATAAGTAATATTGTTTAACTTGAGCATATTATATTGGCTGCGCATTCCGAAAAATTATTCTATCTGGAATAAAATGGCACCTTTTATGTACTTTAAAGAAACCTTGTATCTTCTAGATAAATTTGAATGATTTCTTATTCGAGTATTGGATGAATAATTCAAGTCATCAACTCGTGACTTAGCAGCCCTAAGATGGCTGCTAAGTCCTTCTGGTAGGAGCACTCTTCAACTAATTTGACTTATTTCACCACTAAATTGTAGGTACTCATCTTCAACCATTCATTACTAAATTCAATCAAGCGCTTATATCATGTACCTTAAATGTTGAAGTTGGGGAAAAATAACACAAATTTATTCAATCTTCACATTTAAAACAGCCACCATTTTGTTTTACAATTACTGATGTCACTAGTTGAACAAATGCTCAAAGATATTCATGATACTTATCATTCCTGCAAGTTTCATGCAAATTGGAGAAAACCCATAATGTCTGAGTAAGTAAAAAGCGCATATTGTTCCATAGGAATATGGTTCCATAGTAATATGTACAGCGCATATTTTTCCATGCTTATATAGGAAAATTCAAAGCTCTATAACGTCGTTAAATACCATTCAATCTTGTATATTGCCATTCGTGTATCAAATTTCATTATATTTAAAGGTAGCATTAGGATTGTATTCAAGAAAATGTAAAATTGATAAATCTTACTTTCACTAACAAAGTTGATTAAATTTCAACTTCTGACGTATTTCTTATTGTTGTACTCATAAAGGCCGACATTTATGATTTTTTTCAGATTTTTCGGATGAAAGATATCAAATCACGAACGTACGCGAAACTTTCGGACGTTTCTCCTTTCCCAGCCTATTTCAGCACTGGTACGGTAATTTTAAGACTTGTCTTGAAGAGATCGCATTGAGGCCTTTTTGATGACGCCTCACTCGACTACCAATGGTGAACTTTTTTTAAGGTCCACCTTCCTATATAGAGAGGGACCCCTTACAAATGTTTACTCCCCAAGGCTTTCAAGAAGTCACCAGTTCTGACCTTTTCACAAAGTTTCATATCTGTAGCTTCTATGATTTCGGAGAAAAAGTGCAGTGACATACAAATGAACAGACGGACACAGGTCCTGATTGCAATAGAGTTCTGTATTATAGTACAAAACCCTAAAAAAATAAATAAACAACAAATAAAAATAAATCATGGCAACCCCCATTGCGACAATCTAGCGAAGCAACTGCTAGATTATTGCAATGAGAATCTGCCGTTACCGCCATGAAGAGGCTTGTCGAGGAAGCGCCAACCAGAATGGATACGAAGCGGGACTCAGATATTGAACAGCAAGCGGAATGGTCATCGCGGTTTATTAACTGAGCTCCAATAAATTTTTTAACGGACCATGTGCTCATTTTTATTAAAACATGGCAATTAAAATCAACTAAAACGCTCGGTACTGAACTGTATGAAAAGTGACATTTCGTTTATTGATTGCGTTCTCATAAACCGGCGTTTTAAATTTTGTATTAAATCATGTAATTTCGATGCGTATTTATTCTAAATTCTACGGTGACATTGGCAATACTAGTCAGTTAATACTTTGCGCCAAAGGCCGAAGCGTTTTATAATATATAAATAATTTGAAAATTCCGTTAGAATAGAGCTTTTCGATGGGTGCGAATATACGGGGCGGTTCAAAGATGATCGAGACAAATGCTTTGACACATTGACGATTGGACGAATTCACAGTTTTTGTATGTACTCCCCCTTCCAAGTTACGCATTTTGTCCACCTTTTGATGCCGGTATCGAAGAATTCCTTGGGCAACTCGGATAGCCATGTGAGCACGAACTCATCTATCTCGTCGTAGGTGTTGAATCTTTGATATTCGCTGGGTGATAAATCCAGGCAGCAGGGGGGAGGGGTGTGCCAGTACCTCTCACCTCGATTCCGCACATTATCTTGGAGAAAAATCGCACTTCGTGCTGGAAGCTCCTTCATTTCGAGCGAGCAGCGGGTTTCATGTGTGTTTTCAGAAAGTAAGAATAGTATGCAGCATTGATGGAACGTTGAGTGCGCAAGAAATCGACGCGCAGCATGCCCAGCCGGTCCCAGAACACTACCAGAACCTTACCCGTGGACCAGCAAGTGGCTACAAACTTCCAACCGCGAGAATTTTTGCTCGAAGTTCAACGGCTTAGGAACCCATCGCGCCGTTATTTTGTGAGATTGAAGGTGTTTGTGAATGATCGATTCTACACTACCACTATGCCGAGTTCAGCTGAAATGTCTCGAACATTCATCCTAGAGTCCTCCAAAATGAGTTGTTCTACGCGGCCGCGGTCGACGATTATGCGACTCATTCTTGACGGTTTTGCGACCTTCAGGCACTCACTACCAAACTGATTTCGCGAACGCAGAAAAATTTCCGTGTTTTAACGCTTTCCCACACTATAAAACGAATGACAATGCGTTGCGCAACGGCGATCGGCACTTGACGTTCATTCATGGTCGTAGCATGCGCGAGAAACATACTACTGTCCCGACGAAAACTATGCCACACTGTTCGTAAGGCATCCACCTTTCAAACATACATGCGCACCATCTACGGCGTTTGCCCGCATCATATTTGAACTGCCCTCGTATTTGCAAATTAACGCAAATCAGACATAAATAATTGTATCAGAATACGGTTTCGGAAAGATCTTATGTCGCTTCGAGTGTAAAGTGTTATTTAGTGGCTTTATCGAAATGATTCAGGAAATGTGAAATGGTCGTCTTATGTTGCTCAGAGACTCGTCGTCCGATATGTGGAATAATTTTGTGTAGGGATAATATCTGAGGTTTCCTATCTAAACTGCTTGCTGTGAATTATCTAAATTTTAAAATAAAAAGAGGATACAGTGCCCCTATGATAATTAGTTTTGCTAGTGAAAATAGCCAAACATTTATTTATATTTTTAACTTATGATAATGGCAAGTCTGAATAAAATTCAATTGTGGGAATAATTTGCCGGATGGCATCACCATCACATCAACGGGTTTTGATCATTTCAATACGTGTCCATCGGAATTAGCTTTTATCACGTGGGAACGCGTTTCTGCTACCGGTGGTCATTTTTATAAAAGCAGCTCTACATTCGAGAGGGACGACCATCTATGTATGTGCATCGGAGATGCACATGTACCCCAAGCTGTGAACCATTATTTCTTGCTACAGGAATCAGATTGTGCATCTCTCACGCTCATATAAAACGAAGCGAATTAATATTTGTGCTCAGAATTTCGTCATATATTCAGGAAGGTAAGAAATTAGACGATGTAATATCCTATAACATCCAGCTGGGAAAAAGCGAAAAGTTGAACACAATGATATTTCTCGTACCATATGATAACAAATTTTACGTAAACTTTTTGAATACAAGTGCAATAGTGAAATCACAAAAGCATAATACGTCGATCTTGTACCTTAGTTAACTGAATGTTGAAACTAAATTCCAACGAAGTCTTAGAAAATTACCTGTAAATGCTAATGGGCGCGAAAAAGAAAAGGAATTTAACATGCATTTTTTTCCAATCACTGCCTACACCTTAAGCGCTTACGGACGTGGGTAAGTGATGTTTCATTTTTAAATACATTTATGATATATTCATTTGCAAGTTTTTATGATGCTGGATGCCCCACTCTTATTTGAGGGTTGGAAGCAATAACTGGTTAAGACGAGATCCTCTCGAGTTTCGTGCGCGTTCATCAGGCACGGTCTGTCGTACTTGATTGGTACATTCCTTCGGTAGGTTACCTTGGCCTCGACACCATCGAACCGATATTATCTTGAGAAACCTGCAAATTCGTGGATGCGAAATTTTTTGTAGTGGGCTCTTGTTCTTGGGAAATGAGACTGCCCCACGACACCGCAATGCTAGCCTGCCAGCGCATTCACGCGTTATCAGACAATGCCAATTCTGGCGAGCACCAACATCTTCGGTCGCCAAGGCGGCTGATTATCGCTGCAGTCCTTTGCGGACGATTGAATCCCTTCAAATTCACTACAAAAAATTTTGTGTGATCATTAGATTACTTAATATGTATTTTACAGTTAACTTTTATGCTATGTTCGCTTAATTAACATTTGCCAGTATCAACTTTTATAGTGCTATTCCTCGTATTACTCGCACTTAATTTGTAGCCGTTATTACGAGTATGACATGGCAAAGTGTCTTAAAATTTTTCAAAATTAACATCAATTATCCTCAGAAGAATTTTGGCTCTGAAGGCGAATACTCTAACCATTACATCATGCGGACTAAAGTTATATGATAAAAAATTTATTTATTTCCATACTACAAACAACGTTATACGAGTACATTCTTTAATAAGAATTAAATTTACTTTCAAAGTACCTCTAAGCTTTTAATAAGGTGGCCTTTCTTAAAATCATAATTTATTGGTGTGAGTTCAAGAATCTCAGGTAAATTTAGGGTTAAGACGTCTTTGCAGATATAAAAGCATTTTGATTTGGGAAAAATGAAAAGGTCTAAAGTCTAGAAATAATATGTATTCTTCGAAATAAATGCTCCTAAATTTGGTCTGCATTCTGACCTTATTAATTATTCATTGCTTTTCCCGAAAATGATTCAAAAGCTTTTAACAATCTGAAAGAATCAAGCAGACACTTCTTTCACATTAATTTTCACATTAATTTAATTCATAGAAACAATTTACTCTTAATTTTCATTATTAACATTTTCCAATAATTTCATTTCGTAGCCATTTAGCGATGACACCAGCATATTTTAATAATGGCATCACATCTGGCATATTTGGCATTTGGCATGTGGCCAAATCATGATTGTGATTTTACGAAAAACAAAAGGCTCCAAATATGTCGTAATAACCTTTTTCTCGTTACATTAGCCTTTATGTATTTTCAGCAAAAACGTCTGATGCAATGCTTCGTCGAGCAGATTTCCTGGTATGAATTCATTTAAACATGAGTAAAGTGAGGTATTTTCCAAAAACAATTGCATTGTATCTTTACTATTGGTTCTGTTTGAGTGTAAGTTTTGCTGTGTGTAAGTTGTGCTTTGAAATCCGTATTGATTTGGGGTAATTTTAATTAGAAACCGTAAATGATTACCTAGAATTAAGTAGTAATTTTAAAAATGAATTAATTTTGTTCCCTTTTTTACAATCAAAAGACTAATATTGAAGCAGTAGGGGGTATTTGTGGTTGGTGTTTGCAAAAATGTTAAAATTTTTTTCTCTACGGATTAACAAATGTGGAATCACAAATCGGAGCTTTACTTTGGCCAGAATAGAAATCACGGATTTTCATTTAAAGCAGCCCCTGTTTTATTTTTGCTTAACTAATTCAAAAAATTAACAAAACTAGTCAAAATATTTAATTTCTGAAAATTTGGTGAAATTCGAGGTAAAACTGCGACCTCCAGACACTTATTTTGTTATATCCGTAATTTACACACACATATGTGGCATTTATTTTAACGGAAACACGAGTTGAAGTTTCAATACTGTATTTTAAACGAAAAGCAGTTACAAAAATAAAATGGTGAGAAAAATCGGTTCTTCAGTCACGCGTGTCATCTTCTTCTTCTGTTGTGTCGTTTTCACCTCTCCAGCTAATTAAAAAAATCCGTAATTTGCCCCACAACTTAACCATTCTGTTCTAAGCACCGTCCCTGGTACTATCACCACTATCGCCTGTTTAGTTCTCAAAATATAGCTCGTCTTCTCCACCTGAATCTTGATGACTCAGGTACCTCTTCATATAATGGGCTGCTGTTGTTATTTCGCCGGCCCCCCCACGGTATCTGATCATTTCGGCACTATAAGGATTATTTGGTTTAACAGTTGTGACCCAATATGGGCTGAGGTACTTTTTATATGCCTTCAAGCATCTATCAAATCGCGTCTTACGGATAGCAACGATATCTCCAATGGCTTACGACACTGGAGATATCGTTGCTCGCTTGCGTTTCCGATTTAATGCCTTACGATTTTCATTCTGAATCAGCTGGATGTGTTTCATTGCTTCATTTCGGAGCTGTTGCTGTTCTTTGACGAAATGGCTTTTGGACTCTTCCTCGATGATATCGCGCAAAGGCTAGCCATCCGTCAACCGCATCTTCGTTCCCGTTAAGAGTGCGAACGGTGTGGTACCTATGCTGCGACTATACGACAAGTTGATGCATTGCTGCTATCTCTCGACAAATCTAAACCACTCGGTGGGATTGTCGATAGAAAGTTTCATTAATACTAGAATAATGATCCCATTGATTCGCTCGATGTGCCCGTTACCCCGTGGGACTCCAGTCTTCAATAAAACATGTTTTATACCTTCCTTCTCACATTAATCGCAGAAGACGTTTGAGGTAAATGCTGAAACTCCATCTGAAATGATCCATCGGGGGTTTCCAAAAACCGTGACCTGGTTTTTAAGTCTAGTGATGACCTCTTCAGCTGCTATCGACTTTGTAAGATATACTCATAGGAACTTCGTGAGACCGTCAGTAACTGCAAAAATATGTTTATAATTTTTCCTCGTTGAGGACATCGGTCCTAAATAATCGATGTGGTACGTGTCCAGCGGGCGATTGGCTTTGTCAATAGGATTATCCATCTCTCTCCTTTTTCCTTTCTGCCACGATGCACATCACGCAATTTTCGATGATCTTCTTCATACGTGCATGCATGTGTAGGAACTAAAAGTCAGATTTCAGCAGGTGCTCATTTTTTTTCAGCTTGAAGTAACAGCGTTCGTG
The DNA here is from genome assembly GCA_963969285.1 of Odontomyia ornata. Taxonomy (NCBI): domain Eukaryota; kingdom Metazoa; phylum Arthropoda; class Insecta; order Diptera; family Stratiomyidae; genus Odontomyia; species Odontomyia ornata. The sequence goes on along the minus strand of OZ017738.1, from coordinate 126,140,367 downwards.
AGCTCGTCTGATCACGCCGTATTGCATTGCCTTGGGAACGAAAAATCACAAGGCTCCGTCATCGTTTTTGCAAACGATGCTATGCTGCACTATGTAAGTGTCGTTAGTACCTTGTCCTACGATCATTTTCTCTAACTCTGGATCGTTTTTCTTTGCACGTTGAACTCGCTCAGTTAAAGCGCATTGGTGCCGTCTTGTTAAGTAGCACGACACTGGGCTACGGTACTGGGCTACGGCTTAGAGCGTCGGCGTGCTTCAATGGCAGACCTGGTTTATGTTCGAACTTATATGCATTCTTGTCAAATAACAGCGCCCATCGCACAACTCGTACACAGGTTTCCTTTTTCGCCATTGTTAGAGCCAAGGCTTGACAGTCTGTCACAGTCTTCACCGGATTTCCCAAAAAATACACTCGGAACTTCTTGAGTGACTTGTCAACTGCCAGTATCTCAAGTTCGTAACTCATATACTTTTGTTCTGCTGGCGTTGTTTTCCAACTGGCGTACTTTATCGGATGCAAGTATCCATCCTCGTGATCGCGTCGCAGAAAATTGACTCCCAGCCCGTACATGGAACGGTCGGTGTAAAGTTCTGTCTCAGCTCCAACACGAAAGAGTTTTAGAACTGGGGCTTTAGTTAAAGGCGTGCAATTGGGTAGTTCCAAATTTGAAATGAACTTCGTTTTTCAATAAGTCCGATAATGGACGTGCAATCTGAGTGAAGTCATTGATAAACTTCCAGAAATAGCCTACTAAGCCCAAAACGCTCTGCCCATCTTTCGCTGACTTCAGCTGACTAAAGTGTCCAACAGCTAGCGTTTTGTCACGATTTGGTTTCAAAGTCCCGTCCTCGACAATATTTCCAAGGTATTCAACTTTTCGCGTAAGCATTTTACATTTTTTCGAATTAAAATGAACGTCATACTTACTAGCTGTCTCCATGATTCGTTCAAACTTTGTGCAGCCTTCAGCGTCATTTAGAGTAGCAATAGGCATTGGGAATCGGTCTCGAACCATCTTTTGATTTAGTAACCGATAGCAGGGGAGGATCCAGAATTTTTTTTCCGGAGGGGGTTACAGAGTAGAACAATATAAAAAATAACAAAAACTAACAAAATATTAGATATAAAAAAAAAAACAAATTTATTAGCTTCAATACATTACGCTCAAACGAATTCCATACAAAATACTAGAAATAATAAGCGATAAAAAACTGTTAGAAACTTGTGGGAAATTTGTAGAAACCTAGAAACCTATTTTAAAGAGAATGAATAAATAAGAATAAACAAAATTTACATTTCTTTCAACTATTTCAATCAAATATTTGTAGACAAATCCAAGGAAATCTTTTTTCATACAAACATCCTAAAGGCAAATGTGTCATTCCTCTATTGGACAACTTTCTGACAGACCTCAACGAAAGACTCTCCACAGACGTGATGAACTTTTTTCGGTAGAGAGTGTTTCTGCTTCGGACTTCATACACAGTGGAGGACATTGAAGACATTCGCTATGCAGCAGAAATGTACCAGAAGCTTCTGCAAGCTCCTGTCTCGGTCTCGGGAGTCATTGCAGAATTCAAATTGTGGGTAGCCAAATGGAATCGGATTGTTGAAAACGGCGGTGAACTTCCCGATTCGCTTCCTCTAGTTTGTGCTGCGTGTGATGAAGAAATTTATCCATCCATTTGGAAACTGCTTGATATTTTGCATACGCTTCCTGTGACCACAGCCACAGCAGAAAGGAGTTTTTCAACTCTCCGTCGCCTCAAAACTTGGCTGAGATCAACTATGGCAGAAGACAGACTCACTGGCCTTGCATTGTTACACATTCATCGCGACATCGAATTGGACATCGATGCGATAATCAACAGATTTGCGAAACAAAAAAAATTAGATTTTGTGTTATAAATGATCTTCCCAGCTGGAACTTATACAAATGTAAGCAAATCACAAGTGTTGCTACAAACCAAATACAGAGAAAAATCAGTATTCTATAAAAAGTTTAGTCGTTATGATAGTTATATTTTGTTTCCAATGTTTTTAGTTAACAATATGCTAGGTTGACTTTGGTCGTTTGGTGTTTTTCTAGTTTTTGATTTCACAAAAACTGGGTTCATTTTGGTCGTTTGATTTTTTTTTTTGTTTTCGGGTTTGCGAATAATTCATTCAGCTCTGTTTTTGAAAATGCATGCTGAAGTCTTAAAATTGTCTTATAAGTACCAAGGGGGGCAGGGGAAGGGGAAATGTACGAACTTTTCGCGTACCCCCCCCTCGCGATTGGACACCTTCCATCCGAAAAATCTGAAAAAAATCATGAATGTAGGCCTTAATGAGTACAACAACAACAAATACATGAGAAGTCGAAATTCACTCAACTTTGTTAGTAATAGTATGATTTATCGATTTTGTGTTTTCTTGAATAAAATCTAAACGGTATTTAGCATAGAGATGACTATTTATAAGATTGATCTTTTCTGAAAGTTTCATAAAGATCAAATAGTATTTACCGAAGTTATAGCGATTTGAATTTTCGTGTATTACTATGGAGCAATGTGCCCTGTATTACTATGGACACATATTGCTATGGAGCCATATGCGCTATTTACCGACTTAGACACTACAGCTTTGCTAGAATTTGCATGAAAATTTCAGGAGTGATAGGTATCATGAAGATGAGTACATACAATTGAAACAAGTCGAAGAGGCAGGAGAGAGCTCCTAGCAAAAGGGCTTTGTAACCATTCTAGGATTCGAAAAAATAGGCCATGAATCGATGATTACAGTACAGAGGAGTGGCCCCTGAAAAAAAATTTCATGAAATGTAGCCGATATGAGTATCAAATGAAAGTTCTCTATGAGAGCTTTTCAAAACAGCTCTTAAACTGACAGTTTTTGTTTCAGTGGGAGCACAGGGGGGGGAAATACATGAAAAATGTGTTTCCTCCCTCGCGAATGGACACCCGTGATTTAAAAAATCTGAAAAAAATATCAAAGGAGATATTTATGGGTATAACTATAACAAATACCTCAGAAGTCAAAATTCGTTCAACTTTGTTAATAATAGTATGATCTTCGAATTTCACATTTTCTCCAATTAAATCGTCTTTGACATGTTTCTTGATTTTATTCGTTGCTGGTTACTGCATTTTGTAATTTGAGTACAAAACCCTTCTGACATGAGCATAGGTCTGTCTACCCAACTTGTTCCTTTTTGTTAACGCAATAGGACTAGCATATTCAGATATGCTAGGACGAACATCAGCTGTTCCACGGTCTTGTTGACCATCCCGCGTTGTTCAGCTGATAGCCGTCTAGGACTTTGATCAACTGGCATGTCGTCTTTCAAACGTATCTTCATTTCAACGTGGGTACATCTTTCATCTGCCAGTGAATACTGTTGAATGAGCTACTTCACTTCGTCTTTAATCTTCGCGTCGTGGATGCTTTCTATGCCCTCAAGCCAATCGTTGTTATGTACGCTGATGTTTAGTACGCTTTTAACATCATTTACTTCCATAGTTTGGAGTTTACATAGAAAATACGGCCTTTCGTTTTTAAATGCGGATTTCAACGACGTCGATCCACCACCAACGAAACGTCATTGGCCAGAACCTTGTCTGCAACCACATGAAATCGAAGCGTAACGTGATGTTCATGAAGATCGACAGCCATTTCAAAACTGGCCGATGCTTGGAGCCCGGCAGTTCCGACCTCGTGAAATGGAACTATTGCTGTGTCAAACTTTGGTGCTCCAAGTCAGACATATATTGCCGCAGTCATTAAGTTTAAGTCACTTCATGCATCTATTATCGGTTCGACCTTGACGCCATTGGTTACAATGACTTTGTACTCCTTCTTAATCGTCGATTGTAAGCTGTTGACACGTTTTTTAGGCGGCTCCAATGGGGTATGCTTTTGCAGGCAGACGCGATGTACTCGTATTCGTCACAACTAATACACTTTGCCCCTTTCGACTTATTCGGGCAATTTTTGCTGATGTGTGAAGACTCTCCACTGTTGTTTGCTACCATCTTACTTTGCATCGCCTTGTATTGACTCAGCTTTCTCCTCAACTCTACAATCGCCAAAGCACCGTACAAGATAAGTTTAATCGATTCGGCATGAAGGAAATCATCAATGATATACTGGATTTTAGACTCGACTTCAATGTTGGCACGGCCGGCAATTTCCAACATTCGCTACACATACTCTTGGTGTGATTCGTCACTTTTTGAATTCATCTAATTTAGCCCTCTATGAACGTCTTTACTAGTAGTTGTATTCATAAACTCTACGAAGAGCTTAGTGGAGCCACGAATATTAATAAAATTATTCTAATCGCAAAGATCGGTGGTCTCAATTGAAATGAGCCATCTTTCAACGTTTTCTATGCCATCTCCGCTAAACGTTTTCAAAGACTCTTCGACGTCTTTGAACAAAAGCTGTGGGATAAACGCTCTTGCAGCCACTGTGAGTGCTAGCATCGTTGTCAATTAGGCTTCGTTCATCGTCCGGCTCTTGTCCATCATAGACTTCGACTTTCGTCGACATGGCTTCCGTTCCTGTCAGAGTCATTGACAATTTGGACCATCGGATAGAAGTATGCCACTGTAGCCGTGGCGAGCATTTTTTAATTCATATTTAATAATAATTTTAATTCACATATAATCAACGTAGATTCTTATATTATAATAAAAAAAACGTAACTCTATGAAAATTATTTGTTTTAGTAACAATTAACATCGTGCGTTTTGTTTGGGTTACCCTATGTATATATATATATATATATATATATATATATATATATATATATATATATATATATATATATATATATATGTATATATATCTATATATATGTATTTACATGTATAAACATACGAGTAAACTGAACTCCGGAATCAATCTCTAGAAATTTTGATGAAAGCTTCATAAAATTGACGTCCTATGGATAAATGAAAATTTGATTATACGTTTTGAAGTTTGTCAGAAGGCGAAGAACAATTGTGGAAGAGAAAAGCATAATAAAATGTTCCCAAATGAAATTGCTCTAAATCATGTTGAATTGTATTTATGCTGCGTTTAGAGTTGACTTATTGGTTACTTCCGGTAGAAATAATTGACTTAAATGTACCGTTTATGTAAAAAATTAAGAATACTTATCATTTACATCATTCATCATCAATGGATTCGGTATCTCCATCAAATCACTGAAGATTGCAAAATAATTGGCACTTTTCGTACAAAAGATCATTGAAATTCCATTTCTTGACATCAATGTATCATGTGGAGCTGTCAATATCTGAGGGTCCTTAAAAGGATATATTTAAGTTGAATATTCTGTTCTTCATTTGAGACCCCTACGATTAAAATACTTGCGCACGTCGATCAGTTATGGTGAAAAGTCAGGGTGAAAGTTGGAAATTTTTTAGTTTTAAATGTAAAAGGCCTATACCGTTATTTGAATTTCTTGTCATTTAAATAGGTCCTAGTAGAAAGAGAGATGGCCTACCAAAATAACAATGACGTCGACGACTTCCCAAGACCGCATCAATAACCAACTCACCGATGCCCTTGATACAAATGTTGGACTGAAGCAGGGAGATGGGCTGGCCCTATCGCTACTCAATTTGGCTCTGGAATACGTTATAAGGAAGCTACCTGTCGATAGACAAGGTACATTACTATACAAGTCGAGCCAATTAGTGGCTAATGCAGACAATATCAACATTTTGTCACGGTCATTAAAAATTGTTAAGGAACTCTTCCTGAAACTGGTAGCGAAACAAAACTAGAAGGGATTTAAATCAATGACAATAAAACAAAGCTCATGCCGCAGTCGAGGAAAAAACCTCAAATACACAAAATAGCACACTTGGCGAGTACAGCATTGTAATTGTGAGCAAATTTGTGTATCTAGGTGCCAAAATAATGAGAACCAGTAATGAAAGAGACGATAATAAAATATTTTATTTAGTTTTGACGATTTTGAAGACCAACTGCTACACAGGAAAATAAAGCTCCAAGCATACAAATCTGTGATAAAACCTGTGATGTGCTATGAGTGTGAAACATCAACCCTAACCTAAGCAGCCACAAAAATATTGAACGCCTTTGAGCGACGGATCCTTATGATGGAGTTCGTCTATGATTCCACATCTCAACGGTTCGAGTCGAGCAGTTGTCGAAGCAGCATGAATCGAGCAGCAAGAGATTTTCGGAGGATTTTTGGAGGATTTATATAAATATTGAAATTCGGATCAAAGCGAAAATTTCAGGAGTTGCGAAATTGGAGGAACTACGGAGGAAATTCGAAGGAGTTTGGAGGAAAATCTGTTTTTGAGATTGTTAAAAAAGGATAGATGTTAAAGCCCCTGGGCAAGGCGCGTGGTGCAAGCACAAGCGGAATGATAGTAGTGGATAAAAGGAGTTGAATTTGGAATTGGAAAAATTTGAAACAAACGAAAACATTATTACTAAGGATTTTTTAAGCGCTACTGTTTTTTTAATAATATAATTACTTTCCTTTTTAGTCTTTCAATTACTAGACAATAAGGGTCTCAGTTTTCACTTTGTTTTATTTTCCCGCGACAGTATTCCACCTTCTGTCTTGGAAACTATAGGTATGGGGGGAAAGTAATGAATACAGTGAGCTTGCTGCATTTCAGTGAGAATTTTGGGGAGAAACAAAGGAGGAGTTTATCCTCGACTTGCTTGCTGGTTGTAGGATGCAACTGCAAATGCTGAAAGTCTCCAGTTACATGGAGATGGACGAGGGTGGAAGTTCCATGGACAATGGTGATGAGGTGGAGGCTACCGTAATGCTGGAAGTCGGAAAGAGGCCAATAGTGTCTCCAACATAGGAGCCTTCTTCAAAAGTATCGAAGACCCTTGAAATGAGCGTGCGGGATTTTCTCCAGCTCAAAAAGATGGTGAAAATAGCTTCCGCTAGTTTTTTGGGGACCACACTCAAGCCGGGTGGAAGGCTAGGCCTTGAGGGAAATAAAAAAAATCGAAGCCCCAGCAGCCAAGCGTGGCTGCTACTGAAAAAGAGAGGGTGCCTCCTATAGTATGCTTTGGGCTTAACGTGAATATTTTCAGGGATAGCGTCAAAATAGCATGTGTATGAAACTCTGAAATGGAGCCAGGGTTCAACGTTCTGGTGAACAGCTCCTCACGAGCTCACTCCGCCCTAAAATGGCTTAGGATCATACCACCCCTTTTAACTTTCTGTAGCGTGCGAAGGTGACTGGCTACACCTTCCAGGAGAGAGAAAATTTACTCTCCTTTTGAAAGGCGGACACAGCTCACACGACGAGTATGATGTCGTGGCTGAGCTGAAGGAACATCTCGGAGAAGATAGATAACCTTTCAGCAAAAAGAATTTCCACTATAACCTCTAGGAGGAAAAAAAAATGCTTAAATCCTTCTTAGTCCAGTTCAAACTGAACTTTGAAGTGAAGAAAGCAATGGACATATATTGCCTATTGTACTAGAAGAAACAATGGGAGCGTCTGCGTCCCAGTGCTTCAACTTCCAAAGATTTGGCCACGTCACTTCTAACTGCGGACTCTATGTTAGATGTGTAAAATGCGACAAGCAGCATAAATCCATTGAATGTTCAATCTCAAAGGACGAGAAAGTAGACGAGATGTTCTGTGTCAACTGCAATGCTAAGGGGCACCCTACGAGTTTCAGAGATTGTCCTAAAGCAAACGAAGTTGAAGAGATGTGGAAGAACCTCCAACAGAATAAAGAGGCAAGGAGGGGTTTTATCACCGCCTCTGTTAAAAAATTCTGTACGTGAAGGGGCTTGTATTCTAGCCTTTTGCAAGGTGCAAAGAAGCAGTCGGCATCTCAGCCTATACGGTTACAAAAACAACAACCAATGTGGCAACCCCCCCAGTCGCAGAATGGCCCAAATACAGTTTTGTGCACTGACTGCCAACAATTTTTTGGGTGTGACTTATTCACACTCATTCGAAAAGTGGACTCATCCCTGCCCCACTATAAAAAACTCACTAGCTCTAATGAAGTAAAAGCTGAGTACTCAGAATTTGCCTTCAACGTTTGCTGTCGTGATAAGTTCCATTAAACTCTCCATCCTCAACATATGCTCAGAAGCTCTACGCTATAAAAGGAACTTCGTTCAAGAATACTTGAACGCCCATAGACCAGACTTCTTGTTTATGTCGGAAATAAGACTCAAAGATCGACACAGAGTGCATCTAGGAAAATAAACAAGTTGGGTAGACAGACCTATGCTCATGTCAGAAGGGTTTTGTACTCAAATTACAAAATGCAGTAACCAGCAACGAATAAAATCAAGAAAAATGTCAAAGACGATTTAATTGGAGAAAATGTGAAATTCGAAGATCATACTATTATTAACAAAGTTGAACGAATTTTGACTTCTGAGGTATTTGTTATAGTTATAGCCATAAATATCTCCTTTGATATTTTTTTCAGATTTTTTAAATCACGGGTGTCCATTCTCGAGGGAGGAAACACATTTTTCATGTATTTCCCCCCCTGTGCTCCCACTGAAACAAAAACTGTCAGTTTAAGAGCTGTTTTGAAAAGCTCTCATAGAGAACTTTCATTTGATACTCATATCGGCTACCTTTCATGAAATTTTTTTTCAGGGGCCACTCCTCTGTACTGTAATCATCGATTCATGGCCTATTTTTTCGAATCCTAGAATGGTTACAAAGCCCTTTTGCTAGGAGCTCTCTCCTGCCTCTTCAACTTGCTTCAATTGTATGTACTCATCTTCATGATACCTATCACTCCTGAAATTTTCATGCAAATTCTAGCAAAGCTGTAGTGTCTAAGTCGGTAAATAGCGCATATGGCTCCATAGCAATATGTGTCCATAGTAATACAGGGCACATTGCTCCATAGTAATACACGAAAATTCAAATCGCTATAACTTCGGTAAATACTATTTGATCTTTATGAAACTTTCAGAAAAGATCAATCTTATAAATAGTCATCTCTATGCTAAATTTTATTGAGTTTAAAGGTACCGTTTAGATTTTATTCAAGAAAACACAAAATCGATAAATCATACTATTACTAACAAAGTTGAGTGAATTTCGACTTCTTATGTATTTGTTGTTGTTGTACTCATTAAGGCCTACATTCATGATTTTTTTCAGATTTTTCGGATGGAAGGTGTCCAATCGCGAGGGGGGGGTACGCGAAAAGTTCGTACATTTCCCCTTCCCCTGCCCCCCTTGGTACTTATAAGACAATTTTAAGACTTGTTTTGAAAAGATCTCATTGAGACCTTTCCAATAACACCCTACTCGACTACCAATGGTGAAATTTTTTTTTTAGGGGTCACCCCCCTATATGGGGAGACCCCCCCTTAAACACCTTTGAAAAATTTTACCACCCTTGAACTTTCAAGAGGTCACCACTTCTGACCTTTCTACCAAGTTTCATGGCTGTAGCCCCTATAGTTTCGGAGAAAAAGTGCTGTGACATACAGACGGACGGACGGACGGACGGACGGACGGACGGACGGACGGACGGACGAACGGACGGACAGACGGACACAGGTCGTGATTGCAATAGGGTTTTGTATTTCAGTACAAAACCCTAAAAATCATCAGGCGAGATGATCCAGAGGGTAGTCTTGGAGTTGCTGTGGCTCACAAAGATCACTTGAAAGTCCAAAATCACTGCCTTCCAAGTCTGAAATGTATTGAAGCAGAAATAATAAGCTCCATGCAGGGAGGAAGCACGTCTATGTTCGATATGAATACTCGGTGAAGGAACTCATTGACGGACTTAGAAAGAATGTTTACTTTATGCAAAAAATTCGATTTCTATGCCATGGAAGGTGATTTCGATGCGGAGAAATTTTATGGCTATGGAACAGCTATCTCTAATTGGGTTCAATCAAATATGGATCTCATACTGATTGCCCCAAAAGAGCCTGCCTTCCGCCGAAGCTCGTCTATTACTGACTTCTTCATTGTGTCTGCCAATCTAGTAAATCTTTCCCCAAGTTGGAGAAATTTTGAATGTGGAGTTCTTAACGCCGAGTTTGACCATCTTTTGGGTGAGCTGACGTTAAGAGCGAAAAAAAGTGTGAAACTTGAGGTTGCAGATCCTCAACTTTTCATTCCGTACAAGCGAATCGATTAGGCAGCAGTAAGTGCTGACCTTGACGGAAAATTGAAGGAAATTTCGATCAATAGATCAAATAATCCTTCTATTTTTGAAATCGATGAGGGAGTTGCTTGCATAAATTCAATTCTGGATATGGTCACCTCAAAGATCTCCACTAAGAAATCCTCAACTTATTACTTTTATCGAGATTTACCAGAAGACATCTTAGAGCTTCATGGTAGACGTAGTCAGTTTAGAAAGCGACTTACAAGAATGTACCACCGCAATTTAAATATGGTCAACTGGGAGTATGAACGTATCCACCAAGTGATTACGCCTCTAAACGAAATGATCTCTATGTTTCCTCATGTCAATAAGATAACGGGCAGAAATAGGCTGCCCGGGGTCCTTACTTAAGATGGATCCATGCTCACGGACGACAAAGTCATCGCTGACTCTATCGCAAAACATTTTGCGAAAGTTTTTCATGGGGAGAACGCAAATGAGGACTCTTCCGTTACTTCGTAAGTGAACAGCACCACAACGAATTTCGACAGGGACAATGATCCATTGTGCTTGACCAGGTTCTCTGTTTCAAATCCCCCTGACAAACCTACTGGCCATGGTCTATTTGTCAGTCCTGAGAGACTCACTTTGTTGGCACTGGAGCCAAATCCGAAAAAAACCAGCAGGGGCTGCTAGAATCTCCAATTTTTTGTTCTCCTCGCAATCATTCTGAACAACTGCATTAACATTAACACTTAACACTTCCCTCAGTAATAGAAATGTGCAAAAATATTTGCAACACCCAAGAAGTTGGGCAGTACTCACGTAGTTGATACTCGTCTGATTTCGTTGTTTTCAATTATTTGTAAGTTTCTTGAAAGAGTAATATTTGACGGCATCGTACAATCCTCAGCTGGGGTAAGAATTGTGGCGGAAAGACAATTTGGCTTCAAAAAAGCTCACTCCACGGTGGATGCTATGGCCTTGCTCCAAGCTGATATGACGAGAAGCTGGCACAACAATAAGCTTGTTGTAGCTTGCTTGATTGGTCTGGAGAAAGCCTTTGACTCGGTATGAATCAAAGGATTGCTCTAAAAAACGATAAATTGTAAAAATTATAAGCAGCATCATGAAGGGATGAACTGCTTTTGCGGTTGCTGGTGGAGCTAGGTCAGACCCATTTTATATTGACTCGGGAGTCCCACAGGGGTCTATATTAGGCCCATTCCTTTTCAAGATATTCACCTCTGTCGTCTAGGGCGTAAGAGATGAATATAGGTGCGGAATCCAGGTGAACTTCTTCGCTGACGACTTTTTAGTGTAGTCATCTGAGCACAATTTGCGCTTTGCTAGAATGCGGCTGAATATTACGAGAAATGGCGAATCATGGTAAATGCAAAGAAAAGTGAATTAATTGTGTTCAAGGACCCCACAAAAACTTTGGTCATCGTGCAAGAAGCATCTGTGACTCCAAGATTAAGTTGAATGGGAAGATGATGCACGAAGTACTTGAGGGTGGTTTTTGACAGGAAAGCTACCTTCGGTACTCATGTTGATAATATTTTGAAAAAAGTGACATACGTGCCATCGTCTTATACCTGTTATCAGGAAACATTCGACCTTGATCCGTTCTATCATCACATATGCGGGGATGATATGGACTGGAGCTCCGAAAACAAAATGAGGCAAGATAGGATTAAGGGAGCGAAAAATCTTCCGGATTTGCACAGGTCTATACAGACGGGAGGATGGACGGTCTTACTCCAACAAGGTGCTGTACCAGGAGGCAGAAATGGAGCCAATAAAATCATATGCAGAAAAGCTGGCGGAAACGGGAATCAGGAGAGCCAAGCAGCTCAAGGCGGGAGTTGTCAGGAGAGTGACGGACAACCGCTCAATGGACGCAGCGAATGAGTAGTTTTAAGGTACCGTCTGTTGGGGTAAGATTTGCCTTTTAAGGGTAACATTGGCCCAAAGTTAGAAAAAGTTTTGCTGTGCTGTATTGTAATCATGTGTTGTGTTATCGACCTAGTTTATCCATTACTGGATAGGTAGCACCACTGGCCCACCTGTTGATGAAGTGGGAGATTGGTTCCATATCTCACCACCACTCCAGTGTTGCTCCATCTTTACTGTGAGAAAGTAGTAGTGTTGTCTCCCAACTTTTACTTGTGAACGCTAATTCTTGAAGAGCTACTAGCAGGTAAGTGTATAATAATATTATTTATTCAATTGTTTTTGGTATTTTTGGTGTAACAATGCTGTTATCTTTGTCATCTACAAAATAATTCGATTTTACTATTTCATGACATCTTTGGCCCAGAGTTAGGGTAACTTTGGCCCAGTAGTTGGGGTAGCTTTGACCCAAGATGGTGACTGGGCCAAAGTTACTCCAAGACTCATATTTTCGATATAATACTTGAGTAGTAGGTATTTTATAAGCTGTTTCTTAAGCAAAACAACTTAAAATATTTTTAACTACTATTGTAAGCACTTTTTTTGTATTTTTTTGCAGGAAAAATGCCGAGAAATCGGATAAAACCTCTTGGAACAAGAAATTACGCCAATTACAAACCAGAAGTGTTAGAGGATTGTTTAGAGGCTATTAGAGCAGGTGACTTAACCCAAAGAGCTGCAGAAAAAAGCTTTGATATACCTAGATTCACAATAAAGAACAAACTTAAAGGGACTCATACAAAAAATGTAGGCCATGCAAGAATATTTAGTGATGAAAAGGAGCATGTTTTCGAACAACATTTAATAAAAATGTCGGACTATGGGTTCCCTGTAGTTGAAATGGATTCGTTATGCAGTCAAAAGCTATTTGGACAAAAAAGGTGTCCACATTTGTCAGTTCAAAAACAATTCTCCTGGCTATGAATGGACAAAAGCCTTCTTAAAAAGACATGAAAATCTGACTCGTAGGATAAGTTCCAATATCATAAAGGTCTGAGCCGAAGTAGATGCTTCTCTCATCGAAAATTACATTGATAACCTCAGAGAAGAGGTTAAAGATGTTCCCCCAAATAATATATTCAATTACGATGAGACAAACCTTACTGACGACCCTGGGAACAAAAAGGTTATCTGTAAGAGAGGAGCAAAATACGTGGAAAACATTTGCAATTTCAGTAAAAGTGCAACATCAATAATGATAGCTGGAAATTCTGCAGGTGACCTCTTGTCTCCATATGTTGTCTATAGAGCTGCGGACTTGTGGTCCACATGGACTGAGAACGATCCTGAAGGAACTCGATATAACCACTCTAAAAAATGGGTGGTTTGATGCAGTATGCTTCGAAGATTGGTTTCAGTCAACATTGTTACCGGGTGTTAAAAATCTAGATGGTCCTAAAGTTATCATTGGAGATAACTTATCTTCTCACATCAGTTTGCATGTGCTTAAGCTCTGTGAAGAGAATAATATAAGGTTCGTTTGCCTCCCTCCGAATTCAACACATCTAACACAACCATGAGACGTTGCTTTCTTTGGACCAATGAGAAGATCGTGGCGTGACATCCTCCGCAAGTGGAAAAAGTCAGACTCAGGGTCAAAATTTGCAACGGTCCCTAAAGATTTGTTTCCGCGATAGCTAAAAGAGCTAATGGCAAGTTTGGAAGAAAAGCGAAAAGCCAATTTGACGGCTGGATTTGCCAAATGTGGAATTCATCCCTTAAACAAGCAAAGACTACTAGACCGTCTTCCAGAAAACCAGCCCGTGGATAAAGGCTCTCTAGGAAAAGCTTTTATGGAACAGTTGGAGAAGGAAAGAGCTGAGTTTTTAACCAAAAACGGCCCGAGAAGAACGAAGAAAAAATTGCAAGTGCCTGCTGGCAAGAGTATTGCATTTGAAGAGGTTAAAGCAGCCATCTCAGAAGCAGCAAACAAACCTTCTACCAGTGCGTCAAAGAAAACACAAGTTTCCAAGAAGAAAAACAAAAAAAAGCAAAACTCTTCATCAGATGAAGAAGATGTTGAGATGGTCTTAGAGTCTGATGGGCAAAGCGAAACATTTTCCGATCTGGAAGAAATATTACAGGAAGTAGCAGGCATACCTGTTCACAGGTCTAATGATGAAGAAACACCAGTTGCGTTGAAACCTGAAGACTTTGCCATTGGTAACTTTGTAGTGGTTAAGTATGATGGACAGAAATACCCTGGCAAAATTGTTAGTTTATCTCAAGAAGGACCTATAGTTGAATGCATGGAAAAAAGACTCAAGTTTTGGCGCTGGCCAGAAAAACAAGATTGCCTGACTTTCGACTGGGTGGATGTTTGTCAGAAGATCAGTCCTCCAAAAACAGCTTCAAAGAGGAACCAGTTCCATATGCCAGAACTGGACAACTAGTATGTATTATGTAAACTGATATCTTTTTTTATACAATACATTTTTTTTTCAATAAAATGAAGTTCGTTTCATTTATTCCCATTTCTCATCGTTTCATGGATGTTTTTGAAGTAAAAGCAGGTAAAACAACGAACTTATATGTCTAGGGGTAATTTTATCTTGTCTAACATTAGCCCAACCAATAATAAACATATGTTTTATATGGTTTAAAAGTATGGGACAAAGTTTCCCCAATTCACGGCAACTTTGGCCCAAACATTAAAAAAATTCAGTATAATATTGCAAAATTATTGAGGGGTCTCAATATTGTTTTAATTTAATGATATAATGTTTGCTTACACATTAAGATGCATTGAAAATTAATATAATTAATGTCAAAAGATATGGAGCTGATAAAACCATAAAAAAGCTTTAGATTTGGGCCAATCTTACCCCAGCTGACGGTAGTCTTAAGGAAATAATGTACTTAATTTAAAAGAAAACAATTTTTAAAACTAGTTGTTAGAGCAAATGATTTGTACAAATTTCTTTTTATAATCTATTAATGTTTGATATTGTAATCTAATGAAAGTAAATTATTATTAAACTCTGGAAAAAGCCCTAAGGCACAACCCGCATGAACATTGTTGGGTTAAGTTATTAATGAATTGTGTATAGGTAAAAAAATTAGAGATCACCAAATAAAGATCTTGAATCTTGACGGGCCCTTAGTCGAATAATAGGAGCGAAGCAAGACAGGGACCAATCGCGAATTCGATGCAACCATGAGCTGCATGAAATTTTTGACGAACCGGAGAACTCAACGATTGAAAAGCTGCGGAAGCTGTGATGAGCTGGCCACATGAATCGTAATGGATAACCAAAAAGGTATTCGTTGGGAGAACTGAAGGGCGGAGACTAGTGGAGAAACCGAGGAAACGCTGGTCTTACTCAGTTCATTCCTGCTCGGTTTTCGAAATTGGAGGAAGCAGTCTATGGACCCAGACAGTTGGAGGCGCTATTTGTAGGAAGTGAAGACCTGAGAGGGGCTGCAGTGCTACGAAGAAGAAGAAGAAAGAAAGACGTAGCATTTGTTGAAAACAGGACTCCTCGGTCTATCTCCGTTCAAAAGTTATGTATGTGCATACATGAAATAAAGCATAAAAAAAATATACATGATAAATTGATAACCTTCTTTTCTTTGGAAGTTAGTTGAAAGCATTTTTCGTTGCTTTATTACTATTTAAAATTCTCTCCCTCTAAGTGGCAATTTAGTACACCCTCAGTTAAATAAGCCGTTCCTGTCTAACCTTCCATAATAATAATAATTTAAATATTGAAAATGTATGTCATGCTGGTGAAAACTGATCCAACTACTATATGTTACGATAAGTTAGTATTCAAAATTTAAAATACAATTTATCTACATTGTTATCTAAATGAAAGTATATCAAACACTATTTATGAAACCATCATTACTCAACATTTTTAAGACGAATATAAAATATTTTAAACTGAGGGAGCCATGTGTGCCTCTAAAGAGAGTAATTTATTCTTTATGTATGTTTTACTGTCTCATACGCTAGGACAGTTTATTGTCAGTAGCGTTTATTGCGGAAACTTTTCACTGACATTTATTTGAATTAAACTTTCATTGCGGTAGAACCTATAAAGTAGAAGTCTATTGTGACAGATAAGGACCAGTTGTTATACGAGTATGCTTTAGAAGAGACAATAAAGAATTGAAACACATTTCCAGCAACAAAAGAATCAGTTCTATGAAGTTCAACTACATTTGCTTCATATTTATGGTCAACCAACTACTAAGAGAGTTTCGTTAATTTATTCGGCACGGCATAATAATTTAGCGACCCTTCTCGTTCTCTCCATCCAAAGATTATAGTTGTATACACTTCATAATAATCCACAACATACCATTATAATATATTCTGCACGTCATTTGCACAGCAGAAATAAATAAGTCATGGTTTCATTTTCACTTGTAAAAAAGTTCAGTAAAGATTTACTAAGAAATTTTACTCGGAAAAGCGTCCAATGCTTACTCAGAAGTGCACGATTCTTTCTAATTAGCCACAAAGTTGTTTCAGGAGGGCAAATTTGTAAGTCTAATCATGGTGGAATGGCAAATCATTTGCATAAGATCCTTATTGGGATACACTAACCGTATACACAGAAAAGTTTACCTTTGGAAGGAGTTTTTGTAATAATTCGGTCGACGAATACAGAATCAAGTTGAGGTTTGTTGGTAAGTCGTTTTTTAATTCTTTCGTCGCTTATCTTGTTGATTAGCTCAAACATTTAAAGGAAAAAGAGGAAAAAGTAAATTGAAGGTAAATGGAAAATGCGAAATTAGCTGCTTATCTGGAAATCGTACAGCAGGTCGTGTAAAAAATATGAAAGAGCATATAATTCGTCTCCAAACTGTTCAAATGAGAACTTCCACCAAATTCAACGTAATTAAAAATTTTTTTAAAATGTTTATAAGAATATTTACTTAACAAAGTCTAAACGTATTTTGAAGTATCTTAAGGGGTCAAAACATTTAGGTTTAAAATACGTTAAAGAGAATCGAGATTTGCAGATGCTGGCTGGGCATCAGTTAGTTCAGATCGGAAATCTTACACAGGTTATGTATTTAAAATGTCTGGTAGTGTAATTTGATATGAATGTAAAAAACAAGTAACAATAGCCTTATCTAGTACAGAAACAGAGTATTTAGCCATGTGTGAGGCAAGTAAGGAATCCACTTATTTAAAAGAATTGTTATTTGAGCTTGAATGTAGAAGCAAATTGCCTATATATTATATAATGATATAGCGAAAATGCCCTGAAATTGACCAAAATTTGTGTACTACATAGAAAGAGAAGTGCGGAGAATAAAGAAGGAAAGAAAATTGTATAGCCAACGATTCCGTTCATTTGATATTCACAGGCCACTCCTCTTTCTTCTTGAAAAGCCGTCGGGCCTTGCTTGATTGAGTGAGCAAACTCGTTTTAGGTCTTTTAAGTCTTCTTCAGTGTAACTGAAGATCAAAATATTGCTTGGAACGGCGGTTTTCCTCGTGAAGCATAAAGAGGGAAAAGAAAGTCCTGTTTGAGACAGAAATTGGTTCTTGGGAGGAAATATGGTTTATTCGATTGAATTTTTAAGGAAATACAGCAAGAAGGGGAAACTCAGTTGAGAAAATCAAAAGAAGAAGTGAATGGTAAGGAAAGCGTTGAGTAGGACACTCAAAGCAAAAATATATCCTCGCCAGGTATGAAATGATCGAACTGTCATATATGTGTGGCAAATATATTAAAATGCTTGAATAATTCTAACATCTAACTCTTAAACCTGAAAAATAGTTTCTTTTCCAACGTATGGCAACTTGAAAAATATTGAATTTGATACTTAGCACATGAGTACTTGCACTGGGTCAAAAAGACTCAGAGCATTTTAAGTTTCTTCCCAACTTCATAAGTCTTGGCTAATTCCGGGCGACATTTGATGTACCTTCAAATCAAACTATGAGCTATTAAATCTCTGTATAGAGGAAAGTTATCGGAACGAAATGTGAGGTTGAGCCAAATCGACCCACATTCGAGTGTTTATGTTAGTTTTGTTTTGCAATGCAGAAAATGCACAGAAAAAGCTTTTCCAGCAGCACGTTTTGAAAAATCTTGTTGGAAGAAGATTCTTCGGAAAGTGAATGCTCGGAAAATCAGGATAGCGTACAGTTTTAATTCAAATTCTTATGAAAAAGGAAAAGATCACTGTGCTGAATCACATTTGAATGTGTCAGCTGGTTCAGGTAAAAGACATGATTTGAAAGACGTTCCACTTCTACATATTTGTCTGAGCTATTTTGTTCGGAAAGACAACATTACACAGTGGAGTATCAATGAAACTCCAAAAGATGCTAGAGCACAACAGTACAATATTTTGTTTTAAACTCCATGACCTGTAGGTGAAATGAGATACGCAAATGCACCATTGGATTCCTGGATTCTAATGTCTTTCAATCGTTTTTTGGAGAATATCGTAACATTTCTACAGCTCCTCTCGGGCCTTCGCTTAGAGATAGTTAGAGTATCTTCATTTTCATGCCCGTATTGATTTTTTTGGAAGTTGGTTTGGTCAGTACCATGCTCCCGTGTGCTTGCCCAGCTCTGATTAAATCAGTACATACCACCACTGAGTGAACACTCGTAGTCTGTCCGAAAAATCCACTGAACTAAATCACGTTGCTCCCAAAGAGATTTGAACCTAGGAATTTCGGCTTATGGGTTCATCGTAACATTTACCAACATTTATATTTCCAGTCAGTAAAAAAATTACTCGAGAGAAAAAGATTACTTTGTTACGAGTCTGACAGAAATAAAGGCTTTTTACTAGCAGGCAGGATTTGTGGAGCACATTTGAACTCTAAAGATTTATGGGCTGCCAATGGCACTGTTTCCGATGTTTTTATTGCGACAATGGAGAAATAGGATAATCATCAAATAATTCATATAACTAATCGTTGTAACGTAGTCTCCTCTTTATTCCTTGTTTCAATGAGCCGTAAATTTTCCGGAGTACTTCGCGTTCAAATACGTCCACTGTCTTTTTGCATTCGCCCGTCGAAGTACATGTTTCAGTTCCATATAGCAGCACAGGCTTCACGAGTAAAGACCAGAGGCCGAGAAATACGTCCTACTTAGAATGACAACCTGATTGCACACTTGTGTACTACTCACCAAAACAGGGAAAGATTGTATTATTTGCATCTACCATGCATCATGACATGAAAATAAACCCAGAGACTGGAGCCATTTCAAAACCAGCCACGATTACTGACTACAATGTTCTCAAATGTAGCACTTATGTTGCTGTTGAGTCATGCGGCACTCATAGTATATCCAAAGCAAACAGGAGGTGGCTTTTGACAATATTTGATGAACGTAGGTGCAACAAATATTCCATTATTTTCAAAGCCTATATCACGGAAAAATAATCGCTTGAAATAAGGATACTTTTGAGCTAGCCAGCTCTTGTGATGGTCAAGCCACAAATATGATTAAGAGCTTCTATACTTATTTTTTTTAGGTACATCTGTAGTCGGGAACCTGAAATACTCGGGGGCAAAGAAAGCCCAGTTCAACCAGGAGAACGCCCAGTACATGGCATTCGTGGGAGATATGAAGAGGGACATGAAAGCTATAATGTCTCTTGATTATTGCAGGGTGCCTATATGTCGCGAGAACACCAGCTTTTTATATTTTAAGAACACAGAAAATAGGAGAGTAACGCAAATTTGCAATAGACGGTTCCAAGCTTGGTTGAGTAAGGAGAAGTGTTATCCGTTGTTTCCCAAACCCTTAACTTCCATGAATCCTCATCTAAAACTTCACGAATGAATCGTAGTAAATGATCTCGGGGTCACACATCGGATTCATTGGTTCCCTATTGACGGGACGCTAAACGCCGAGAAATGTCAATAACTGTAAATACATCAGCAGCCTTACTGCGAAACCATATTCACACCTCCTTTGTGATGAAATATAGGGTGAAGGTGAGTCTTCTTGCCCCTGATAATGGAATCGAAAGTAATTACCAAGCCCCGGGAGGGAGGTTGGGTGAAAGGCTAATTTTTCGTCCCTGGAACATCCTACATAATTTCGATACCTGTAACAGAGCCTCGGAATGGATTGGACCTACGAAAACGACCTCGCAACCGAAAAAAGGACTATGACATTGGATACCAGAATGTCAGATCACTTAACTACTTTGGTAGCGTTAAGGATCTTTTACAATAGGCCAGTCAATATAAATTAAACATACTTGCAATCCAGGAAACGAACTGAACTGAAAGTGATATTTAAGATATGAGATCGCACACAATATTCAAACGTGGGAAGCCTACTGAAAAGTGAGAATCTGCAGTGGTTTTCACTGTGCATTATTTTAAGGCATTCTATGAATGGTTGTAGATGATTCGTATAGCCGAAATTTTCTTCAAAATTTAGTTGATACGCGTACACGTCCTGACCAAAAAAAGGACGAAGCAATGAAGGAAACGCTCTACAATCACCTCGAAAGGCTAGTCAACTCATTGATTTTAAGAGATCCAAAAATCATTCTAGGCAATTTCAATGCTAAGGTTAGTAACGAGCTATCTCATAGGAGCCTGAGTAAAGAATATAGCCTCCATGATGAAACAAATAACAACGCCTAGCGTCTGAATGACTTGTATGTAGCAAGCATCCGGTTATACCTTCGACTGGCCTACCACATTGACGCATATATAAAATTACCTGGGTATCATTGGGTGGCAATAGACAAAATCAAACAAGTTGGGTAGACAGACCTTCGCTTATGTCAGAAGGGTTTTGTGTTCAACTTACAAAATGCAATCACCAGCAACGAATAACATCAAGAAACACGTCAAAAAGATTTGTTTCTTAAAAGAAAATCCATTGTCTTTCCATTTTCAACTAACAAAAATCACTCAAATCACGAAATCCCAAAAGCATTTATGTCATTGATCTTATCTGAAAATTTTAAGAAGATAAAATCAAAACTGCAGTGTCTGGTTCGATGGAAAGTCCATAAAATACCAAAATAGTGTGCTATTGTTGTTGTAATTGGAGAAATGGATATAACTTCCGTGAATATGATAGGAATTTCATCAAACTTACAGAGCATTAGGAGATTGTGTAAGGTTGGCCACTCTCCTGTACTGTAATCATCGATTCATGGCATCAGCATTTTTTTTTGAACCCTAGAGTGTTGACAAAGCCCTTCTGTTAGGACCTCTCTCCTGCCTCCTCGACTTAATTCACCTATGAGTATTAACTGTAGGCACTCATCTTCAGTCATTCATTAAACTGAATCAAGTGTTCAAAGCATGAACCTTAAACTTTGAAATTGGGGTAAAATAACTCAAAATTATTCAATCTTCGTATTTAAAACAGCGGATATTTTGTTTTACGATTACTCATACAACTAGTTGAACCAATTCTCAAAGATATTCATGATACCAATAAGTTTGTTAAATTATTCGATCTTTATAAAACTTACAGAACAGGTCAATCTTGTAAACATTAATTTGTATACCAAATTTGGTTGAATTTAAGGGTACCGTTAAGATTTTATCCAAGAAAATGTAAAATCGATAAATCATACTATTATTAACAAAGTTGAGTGAATTTCGACTTCTAACGTATTTGTTGTTGTTGTACCCATAAAGGCCTACATCCATGATTTTTTTACAGATTTTTTGGATGAAAGGTTTCCAATGGCGAGGGGGAGGTACGCGAAAAATTCGTACATTTTCCCTTCCCCTGCCCCCCCACGGTACTGATACGGCAATTTTAAGACTTGTTTTGAAAAGATCTCATTAAGACCTTTTCAATGACGAGCTATGGGTGGAAGTGAAAGCGGCTATTGAGACCATGGCAAAACAAACGATCGGACATCAAAACCGGCGTAAAAGATGATGATGAATGCAAGGATGCGTTGGAAAAAAGAATTAAGCGTAAAAACAATATTCAGTTTGGAAAACCAGGATGAAGAGAGAACATCATGTGAATCTCAAAAGAATATGATTATTAGAATTAAGAAAAAAATGCTATGATAACCAATTGAGAAGTATCGGTGTGAGTCTAGCGAGGAACAACCCATAACAAGTATACAAAGTAGTGAAAAGCTGGAAACAAGCTATATTATTGGAGTGCATCAAGATGGCTTTAAAGCAGGCAGATCGACGATAGATCAATTGTTCAACCAGGTATTTGAGAAATCTTATGAGTTCAACAAAATTGTAAATGAAAATTTCGTTGACTTTAGGCAAGTGTACGACTGTATTGATCGCAACGTACTCTACCAAATAATTCTTTGCTCTCGTATTCTAGACAAACTGTCCATCTTACCGAAATGATCATGAACTCGATAACCTCTCAAGCCAGCATCAATAACCAACTCACTAAAACCTTTGACACAAATATCGGACTAAAGTGAGCAGATGGGTTGGCTCCATTGTTATTCAATTTGATTTTGGAAAAAGTTTTTCAAAAGCTATCCGTCAATGCAAGAAATACGTTTTTACACAACTTCTGCCTAGTAGTAGTATGTGCCGACAACATCAACATTTTGTCGTGGTTGCTAACAAACACCAAAGAGCTTTTCCTAGATCTTGACAGAGAAGCAAAACTAGTAGGGCTACAAATTAATGAAAATATTACAAAGCTGATAATGCAGTTGAGGAAAAATACCTCAAATACACAAAATATCATACTTGGCGAATACAATATCAAAAATGTGGGCATATTCGTGTCTTTAGGAGCCAACAAAATGACAACCAGCAATGAAATGGACAAAATAAGCCGAAGAATACAGCTCGCAAAAAAAATTTTGTTATTTGACGATTTGGTAGACCAGCTGCTACGCAGTATAACAAAGATCGAAGTATACAGATCTCTGAAAAGATCTGTGCCATCCTATGGATGTGAAACATGGACCCAATCAAAGCATCAACCAACATATTGAATGCCTTTGAGCGACGGGTCCTAAGGTGGATAATTGGAGCGAAGCTAGACGAGGGCCCGGGAAAACGAGACTAAACACTTGATGCACATTACCACCATTACTAGGTTTGCACACGGTGCTTATGGCCTACATTTTTAGGGTTTTGTAAAATAATTTTACAAAACCCTTCTAAAATCACGTCCTGTCTGTCCGTCTGTCTGTCCGTCCGTCCGTGTGTCACAGCGGTTTTTCTCAGGAACTACTTTAGCTAGAAACATCAAATTTTGCATGTAGGTGTAAAGTGGTGCTCTCTTCAAAGTTCAACTACAAAAAAAATTTATAAGGTATTTAAGGGGGGTCTCCCCATGTAGGAGAGTGACCCCCCGAAAAAAAAAATTAATTTAAGGTCGCCGATATGGGTATCAAATGAAAGGTCGTGATGAGAACTTTTCAAAACAAGTCTTAGTTTGGAAAAGTTTGCTTCGAGGGGCGCACAGGGAGGGGAAATACACGAAAAATTTATGTCCTCCCCCCTCGCGATTTGACACCTGTGATCCGAAAAATCTGAAAAAAAACATGAAAGTAAGTTTTGATGAGTACAACGACAAAAAATACGTGAGAAGTCGAAATTCACTCAACTTTGTTAGTAATAGTATGATTTACGGATTTTATGTTTTCTTGAATAAAATCTTAACGGTACCCTTAAATTCTATGAAATTCAGTACGCAGATGACAATTTATAAGATGGATCTATCCTGAAAGTTTCATAAAGATATTTAGCGAAGTTATAGCGGTTTGAATTTTCCTATATTACTATGGAACGATATGCGCTGCATTTATTACTATGGCAACATATGGCTTTGGAACAACATGCGCTTTTTACCGACTCAGACACTACCGTTTTGCTAGGATTTGCATGAAAATTTCAGGAATGATAGGTATCATGAATATCCTTGCGAATCGGTTCAGCTAGTGGTATCAGTAATCGTAAAACAAAATGGTGGCTGTTTTAAATGCGAAGATTGAATAGTTTTGAGTTAGTTTTTCCCAACTTCAACGTTTAAGGTGCATGCTTTGAACACTTGATTCAATTTAATGAATGACTGCAGATGAGTACCCGCAATTAATAACCATAAGTGAAACAAGTCAAAGAGGCGGGAGAGAGCTCCTAGCAAAAGGGCTTTGTAACCATTCTATGATTCGAAAAATTTGGCCATTAATCGATGATAACAGTACAGGAGAGTGGCTGCTGAAAAAAAAAAATTCGTCAAAGGTAGCCAATATGAGTATGAAATGAAATTTTTCATGGGAACTTTTCAAAAGAGTTGTTAAACTGTCAGTTTTTGCTTCAGTGGGGGCACAGGGGGGAAATACATGAAAAATATGTTTCCTCCCTCGCAAATGGACATCTGAAATAATTATCAAGGGAGATATTTATGAGTATAACAATAACAAAAACCTCAGAAGTCGAAGTTCGTTCAACTTTGTGAATAATAGTATGATCTTCGAATTTCATATTTGCTCCAATAAAATCGTCTTTGACATGTTTCTTGATTTTATTCGATCTGGTGACTGTATTTTGTAAATTGAATACAAAACCCTTCTGACATGAGCGTAGGTCTGTTTACCCAACTTGTTGTTTTTATATTTCAGTCAACTTTAATTTTATTTCATCAGTTGTGAAAAGTAGTTCTATCAATGTTCCGAGTTTCACGCAAGCTATACAATTTACTGCTTGAGAAATTAAGTGGCCACCATTTGGAAACTCAAAGTGGATTCTACATTTTTCATTTGCATGCATAATATATTGAAACATACATTGAAATGAACATAAATGTACTTGTTCAGATATCTAACCTTAAGTCAGATATCAACTTCACCAAAATATCTAACTTTAAGTAAGATATTAACTGTTTTAAAAATTGATCTGATTTCAAACCAGATCAGAGTAAATAACTAACACTTGATTTTTCCTTTAACGATTGGGGCTTTATTTTCCGTCCATGGTCTTAAATACTGAATAACATCTTACTTCGCATTTCTTAACAATTTTTTTAGCATACAATGATTCCATTGGAAATATGCTGGCGTAAGCTAATCGTGCTCACGCAAGCATTTTTACATTTATGGAAATGCATTCGGCGGAAACAAATGAAAGTTGATACAAGAAAGGTGTGAATGAACTTGAATTTCATGTCAATTTAGTGCTGACTCGGAAAGAAACTTTGAAATTGATTTTAACGTTAATGAATATTCTTCACATGAATTAAATTTTGATGAGAAATTATTGAATTTCGAGTTAATAAACTGATCATATGAATTAAATTTTGATTATGAATTTTGCTCTATTGAACTTCTACATTTGATTTGCTCATGAATGATGGTTTATTGAACTATTACATACCGCCCACCAAGAACCACCGTAATGGTTCTTTTTAAAGCGGGCTCTCCGAGCTATACCATCGAGCTTCTTCTCTATTATTGATTGAATTTTTTTGTCTTTGACAATAGTAAATGCAAAAACTAATCATTACTATAACTGAAATGAATGTTGGTACAATATAACGACGTGGCAGCTTCCAGTAAGTGTCGGCCAGAGCATATATACTAACAAGCAACTGCACCAGCTGTTTTTCCGATTAGAAATGGACGTAAAATAACATAAGAGAAATTATTTTGCATTTCTTTCTTTCCTTTCTAACAATTTGAGAGGAAAATAAATTTTACTCAATACATACACAAATCGATCTCTAATTTTACGCAATACATACACAAATCGGTTTTTACGTTAACTACCGTTAGATGCGAAATTTGTTCTATGTGAAATTGCTTGTTAGTAGATATGCTCTGGTGTCGGCAAACTCATGTTGATTGTCGTAGGCTTCTTGAATTAAGTTCGAAAAGAAGTCTAAAGGAGTCTAAAGTTGAACTGATTTTTGTATTTTCTGCCAGCAGGAGAGCTTCCGATGTACATAGTGAACAATCTGGTGTGAATCGAACAATTCCTGTATCTTCTAGCTGGATCTCAGATCTGGTCCCGCTGCATATTGCATATGTTACGGAGATAGACAGGGTAATATACAGCCGACAGTTTGTTTGGTACATTTTCTTCCAAATAATTGAATGCGTATAGAATTGTTGAGTTGGGCACCTTGGTCCTTGGTGGCTATCATATATTTCCGTTATTACACAATTCGAGTGTGCCTGGATATCGTATAATGCTCGCAGCTGCACCATATATTTCTAGTCACTTATGGCTAAGCTTGTTTTGGGAGTCGTAGTTTATCGCGATGACTCCTTGGTGAAATTTACGAATGACAAAGGAATCCTTGGAGATACGTTGTGATACTGGACTGGCCTTGATTAGATCATACGGGTAGATATCGTAGATGAGGAAATGTCCTCGAACAACTGTAGCATCCTCGGAACGTTCGATTTGTGCTGCTGCCGTAGATTTGTGAAAAACTCTTAGCGTCGCAGATAAAGATGATTCGGTTTTGTTCACAACGTCAACCACATCGATTATTTGTGCGCATCCCCATATGTTAGTTTGATCTAACATAATTTTCCGCAAGCAACTATACTTTTTGTAGACTTCTAAATAGTTCCTTGCATTCTGATAAGCACCTCAAAAGTGTACGGTGGTTTTATTGAGATCTCGATGATTTTGATTGAAATGAGTTTTGGCATGCCTAAACGGGCATTAGGGGCTCATGCGGAAATAGTGGTATGCCTAATGGAGTCCTAATTGGGCCTAATGGAGGCCTGATTAGGCATGCCTAACTTGAGCGATTTTGGAAATTTAGCGTTTTATTGCAATCTGGGCAGTACAAAAAATATTCAAATGAAAATTTTGCAATTGAAAGTGATGTTAGGAATTTTTCACAATTTGTTAGTTTAGGCATGCCTAATGTGGGCTTAATGGAAGCCTAATTAGGCATCTCTAATTTAAGCAATTTTGAATATTGCATATTTTGTTGCAATCTGGAGATTAAAAACAATAGTCAAATTAAAATTTTGCAATTGAAAGTGAGATTAATAATTGTTCACATTTTGTTAGTTTAGGCATGCTTAACGGGGCATCTTTAAGTTAGGCACGCCTAATATAGGCAAAATGAGGGCCTAATTAGGCATGCCTAGACTTTTTCAGTTTAGGATTTGTTTAACAAAACCCGATTGGGATCTAATGACGAACGTAGCGCATTACCTCATCAATTCCTAAACACAACGTCTTTAGGCACTGATGGGGCTTTCCGCATAAGAGCCTAACGGAGCTTCCCTAAACAGCAAAATCTTTCATGTGAAAAATGTTAACAAAACTAATATTTCTTAGCAAGAACTTAGCATTTTACGAACTTTCATCAAAAACGATAGCTTTGCGAAATTTCATCAAAAACATTAGTTTTACGAACATTCGTCAAAAACGATAAATTTACGAACATTGGTCAAAAACAGTAGTTTTGCGAACATTCGTCAAATTGTTAATTTTATGAACATTCGTCAAAAACGAAAGTTTTTCGAAGATCCGGCAAAAGCAACCGTCTTACGAACATTCGTCAAAAATGCAACCATTTGCTTCACTTTACAAATAAAATTCCAATTTAAGCTGTGAACAATTTGATTAAACGGTTCCTAATTAAGACGGCGCTTATCTGAACTGTACCTAAACGTACGTTTTCTTAAGGTTGAAAAACAGATAAACCTTAAATTTTTGGTAAGAGTTAAATATTTAAAATTTTCATCATTTCATAAAAAAAATCAATTTAGGCGGTGATGGGGCTTGCCAAAATAATTCTTAATTTAAGCGACGATGGGGCTTCCTAACTTAGGCAGAGATAGGGCTTGCCCAAACACTACCTAAACAGAAAATAAATTCTTGTGTAATATCAAAGCAAAATGAAATTTCTTGAAAATAAATTACAATTTTACGTAGAAGAAGAGAATGCACAGCTTTAAATATTTTAAGCTTGGATTCGATGAGGAGTTGATCACTTTTTCCCAAGTGGACCTAATAGAGCCCTAATGTGGAACACCTAAATTGAATGAAAATATTTCACTGCATACAACTTGCACCAGAGCAGTTTTGTTGAGGTTATCTATAAAGGTTTATCGCCAATGCGGATTTTCTTGAAAAATCTGAAAAATGGTAAGTATTTTTCAAAGCGAAGAAAATGGTAAGTATTATGAACAAATTTATATTTTGCGTACTGATTAGGAACTATTTAGGCAAGCCCTATCACTGCCTAATTTATAAAGTGATGGGGTAATGCGTTACATTCGGCATTAGGGTCTAGTGCAAAATCCGCTTTAGACGCGAATGCCTGTTTTAAACTTAATTAAGGCCTAATGACTACCTAAACTAAATTTCTATTCGGGTATTTGAGTAAGCCCCATCACTGCTTAAATTACGAACTACTTAGGCAATCTCCATCACAGCCTAAATTAGGATCTATTTAGGGAAGCCCCACCACTGCCTAGTTTACTCGTATACTACTGTGGGCAAAAATAGTAAGACTTTTTAATTTAAATTTCGCGCGGAAATCCATTCGTCGAAATATTTTTTTCTACATTGGTATGACTGTCAGTGACATCTGTGCCAAAAATCACATAAAAATAATCATAAGTGTTTAGTAGACGCTTGTCATTCTGAAGTACAAAAAGTGCATTCGGCGATTTTTACAATGAGTGAAAGTATTCAACAAAGAATTTCCATTAAATTTTGTGTGCGGAATGAAATTTCTGGTGCCAAAACGTTCAGAATGTTGCAAAAGGCCTTCGGTGATAATTGCATGTCGCAAGCAAGTGGCTTTGATTGGTACAAATTGTTCAAAGAGGGTCGAGAACACGTAGATGACAAACCACGTTCAGGTCGGCCATCAACTGATGCTGAACACGTCAATAAAATCAAGGAATTGGTGCTCGAGAATCGACGCTTAACGGTCAGAGACCTTACTGGTATCGTTGGAATATCGGAAAGATCAGTGAAACCCATTTTGAAAGATCATTTGGGCCTAAGAAGAGTGAAATCACGATTGGTTCCAAAATCACTCAATTTTCTGCATTGATTCTTCGTGAGTTTTTCGCCAAACATTCAACCAATGTCGTTCCGCAACCACCGTATTCACCTGATTTAGCTCCGTGTGACTTCTGGCTGTTCAGCAAACTGAAACGACCGCTCCGGGGAAACCGTTTTGAGTCAATTGAAGACATTGAACGTGAATCGCTACGCGCATTGAAGGCTATTCCGGAAATTGAGTTTAACAACTGTTTCAAGGAATGGAAAAAACGTTGTAACAAGTGTATTGCAGCCGAAAGGGATTACTTAGAGAGGGACGAAATAGATTTGGCAGAATTAATAAAGATTTTTAAAATTATGAACACAGTCTTACTATTTTTTGCCCACAGTAGTATGTTAAAATTTCAGAAATCAAAGTTCCCTCAACCTCGGAAGTAATATTATGATTTATCAATTTTACATTAGCTGAATAGAATGGTCGGGATATTTGGATTGTCATATACAAGATTAAATTATCCTGTATGTCTCAAAAGAATCGAATAGTATTTAATGGAGTTATAGTAGCTTGAATTTTTTTTTGCATTACAACAACTGTGTGGCTGTACAACCCTGGCTCTAAAATTTTTGTTAGAACAGGTATACGTATAGATACGTATGGATTTCAGAAATACGTAATCAAATATCAGAAAAAGTGTATTCTTATGAATATCAGTAATGGGAAAAGAAAATTCTGCCTGCTTTAAAAGTACGTAAAGTGTAAATGTTTATTATTTTACTCAACTTCAGCATTACTAATGCCTGTTGACTGTATTTTATTAAGAATTGCTTTAATAAAGGCTTTTATTTTATTTCTTGGATATAAAACTCTTCTCGCAGAAGCTTTTTTTTTCCTGCCTGACTTTTTTTAGGTCTTTGTAAATTTTTTTTTTACAAAGACATACTAGTTTCGCGACCTGTCTGTCCGTCTGTCTGTCCGTCCGTCCGTGCGTCACAGCTAATTTCCTCAGAAACTATGGAAGTTAGAATGCTCAAACTTTGTAAAAAGGTCAGAAGCGATGGTCCCTCAAAAGTTGAGGTCTTAACAAAAATTTAAAAAATGTTTTAGGGGGGTCTCCCCTAATAACGAATTGACCCTTAAAATTTTTTTTAAATCAAAGGTAGTCGAGTGGGGTATCAAATGAAAGGTCTTGGTTAGAACTTTTAGAATCTGAAATAAAAAAATCATTTAATGAATTGGGTGGTCCAGGGGAAGGCAAAATGTACCCAAAATTTATGTCCCCCCCCCCCCCCCCCTTGCGATTGAACACCTTTCAGCCGAAAAATCTAAAAATTATCAAGAACGTGGACCTTTATGAGTACAAGGGCAACAAGCACCTTAGAAATTGAAATTCGCTCAACTTTGTTAATAATAGTATGATTTGTAGATTTTACATTTTTGGCCATAAAATCAAATTTAAACTTCTTGAAATTTCGTAGTTATATAGACTGATATAAGATATATACGTTCACAAAATTTAATTGAGATCAAATTATAATCAAATGAGTTACAGCCATTTTAATTGCATGGAATTACAACAACAATAACACGTGTTTATAGTTGATATAGGGCTTTCCAATAAGAGGTGTTATTTTGATATTAAAAGAAAAACGCCATTTTTTACTATGAATGATCGGATGTTTATTTCATTATAAAGAAGAAGATATGTCGTTAATAGCAAAAAATAACATCAAGTAAATAACCACCACGACGCGCTTACAGGACCATATCCTTTTCATGAAATTTTCCATAACCAAATCGCAAAGTGGCTGCCCTATGTCCTCGATATCCTCACGAATTTCATCTTTGAGGTCTTGAATTGACGCTGGACTGTTGGTGTAGGCCTTTTTTTTACGTGGCCCCAAAGGAAGAAGTCTGCTAAATCTCAAGATCTATTCAAAATAACACCTCGTATTGGAAAACCCTATATATGTTTAAAATTGACTTAGACACTTTTATTTTCTTTCTATTTTCATGAAAATTTAATGAACAGTGTTTAACTTGAACATGTTCAATCGGCCGAGCATTCAGAAAAATCATTTAAGCTAGATCAAAATGGCGGCTGCACTGTGCTTATGAAAGAAACTGTGCATCTTTTGCATAAATTTGAACGATTTCATATCCAAGTATTGGACGAAAAATTCAAATTATCGATTCACGCCATTAGAAAACTTCTTTCTAACCCTAGGATGTTTACAAAGACCTTCTGGTAGGAGCACTCTCCTGCTTACTCAACTTGTTTAGTATTTGAATGCTTGTTTTTTTTTCAAAGCACTTTTCGATAATTCATCCACCTTAGCAATCCCCAATCACTACATTTACTCGCTCACCTGGCTAGTGGATTCGTGAGTAGAACAAATTCACATGTTATACAGGGTGGACCAATAGTATCTTAGCATTTGAAAAGACCATTGTTTCCGGGTCGGCGAAAATATCGGGATGAGGAGGGTGCCAAAAGTGGGAGCAAACAATATTCTCATGGTGTCATTTGTTGGAGGATAGCGTGAGCTTTCCGTCCTTGAGTAGTATCGGAATAATGATTCTGTGGTTGAAGCTAGACAAACATTTTGTGTTCGGTACAACGTAAGGAATGCGAAACAAGCTCCAATTATACAGATAATAAAGAATTGGATACAGAAATTTGAGACAATGGGTTAAACATTATCTCAACTATATCTCGGTTGATCCAGGACTAAAGAATATACATTGTGTATGATAGTCTGCTCCAGAGAAACCTGGATTGTTAACTCATAAGATATCTACTATCTTAAATGTACCCAGAATATCGGTCAAACATTACAAAATTTCTCCCTCCAAACAAAAGAGCTGGTATCAAAAAGATGGGGCAAATAGTCGCACTGGCAACGACTCTTTACCGGCAGTTCTTGAAATTTTTGGCCATAAATTGATATCCAAAATGAGACAATAATTGGCCTAGATTTATACCTAATGGACTTTTCTTTGGGCATATCTTCAAGCAAAGTTTACATAAACAACCCAAAATCTGTTGTAGAATATAAAAGAAACGATTTACAATGAAATATAAAACATTTCAATGAACACTTATCGGACGGTAACAGCAAATTTTTGATCCATGTTACAGGATCGTAAAAATAATCAAGGGCTCCCACTTAGACGATATTATATATTTTTTTAAATATCAGCATAATTTGTGTACTTTTGCCACATTAAACAATTCTAGAGTAAAACTGCTTGTTTATATATTACGGCTATTTTAAATGTCAAACGAATTATGGTCCACCCTGTATTTCCACCTCAAGAATCCTTACTGCATATTTAACAAACTGTTGAAACTTATTGAAGATTCCCCAATTGCACCTGAGTTATTGCAAATGTTTGCTTTTAACGTATCTCATGCGTGCTCAAACCACTCCCGTTCACACACTTACATACCGAAAAGATACATCAAACAAGCTCGTCGGGACGTTCATCCTTGTTCCCAAACAATATGAGCTACTCGTACATTTCCATTAAAATTACATCACGCCTCGTGCAAACGTGACTATAATTTCAAGGAGATATCCAATCGTCCGTGTGAAGAATTCACGGCAATATTTCGAGCCTAAAATTTCACTATATCGCAATTGGATCCACACCTCTGCTGAATGAATTTACCGTGTATGCTTCAATTTATATATGTATATGAGCCTGTAAATGTATTGCAGGAATTTGGCTGCGTTAATGTATACTATATATTCGCATACAAACGTTGGCATGATATTTTGATATGTTGAATTTTCTTATGATTGGATCTGAACCAAATATCTGAGTATCGTACGAACAATTTGATTTATTGTGATATTTCCACCTAATTGTAAGGATTGTGTTGGTGGTTGCGAGATTCTATCGCCTGGCAGTAATGGAATTTCAAAACGTGCTAATACATTCTCCATCAGTATGTTTTGGAGCATACGCGAGGTATACTCGTACAAGCGTGCCTTACGGTTGGCTGCGATTTCTTCACTGATTGTGATTTACTGATATTTATCAGCATCGAAGGATGCCAAGAAGTGCCAAAATGTCATTGATATTTGTTGGTTTAAGATGTTGACATACGGTAATGTGATATTTTAAATTAGTCGATTTATTGGGAGAACGTTTTTAAAAGTTTGACTTACTCCAGTGGGAATTCATGAAAGTTTATATGTTTGGAGAGGTTAGAAAGGAAACGAGTAGAAGGAAAGTTTTGTTATTGGAAGCGCTGGCTTTATCAAGTTTCAAATCAAAAAATTTGTTTTATTTTTGCTTTAGCACTACAGCCCCTTTTTGGCCTCCACTTAGAGATAGTGAAAGTATCTCAACATCTTGACCATATCGGCATTCGAGAAGATGATATCCTCAGTATTTCCTTTCAAAACATTAAAATCTTCAAAAATATAATGGCCCACTTGGCATATTTAATTTCAACAATATGGCAACTTGAAACTTAAGCAAAAAAACAATATTGTATCTTCAGCAAACTTAAAGTTAAAAGCGCTTTATTCAATACCAATCGTTATAAATTTTAAAAGAATATAAAGCAAACTCCAAGCAATAAAACTATGATAACTCACTGGCCCAAATAACTCTTTAAGGCACCGTATAGTTCTCAACAACGGAAGAAGTGTACATAATGGTTTTTTCACGTTATATTTATTGAAACGTTGTAGTAACCGAGGAGCTATGGCTCTAAAAGCCAGCGCTGCCACAGGCACCCAGCACAAACTCAATTTAACAAGGAGTAACCATTCAGTCACCTTCCCCATCGCAACACCCGCTCCTTTTCCTTTTTTTTCACATGAAAAATGAGTCAAGAAAATTTCTTTTGTATTTAACCCCCGGGAAACAAAATTCTAAAAATGTTTAAAATTTCTAATGTGTAGTATCTTATTACAATATCTTTTGAAGATAATTTAACGAATTGCGGTGTAACGCGGTATACAAATGCTTAGAACGAAACGGCTAACCCCTTTAATTATATGAACGATAAAATCATTGTATCATTTAAACCCCTTAAAATTTGTCAAATTTTACCCATTCCAACCATAATATTAATTAAAAATTGTTTTGTTTGCCGGTAATTAACGTGAGCCTGCCTAATTCTTCCGATTTTTCCCACCTAATTACGCCTAATCATCATAAACGAAAAATTGCTTTCAATTGATAACTTAATTGAACCTACAAAAGACAGTGAAAATGGAAATTGCAAATACCGCCGTCATAAACTACAAATGATAATGAAAAAGTACATTTGATAGCAACAAAAAACCTCCAATCGTGTGATTTCCCCCTTTTCTGAATGTGTTCGTATTGTTCGACTTGCCCATAAAGTGTCGTAGTTGCTTGAGTGTACGAGTTCCGCAAGAGCCGTACAGTGGAAGATTTAGAATTGCGGAAAAGAAAAGAGCCCGTCTAGCCCAGTCATATTAGGGCTTTCACCTCGGAATGAAAGATAATAAGCTGCAAATTGGTATGAACCTTTGTTTTGTCATTCTAAATGTTGTCTCAAAAGTCTAAATCGTTATCGTGTTCGCGTCTCAAGATATTCAAGGTCAAAGGTCACAAAAATCGGTTTTTCGCGAATATCTGGCTTCCTATCGGTTAAATGAGATTTGCATTTATTATAAAAGTTGTAGGCTATAAAATTCCCTACAACTTTTGTTTAAACTTTTTTTTCATACGACCAACCGTTTTGAAGGTAGAGCGCGAAGAGTGCACATCGTACAGTCATATACGGCCTAATGCAAGGTCAAGCGTGAGTTATGGTTATCAGTACGTTATAAAGTCAATTATTTACTTGGAAATTATAATTATTAAACAATGCCTATTATTTATGTACTAACTATTAATTATTTATATTTAATTAAAGTAAGTAACTTGATTATTTATATATAATTATTCATATTTAACTATTTGACAAAACAAAGGTTCATACCAATTTGCAGCTTATTATCTTTCATTCCGAGGTTGACCCCTTTTTTTACCTAATATGACTGGGCTAGTCGGAGATTGGGGGAGTCAGCTGGAGATCGTGAGACCGGGTAGTCGCGCGTGAATGCGAGCGGAGTTTTTTCGGGAGGGTTTAGATTCGGCGTCGGAGCACATGTGTCACGATCAGTGAAAAATTTTGATACGATACGTGCCACTTTTCATGTGATCATTTTTCTTCAAATTACAATATTTGCTCCAAACAAGCAAATCCCTGAAGTGCTTAATCTTTATCCTCCGTGAATTCAATGTGAAGCAACTCAAGGCACCAAAAGCGTAGCGGAGGAGAAGTGCCGTTGGCTTTTCAAGAAAATTGAATTGGAATCGTGGTTGCGGGTGCAGTTATAACAGGTCATAATGAGGAAAGTTTGATATGTCCCGGTTGGCACATAAATTTGATGAGATTCCGACATCTTTTTTTGAGAATAAGGTGGAATAAATAGTCATCGGGCAAATTGCTTGCAAAATAATTCGTATGCCAAGATGGAAATAATTTTGCATGTCGCAAATCGAAGCTTTGGAATAAATTAGCATATAATTTATATTGAACTGTGAATGAGGTGAAACAGAAGCCAGTGAAGTTCAAAGTACTTTAAATTCGCTGTGTCTAAATAACCAAAAAGTAAAGAATTATTGTACGCCTTTTGAGGGGATATAAATATTGTCTTTTGAAACAAACCATTTACGTGCAGTGCGAATTAAAAGCCTGTGTAGGGAATTAGAAATTGAGTGCGTTAATGACTAATAATGTGTGAAGTGGATAAAACTTGACCACGTGTCAGATCGTGAGTCCTGCTATGGATGCTTTGTTTCCAGCACCTACAAGCTCGTAAAATATTGAGGCTACGAGTAGATACGTTTGATGATATGAGAATTAAACCACAATTTTGAACTGAATTCATATGATGTATGGTGGGGAACAGCGACAAGCAAGTCGGCGGCGTACCCATATCACTCATTCACGTATAAATTTAATAAAATCGCGTCGAAGCGCCTCAGTTCAATTATTAAAACGCGACAATCCAGTTTGGTGACGATGAACACGAGATAATTTTTGCTCAATTCTACTGTCGTACATCATTAAACAAGTTTCTTAAAGAAAACCTAGGAATCTCCTTGTGTCTGCGATAGTCCGAAAATTTACTACTAGAGAAAGTGACATACGAACATTCTACGCAGCCTTAGTGTGTAGATTCATTCATAAGGTTTTTGTGCAAATTGTGACAAGGTAAAAGATACCAATCAGTTCGGGGAGAAAAATTCTCAAGTGTGGTGCGATACAAATTAGGAGATTGTTGTAAATTTATTTCATAATTGCATCGGGAATGTGCATATTTAATATTAAAGTTCCATTGCATAAGCTAATTTTTATAAAGTTTCATCTACTAAGGTACCTACATCGTCATCGAGCGCTCGACGGACCATGTGGGTAAGTACCCAGTTTTATTTTAAAATTTGTCTTACCACATTACTTTTTATATATAATTATATATATATATTTTTTAATTACTATTATTACAAATAATTTTTCTCCGTGAATATCGCAATTCAAAATAGATTGATCGTTATTGTTTTTTTGAATAATTTGTATACTGTATAGAGAAGGAATGAAATGTAATTTGTGAATAGCGCAATTCAAAATAGATTGATCGTTATTTTTTTTTTGAATAATTTGAATACTGTATAGAGAAGGAATGAAATGTAATTTGTGAGTTTTTTTTGGAAACAATACAGTAAAGATGATCATGTCTATTTAAATTATATAATACACGGTCTTTCCTTTCATTAATTCTGACCGGGTATAGGACCCGGTACGATGGTAGGCTCTCCCCGTTACAAATGAGCCAGCCATCGGGCATTAATAATCCCATATAATCTTTCTGTTTCAGGTGACTTAATGGGTTGAGTGGCCCAAGCAAAGTGCCTTTTTATGGCATAGAGTTATGCAATTCAATTGTATAATTCTATGACATAAATTGGTCACCGGGGTACTCCCCTTCTGATGGGAAAGTTCATATAATTCAAGTTGTATGAGTTTTCCACTCAGAAGAGGAATACCTGGCCACTTCAACAAGTTAACAATGGATTTATTCCGGTTGGGTGGGTATGAAGGGGCTCCACCACCACCCGGTTGCCCCTCTTTCATTTGTGGGCCTTGAATTTATTTGGGTAAAGACGAGGTCACTCCAAGTTCGCCTTTCTTGTCAGGTTTCACTTGTTCTCGTAACAAGTCATAATTCCTTCGGTGAGGTTATCTACAACTTTGCGACTTCGGTCGTTTTCTTTTGATCTCTGAAAGCAATTCGTGAATGCGAAATTGTTTTGTAGTGAGTCCTCGTGTCGGGGAAACGAATCCGCCCCACGACACCGCAATGCTAGCCTGCCAGCGCATTCACGCGTCTCCGGACGAGGGCATTCTCGGCAGAAACCGACACCTTCCTCTGCCGAGGCAGCAGAACATCGCTGCAGTCCTTCACGGACTTCAATGAAACTCCTATTCACTACAATGTGCTCGAGAGATTGTATGGAACAAAATTTAAAAAAATATTTTAATACAGCATTTGTCAGGAAAAGAAACGGAGTGGTTTCGAAAAGGAGCAATTTTCGTGTGCGTTTGCTGACAATACCTTATAAGATAACTGCATAATTTTTTATATATATAGTTAGCTGGAATCTATAAAAAGGGATTGTATAGATTAAATTTTTGATTTTATGAATTTTTCATAAGATCAACTCAACTCAAAATTTCACATTTTAGGTGGCTTTCAATGCACGTTTTTAACTGTCAGCTTCATTTTTTTGAGAAATATTTATTGACCATTATAAAACTCATATCATTGAAATGATTATTAGATTTGAAATACACGAGAAGTTTTCAATAACTTTACCCTATAACAATTCGATCAAATATAGTATCTGATTGAATGTGAAATCGTATTCAGTTCACTCGCAGACAGCGAGCTGTACGCACGCAGTTTCCACGTCGTTTCTCTTCTTCATGATTTCGTTTTGAATTTTTCATTCTTCCCCTCCACGAGAAAGTGAAAAATAAAACAAACAATGAATAATTATGAGATAGGTGAAATGACAAAATTCGATTATAATGTAAATGTATGTCAAGTGATAGCTGTTTCCCAGGAGAACAACAAAACATTCGATTTGTTATTTGTATTTATATTTTGTAAATACAATTTTATTTTTATTTCTTTTTCGTTTTTAAATATTTTTATTTGTTCTTTGTAAATATTGCCTAAAATAAAATGTAAACGAAAAATAAGGTTTATATTTTGTTTTCCTGGAAATTAGCACTATCAGTTGAAATGCATACATATACAATTTTATAGTATCAACAATAAGTTAGTGATTTAGTGCGTTATAGGGAATCATAAGAATCGAGCAAGATATTTTATAAACAATAAGAAAAATTGCCGAAAGGTGAATGCATCTCAAGCAAGGTAATTTTTCTTTTTAAAAGGTAGGAAGGGGCACTAATGTGAATTGCGCACGAAATGTTTCCAATGTGTTACAGATAAAATAACAAAATCTGATTAGCAGTTAGCCTGTCTGTTTCATTATTTAAATTATTAAAATCTGTAGGTACTCAAATTTTATGATACATTGTATGGTGATTTTTTCAAAGAATTTTAAAAGTTTCGTGATTAATAGAGATTTATTGATACGTACACGGAGACAATTATAATTTGGCAACTATGAAGATTTTTTAAAGTGAAAAATTATGGATTTTTTCGTCCGTGTAGATCTTGAGAGTATGTGCTTCAGAGCAAAATTCACTTGCAAGATACAGCTCATGGGCTTTGATTATGGTGTCTTTGGAAACCCGGCACCTCTGTCCCTGGCAATTTGGCAGCTGAAGAACATTATCTTCAAAATTAAAATAAAACATATTTTGATGTGTCTGTGATGTAAATAGTTGTGTCGATAATTTTTTATGTCTCAGCTTATTTCGCTGTTTGGTTGGTCACGCTGTTTGATTGGTCACGCAAACACATCGATGGAACGCCATAAATCCAAAGTTTTCTTAACCCTGCAGAGGTCACCCCTTCAAAGTTACGTAAGTGATCGCGCGGATGACCATAATAATCCAATTTCGAACGAAAAAAAACTGCAAAATATAAAACGATTTGTCATTATTTTTCTTTAAATTGAACCTACTAACCCTTTCTAAAGATATTCATTATAAAATTCGTCCCAAAATTTAATTCACAGCACCCAACTGGCAAACAATTAATAGACGTTGCTGCTGAGTTTCTCGATTACCAAACAGCGGATTACTATGGTAATCCGCGCGACCCCTCCAGGATTAAAAATGTGATAATATTAGTATATATACCATTGTAATCCGCGCGATCCCTCCAGGATTAAAAATGTGATGATATTAGTATATATGC
The DNA here is from genome assembly GCA_963969285.1 of Odontomyia ornata. NCBI lineage: Eukaryota > Metazoa > Arthropoda > Insecta > Diptera > Stratiomyidae > Odontomyia > Odontomyia ornata. The sequence goes on along the minus strand of OZ017738.1, from coordinate 126,100,948 downwards.
CATTGTAATCCGCGCTACCCCTCCAGGATTAAAAATGTAATGATATAAGTATATATATATATATATATATATATATATATATATATATATATATATATATATATATATATATATATATATATCTTTGTATATATATTAATTTTTTGGTATGAATATGCTTATATGTAAACACATACATATATATTTATTATATATATATATATATATATATATATATATATATATATATATATATATATATATATATATATATATATATATATATATATATTCTGTTCAGTTTTGAATGATAAAATTTATTTTTTTAAAACCTCTAGAAATCAGCGAACCTTCTTCATCGGGATAATAGTTTATTTGATCCACAAAGAAGCATTTCGTGCGTAATCAGTATATTCATGTATCCTATTCGTCCTTGTCGTTTTACTTTTTCTAATTTGGTAGCTTTAAAATGGATAGGTGACTGATGTGTCTAAATTTTACATTAGGCATAAATTAGCTGCAGAAGGAGACTCGCATAGCACGAGACATGCAACTGAAAGTATTCCTGATAAAAATACGAGCATCACCAATATTAACCAAGAAAATATTCTTGATGAAACTATCACAATTGAACGTCGAAGAATTGTGGATTTTCACTACTTTTTAGAAAAAATGAAAGAAATATCTAACCATTCTGCTCGCTTTGGATGTTCCTTATCATATTTGCATATAATATGTGAGGTAAAAAATGGTTTAAAATCGACTTGTGAACTGTGTTGCTCATACTTTGACCTGAATTCCACGGATTCAAAAAGCATCAGTGATATGGATATCAATTCGTCAGCAGTGGCAGCAGTACAGTCCTTAGGAATTGGTTATAATTGCCTAGATGAAATGTTTGCATCATTAGAAATTCCTTTCATGGGTAAAAGAACATACAGCAAAATTCAAACCACAGTTTGCAACTAGTTGGATATAGTCTCTGAAAATCTATGATCATTGCTGCAAAGAAGGAAGTAAATCACACAATAGCTGAAGGAAGTGTCGATGAAAATGGAACTCCGTTGATAACCGTAGTAGCTGAAGAGATCTTTCGGAACAATTATTCGGCCATTTCTGGTGTAGCGGCTATCATTGGCCTTTTTTCTAAAAAAAGTAGTTTTTATGCAAACAAAAAATAAATACTGCTTGATATGCAAAAGAGCAGAAAACAAATGCATAAATCCTCCTGATCACATTTGCTACAAAAACCATAATGGCAGTTCTACAAGCATAGAATCCAACATTCTTTTGGAAGGCTTTAAGACGTCAGTGCAGGAACGTGGGTTAATATATTCCCAAATGGTTGATGATGTAGATTCATCAACATATAATAAAAAATTTTACAAGCTCGGCCATATCAAAATATAACTGTGGAAAAAATGGAGTGTAAAAATCACTTGCTGCGAAACTACTGTGGGAAGATTAAATTTGTTTCGTGCAATACACTATTTCCATTAAATCTCAGACGAGTAGTGAGCAACAACTTGGGTCGCCTTAGGTTAGCGGTGAACGCAGCAATTAGGCTCTGTAAGAGTGAAAGCTGCGATATTACAGAGAAAATTCAAAATTTAAACACCGACATAATAAATAGCCGTTATCATGTATTTGGTGAACATCGTAAATGTAGGCTTTATTTTTGTAAGCAAAGGACAAGCGAGCAAAACTATGTTCCAGACCTTGAAGAATGCGGATTATGGGCACATATTCTAAAGTCTGTTTTTTATTTGGCACAACAATCAAGAAGCCTTATCCACTATGTTCAAAGCAATATCGTTGAGTCGTTAAAAAGTGTTGTTGCAAAAGCTGTTGGGGGAAAGCGAATTAATTATTCTCTAAGACGTGGTTACAAAGTGATCGCGCGGATGACCATAATAATCCAATTTCGAACGAAAAAAAACTGCAAAATATAAAACGATTTGTCATTATTTTTCTTTAAATTGAACCTACTAACCCTTTCTAAAGATATTCATTATAAAATTCGTCCCAAAATTTAATTCACAGCACCCAACTGGCAAACAATTAATAGACGTTGCTGCTGAGTTTCTCGATTACCAAACAGCGGATTACTATGGTAATCCGCGCGACCCCTCCAGGATTAAAAATGTGATAATATTAGTATATATACCATTGTAATCCGCGCGATCCCTCCAGGATTAAAAATGTGATGATATTAGTATATATGCCATTGTAATCCGCGCTACCCCTCCAGGATTAAAAATGTAATGATATAAGTATATATATATATATATATATATATATATATATATATATATATATATATATATATATATATATATATATATATATATATCTTTGTATATATATTAATTTTTTGGTATGAATATGCTTATATGTAAACACATACATATATATTTATTATATATATATATATATATATATATATATATATATATATATATATATATATATATATATATATATATATATATATATATATTCTGTTCAGTTTTGAATGATAAAATTTATTTTTTTAAAACCTCTAGAAATCAGCGAACCTTCTTCATCGGGATAATAGTTTATTTGATCCACAAAGAAGCATTTCGTGCGTAATCAGTATATTCATGTATCCTATTCGTCCTTGTCGTTTTACTTTTTCTAATTTGGTAGCTTTAAAATGGATAGGTGACTGATGTGTCTAAATTTTACATTAGGCATAAATTAGCTGCAGAAGGAGACTCGCATAGCACGAGACATGCAACTGAAAGTATTCCTGATAAAAATACGAGCATCACCAATATTAACCAAGAAAATATTCTTGATGAAACTATCACAATTGAACGTCGAAGAATTGTGGATTTTCACTACTTTTTAGAAAAAATGAAAGAAATATCTAACCATTCTGCTCGCTTTGGATGTTCCTTATCATATTTGCATATAATATGTGAGGTAAAAAATGGTTTAAAATCGACTTGTGAACTGTGTTGCTCATACTTTGACCTGAATTCCACGGATTCAAAAAGCATCAGTGATATGGATATCAATTCGTCAGCAGTGGCAGCAGTACAGTCCTTAGGAATTGGTTATAATTGCCTAGATGAAATGTTTGCATCATTAGAAATTCCTTTCATGGGTAAAAGAACATACAGCAAAATTCAAACCACAGTTTGCAACTAGTTGGATATAGTCTCTGAAAATCTATGATCATTGCTGCAAAGAAGGAAGTAAATCACACAATAGCTGAAGGAAGTGTCGATGAAAATGGAACTCCGTTGATAACCGTAGTAGCTGAAGAGATCTTTCGGAACAATTATTCGGCCATTTCTGGTGTAGCGGCTATCATTGGCCTTTTTTCTAAAAAAAGTAGTTTTTATGCAAACAAAAAATAAATACTGCTTGATATGCAAAAGAGCAGAAAACAAATGCATAAATCCTCCTGATCACATTTGCTACAAAAACCATAATGGCAGTTCTACAAGCATAGAATCCAACATTCTTTTGGAAGGCTTTAAGACGTCAGTGCAGGAACGTGGGTTAATATATTCCCAAATGGTTGATGATGTAGATTCATCAACATATAATAAAAAATTTTACAAGCTCGGCCATATCAAAATATAACTGTGGAAAAAATGGAGTGTAAAAATCACTTGCTGCGAAACTACTGTGGGAAGATTAAATTTGTTTCGTGCAATACACTATTTCCATTAAATCTCAGACGAGTAGTGAGCAACAACTTGGGTCGCCTTAGGTTAGCGGTGAACGCAGCAATTAGGCTCTGTAAGAGTGAAAGCTGCGATATTACAGAGAAAATTCAAAATTTAAACACCGACATAATAAATAGCCGTTATCATGTATTTGGTGAACATCGTAAATGTAGGCTTTATTTTTGTAAGCAAAGGACAAGCGAGCAAAACTATGTTCCAGACCTTGAAGAATGCGGATTATGGGCACATATTCTAAAGTCTGTTTTTTATTTGGCACAACAATCAAGAAGCCTTATCCACTATGTTCAAAGCAATATCGTTGAGTCGTTAAAAAGTGTTGTTGCAAAAGCTGTTGGGGGAAAGCGAATTAATTATTCTCTAAGACGTGGTTACCAAAGCCGTTGCAGTGCTGCACTATTATTATTCAACACCAAGTGCGTGCATTCTACATTGCGAAGATAAATTTTCGGCAAAAATCCATCCTACAGAACAGGCCTAATGGAACGTCGTATGATGGAACAAATGCTCAGCATCCTAGAAAAAGGAAGCGTTCTCAAACCCCCAGAAAAGTAATGGATGATTGTGAATATGGTGATGCCTGCGAAAAACCAGATATGGAGCAAGATATATTCATTTCTGCGTGATCTGAGTTCTTGAGGGCTTTAGACATAAATGTTTAAAACCGAGCGAGCATCGAAAATAACACGATTTTGCAAGTAAATTCGAGTAAGTGGTTCGAGTTGATAAGATCTCTCTTGACAGCCTCTAATTTTGGATGAATATGCAAAAGGAAAAACAATATTAGCTGTGTAAATTTGTTGAAATCTTTGCTGTGTCCAAAATTTTTCAGTACTGTTGCTGTAAAATATGGAATCGAAAATGAAGGCATAGCTTTGCAAACTGTTTCGAAAATTTTTTCTAAAGACATAACCAAAACTGGACTTTGTATTGATACATGTTACAACTTTCTAGGTGCATCTCCTGATGGTACAACTAGCGACAGTATCGTTGAAATCCAATGCCCATATTCTGCAAATAAATTAAATTTTGGAAATGCGTTAATAATGAGCTCGTAGCGAATACAACTTCCGACTGGTATTATCAAATTCAAGGGCAGCTACATGCAACGAAAATTGATTTATGTGTTTTGGGAGTTTGGACTGGAGATGAGATTCCTATGAAAATTGAGTTTGTCAAAGGGGACGATTCATTTTTCAAATTGCGAATGGTGCAACAGCTGTCAAAATTTTACTTTGATTGTGTCTTATTGGAATTGATTGATCCAAGACATACAAGAGGAATGCAAATCAGGGATCCTGATTATATATCAGCAGCAATAGAGGTAAGGCACGCAAAGCGAAAAAAATAAAATCTTATTCTCAGCAGCAAATATATCAGTTATTGAATAAATGGGTGATATGATGTATGTCATATCTCCCTAACATTTTATAAACTAACTTAAAGCGTATTAAAACATGTGAACTATTTAAATTTAATGGCCTTAAGGTCACGCTAAAGGTCACGCTAAAATTTCTAAGATGTTTTTTGCCCATGTTCTCATGAAAGCCTACCTCAATAATTTTCTTTATCAGATTTGTTGCTCAAGAATGTACAAACGCAAGGGAGAGACACGAATTTTTCATATATTTTGACCTCCACTGCACTTCCCCATGGTGTTACCGCATGTTTTGAACCTGATTTGAAAAGTTCTCATCAAGACCATTTAGCTATTTATTACAAAAAAAATTAAGAGTTACATCTATATAAGAGGAGACTTTTTTAAACGACCAACCTAGCTTCTATAGTTTCCAAGAAAACTTGCAGTGTCAGACGGATACCGTTTTAAGCTGGGTTTTATGAAATTATTTTTCAAAACCTAAACAAGAGAAATAAAATAACTGACCCTCTAAACAAAATAATATCTGACAAAACGAAGTTTGATTTTAAGCAGTCTTGAATTGTTTACCTTGCTTCTTTAAAATTCAAATGAAATGATAGAAATATTTTTACTTCCAAGCTAATAGAAACGTAAAATAATATTTTTAATCAAATTTCTAATATTTTACAGCTTAAATTTGTCCACATAAATATATAAATTCAAAAAATTTATTCATCACCAACTATTATGCAAACCTAACAATAAACCTTTTTTATAGTCTGAACTATTTGACCAATTTCCAACATTACACAAATCAATAAAACTGAACTCATAAATTCCATTAATGGATTCAGTCAAATTCATGCTGCAAGTGATATTTCCCTTGTCGATTCCTTCTTTCCATTTTTTGTTGGCATCAGTTTGGGCAATCTATCACTCAAACGATTTTTTCCGACCTTGTGCGAATGTGCATATCGGTTTGAGGGGAAAATCCATGCATTTAAAATCAGTTTAAAGCAAACCAGGAAGGATTTTGAGTGTTCCAACCGACCATACGACGCCTAAAATTTGTACGTTATCAATGAAACATATTTAATGAAAAAAACAATAGCAAATTAAAATTAAATAAAATTATTACATATTTTTTGATTCAATTGGAAAAAGGAGAAAAAACTCAACACTCTTTGAAAATTACTTATAAAATTAACACAACAGTATATTTTTATCTAAAGTCAAAAGCGATTCATTCAGTACTAATCATTATAAATTTTAAAAGGATATAAAGCAAATTCTAAGCAATAAAAATACTTAATGGCCCAAATGGCTCTCTAAATTTATGCATTATCGATTGAAAACATTAAATTAAAAACCAATATCAAATTCAAATTAATTAAAACTATTACGTACTTTCAAGTTCAATTGAAAAAAGGAGAAAAGACCAACTAACACTTAAAAATTATTTATAATTTTAACACAACAGTGAACTTTCACCCTACACCTAGTATATTTTAATCTAATTCTAATCAAAATCAATCAAAAAACGTTATCTTATACTAAAAAATGCTTTCACAATATTTCTAACCTAAGCGTAAAACCTTATCTCTAAACCTAATATGATGAACGTAACATGAACCTATCTTAAATATTAAAATCTATTCCCAATTTTTATCACAAACAAACAGCAACACTACATGAAGCAATAATGAGATGAAACTCAAAACTTTCCAACGGAAAACACAAAACAAAAAATTAACACGAGTAATTTAGACATTGTCATTCAGCCACCAATACCTAGATCGCTCCGTCCCAGCTTGACTAGCAAATGAGTATGTCCAGTAGAATTGTTTGTCTCGTGAACTCAAATTTGGAGGATATTTTATCATCTTATCGGCGATATATGATTGGGATGTGTCGTCAGAATCAAAAATATATCGATTCATCTCCAAATACTCGAATGCTTCTGGTGGAACAAAGCCAGTAGGTCAACAAGTCTCAATATACCCGTATACGAGTATAGGGTGAATTGGCTGTGTATTCCAGGGTTCTTTGTTCACAGTTACAGATCTTGCGATATGCTTCCAAAAAAGCCTCAATATGAAGATATCGACTTTCATCATTTTAGCAGTTTGATAAATTTTCCTTTCGATATATAGTGTTTCAAATCCATCTCAGGCTTTCTGTATAAACCAGTGCATGCACGAAGACATTTCTTTTCGAAAACTTTTAATCTTTCCAAAGTTCTAGCTCCCTGGTTGATCGGATGTCCATATGTTAAAGCTGATCTAACCAGGGTCTTGTAACAGATAACTTTGACCTTTTGATCAATGTATCTGGTATGAAAGTGTGGTCAAAGGGCCATGTCTACTTCTCGTGCTTTACTGAGCATAATTTTGACATGTTCAGTATAGTATAGATACTGATCGAGATGACCACCGAGGTATTGAGCACAGGATTCATGTGGACCACGTTCTGAACTACTCTCACCAACCATGATGTGGAAATCCTTCCAATTACATTTAAGGAATTGACTCGCTCCCTGCAGCGTTATCCGAAGCAAAATTTTTGCACACTTCTGCGCATTGATTTTCATTCGCCAATCGTCAGTGAACATCATTGAACATTTTCTGGAGATCGCTCTGAGCTATTGTAGCTTTTCGGTCTGCCGTATAGATGATCAGATCATCAGCAAATGCTTTCAATGATCACGTTGGCGAGACGTAAAAACCAAAACCAGTCAATAGCTTGCGAGTGAATGTTGAGAAGAGCAGAAGCAAAATAATTGTTCCCTACTGTAAGTCATTCAAGACCTTGAACACACTATTGTCAGATTTCCAGCAGATACAAGAAACGATTTCCCGTATAACATATTGCACATCATGGCGACAAGTTTGTTACGAAAAATAAGCTAAACCCCGGAGCCACTCCTGGAAGGGAAGAATTTCTTGCACTCCAACATTTTAGTCGGAATATTATCAAGGAAGCTGAAGTACGGGTGGGAAGGACTAAGGTAATGTTAGGATAACCAATGTGAATTATTAGTGTTAAGTTAGCTTGATTTTTAATACGTTCAATTAGAATTCTTTGTTTTTAATCAGATTGTAAGATTTGCACATTAACCGCGCGTCCTGTTCAAGCACATCATTCAAGAGAAGCCCAGAAATATTCGAACCAATGCAAATTATTAGCGTTAAGTAAGGTTAGGTATTAATTACTAAGCGAAAAAATAAGCAAAAAGGAAGCAGCTTCTCTTCGCCACCGAAATTCAACTCTGCTCTCACGACGAGTGGCAGTCAAATTTGTGAAATTCTTGGCACACCCGATTATGTTGCACCTTGAGTACTACAATATGAACTAACATGATTGCAAACTGATGTATGGTTGGTTGGTGCATTGACCCGTGCTTTTTTGATTGGGTGTACACCAGTTGGTGGCGATACAAAACAGGAGACATTTTCTTTCTCCAAAAGTTTACATCTTTCCGTTTCATCTGAGTTGTCAGGATAGCATACGAGTGTTGGTTGCTGTAAGCGAAATAAGTTGAGCGTATATTGCTTTTCGTACTTGCTGTGGTAGCTTATTTGTATTATGGCAAACGTGTAAATTTGTTACAAAATATTCAGTAGAGAGTACAAAAGTTGGTTCACAAAATTGTTAGTGTAAACTTCCAATGAAGCTTCTAGTAAACGTTGTGCAGCGTAACATTAATTGTCTTTGATCAGTCGTGTGAGTTGCGCGTCTTCAAATAAGACAAATACCAACCCCAAATCGGCAAACAGGATGTGTACTTAAGATCATTACAACAATATTGGTATAAAAATTTGTCTAACACCGTTTGCAACGTGCAAATATCTTTCTGAACAATATAGAATTTATGCTTTTTACCAACTAGACCCCATGTGATGGTGCAATTTTCAATTACCACATTAATCAGTATCGTACACACTGCACTCAGCCCGTATGCTATGAACTTGATATATCCGCATCGATACAATGAGAATGATTTAATTACACCAAAAACGTACATGTAAATATTCACTGCGCTAATAAAAGCGCATACAAGTCTTTTAAATTCGGACAGGAGATTGGATAGAGCCTGGCAAAAATTATATTGGAAGTGGATAATGGCATTGTTAACCGTGAATTAACACTTATACCTAATAGTAGTTTGAGCTTTAGAGGGATCAGTTTTGAATGCACCACAAGCAGGATGCCGTGAAGCCAACGTTGCGTTGTTGCAAGAAGTCGAAAAAAATGAATGGTGGCTTCTCATACATTTCCCCTTCGATGAAATCAAAAGTGTATCCTTGGCTGAATGCCCGCATTGTAGAGAAACAATCTTCCACTTCTGAGCCATCCAATCTGTTATCGAAAGAGACTTCCTTCTCAGTGCCACACTGCGTCATGACATAACTGCCTTTCTAACTAAACAATGGCTTATAAAATAATTTGAACTGTAGTCGCAGCTTTTCATATCATCACTCACGTTAAAACTATCGGCTAGATTGGTAGCCATTTAACTACATTCTCATTTGCATACTTTATTAAAACTGAAACTGTTTCGCATCCTTTTACTTCGAAGCCAATTGGACAATTTTCATTTCCATCGCCGACAGATTTGCGCGATAAGCAGGTTATATTAGAAACCAATCCGGCATTAAACATGTTCGTTCCTTGCAATGCTTTACATCCGAATGATCGAGGCAATCGTTGTGGCCATTGTATTGATATCTGGCATCGATGCAGTTTCCATCTTTACATCGAAATTTCTCTTCACGACAGACAATCTTACTAAAAGCTTGGCACACTAGGAATACTCGTACACTAATAACGATCAGCACTCGTACACAGGACTTTATTCTAAAAGTAAAGAATCTTGTGGATACCCAACTTGTTAGCACCGCACTGGTTGGGACTGATGGTGGTATGAAGACAAATGGAAGAATTGCTGAAAACAAGAGTATGTGGCAAATTAAGATGCACTTACAAGATCCCCGGGCTGATCGCCCGACACAACGTGACATTGCTTCGTGGACACAATTACTTTAAAATATCTCGCGACGAACGTAAACATACGCGCACGTAGTCACAAGCGTCAACACAATAATTGATACTTTAACCAAAACAAATCGATGAGGCTGATATTGATAATGCAGGACTATGCGTGAAAGAAAGATGACTACCAGGAAAAACTGGGTTTGTGCGTGAGGTAAACGCTGCAAGGCTAAGCTGCCGTGGTGAATGTTGTGACCTTGAACTTGTGTTCTTCAACTCAAGTCAAAGAGCCGTTGCGACAAGTTGATAAAAGAGCCAGTGACAATGGAAGCGGTCTCTTTTACGGATACCTGGCCAGCGAAGAAGGAAGGTCGAAACATTTTGCAAGCGAACAGGTGAACAATATCAGAAGGAAGGACGGAACATTTTGCGAGTCAACTGGTGAAGAACATCAGGAGGAAGGAGCGTCGAAGAAACGAATAAGGCAACGAGGAGAAATTGCTCGAGACAACCAGAGAAGGAAATCGATTCAGTGGCGAGTTGAATTGCGAAAATTTCAATCATCAACGGGGCCCCCAACGTAGGAAGTAAGGAAGTTGTGTAAGTGTAAAGACTTTGAATTTTATAAATAATAATTTCCCATGAAACCGAAATCATATTGGCTTATAATTTAATTTTCTCGTACTAAATTTTCATGTTGTGTGCACTGTTTTTGCGCGTGGAGCATGCAGTGTTTGCGGAAGGCGTAGATTTGGGTTGGGGTGCGTAAGAATCCTTTACGTCGGGGATTTCGATCTGCGCAGACATTTTCTTTAGGGAAGGCTGGTTTTCTTCCTTTTGTAGAAGTTAGTTCTCTTTCGTGAAAATTAGTTTTCTTTAGTGAAAGTTAGTGAAAGTGTTGACAAGTGGCTCGACGAGCCGAGTACAGGTCACCAGTGGTTATTCTAGCCGAAGGACAATTCCGGGGAGCCTCAAGCTTGCCAATTAGCTCCTGGGGGCAATACTAGGGTTGGTAAGTGGCGCCTACCTACCCCGTCTCCACGGGCTAGTCGGGACTATACGGCCCTCAACCGGAATTGCTTGCGGTGACGTATCGTTAAGATTTTTTTAACATAACAAGGTGTCTGGGTGTGCTGAAGGAGTTTAGAAACTAGTCAATCCAACCATACTGTATCGAAGGCTTCCTCCATATCGATGAGACAACACATTCACTATCATTTAGTTTCCAACAGATGTCTGAGGTTACTTACATTATTGCATGCATGGTCAAATGCCTGGCACGAAAACCAAATTGGCAATTCGGCATCAACTGATATTTCTCAATGTGGGCGTTTAATGCTTTATTGATTATCACATCTAACACCTTGCGCATGATAGGCAGCAAGCTGATTGGATGAAAGCTTTTAGAGCTCGAAGATTCTTTTCTTTCTTCAACAAAGGGAATGCCTTGGCTTTTTTCCACTCATTAGGGAAATATGAATTGCTCAACATGTTGTTGAACAGTATAGAACAATTAATAATAGTAACATCAGGCAAATGTCGGAGAACTACATTTGGAATACCATCTGTACCATATGATTTCTTGAGAGATTTGCCGCTCAAGCTTGATTTGATCTTGGAAACTTTTGTTTCAACGATCTCTGAAAATATTTTATTCCCTCTCTGAGGGTTTGGCAGATAAACCAATTCAAAATGTGTTCCAATCAGGGCAAGTTTATGCAATCCCTCACATATAATCCTGTTTCCCTTTCTATCCGGTGTCGTACTATCAATTTCGATACCAGCCCTATCGAGAAGGTTTATCTCATCACTAGTATCTTCAAGATTTTATATCTTCATTCGAGACCTCTTACGGAATATGCTTTTTACTTTCACGAAAGCGCCATCTAGTTCCTGTCGGCAACTACCCCTCAGTTTTTCCGCCCATTAATTGCTGACCTCACTCCTAAAGTAAGAATGGAAATTGCCGATAAATATTGTTGACGCGTGTGAGAAGAAGGCTTTTCAATCTGCTCGACCTGACAACGGTTGTTGTTTCATATCCTTCCATATTGTTTCTATGTTAAATCTCGGGAACTACTTCCTCAATCGTTTCCAGTGTCAGCTTCTCTAACTTCGACAAATAGAGATCTTTTTCATCGTTAGTTAGATTTCTGTCATTTGAAACCATTAAGCAAGCGACGCCATCATCAAAAGAAGCACATTGCTTCTGGTACTCTCGATTAAACTTCTTTTGAAACTTTCCTCAGTCTGTTTTAAGGGTTTTGTAAAAGAATTTTACAAAACCCTACTAAAATCGTGACCTGTCTGTCCGTCTGTCCATCTGTCCGTCCGTACATGTGTCACCGTACTTTTTCTCACAAACTACTCAACCTAGAAACATCAAATTTTGTATGCAGGTATAAAGCGGTGCTCTCTTCAAAGTTTAACTACAAAATATATAAAGTTCAACTACAAAAAATACAGGGGAGTGGCCCCCGAATAAAAAAATTTTATCAAAGATAGCCGATATGGGTACCAAATGAAAGGTCTTGATGAGAACTTTTCAAAACAGGTCTTAATTTGACACTTTGTGCTTCAAGGGGTGCACAGGAAGGGGAAATACACGAAAAATATGTGTCCCCCTCGCGATTGGACACCTGTCATCCGAAAAATCTGAAAAAAATTATGGAGGTAGGTGTTTATGAGTACAACAACAACAAACACCTTAGAAGTCAAAATTCGCTCAATTTTGTTAATAATAGTGTGATATTCGAATTTCACATTGTCCCAAATAAAAATTTCTCCAATTACAACAACAATAACACATGATTTTGGTATTTTACGGACTTTCCATCGAATCAGTTACTGCAGTTTTGATTTGATCTTGAAATTTTCAAATAAGATCAATAACGTTAATACTTTTGGGAATTCAAAACATGAGTGATTTTGGTTGGCTTGCAACAAAATGGTGACCGTTGAAAATAGAGAAACAATGGATTTTCCTTTAAACGTGGACATCTTTTTGACATTTCTTGAATTTATTCGGTGCTGGTGATTGTATTTCTGAGAATTTTGGTAGAAAACGCTTCTGACATGAGCGTTGGGCTGTTTACCCAACTTGTTTTTTTTTTTAAATTTAACCGTTAATTTTTATGTTGAACTGTAATGAGGAAGAGCTCATCCCTTTGATGATTGATTTCTATCACGATTGCGTTATAGCCACTATCATTAGGAAGCACCTGCAATTTCCGTTGAGGACTATTAAAGCTAAATTCAAGTCTTGCGTCAGAAATGCAGAGGTCCAACTATGAATTTGTCTTAGGGTATGCTGGGATCTCCGACCCATATAGATTGCACCTGTATTCAATTTGGTTCTCTGTTATCCACGTTTTCAGAAATACACCTCTTGGATAATTGGTGGCGTTCATCGGTGATGAGTGCTTGGTGGTCAGGTAATCAGCAAGAATATAACTATGCAGCTTGTACAATTCGAGTATTTCAAACAAGGAATTGAGCTCCTCTTTGAACTTAAGAATATTTCGACCAGTTGCATAGGCAGAGATAACGTAGAGGTTATCCTCACCTGGCATTGAGATTTTGATAACGACACTTCAAAAAATTCAAAGATTTTGAATTCGACTTTTTCAATATTTTGAAAACAGTAGGGTCATGCCACCTCCCGCATCACCGTTTACCTTATCGTTTCTTACGGATTCAAAATCCTTGAATGTCATGGACCATGATGTCAGGTTTTCGTTTAACAATGAACTCAAGGAGATAATCACTTTGATGTATAGTAACAATAGAGTTGACGTTGACTGAGATGAGATGAACCCTATCCATGGATGTGTGACTGGATGACAAATTATTTTGGTACATTTGCAAGCCCTAAACGCTGAAAAGCAAAATTAATTTCATATCTTGTTTATTGATTCTCGCCGGTCAAGAATTCAGTTGCTGGTAAATTTTGAGATGCAGCTCATTATTGCCACCTACATCATTTACAGCATTTTCTGCTGGTCCTCTAGTGGCGAGTGCAAATAATACTCCGAGCTTGACGTAGTTTGGAGCTTAGATACCGCGGTATAGTTGTGTTTGTTTTGGGAAAAATTTTACTCTCGTATTTTGATATCGTGAGCATCCTCGATATGATGCCGGTTGACCAAAAACACCGCAGCTAATACAGAATAATTTCTCTTTTGGCTCCGTCTGAGCCAATTTCAACTCACCGGGAGCATGAACCTCCTTGCATTTAACGCATCGATAATGCATGGTACAGTTGGCAGCGGAATGTCCAAAGCTTTGACACCAATAACACTGACTTACTTCCCTTTTCTGGAGGCGTTCCCAACTCACCAATCGGAAGTTCAAGTATCTTATTTGTTGAAAAGCACTTGGACTGCTCTTATTTGAAATCTGCACCAAATAAAGTGGTAAATTTTTTTTTCTACCGTCAATCTTCTTGTCGCGAAGGTTTTAACTGAAACAAATTCAATTTAGGATGTTCTTGAGTACTTGAAGAAGATCTACGGTATCTTCTCCGCAGTCCAAGCCCTTAACAAAAACCTCTCGTTCTTTTTACTTTTTAGTGTATAGGTGAAGTGTAGAACCTCCTCAGAATTCATGGATTTTTAGTTGATTTGAAATCAACTAGTGATTTTGTTTTAATTGTTAATTTTTTGGCATTAACTCTTTAAATCTCAAAATTGGTTAATTTATTTTCGGCTGCCAATAACCGCCTTGACCCAACACGTTAATTGGCGGAACTTTCTCTGTATTTTTGAAAACTTTTTGAGAAGGACCAGCAGAATCGCGAGCTGGGGTCTTCTCCTTATTTTTATGTTTTAAGTACAGAATAAAATTATGTGTAATCTTGACTAGCATTACCTTCAATACATTTAACAATGTCCATTTCTTGTTGTGGTCCGTCCAGCACTGCATAATAGTTTTGGCTGTTGTCAATGCCTCCAGCACTTAGTATTTCTTCTGAGATAGCTTGTTTGACAGCTTTCTTTGCCTTTGTTTTCATATTGATTTGCTTTACTGGTTCTGCATCTTGAGTTTTATCCCTTTATTGAACATATCTTCGAGGGATTGTAGTCGTAGTCTCAATTCTCCATTCTCATGTCGAAGTCGAATAACTTCTAGTCTGTTTTCCACTATTTGAGTTTTTTGCCCGCTATCTGTAGAGCTTTCCTGTTTACTCGTATGTCTTCTTTTATTGACGATTCATATTGATACTCTCCCCGGGGTATCCCAACGGAGGGAAGCCGTCGGGCTCCTCCAATTTTTGGATTATTTGCTTTTGTTGATTTATAGAAGCAAAATAATATTTGATATGATTCCGTGGGTCAATTCCTTCGACGATAAAAGCTCTTTCCAATAAAAATCAAAATTTCCTTTTGACTGACTTTTAAAAAATTAATTTAATATTTTGAAACTGACTTTTGTGAAAAATTAATTCATTTTTAAAATTAATGACAGGGGCGATTAAAAACATGTGTTCTTGCAACGAATGCTAGACGTAGAATATTTAATTTAAAGATATAGTGAGAGAAACGTGCCGTGGTTCAACCTTATCTAAATTGATTGATGCAGTACAGAAAGGGAATGCTAGAAATTTAAAAAGCGATGAATTCACTCCGTTTCAAAGTAAAAGTGATGAATTATCCATTGAATCCGATTGTATTTATGTTGCGGGGCTCTTGAATAATAATTCCATTTACATTGCGTAAGCGAATTTTGCCAGATTTACATGTCATCTTTGGGTATCGTGAAAACAAAATCCTTGGCAAGATTGTAATTTTAGTGGCCAAGATTTGGTGATGATATCGAAAAATTAATCAAGAATTGCATAGCATGTCGGTAATTTCAAGCAAGCCCAGAATAATGTTCACTCATTCCATGAGTGCCAACAAGAACCCCATGGTCTCGAGTTAATAGGATGGTAGGCAGGTAGAAGCATATGTAACAAAGGACATATTGAAATTTTTTGTTAATTCCATGTGTGGTTTATTTTCCAAAAAAAAAAAAAAAATTGTAAATATTATCCTGAGTGATGATTGTAGTCAATTTACATCATCAAAATATTGAAATTTGTTGGAATCAAATAGAATTCCATTTGTTTTAATGGCATGGTATGCTAGTTTCAAATGGTCAAATCGAAAATTTGGTTAAAACGACCAAAAAATCAATTTGTGCTCGGTTAAAAGACATAGCACCAGGTAGTATTAAACGGTTTTGAATCGAATTTTATTTGATTATCGTAATACCAAGCATTGTACAACAGGTGAATTGTCAGCCAAATTAATGTTTGGTCGTGAATTAAAAACTCCGTTTTCGCTTTTAAAACCAACATCAATCTTGGAGAGGATAGTCGTAAAGCAAGAAAAAAAAAACATAAATAATACGAGTACAAATGGCAAGAGAAATCATGCTCTAACAATTGACCAGAAGATCGATAAACGTGATTGCAAGAATGTCAACACCAAGCATTATTACGAAATAATTTAGTCCCAGAAATTATATTTATGATCAAAAGGCGATGATTCATTGGTTGAGAGATGCCTTTCGTTCCGAAACTACATCGAACGCATCGCAACAGAATATTTTAATTCATAATAGTGGACTTGAAATTTGTTAAACAGACAATCAGATTGATGGAGGAATGGACAATGATTTGAATCAAAATGAGTTATCCGGGAATACAAGTACAGATACCGAGTTCCACCCGAGCTCCAGTATGCGAAAATGCACGGAGCTATCGAAACGTTGAATTATCAACGCAATTGTAATTTAATTTAACATAAAGCTGAATTTAAATTTATAGAGCAAAATCATTTGCAAGCTAAAATCAATGAAGCCAAAGGATGAAAATGAGATTTTTAAAAAATCAAATTCGCAATTTTCGATAAAATACTTTTATGCGAATGTTCCTATGGATTTCCAGCCTTAAAGGGGGATTATAGAGTTTCAATGTAAATAATATTATGTCGGCAACACCAATAAGAAAAATATACATTGATAACATAAAATTGCAATGACTGTACGTATATAGCATTTAAGAATTAGCAGAATACAGTTAGTTTCATATAATCATATACATGTCTCCGGATAATTATTAATAATTTTAGAAAATTAGGTTTAAAAGCAAAGAGTATCTAAGTAAAAAAAGTTAGTCAGCAGGATAGAAAAGCGAGAGAGAAGGAACATTGTTGAAGGAAATTTTTGAAGAGGGGAGATAGTAAATTGGTTATTTAAGAAGGAGCGAGCATGAGGAGAAGAAGTAAGAGACAGGAAAAAGAAGAGATAGCATGAGAAGATAGAATGAGGTAAGGGATGAAAAGAGAGCACGTTAGTTAATAGGCAATTTGCGAGAAAGAGAAGGAAGATATCAAGGACCCTAGGTGAGTGCTTCAATTTTATTTTGTCGGCTTGGGCTAGTTTCGGTTTTTTTTTCAAAATTTGAATTATATTTTATTTAATTTTGATCACACAAAAAGCTAATTCATATGTAGTGACCAAACAGCACAAATAGTTTTTTTTTGGTGGTGGCTGCCAGACGTGACATGGTCAACAAAGATGAGCAAATTGCTTCGCTGTTTGCCCAACTCGACAATCTCACTTTAAAATTAGATCAAGTTTTCATAACACTATTGCCACTGAGGCAAAAACAAATTATAAGCTGCGAAAATTCCGAAGTGACCAAATTTTTACCAAATAATAAGGTATATTCTACTCGTAAATCTCAAAGGGATAACCCTAAGATGAAAGAGCGAAAAGTGAAGATGTCCTCACCTGAAAAATCTTGTGTTTCTTCTGATGATTCAGAAAGTGACATGGAAATTGACTGCAGGATTAGCAGTAAAAATCAAGAGGATGAGACTTTCCCTGCCCTACTACCACCAAAGCCAGACACGATATTTTCAGATATGGCTATTGAAACTGAACAAAATCGACGGAGCCGATAACTACAACTATACAATCTGTACCACAAGCACAATAACCCAAAACAGTACCAACCATTCTTAGAGAGCCCTCAAAACGGCTTCAAACTCTTGGCACTGTGAAGACACATCACATCGTATACCCATCTATCAAAAAGGCTACCTTTGCATACAAATGATATCAACAACACCTACAAATCACTGACAACTGACAAAAGCATTAACTGACAATGACATACAATACCACATATACATACTTCTGGAAGATAGACAGTTGAACGTTGTAATTAGGGGCCCGTATGTCCTATAAGTTGAAGAAATTAAGGAGGACTTACACTCTTAGGGCTTTAACCCAGCTGAAGTCTATTGCAAAAATGAGGGATGATATTTCTAAGGTTCTCCTCCCTAAATCAGAGGCATAAAATAATAACAATAAATTTATTTGCCACCTTTTGTGCATCTGGGAGGCACAGCGTCCTTGAATGGGGCCGGATTACGTGCGACAGTTGCCAAAAATTTAGCAACTCTTTCAAAAACGGTCATGCATAGCCTCGATGCGTTAAGTGCGATTCGTAATTCGAAGAAAATGGAGGAGAAGCCAAAATGTGTCAATCACGGTGAAGAATATCCGGCAAGCTACAGGGGTTGTCTCAGAAATCCAAAGAATGTGAGAAGATCATTCGTGTGGGGTTACTGTGACTCAACCTACACAATCAAGACTATAACAAATAATCCCGACACAGAAACGTCCACGCACACAAAATCAATCACACAGCACGGGCCAAGTATTTACCAAAAAACAGACAAAATTTCAAACCAAGATGTAAGAGATGATGGCAAACATGATTCAGACCATATTCAATGCATCTCAAGATGTCATCGATACTAGAAACTAATGGGTTTAATGAGCCACGTTTCAATTTTGACGTGGAATTTGAGTTCCTTGCTTGAGCACCCAGGTGAACTAAAACAATTTATATTCGATCATATTGACTCAAGAAACCTTTCCGCATCCCTAAGTAAATTATGTACAGATATGACAGAAAGATGGGTAGAGGAGACAAAACGACCATTCTCATGAGATAAAATGCGAGTTACTATTTCATAAATAAACCCACTCTTCGAAGCCAACAGGCCACAGCAATTAGGATGTGAGCTTATTTTCTAGTGTTTATTGTAAATATCTGCTTATAACCCTCCAGGAAATAAAAGGTTCCTAAATGATCTCATTACAGTTACTGCATTTGAAGGACTATCTTTACCACAGGAGATCTTGCCATTTACCATTTATGGGAGTTGTGAGGGGCAATAAAGGTGGTACCGACCTCAGTAGATTCTTCACAGCCAGCCACTTCAGCCTGCATATTTCCAATGAACCAGCACATTAAGGATACAGAAATGGCTTTGCACTGGATATTGGAGTTTCGTGGGATTTAATACAAAATGTTCGGTTAAATGTCCTCAACGAACTGTCTTCCGACCACAAACCAGTCCTCTTTCTCATAAAGAAACATAGTTATTGATGTTCCTATGCAGGAAAAGAAAACAACAAACAAACATTGTGTGTACAAACATTTAAAGTTGCATTGGTTAAAGAAACTAATCAACAACATCATTGAGAACTTAACTCGAAAAATTTAACAGGTAAAAGACGACCATATGGCCCTAGCTCCGAGAAGGAAAACGAATCCCCTCAGAAGATCAAACAACTGATCAGGAGAAGGGATCAAGTTCGGAAGAGAGCTAGGTATATAGGTGACACGAACTTAAGCACAAACGCTACTCGGATAACTAATAAAATCTGAGATATGATCATGATATTCTCGAATGGTATGCAATTCCAGGATGCGGGTAAGGATGAAGCACTTGCAGATCCTCTGGAAATGTAATTCTGTCATAATTTTTCGGACGGAAAGGGCTTTGAAACTGAAGAAAGAATTGATTTTTCTGTCAATAAACTCCTGAAAGATAGCATTCAGCATGAAGACAGGATTGCACCAACGGATTTAGATGAATTCAAGAACATTATTCAGACATTCAATAAACATAAAACACCTGGACATGACACTATTATAAACACAATGATTTTTTGGTTACCGGACGATACTTTACAAATACTCACTGACATTATTAATGCAATAGCCCGTTTGCGAAAGTATCCCGAAATATGGGAGTCACAAGTTATTATTATTTTTCCCAAACTTCAAAAGGACCCAGAATTTCCACAAAACTGGAGGCTTATCAGTCTGCTCTCATCACTGTCGAAAATTTCGGAAAAGGTGATTCTGCATTAACTCAATGAAGTTGTATCCAACAAAGATATTACACCAGAAGAACAATATGGCTTCAAAGCTAAACACTCTACTGAATTGTTGTTAGTTACAGTGGTCCAACACATCAGAATAGGCTTAAATTACAGGTATTCAACAGGACTAAGTTTGATATAGCTAAGGCCTTTGATGAAATCTGGGATGTAGGACTCATCTTCAGAATGCATCAATTCAAAATACCACTGCAGCTCACTCAAAATATTGGCTCCTTGTTGGAAGGCAGAACATCCCATGTCAGAATTGACAAACAATTCTCCAGCCTAAGACCAATTGATGCTGGAGTTCCTCAGTGCTCTCCCACCTCACTGGTCCTAAATAATATATTTACTGCAGACCTTCCTACTTTGCCTCCAGAAATAAAGCTATCATTCTACGCAAATGATACCTGTATATTTATTACAGCACGACAAGCAAGAGTCATCACTTCAAAATTGCAACGATCAATAAATATTTTATTGGAATACTTTCGTAAATGGAAACTTATCGTTGATAAAAAGACAGCTGACTGGATATCAACGGATAAATACCTTGGACCTACAATTGAAAAAAAAACTCACATGTACAAAACAAATGAAGACTCTGCATTGGACTTCTTTCTTCTTTATACCCTCTCACTAAACCCAAAACACTTAGCCTTAAAAACCAAATGCTCTTTTACAAATAGATGATACTACCGGCTTTCTGGCAGCCAACAAAGGTTAACAAAAAAAGCTCTCCAGTCCTTTTAAAACAGAAGTATTAGAAAGATTTTAAGAGTTCCATGGCATATCAGATACACTGACATCTAAAAGGACTTAAGAATTGAAACCGTTGAAAAATACGTACATGGCAAATCATTGAAATGTTATGGTTCCTTTTTACACAGAATTAGTTAAGACATATTTAATACCTTGAATACCCGCCATTATTTTCAAATACTTTTTGGATTCTTTCGGGCGTAGACGATCTCAACTTCCGACAAGCTTCCACAGGAATATTGTACCAAATTTTTTGAATATTCTTCCATATTTGGATTTCGTTTTGGTTAACCATTTTTGAAACTTTTTGATTAAGCTCACACCAAAAAGTCTCAAAAGGATTGAGGTCTGGGGATGGAATTGGCCACTCAAAGAAGTCCACATTATTTTCTTCGAACCAGGCTTTGACTGAGCGAGATGAGTGTTTTGGATCATCGTCCTGCTGAAATGTACACAACAACAGCATATTATCCTCAATATACGGTGGCACTACTGTTTCCAACAAATCCCTGCACATGAATCTATCGATTGTGCCATCATTTAGATGTATGGGACCTACACTTTGCCATGAAAAACAGCCCCATACCATCACGCGGCCACCTCTGTGCTTCATCGTTTTTTTTCGTAAATATAGCATGAAGTTGTTTCTTTTGACATCATTAACAAACAAATTCAGCTTTTTTTATCGCTCCAGAGGATATTCTGCTATTTTTTATCACCTTGTAGTCCGCACCAGGTTTTATGGGCTAACGAAAAGTGTTTTCTCCTCCTCAAATTCATAGTTTTAACAAAAGGAGTCTTTCAGGCAATCCTACCGGATGGTTTTCCCCTTGTTAATCACTGTCGAACCAGTCGTGACCAAATAACATTCCCAATTTTGCTTGCATTGTCCTAGCTGGTGTGAACGCGGCGTGTTTAGCTAATGTCACAATGGGCTCTTTCACACGGGAATGGTAAAAACCCATATCCAAACAGGTTTCGCGCTTACGCCCTTATGTTTACACGTTGCATAGTTCAGCCAACCCATTTTTGTATACGATACACGTCTTGCGAGTGTATGTGTCAAAAGGATCATTTGATCGTTAAACGTCGCGTCGTGCGGACAACATGAAAGCGAAGACAGAGAGATGAGCGATTGAGAATTGATGTTTTAGCCTTGGATTGTGCACGAGGTAACAAAAACTGGAATGAAAAATGTATTTTATGATTGTTAAAGTTTGTCGATTCAAACTTCTATTGGATTTATTAGAACCTCCTTTTTTCCGCTTTCTGAAAAATATATTCCAAATTTGAATATGCTTTTAAGTCGCATATTTTTCTTGTTGTGTTGTCAACTGGCATATTATAATGCGATTCTATAAAGATTATGCGTACTGTTAATTTTCTATGGATTTACAATAGGCAATTTAACTTTATTGAAATCGATATATTCGTCGCTTTGTTTCCTGAAATTGAACATGGCCTCCGCTTTTATAAATTTATTAAATGACGCGTAGCTTCTCGCGTCCACGCATCCATTTTTGCATGCAAATTAAAGAAAGGCAATCGTTTCATGACGACTACCTTCTTCACCGAATGTTCAATTCGGAATGATTGCGGCGTTTGTTTAAAATTTCCCCCACCAAATGATCAACAAAATGCGTTTGTGTATGTGTGTTCACCCTACAAAATGTTGGCTTGTTTTTACCATCAGGTCCCCTCAATGCCTCTCACTCTTCTTGCCCATAAAACCTGTTTAACGCTCACTTTTAACGCTGCGTCTGAAAAAGCCCAATAGGATTGACGGTCACTGCTGAAGTGCTTTTAGGTGCTCTACGCGTCTCAATAGATTTTTCCGGTTTAAGAGTGCTTGTAACAAAATGTTCAGACCATTCAATTGATGTAGCATCTTGGAGCTGACGGACATGCCTTCTTTCTTCTACACTACAGTGAAGTCTACGGTCCATCTAATATTATTACAATTTTATAATTAGACCTTCAATTAGTTTAATTTATTCAAAATTTTACCTTCTGCGACTAAATAATTCTCTAAATTGACTCACTTTAATTTTTTATCAGCGCATACCTATAACATTCTCTACCTCAATTTTAAAGACTGAATACGGAGACCAGCCGCAATATTTGCCAACAAGTAATTTTATTCTGAAGACTCCCCCATTTCAGTAGAAAAGGTTGCTACTCACTTGTCGAACTACTTGTAGTTTTTCGACTCCAGGACCTATTGTCGCCTTTTTTTCTACATTTTACGAGCTTTGGGGCTCACACTTACTATTTTGTCCAGCTGTTTATATATATATATATATATATATATATATATATATATATATATATATATATATATATATATATATATTTACTTTTTTTTACTCTGAAAATGTCGAATTTTGTGCCAAATAAAGTGTTTTTGCGGTGAGTACTTCATCATTTAAGAAAAAGGCAGCCGAAAGTCATCGTATTTTGGTGGAAGTATATGGTGTGTATGCTCTAGCTGAGCGTACGTGCCAGAAGTGGTTTGCACGGTTTAAAAGTGCCAATTTTGACTTGGAGAACGATGAACGGCCCCGGACAGCCAAAAAAGTTTGAAATATAATTTTTGGAAAAATAAATACACTCTGAACAAACCGCAAGCACGAAACCATAAAACGAATTGATTCAAAGTTAATTTGAATGAAACACCGACGAATTAAGTACCAAATCAGAATATTTTCACCAATTCATTCCGCATGTGCCAATGTTCATGACACGAACATGAAACGTATTTCACTCGCTTAAATCATCAAACGTAATGGCGACATCATTTTTTTATACGGCACAAGTAAAAATGCAGTAAAGTCTCATTTTTTTGTCATAAATTATCGCATCGTTCTGGACTAGCGTAAAATATCCACTTTGATTAATGGGGCTTCTCAGAATTTTATTTTTGGTACTCACCGGAAGAAACAAAAATACTGCACGTCAGTTCCTTTTCCCTGCAAATATTGGAATACAATCTACCCACTTCACTTTGCAATTCACTCGCATTTAGTTTTGGTAAATTCGTTTTTCATTTGAAATTTTCCAATTTTCCAATGCAAAACTCGCATTTTGACGAAAGACATGTCAACTGACAGCTCCGGGTCAAAAACAAGGGTGTCCACGCAATTTACACAGATCGATTGCTTTCGAAAATATGGCGCGAAGCATGATCTTGTTGACATTTGTTGGAAAGGGTGGAGGTTTGCGGAAAGATAACGGTACCTTGTGTATCAAATAAGAAATATTAACTTCCTATACATACATAAATATTTGAACGTGCTAATAAATGACTTCAATTGCATTTAGAAATTAATTTCGGCAATTGAAAAAATTTACGCATTCCTTAAAGTATATCACCTGAAAATTAAGAAAGCTTTCGAAAATTTATGTATACGTATACGAAAGGTTTGACTATTTTAAACAACTTCAACGCTTTCCATAGGAGATGAAAGCTCGCCTTCTTCTGTATATACCTCTTTGGTACCCTGGTATTCCTGCAAGATTTACAAAATAGGGATCAACTCAAGGGTTCAATTGCCCAACAAAAAACACTTTAAAAATTATTGTTAAAATCATATAGTAACTGAAACCGACTTAGGAAATTAGATGAGTACTGAAGTGCTCACAGACATGCGGGAGGTAAGGTTCTAAGTTGGACTTACTCCACACCCCTCGTATTCCAAGAGAAAGTTAGTTTCATGATGTAGTTTATCAGTGTCAGATGCGTATCATTTCGGTTTCAAACCTGTTGTTACAGTTAATGCAGTACATATATGTATAGAAGTGACCCCTTTAAAACTTTTTTTACCAAAGGTAGACAACATGAGTATCAGGTGAAAGGTATCTTGATGAGAACTTTTAGGACTGGCTATCTAAAGAGGTATTGGAAAGTGCGGGGGAAGTCAGCATATGTGAACACTATTTTCTTCCCCCTTCGGGATTGGACATTTTTGATCTTTAAAAAAAATCATCGGTATTGGTCTCTATGAGTGCAAGTGCATGAAATACCTGCAAAAATTTGGGAAAATTTGTAAGTAACAGTACAATATGATTAGTGAATCTTAAATTTTAGTCAGCAAAACCTAAAGGGGACCTTTAAATTCGCCCAAAACTCGTATTCAGTTGTTTTAGTAATGAATGCATATGTAACCATATATACTATACATATAATTTTTTCTAGGTCGATTGAAATATTCTATATGTAACGGAAGCCGCTTTTTATGGGACATTGTTTGATTAACTAGTTTACTTACGAAATCTTTCTAGTAGGAGCACTTTCCTACAACTTGCTTGCTATGTTTAAGTTTCGAGGGGTTATTGATTGCATATAAATAATACCCCATAATGATTATATCCAGTTTCACACATGTATGTTTTTTCAGGGACTATTTTGCGAAACTGAAACAACCACGGAGGTCACCGCAGTTGCAGACATTATATTCTAGCAGAGGGGTGCGTAACCCGAGGTGGCATTCTGAAGCTGGCTAGTGCTCAGTTGTATTGTAGGTTTTCCGGGATATACTCTGCTCATGCTGAGCAACGTTACACATAAAAACTAACACAAAAGGAAACGGATGGGAGAGAAGGAAGCCCTCCTGAGAAATGAAAGATTATTAATTTCAATAAACCATGGCCGTTTTATTAACCACGAATTCGAATTCAAACCAAATTATTTGCAGAATAACAAAATAAATAAAAAACCAAAAGCCCCCTTTAAAATTTAAAAGTAAACTAATATATAACATGATAAACAAGTCCAATATAATAGAGAATATAATAAAACAAGCTACTGTAAAATATTATCATGCATAAAATATTGAAAAAAAACCAGATTTGTACTTACTTCTTTCCTTGCAGAACTCTGAGCGTGGGGCCACTATAAACTACATTTTAAAGTTAAAATCACAGCGAAAAAAAAAACGCAACTGCCACTTTCAACTTTTCGATCCTCGTTCTAATGTTATCGAAGGACAATTAAATGTTGCCTGCTCTACGACACGACACAGGGCCAACGAAGGATGGAAATTTCATCGGGTGTTGCCTAGAGATCTATCCTTGGTCCGGGCCTGTGGAACGTGTCTTACGACGGGCTACTGAGACTTGAGATGCCAGATGAGTCGCGCTTGGTCGGCTATTCGGATGGTGTTGCAGCTCTGGTCACTGGACGCACCGTTGAACAAGCGCAACTTAGGCTAGGTATGCGAATGCGCCGAGTTAGGGACTGGATGACTGCTCGCGGGCTCAGTTTAGCACTGGACAAACCCGAAGTGATCTCTAGAGTAAGGATGATCAGTATTGGCGACTTACGAATCGAACCGAAGCCAGCGGTGAAGTACCTGGGACTACTGATAGACTCGAAGATGAGTTTCTCTGAGCAAATAAGGGCAACGGCTGAGAAGTTTTCTTCGGGAATATCTGCTCTGAGTCAGCTAATGGCCAACGTGGGGCGACCCAGTCTATCAAGAAGACGCCTCTTGATGAGTGCTGTAGGGCCAGTGCTACTGTGCGGATCGGTAAGTCATGGTCCCATTGTCGGTTTTGCCCATGAGAGGAGGACAATCCCTGTCACACATTTTTTGCGTGTACAAAATGGGTCGGGCTGCGAAGGGAACTCTACAAGGACACGGGAGAGCTCACCCCGGATAATAAAGTTGCGGTGATACTCGAATCGGTTGACAGGTGGCACATTGTGCTCGGGCAGTCCTAAAATATAAAAGGGACTCTCAGCAGCCGGAGGCGCTGGGGCTGGGGGATCACTTTTCTGGCACTTCCTCTTCCCCTCTCCCCTCCCGCTAGGAAAGGGATTCTCCAGCTTAAAGGCGCCTCACGGCGTAGCAAAACGAGACCTGGCCCGAAGTAATGTGTCAAAAGGTTCCAGGACCGGTTCTCAGGTTGACAGGGGAGGTTTTAAGTGGGTAGTCCAGTCGCATATGGGAGTCCCACACACTGTGCATAAATGGCATGCACCTCCCTACCATTTTCTTGTCCGTTATTGATTCGTAAATAATATTACAATTTTTCGAATGCCGTAATGCAACAAGTGAACTAGGCCATTTTTCACGTTGTCGCATGAAACATATTTAACTCTTTAAAAGCTGACGCGCTTGGTAGTGTGTTATCTCAATATACGTAGAAAATATTCACTAGGAACTTTTTTTACCCAAATGGTTTCAATGTGCTACGGAAAAATTTACACTTTTGCACCAGTTATTCATTGAACACTGTCAGTTTGAATTATTTACCATCATTTAAATCACTAAAATCATTCATTTTACCACAAATTGTATCGTCATAATATATTTTCAGAAAATTCGCGTTTTTATTTTTTCCTCGTAACTCATTTTTTCATGAAAAAAATGCATGCGCTTCACAAGTGCAAAATCCACCTATTCCCCAATTCTTCACTCCACTTTTCTTTTTCACCATTCAATGCCGTCGTCGTCACTTCACTTCCTTCCGGACACAAAACTCACTTTTCTTTCTCAAAACTAAATACTGAATGCCATCCACTCCGAAAACCAATCCCGCAATACTTTCCTTTTCAAATTCCCGCTGCCGTACCCGGGTAACGTAATCGAAGTTCAATACACTTCGCTTCCGATACCCACACATCTTTCCCATATCGAATAACGCAACAATTTCCATTTCGCATATATGGCGATTTGTATTACCATGATAGTGTTTGGTTGTATGCAAATCGTCATATGCACGGAAATAATTGGTTTTGCCAGTATCCCAAAAAACTGTTTTTCTGTACTCGGGAGAACTTGAACCCAGGGTCCTAGCGGACCCCACGGTCGATAAAATACGACGCTACCACTGGAGCCACCTTCTGTTCATCTCCCATGCATTTATTTATCAACTTCAACTGTGAACCCTTCTTAATGGGCATGGAAATGAAATTTGTTAGTAGGGAAGCGTGGATGAATTTTCGTTAGTACAGCTAATAAAATATTTTTAAGTGGAAGATAATGCATAAAATTAGTTAGTATGAAGGAAGGAAGGAAGGAAAAGGTATCAAATGAAATTTTGCTAATGGGAAGTAATGATTGGAGTGCTGTTAGTTAAGATTATTAATATTCTTTTTTCGTAATTAAAAATGGGGTAAGAGGATGAAGATGATGGAGAAATAAAAATTGTAGGGAAATTGTTAAATGTTAAAAAATAAATAAATAAATGAATGGATAAAAGGGTATATGTGCCCAAAAGAAGGTGAAGATGTTACGGAGGCAATTAGAAGTTGCAAATGGGAGAATGCCGGTACGCCGAAATTTGCAACAAAATGTCTGCTTCTTCTATTGTTGAGTTACTTTCATCGGCGACTAAGCAAATCAATTTAGAATATTATGTATGCAAGAAGAAAACTGCCCTAACAGTGTGCAATCAAGCCCCTGAACATCTAATCATCTATTACACAACTATCAGGCAGGGAGAAACAATCTCAACACTAAAACATGAATTTCCTTATCAACATTCCACCGCCTTCTGTTTGCTCTATTGTATTATAATTCTGTTTGTTGTGTTTATTTCGAAGATAAATCTTCAAGGACATAGTCCACGTTGGTACTAGTAGTATGTGAGAGCATGTTATAAATAATATGAACTTCTAGAGTGTTGTACCAAAAGCTTGTTTGCGGTATTGTTCTCGTTGTCGTTGTCGTGAAACTGATAAAATATTACACAACTATCCTCAGCAGGATCCGCAAGGATAGTGTCTCTTGCACCGACAACAATTTTTATGATCCAGTTTTGTCCCATACTTATAAAAGAGGATAATACTTCCATTATCACAACAATATTGCATTTAATCCTTCTACGTGATGTGAGGAGTTAAGTGAATGTTAAGACCTTGCACAAGGCTTCGACCATAATATAAAGTTAAAATTTCGATTAGATCTTTTAAGGCGGTTAATTCTTAGAATTTACACTAAAGTTCAAAATATTTCAAAGAATTCCATATTTAAACGTCAATTGCTCTAAATAATTGAAAAGGCACCTGTATACATACTATTGTATACAACCAATTACAAAATGAATAGAACTTGGGCTTATTGACATGTTTCCTGGAAGCCGATTTTGTATTCAAAGTAAAGCAAATTCTTACTTGTTGTTGAGTTCATTAAATGACAACTCAAAACAAGTCAATTTCATCTAGAGTTTATTTTTGCAACAAACATGATTTGTATAATTTCAAATGAGTTAAAATAAAAATATCCTCCCCGGTATTTGTCTTTAATTTCAACACATGCTCAGATACTAATGCTCTACTGGAACGGCAGCATTCCATCCTAATGCAAGATACGGAATTACATTCAAATTTAAATTATTCATAAACATTTTGTATAGCGTGTTCATGAAAAATACATTTCAGACGTGGCGTAATAACATTTTGCTGGTATCTACACACATGTTAGGGTGCACACACCCCGGGCCATAGATTTCTGCGAATTTCGAATCTTGTTGACAACAAAGTGTGTTCATTTCACTCGACTCCTTTTTGCATCAGCAGCACTCGGGATCCACAGTGGCGTGGAGCGTGAATGTGTTTGCGATCACGCTAAAGTAAAGAACGGATAATGCATTCCATTAAAATGGAATTTCTACGTGTGTCGCATTTTACATTCACATAAGGATCCAACCGTAAATCAAAATTTCCTTTTAAACGTGCCAGCAGCATATAATAGAAATAGCATTCAAAATAATTTTATATTTACAACATAACACTACAAAAGACACTAGTCAAAGGGGTGGAGTTGTGCGCGGGTCAGAAATGAGGCTGGATGGGGCGGATAGTGTGGTTTCAATGGATATAACGTTCAATTTAACGTTGAGAGGATATGTGCAATTTAATTTCACCAAAGCGAATGTAAATTATGGCTTGCTTTTATATATTCGTATGATGGAAATGGAACCGGTGAAACTAGAGGCGAATTGGGATGAACTATCATTCGTATCCAAGGACTTTCATAGTGCTAAAGTGGGAAATGCAATTTATGGATCATACACCAAAAAGTAATGCTTTGATATGAGTGAACATATACGACTATGTGTTTGTTGGAGGTCACTTCAAGGGAAAAAATATGAAAGTATCTTACTTTGATGTGAGATGCTTGGCATTAATGTGAATGAGCACCATAACCACCTTCGCAAGGTTGCTTCAACAATTCTTAAAAATACTTAAATGCAATAATTTTAGATTGTTTGACCGATAAGTTTCTAGCTCAGTTCGTGACTGTTTCTCAAAAAAATTGAGAAACTGTGGTCATCATTGTCAATTTTTTTCCATCGCCTCAATTTTAAAGTTTATGTGAATGTTCGTTGTTCTATTTTTATATGAGCTTCTTCAGAAATTTCCACTAACCGTATATTCGAAATACTAGAATGCTGTTTTGTGAGTCTCAGTCTTCTGACAGAGAGCAGAACTATAATAGATTAGCCTTGGACATATTATTTGTTCGAAGATGATCATTTAATATTTGATGCTAAGTTTTATGGATTTAAGGAAAGAATATAGAAAAGAGAGTATTAGCTTCTCCAAATTCTTTCATGTGTGGCTGGTCAAACATTACGTGCCCACAGAAGACAAGGAGGAGGCAATTAAGGACAAGTTTCACAGTAGCCTCGAACGCACTTTCGATGCATTGTCGTCAAACGATATTAAAATTGTTCTGGGTGACTTAAATGAAAAAATTGGATGGGAAGCGGTGCATAGAAGAACAATTGGAAAGCACAGCTCTCATGCAGAGATCAGTGACAAAGGATGGAACCTGATAGACTTCGCTACTAGCGGAGGTTTCACAGTAAGCTCCACATGCTTTCAGCACCGAGACATCTACAAGGGAACATGGATATCTCCAGGTGAACACGTATTCAATCAAACTGACCACGTACTCATACGAGGGTCATTCAACAAGTACCTAGCCTACAGAAGAAAAACGAAAATTTTGGAAAGGTGGCAATTTAGTTTTCCACATAATTTCCTTCAAGCTCGATACACTTGGCCCAGCGATGCTCTAACTTTTTCAACCCGTCCAAAAAATACATTTTCTCGAGGGCTGCAAAATAGGCCTTCGTGGCGGCGATGACCTCCTCATTCGACCTAAATCTATTCCCGGCGAGTGATTTTTTCAGTTTTGGAAACAAAAAGTAGTCACAGGGGGCCAAATCTAGAGAGTACGGTGGATGGGGCAGCAATTCGTAGCGCAATTTGACCAATTTGGCCATGACGACGGCGGAGGTGTGAGCCGGCGCTTGGGGCACCTGGGCGTGGCTCATCAAAAACCAATGTGCGGCCACGAACAAACTCGTTGAACCAATTCTTGACGGTCGCCATCGAAGGAGAAGAGTCACCGTATACAGCATCCAAGTGATCTTTGATTTCGCTGCGCGTTTTCCCTTCCAAAAACAAGAATCTAATCACAGTAGGATATTGTTCTTTTTCCATTTTTGTACAACCGACCGACACGCTCGCTTCCAAAGGCTATCAAAACAAAACTAATGAAGGAAATTGACTGAAGCTTTGACTTGACAGTAGGCTACTAAAAAAATGTACTGCACGGTGATAAAACTCTTTTGTAATAGCAGCGCCATCGGGAGTTGAGGCTTAGTACTTGTTGTTGAGCGGCCACCAGTATTTTCACTAAATGTTGATCATTACCGTGCAAGGATCAATTAAGTACCGATGTTGCATCTCCAAGTGCTGTAAACAAAGAAGATCAGTTAACCCAAGGTACTAGGTACACAAGCTAAACGATAGCTCAATAACGTCCATATGCATGTTAGCGCTAGGAAATTGCATCAAAATATCCCCACATGTGAGAGAAATTAATAATGACATCGTAACTATTTCGAAGATAATAAAAGATGCGATAACAGAAGCGGCCAAAGACCATAGGACCAAAGGCCAAAGGAACCTGGTGCATAAAAAATACGAGTACATCCAACTATTAACTTGAAACAAAGAAGACCAATAGAACACTCTCCAAAGATAAGTTAAAAAGTCTGCTGAAGAAAGAAACGACTGAACATTCACACTTAAACTCAATATATAAACGAAAATATAATCTTACATGAAATGAGTTCAGCTTTTGTCTTTATGAGTAACTAAAAGAGAGCTTCAATCTACAAAGTCTTTGCAAAAGAGCACAAAGAGCATTCATAGGAAAAATACGCACCAGATGGCTGGAATATTTGCAGAAGTTATTCAACGCACTCCCAGCAACTACTAAATCTATGAACGTTCCAAAAGCAGATATAATGATTTTTAAGGGTTTTGTACTAAAATACAAAACCCTATTGCAATCACGACCAGTGTCCGTCTGTCCGTCCGTCCGTCTGTATGTCACAGCACTTTTTCTCCGAAACTATAGAGGCTACAGCCATGAAACTTTGTGGAAAAGTCAGAAGTAGTGACTTCTTGAAAATTCTAGGGTGGAAAAATTTTTGAAAGGGGATTAAGGGGGGTCTCCTCATAGAGAGAGGTGACCCCTCAAAAAAAAATTTTCACCATTGCTAGTCGAGTAGGGTGTCATTGGAAAGGTCTTGATGAGATCTTTTCAAATTGCCTTATGAGTACCGAGGGGGGCAGGGGAAGGGGAAATGTACGAACTTTTCGCGTACCCCCCCTTGCGATTGGACACCTTCCATCCGGAAAATCTGAAAAAAATCATAAATGTAGGCCTTAATGAGTAAAACAACAACAAATACATGAAAAGTCGAAATTCACTCAACTTCGTTAGTAATAGTTTGATATATTGATTTTACATTTTCTTGAATAAAATCTAAACGGTACCCTTAAATTCAATAAAATTTAGGGAACGGATGACTATTTATAAGATTGATCTTTTCTGAAAGTTTCATACAGATTAAACAGTGTTCAACGAAGTTATAGCGATTTGAATTTTCCTGTATTACTATGGAATAATATGCCCTGTATTACTATGGAAACATATGGCTATGGAGCCATATGCGCTTTTTACCGACTTAGACACTACAGCTTTGCTAGGATTTGCATGAAAATTGCAGGAATGATAGGTATCATGGAGATGAGTACATATAAACAAGTTGAAGAGCAGGAGAGAGCTCCTAGCAATAGGGCTTTGTAACCATTCTAGGATTCAAAAAAACAGGCCATGAATCGATGATTACAGTACAGAGGAGTGGCCCCTGAAATAAAAATTTCATAAAAGGTAGCCGATATGAGTATCAATTGAAAGTTTTCTATGAGAGCTTTACAGAACAGTTCTTAAACTGACCGTTTTTGCTCCAGTAGGGACACAGGAGGGGGGGGGGGACATGAAATATGTGTTTCCTCCCTCGCGAATAGACACCCGTGATCTAAAAAATCTGAAAAAATTATCAGAGGAGATATTTATGGGTATAACTATAACAAATACCTCAGAAGTCAAAATTCTTTCAACTTTGTTGATAGTAGTATGATCCTCGAATTTCACATTTTCTCCAATAAAATCGTCTTTGACATGTTTCTTGATTTTATTCGTTGCTGGTTACTGAATTTTGTAAGTTGAGTACAAAACCCTTCTAACATGAGCGTATATCTGTCTACCCAGCTTTTTTACGTCTGTTTGGGATTTCCCGAAGCAAATCTAAGCCAACCGTTCATCGGTTAAAGACGTGAGGTCTCGGTACGTGCCATCAGACTGTGCACTATAGGTCAACTACTCCAGGCACCTTGAGCTTACTCTTAGGTGATTGCTAGCTATTTCGAAGAGGATATTCGGTCGCAGGCCTTATGCGAGCAAACTTAGTCCTGATACAATTATTAAGCCATCGAGTCCAATGTCCGGCTAAAACACGTTCAACAACTTCCAACGAAAACTTTTCACCATTACTTTAAAGTTGCTTTCGTGAGGCTTCCGATCAGTCCACAACACCTAAAAGCAAATCAGCACTTTATCTTTACTTTACGGAACCCTCCAAAGTATGCTACGTTAATATCAAATGGTGAGGGCGACAATAAAAATTGAATCAGTTCATCTGCCGACAGCAAAATTAAAAATGTGAGAGCTCGAAGGAGAGTGATGTTGTTTCCCCGTCGGTCCCCACGTTGGGTGCCATTTGTAATGATTTTTAGACTACGTCCGGACGAGGAACCAACCTCTCGTCTATCACGCATACGAAATAAGTAGAATCCTTCCGCGACATAAGGGCAAGGTAGCCTTTTATTTTCTTGAGAGTCCAGGCCGACAGGAGAAACCCCATCTGGCTGACAGTTCCATCAAGAAAATAGAAGGACCTTATAGTGGTTAACCTGGGACAATACATCCGAAGGATTCTGTCGCGAACCAAAAAAAAAAACAAACAAAGGAGAGCGGAAGCTGCAACTCACGTGAAGCGACTGCTAGTGTGTATCACACAACTCCACTGCTCCTGTTTGTGAGGCTCGAGTACCAAAGTACCTTACATCCTCCGAGAAGGACGGACTCGTCAGAAGACGCGAGTCTTTTATCCCCTTAGGATGTTTCGGCCCCATGTTGGGTGCCATTTGTAATGATTTTTTTAATGCCCGTGTAGGACACGGGTGCCGATGGTCTGGCATAAGTGTCAGCGAGCTATAAACAACACCGAGCTCAGCGAACTAGCTTCGCTTAACGACCGCGTACGCGTGCTTGACGACTAGCATTTTCGGGATCACATGAGGCGGGTTCTTGTCGAGCCACGAAGCTACACTACAAAATACTTATCACGCGTACTCTACTCTACAAGACGCACCGATCAATTTTTATTGTCTTTAGAAAAGTTATATAAGGTGTCAATTAAGCTACTCTACAGTAATTCAATATTTTTTTTGCCTCGTTAAAGTTAGCGGACACGGAGGCTTGAGACAAACGCAAACATTACACAAAAAGCAACCGTTACTTTCACAGAAAAAGGTCGTTGCATTACAAGGGGAATGTCAAACTTAAAGATGTTAAAGTGGCTGAAGTGAACCACTCATCTCTGCCTAAAGGATGGAAACTTGGCGGATGCAGTTTACTTTTCACTAGTAAAACAACAAACTTAGCAGTTTCGATGGGGTGACCACCTTATCTCTTCAGGAGCAGCCACTTCTGATCACCACCGGGCTGCTCGACTGCTTATGTTTATTACATTTTCTTTGACTTTAGCTAAACATACGACAGTATTGATCGTAACACACTGTACCAAATAATGCTTTCCTTTAGCATCCCAGCCAAATAAGTCCGTCTTACTAAAATGACAATGATGTCGACAGCCTTCAGCGAGATGGACTGGCCCCATTTCTAGTCAATTTGGCTTTAGAATAAGTCATCAGGAAGCCACTTGTCGATAAAAGAAGTACGTTATTATATAAGTTGAGCCAAGTAGTAGCCTATGCGGACATCAATCACGTTCGTTAACAATCGAAAAAAGACCAATAAAACTACAAATCAATGAGAAAAAAACAAAGCTCATGCCATAGTCAAGAAAAAATACCTCTAATGCCCGAAATATCACACTTGGCTAAAACAATATCGAAAATATGGGCAAATTTGTATATTTAGGCGCCAAACTAACGAGAACCGGTAAAGAAGGGAACGAAACGACCCGAAGAATACAGCTCGCAAATGAAATATTTCTTTCAATTTTGACGATTTTAAAGACCAGCTGCATACACTGGAAAACAAAGTTCAACGTATACCAATGCCGTATTGTAACCTGTGTTGTGCTATGGGTGTGAAACATGGAACTTAACCAAAGCGTCTGCAAATGTATTGAACGCCTTCGAAAGACGGGGCCTGAGGCGAATAATTGAGGAAAGCTAGAATGGAATCAATAGGGATTTCAATACAACCATGACCTGTATGAAATTTTCGACGAGCCGGAGGTGTCAGCGATTGTAAGACTGTGGAAGCTGCAATAAGCTGGCCATATAAATCGTATGGATGGACAATGGATACCCAAAAAGGTATTCGTTGGGAAAACTGGAGAGCGGAGACCAGTGGGGAAATCAAGGAAAATTTTATATTATTTATTAGGTACTCCCCCCCATGTAGATACTCGTAGAATATTTTTCATACCCTTTCCTCACATAACAAATTACTTTTTTCAAAATACGTCCTGGATTTTGCGTGAATATTAATTCATAAATGTCCTGGATCTTGTAATTAATCCGAAAAAACAATAGTATCTATTGATTTTGGATATAAAGGTGCAAGGATTAAGGTGATGGAAAGTTCAGGTTTGTTTATTAAGACGGCCTAAGCTGCACATAACTCTCTTCAGTCCTGATTGACGAAGCCAAGAGTACTTGCAATTTAGCAGCCTGATAAAATATCAACGGCTGGCACCACTACTTAATTTACATGGGATATAGGGTGACTGCTCATTCCAATAAAGAAAGGTAAAAATGTAAACTTATTTAATGCGATTTCAACTTAATGTCTAAACTGAATAATAAACTAAATTCAAGTCTTTAATAAAGAGCATTTCCAGGCTTGGCTTCATATCATTACTTAAGCAGCAAAGTAAATATTATAAATGATGGCCATTATAATACAAAACAAGTTGAGTAAGCAGGAGAGTGCTCCTACCAGAAGGTCTTTGTAAACATCCTAGGGTTAGAAACAAATTTTCTTATAGCGTGAATTGTTCAAATTTATTTAAAAGATGCGCAGTTTCTTTCATAAGCACAGTGCAGCCGCCATTTTGATCTAGCTTAAATTATTTATCTGAATGCTCGGCCGATTGAATATATTCATGTTAAACACTATTCTTTAAATTTTCATGAAAATTGAAAGAAAATAAAATTGCCTCGGTCAATTTTAAATATGTATCAATCATAAACACGGGTTATTGTTGTTGTCATTCCATGCAATTGAAATGGCTATAACTCGCCTGATTATGATTCAATGTCAACCAAATTATTTACCTTATGTTAGCTAATATACCTGCAAAATTTCAAGTAGTTTAAAGGTACCGTTCTGATTTTATGGGTGAAAATGTAAAATCTACATATCATACTATTATTAACAAAGTTGAGTGAATTTCGATTTCTGAGGTGTTTGTTGCCCTTGTACTCATAAAGGCCCACATTCGTGATAATTTTCAGATATTTTGGCTCAAAAGTGTCCAATCGCGAGGGGGGGACACAAATTTTTAGTATATTTTGCGTTCCCCTGGACCCCCTAATTCATAAAATGGTTTTTTTATTTCAGATTCTAAAAGCTCTAATAAAGACCTTTCGTTTGATACCCCACTCGACTGCCTTTGATTTAAAAAAATGTTTAAGGGCTAATTCGTTATAAGGGGGAGCCCCCTTAACATTTTTTTTTAATTTTTGGTAAGACCTTAACTTTCGAGAGACTATCATTTCTGACCTTTTTACAAAGTTTGAGCATTCTAGCTTCTATAGTTTCGGAGGAAATCAGCTGTGACGCACGGACAGACGGACAGACAGGTCGCGAAACTAGTATGTCTTTGTAAAAAAAATTTTTACAAAGACATAAAAAACTAAGCAAAATTGTTTTTCTATTATAAAAATTTTTAATTCTATTCGAAAAAAATAATAATGATTTTACGGAAGTGACAAAAAACTAGGCAAGAACTGAATATTATGCTCCGTTATTTGTAGGTTTTTGTAAAATAATTTTAAGAAAACCCGACTAAAATTGCGGGCGGTCTGCCCATCTTCTGTCCGTCCGTCCGTATGCGTGTCACAGTAATTAAATATAAAATTTCGTGTGCAGGTGTAAAGTGGTGATCTCTTAAAAGTTTCACTAAAAAACAAGTTGGGTTAACAGACCTACGCTCATATCAGAAGGGTTTTGCATTCAATTTACAAAATGCAGTCACCAGATCGAATCAAATCAAGAAACATGTTAAAGACGATTTGATTGGAGAAAATATGAAATACGAAGATCATACTATTATTAACAAAGTTGAACGAATTTCGACTTCTGAGGTTTTTGGTATTGTTATACTCATAAATACCTCCCTTGATAATTTTTTCAGATGTCCATCCGCGACGGAGGAAACACATTTTTCATGTATTGCCCCCCTGTGCCCCCACTGAAGCAAAAACTGACAGTTTAACAACTGCTTTGAAAAGCTCCCATGAAAACTTCATTTCATACTCATATCGGTTACGTTTGATGAATTTTTTTCAGGGGCCACTCTCCTGTACTGTTATCATCGATTCATGGCCATTTTTTTTGAATCCTAGAATGGTTACAAAACCCTTTTGCTAGGAGCTCTCTCCCACCTCCTTGACTTTTTTCAGTTATGAGCATTAATTGTAGGTACTCACCTTCAGTCATTCATTAAATTGAATCAAGTGTTCAAAGCATGCACCGTAAACGTTGAAGATGGGAAAAAATAACTCAAAATCATTCAATCTTCGCATTTAAAACAGCCACTATTTTGTTTTACGATTACCACTAGCCACTAGCTGAACAGATTCTGAAAGATATACATGACACCTATCATTCCTGAAATTTTCATGCAAATCCTAGCAAAACTGTAGTGTCTGAGTTGGTAAAAAGCGCATGTTGTTCCATAACCATATGTTTCCATAGTAATAAATGCAGCGCATATTGTTCCATAGTAATACAGGAAAATTCAAACCGCTATAACTTCACTAAATATGATTCAATCTTTATGAAACTTCAGGATAGATTAATCTTATAAACAGTCATCTAAGTACTGAATTGCATTGAATTTAAGGGTACCGTTAAGATTTTATTCAAGAAAACATCAAATCGATAAATCATACTATTACTAACAAAGCTGAGTGAATTACGACTTCTAACGTATTTTTTGTTTTTGTACTCACCAAGGCCTACATTTCTGATTTCTTCAGATTTTTCAGATCACAGGTGTCCAATCGCGAGGGGGGACACAAATTTTTCGTGTATTTCCCCTCCCTGTGCGCCCCTCGAAGCAAATTTTGCCAAACAAAGACCTGTTTTGAAAAGTGCTCACCAAGACCTTTCATTTGATATCCATATCGGCTACCTTCAATAAAAAATTTTTTCGGGGGTCACTCTCCTATATGTGGAGACCCCCTTAAATACCCCATAAAAAATTTTTTTATAGTTGAGCTTTGAAGAGATCACCACTTTCCACCTACACACAAGACTTGATGTTTCTAGCTTAAGTAGTTTCCAAGATAAACTGCTGTGACCCACGGACGGACGTACAGACAGACGCACAGACGGACAGACTGGTCGCGAAACTAGTAGGGTTTTGTAAAATTATTTTACAAGACCCAAAAAAATTAAGTTGCTTAGGTTACAAAAAAAAATTTTAATGAATGGCCCCGGAAAAAATGGGTATCAAATGAAAGGTCTTGATGGGAACTTTTTTAAAAAGGTCTTAAACAAACAGGTTTTGCTTTGAGAGGTGCAGGGGGAGGAGAAATTTACAAAAATTTAGTGTCCCTCCCTCACGATTGAACACCTTTGACCTGAAAATCCGAAAAAAATCATGGAGGTAATTCTTTGGAAGAACAATGGCACAAAACACCTCAAAAGTCAATATTCGGTCAATTTTTTCTAAAAAAGTACATTAAACAAATTTTAATTTTTTGCCTATAAAGTCAAAATGGGACCCGTTCTCTGATAATTTTGATATGTATCTTGAACATTTCATACAAATCGAACAATAAACAGCCAAGTTACAGCCGGTTGAATATTTAGCATTTACAACAACATTAACACGTGATAAAAGGTTTTCCATCAAGGACGTAACAATTTTATCTGTTAATAAAACACAGAAATATTTGAGATATTGAGTTCAAATTTATTGTGGGTGTAGCGCATGTATTACATTTTATGAATGAAATTCAAGCGCGTTCACAGCGGTCGATTCTTTGGACCCAATTCTCCATCGCTCTGGTATACATTTCGACTGAAACGTTAGTAATTGTCCATTGGATGCTGTGTTTGAGTTCGTCTAAAGTTACTGGCTTATTGGCATAGACCAGCGACTTGATATAGCCCCATAAAAAGGAATCCAATGGGGTTAGATCGCATGAATGAGGCTCCCATTTGACCGGACCATTTCTCGAGACAACATGTCCACCAAACTTGCCTTTCAATCAATCGATTGTGAGGCGCGCTGTGTAGCTAGTGTTACCGTCTTGTTGAAACCATAAATCGTTGATATCAAGTTCATCTAATTCTAGCCACAAATAATCTTCCCACACAACACGATAGCGCTCTCCATTGACGGTAACATGACGTCCGTTTCCATCTACGAAAAAATACGGCCCAATCACACCTCCGGCATGAAAATCGCACCATACAGAGAGCAGTAAGCAGATGTAACGGTGTCTCAAGAAGCACATGTGGGTATTTTGCTGACCAATAATATCGAATTACAGGAAAAGTTCTTTGGCGGTTGTTAATAACTGTGATCAAATATTGATGTCATCCGCACAGGCTACGATTAAGCTTGACTTATATAATAACGTATTGCTTTTATTGACAGCTAGCTTTCTTATGATATATTTTAGAGCCAAATTGAATAGCAATAGAGTCAGCCTATTTCACTGCTTTAGACCGATATTTGTATCAAAGGCGTCGGTGAGATGGTTATTAATGTTAACTTGTAAGGTTGTGGATATCATTGTTATTTTGCTAGCATGGACGGATTCAGCTGGGATACAAAAGCAAAGCATTATTTGGTACAGTACGTTACAATCATTATTTTCGTATGCTTGCTTGAATTCCATGAAAATCGGGTGTACGTCTATGTTGAACTCCCAACATTTTTCAAGTACCTGCTTGTCAGTAAATAATTGGTCTATCGATCTACCTGCTCTAAAGCCACCTTCATCCCCCCAATAATACTATTGGCATATGATGTGATTTAATTTTCTAAGATTTTTGGAAATATTGTGTATGCCGTCCAAAGAAGTGATATGCCTCTATAGTTTTCAGACTGTAACTTGTCCCCTTTTTTGTAGGAACACAGCTACCACCATATCTAATGAGCTCCACTGGAATTTTATCAATGCATGGTACTTATTGGATTTTGATGATGAAACATGTCTCTTCTAGAGTTGGTGGGACCAATGGATGCTCTCCAGGAATATCTTTAAGCTCCAATTTTCTGGAGCTGTGCGGAGGATAAAAGAGTTTCTTGAAATATGATGCCCATTTTTCTATTATCCTGGTTTCATCGGCGATGATGTTGCCAATGACATCACAGCTGAGCGTGCTTTTGAGCTGATAAGCACGTTTCAGGCTTTTCACTGCTCTGTAGGCTTATATTGTGCCGTTGCTCGCGAGACTTACATCGATGCTTCTCAATTGGTCAACATAGTATTTTCTTTCCTTAGCTTCAATTATTTTATTTGCTACTCTACTTTTATAATATACTCTCCTCGTCGTATTTTGCCTACCCTGGTATTGCTTATACGGTTGATTCTTTTCGTTTAACGCATTCTGGCTCTCGTCATCGAACCAATCATTTCTTTTGCGCCGGACTTGATGTTCGATCGCTTGTTCTGCAATGGTCCTAATTGCCTCGTGTTTTCAGCGATGTATATGATGAGATAGGAGCTAGCTTGTTGTCAGGTTCTGCATGATGCCACAGACGCTGTTTAGAGCCTTTGGAGGTCGAATTTTTGTCGAGGGCTATTCTTTCTAGATACTCCTTTGATATAGAAAATCGATAGGTTAATTTAATCAAGTAATGATCTGAGTTACAATTGGCTCCTCAGTATGTACGGACGTCAAGTGTGCTCTCGGCTCAACGTTTTTTGGATCAGAACAGGGTCAG
The DNA here is from genome assembly GCA_963969285.1 of Odontomyia ornata. Classification (NCBI taxonomy): domain Eukaryota; kingdom Metazoa; phylum Arthropoda; class Insecta; order Diptera; family Stratiomyidae; genus Odontomyia; species Odontomyia ornata. Next base: position 126,059,140 of record OZ017738.1, on the reverse strand, counting down.
TCTGATTTTGTATGTTGCCATCTGCTGATCCCCAGTCGAGCACATGACTAGCTTTCTGCTACATATAAAATCAATCAGGCGATCACCATTGCCACTTGTTTCGTTATTGAGACTATATCCTCCATTCATTACCTGATGGGATAGCTCATTGCCAACCTTAGCGATGAAATTACCCAGAATTATTTTTGTGTATACAAATCGCACACAACCGTATATTGATTGGCTTAAAACCAATAACGAGCGATTTGAACTCCCTATCCATAATGAAGGCCAATCCGAATTCTGGGGATCTCATGTCTTGAATCTTGACTGTTTTGTAAAGTCTTTAACAGAACCAGGCAGTTCATTGATCTGACATTGCAGCATCCAATGCTATAGTCCATTTTTTAGTGCGAGGTCGTTGCCTTAGATCCAATCCACTCCAAGGCTCTGTGGAAGGTTTCAAAATAATGTAGGATTTTACAGGGACGTGGAGTTGGCTCATTGCTTAGCTTCCATTCCAACGGCATGATTATTACTTTTAATTCTGTTAACAGGTGCAGAAGACTCAGCTTCACCCTCTTACTATACCATAAAGTAGGTGAATGCAAGTAAGATCTAGTAGCACAGCTGCAAGTTTAGTTGTAGTTATTGGCATTTTTTGACACTATATGTCCCATCATTGGGGAACCGGTAAAACTAATGTGCGACCCCGAGACCATTTATTACCATTTGCTCGTGGGATTTCGTCTGAGGGAACACGGGAGCTAAGGTGCGGGAAACACGGGTATCCATACTCCTTTCTAAACCAGACATGGAACTGTCTATGGCGGAGTTATCCGTATGCACTATCTCCAATATACGAACCAGCGATAATGGTGGATTTGTCTGAAATCTAGTAGTTCCTCAGGCTTTTTTTTGGCGGTGCTCTCAACACGTTAAAATATGTACAATATCAAATTTTCTTCAAGAAAATCAGACATTTGCTAATTGGTCTTAAAGTTGACAAAAGTATAGGCAATTCAAGGTGTTAAGTCAACTTTGATAATTCGTTAATAAATTGTGTATGATATCAGAATTGTGTATTATATCAGATTTCCCTAGGTACCTGAATGAGCATTTCCCTGGGTACCTAAATGTCGTTTTCACTGAACCTTTTTGTCTCTATTTCAAGCATACTCATCATCTAATTCTCTATATTTGGTTAATGTTTTCCAAATCATTGTCTAAATTTCTTGAAAATAAACACGGTAATGTTAAAAAGAATTTTCTAACCTTCTAATAAAATTCCTGTCAAAATTTTAAACCAACACGTTGATGTTATTAAATCAATCCCATAAATGTTTTGAAATAATACAAATTAACATTTAAGTCGTTTATCTGTATATTAGTAGTCAGTGTGTTCAGGGAATTGCGATTAAAACTTAAAATTTTATCTTCAAATAAGACACAATCTTGACTATCTCTTTGGAAAGATTTTGAAATCACGCAAAGGTAAATTGAACTGGAATTCATATTTAAATATCCATCTAATGCTGTAGTCTTTTATATTAATAAGCTTTCTGTTTGCGCCTACTGTGTCTTCCAAATCTTCATTTACACCTTATTAAATTTAATCTCAAAAATATCAACGATGATTTGATGACAAGATTGATTCTTATCTAAATGGACATCTTCCTATTGTATTGTATTATGCCTTGATTTAATTAAGTTGTCCATCAAGATGGCTATTACTGTTCCAGGTGACAACATTAGCCTCCGTAAATTCCAATAATTTCCTTTCCAAAATTGACTTGGCGTACTTAGACAACATCGGATGACCTCACGCACAACACCTTAGCAATTCCGATGTCGTCGATGTAATAAATTTTTGGCCTCACCAGCGTCCTTGTCATAAGACTTTACACCCAGCTGTAAGAATATCTGCAGGATGGCTACATCTAAGTGGCTAGCGGGGATGAATATAAATTTTTCGAGCAATTCTTGTCACGTAGTCCTGTGGGGAAAAACAACTATTCTATCTTCTAAAACTTAACCGAAAAGCAAGCAAATCAGAAATGAATCTATTAAAATGGGTGGTTCGTAATGGTGGACGAGTGTACGGGATTCAGGATATCACTAAGAGCTTACGGGCTACCATCAGTGCGGCGGGGATTATTCTAGGTCAGGTTCGAAGGTTCCAGACAATTTGGCGACAAAATAAATTGCTTAAATGCTAAGAGTAATCTAATGAAAATCATCTCATTTCCATGCAAAAATTGTGCTATTGAGGCAATTTCCTTGCTTTCACTAATTCAAAGTTATCTGTTTGGAATTTTCTTAATTGGCTAAAACCCGATGAATTCACCGCATAAATAATTTCAACAATTGCCAAAATCGTTCTTAATTATTCTTTTGACAAAATCAAATGAAATGCACATAGATGGGATCATATTAAACGTTAATACTTCCTTCCACAGAGGTTTTGACTCAAAAAATTTTTGAAATAAAAATTTCACTTTAAAAATCTGGATTGTTTCTACCACCAAAAATACACACAGTATATACAATACATATTTCAATTTCGTTATTGAGTTTTTAAGCTCTTATTTTGTGAAAACTGATCCATCACGCCCTCTATTCCGTTATTTATTTATTAAGTGAACGGAATAAACTAAAACGTCTCAAAATTAAACCAAATGTACACTTGCAATTCATTTCGTTGGGATTTGTCAAATACTTGAAATCAAAGTCCATCAGTCGACAAACCGGTGCAATTATAGAGTATTTAGTAATCATATACATACAATCTTGAGTTGTCAACTAAAGCAACTTTAAATTCAAACAAGTTGAATTGGCAGGATAGTGCTTCTACCAGAAGGGTTTTGGAAAACAATTAGTAAATCAAACAATATATTCTGCATATCAAAACTTGACTAATATTAAGAACCCATAAATTGAGTTTTGAGAAATTTAAGGGTCCTATTTTGATTTTATAGGCAAAAATGTAAAATTTAAAAAAGTTGATTGAATTTCAGCTTCTGAGGTATTTTTTGCCCTTGTAGTTCTAAAGTCTAACCTCTGTGAATTTTTTTCAGATCTTTCGGGTCAAAGGTGTCCAATCGCGAGGGGTGACATACAATTTTCGTACGTTTCTCCTTCCTCTGCACCCCTCGAAGCTAAACTTGTCATTTTAAGACATGTTTTGAAAGTTTTCATTAAGACCTTTCATTTGATACCCATATTGCCTACATGTGATGGAATTTTTTTTTCAGGGTCTACTCGTATATGGGGAGACGTCCTTTAAACACCTTATAAATTTCTTTTTTAAGTTAAACTTCGAAGAGGGCGTCACTTTGTATCTACCTACAAAATCATATGTTCCTTGCTTATTAGTTTGCGAGAAAAAGTGGTGTGATACACGGACGGGCAGATAGGACGCGATTATAATGCTCCGAGTACACATGGGATCAATTTGGCCTCAGACGCTACCTTGACCGATTGCAGCGCCAAGGCCTGTGGGAGAGTGGGGGTATTATGGTCTTCTAAGAATATTTTCGTGTCTTGACTATAAGTTTACATAGTTTGTTTACCTTTTGAAGACGTTAGTTATTGTTGAGAAACCTTTGAAATCAGCTTGGGGTCAATTTGATCCCATTGTGTACTCAACGTCAATTTTGAGGTAAGAATTGTATTTTTTTTACTTTATAAATGGATAGATTAATTCAAAGAGACAAAAATAAGTTTGAAAGTATTTTTATTTTTTTTAAGCAATATGGAATATAATCTGCGATCTAGTGTGCGTGATCGTTTGTTGGCTGAAGACAGCGGTGATGATTTTGGCGGCAGTGGTTCCTCCGAAGACGACCACGTCTCTGAGCAATCAGTATCCGATTATGAACTTTCTGAATGTTTAGAAAATGATGATGTGGAGAATGCAATTCTTAGTGAACGCCTTTTACAACAGCGTGAAAATTAAGCCGCACGAGGGAGACCAACATCAACATTGATCAGTAAAAATAAGACAAAGTGGAAAATGGGAGCTCGTGAAAGATTATCAGGTTTGAATATATAAATACGCAAAATAAATAGGGCTCATTTTTCCTTTATTTTGTTATATCTTGAGAGTTTCCACGTAAATTTTTAGCCAAAAATATTATAAATTGAAAAAGTTACGTTTTTTTATGTAAAAATTCTTATTTTCGTTTTTTCAGGTTGTTCGTGAATTTTTTTAGGTGGGTTAAGGACATTCAAGGCCTCTCTAATGTATGGGAATTACTAAAAGAGCTTTCAAACTATTTCTGAAAATTGTTTCAAACTAATATTTTTAGTGGGGGCGATACTGTATACGTTCAAAGAAGGTTGGGGTAAAATTGACACCATATGTACTCGATGATCAAAAAAATAGTAGTGTACTTGGAGGGTTAAGTATGGTTTTGTAAAATAATTTTACAAAACCCTTTTACTTTCAGCGATAGAGTTCTTTCAGCTAGGGACTTCGGACCCGGCTTGCCATCGGAGACGGTTGTAGGAGGCACCACTCGTTTATCCCCTGGTCGACAGAAGCCGCCAAGCAAGAAACACGGCTGCCGAACACCCCTCGCACAGCTGAAAATAAGTAAGAATTAGTCAAAGGCGGGGCGAACACTTTGCACTCTTTTGCCGGTATCAGTTTATCCTCTGTAAGTCGCACTGGAAATCCGAGCTCAAATCTGAAAACCCACCTGAGCCAGGTATATAGTCCACTCCTGAATAAATATTTTTTTTAATAAAATCCACGATTTCAAATAAAGAACACCATTCGTAAATTAACATGGGAATTTTAGTCAACCTTGCCTTACGTTTTCTTTGTGAAAATAAGATGTGAATTCTAGTTCTCTACCAAAAGCTTGATATAAATACAAATCTTTAACTTCAGTGTGCTACTTGGTGAAGTTCTACCGCCAATTTTCCCTGTCTCTGATGTTAATTACTTTGCTGTCGCTGTTGTATAGTACGTCTCTCTGTTGCTGATGTAATTTCTTCCTTCGTTGAACTCCAGAATAAATTTCTTGTTGCTATTCGCACTCGGTCCTTAGCCGTCGATCCTTGTCCACCAAAGGAGACCCGTTCTTTGTCTCCAGGTGTCTCATCAGCTCGGTTTCAACCGGCGAGCCGTTAATTTTTCTTTCGAGGTGATTCGACGTTCAATTGCGGTGCTGGCTTGCATCAGCGATTCCTCAACTGGTGTTTATCAGGCAATTGAAATCCAAATCAGGTGTAAATGCCAAAACAACTCAAATTCTGTCAGTATTGTGTTGAGCATTCGTAAATTTTTATTTATTTATTTTTCGAAGATACAATCATTCTCGTACAGAGAATATAATTTAGCTCGTAAGTATTCATACACCGGATAAGTAATTGCAATATTTTAAAAGTTTTTGTTTTCTGATCGTTCCTTCTTCGTTGGTTTAGCACGAAGGAAATTTTATATCGTACTTACAGTTGAATCATCTTTGCCACGCTCAAAATCATTGCCTTGAATTTCTACTTCTATCCATTCATTTTCAAATACCATGAGGTCACAAAGTGGTAGCGAGTCCTCTTTAGAAGTATCTTGAATTGCAATAAAATATAAATAAAATCCTGGTATGATAGTTTTATCCCGATTTCCTGATGCGTGGCAAATCATACGCTCTTTTCTCATTGTTTTCAAAATATCTAACGGTTCACACCAACCTAAACGATTTTTCAGCGAATTTAATGCATTCTATGATATGAATGTACATGCTGGTAAGCTTTGAGTTGGTGTTATGAATCCTACACCAGTGATTGGATGTTTCATCGCATCAAAAATTCCAGCAATGTTGCATTTGATTTCAACTTTATTTCTCCGAGGAATGTTTTATACAAATCATCATTCCTGTAGCCTCTGTTGCTGGCGAAACTCGTCCTCATTCTAGTGCTCTCGATCCGAGTCGTGTAATAACACTTGATGAATTATAAGAACGCGCTTCGTTTATTCTAGGCATTACATGCTGATTTGGAGGTTGTCTGGATACAACTCTGGTACTATGACGCCATTTTGTCAGAGGCAATTGTTGTGTTGTCAGGTTTCCCATGCATATAGAAAGCCTTGCCTTTTTAAACTGGAACCGTTTTATTTTATTCAAATATGTTTCAATTAATCAATTTGTTGCTCGGGTTTAACATCCTTATGTTAATATTTTGTGAAAAATTCATCCAATCGATTGCAACTATTTCTTTGACAGTCCACTTGGTTGTATCATTTTCAACAAAAAGCTTTTTTTTTTCTTCTGCCCACCACAACACGGTGTTTGAAGTGAACTGGTACTACCTTTATCTTTCAACACAATCAATTGAAATCCTTGTGCCAAACGTGCTGAAAAAATTTCCTTAAACACTTCATTAGTAGTTAGTGGCTTCCGATACACAGCTCGGATGTTGGCATAATCCCAATTTACATCATGCGGCAAAAGAGTATAATCTGGCACCACATAATCATTATGCAATGAAAGTATGTCAGCAAAGTAATCCGTTGTAATTGGAAGACATACGGGGATGGTTAACGATTTCTAACAGATACACGTGCTCTACAGGAATTTCAACATATTCAACCATTTCTTACTGCCTTATGTATGCATTATCAATTATCAGTGGACTCCATCCATTCAGATTCTACTCTTAATATATTCCCTAATTAATTACCAAATTTTATTCAATTATCTTTCTTTTTGTTTAATGTAATCATTTGATTCTTTTTTGTTTTTGTTTATTTTTACTTGAGCATTTTATTTTAAAATTTATAATCTTGGCTCAGGCGGTATCTTAATGACCGCGTGGAAGCGTGCAAAGGCTATCCGTGACAACCCTACAAAGAAAAATTATTTAAATCCATCTTATTATTTAGTAAAAAAATTTTTAAATTTTTTATCTATTAATTTCTAACGAATTCAACGTGTTTAACCAAAAACCTTTTTCATCATTGTATAATAACTTAGCTTCATCGTTAAAAGTATGACCCTCATTCTGCAAATATTTTGCGTAACTTGATTTCCCATCCATGTTAAGAGATATTGTTAATACATATGCTCCTGAAAAAACCACCCCAGCTGGCCTAATTGCTTTTCTTTTATTATATTTAATGTACTTGCCTACAAAACTATTATTTTTAACAGTGACGTTAATGTAGTCAACCATTTTGCTTGTTTACCGCAGGCAATTGCTCTTGTATCTCGGAAAGCCGTCGGGTCTCAAACTTTTTGAATCAGAGGCGTTTCGTTTCTTTTGAGTCATCTTCAGTATCCAAAGGATACGTGAAAATAAATTACTTTATAAAATAATTTCCTTCCATGTATCCTTTAGACACTGAAAATGACACAAGCAAGTCGAAACCCATCTGTGATTTAAAAACAGCAAGGCCCTACGGCTTTTTGAGATACAAAGGCATTTACCTGCAATTATCAAACAAGCAAAGTAATTGACTGCATTAACATGCTCACAATTTGAAACCAAAAAGATTTAAAATCTTTTTGGAAATGCTGCCTATATAAGTAAGTAGTTAAATGTTTGGGGACCCTTATTTAAATCTAAAGGATACATCAATTTTAGTGCTAGCTTCGGAATCCATTGTCAACCGTCATTTAATTATATTTCTTCTTCTTCATCGTAGCGCTACAATGAAATTTTCAAAATTGCTTAAGTTAGGCATGCCTAATTAGGCCAACTCAAATGATAGTTCTACGAACATTCGTCAAAAATGGTAGTTGTAAGAACATTCGTCAAAAACGATAGTTTTACAAGCATTCGTCAAAAATGATAGTTCGGCGAAAGTTTTATGAGCTGTGAAAGGCTTGACTAAAAAATTCCTAAATTTGGCCAGTGATGGGGCTTGCTTAAACAGTTCCTAAACAGGAAATTTCTTGTTGTGTAGAATCGGATCAAAATAAAACTATTTAGTAATAAATTACAATTATTCGTAGAAGATGAGAATGCATAGCTTTAAATACTTTTAAGTTCAGATGTGATGAGGAGTTGATGACTTTTTCCCAAATTAGGCATGCCCAATGGGGTCCTAATACGGCAGGCCTAAATTAAATCAAAACATTTCACTGCATATAAGTTGTAGATACTCCAACTATCTCTAAGCGAAGGCCCAAGAGGAGCTGTAGTGCTACAAAGAAGAAGAAGAAGTTGTACCAGAGTCGTTTTGTTGAGGCTATATATTGTATATAGGCTCAACGTAAATGTGAATTTTCTTAAAAAACGTGAAAACTTCTGTTTTGCAAAGTGCAGAGAATGGCAAGTATAATCAACAAATTTATATGATTTGTGTTGATTTTGCCAAGAAAGTTGTATCTGTTTAGGAATTGTTTAGGCAAACCTCATCACTGCGTAAATTAGGAAGTTTTCAGGCAAGCGGCATCTCTACCTAAATTAGGAGCTACTTAGGCAAGCCCAAACACTACTCAAATTAGAAAATGCTTAGGCAAGCTCCATCAAACCCTAAAGTAAGAACTGTTTAGGCGATCCTCATTGCGACCTAGTTCAGGCAGTGCTGGGGTGATGCATTACATTCTGCATTAGAGCCTAATGACTGCCCAAATTGAATTTCTAGTTGGTAAGACGTTGTGTTTAGAAATGGATGAGGTAGCGCTTTACGTTCAGCATTAGGGCCTATTAAAGTTTTCCTAAATAAATTTGTAAACTGCGCAAGTTCAGGAGTGCCTAATTAGGCTCGTAATAGGCATGCCTAAATTGACAAAAATAAAAAACCGTTAATCTCACTTTAAACTGCAAAATTTTCATTTGATCATTTTGGTAGTTCTCCACGTTACACTAAAATGCGAAATTTTCAAAATTGCTTAAATTAGGCCCACATAAAGTATGCCCTATTAGCCCGCGTTAGGCATACCTAGCGCAAGCAAGCCCCACAGTTTCCGCATTACACTCTTATGCCCGCGTAGGCATGCCTAAAATGATTTCTACTCGGATTACAATTCTAATGAGAGCAGAGTGATAGCAACATGTGTAGATATGCAAAAAATTAGATTTCAAAGCGTCGAAAGAACGTACAGTGGCTGTTAGTAGCATTTGAAAGGTTCTGTCATTTAAAGTCCTTACGGGCCATAGCACCTACGTTTTCACGGTAACCATCAGCGTACCAAGAGTGACTGGCTGTGACAAGTAGTATAAAGAAAAGGAAAGAATTCAAAAGTAGACAATTTTTCACAATACGGGCGATCCACATTATTTTATTTTGCTAAAAACGGACCGGAATTCAGTATCTTACGGTGAGAAAAGTATGGGCAAACAAAAAATTGCATTTTATACATTTTTATTAAAATTTGTGGAATAATGTTGAACATAAGTTTATTATATTATAAAACCTTTAAAGTCTGCACCCAAACGGTTTTTTAACCTAAAATTGCCAATTCTATAAACCTTACTAAAAGAATAGTATATAGACATGCAATTGTTACTTTTATGAAAGTTTATTTAAAAAATTTTCAAGAGTTGCTGCAGAGTTAAAAATTTGAAACATTGTAGAAACTGGAATATACCCGATTTTTATTGGTGGATAGAGGGAGAGGTGGTGGATAGAGGGAGAGGTGGTGGATAGAGGGAGAGGTGGTGGTTAGAGGGAGAGTATCCTAACTGACTAGCCAGAGGGTTTGTGGGAAACGAAATTCTACTCGTATACCTAAACTGACTGAGCTGAAGCGCTGACAGTGTTCCTTAGTATTTACTTGTCATGATATCAGGACAACCACCTTGGGTTGGATTGCATAAAGGACAACGACTATCACAACGTATAAATAACTATTCTTTTGAAACTTGAAATGTTGAACTATTGAAGAGGCCGGCTGCATTGCGAAAATTTCAGCAGGTGATAAAAAACAAATCAATATCCTCGCAGTGCAAGAAATCAGAGGGTATGGTGAAAACGTATTTGACATGGAAACGCACACTTTATTCAAAAGCTGAAAATCTCAAGTAAGGCATGAGTTCAGAGTAGCTTTCATTATTGACAGCACATTGAAACAAACTATCACCGACTTCGCATCAAGACCAAATTCTTTAATGTCTGGCTGGTCAACTATAACGCACGCGTCGAAGCCTAACAAGAGGCAATCAAGGACAAATTTTACAACACCAAGGAATGCACTATCGATGGATTGCCGTTAAATTACATTAAAATTGTTATGGGTGACTTCAATGTAAAAATCGAATGAGAAACAGCACATAGAGGAACAACCGGAAGGCACAGCGTCCATGCAGAGACTAGCGACAACGGACAACGTCTAATTGACCTCACTACTAAAGGGTGGCCCAACTATAATGCACGATGTTAATTGTGAGTCACACCTTAACGTCAAGTTTTTTGCCCAACTTAATTTGACGTTTCTTTGTTTCAGTATTTGACAACTTCAATCATGGAGAGGTACACAATTGAGCAACGGGTTAAGGTTGTTGAAGCCTTTTAAAAAATGGGCGTTCAAATCAAAATACATTTCGTGCAGTTCGTGATTTTTTGGTCAGCATAGTCCACCAAACGTGTCCACAATTGGGAGAATCGTGCGCGAATTTCAGCAAACCGGGTGTGTAGGAAATGTGAAATTACCTGTGCATGCTCGCCCAGTGCGTTCTGTGGAAGACATTGCTGTTGTTCGCGATAGTGTGTCAGAAGAGCCGTCAACTTCGGCCCGACAAATGAACATCTCACGAACATCACTGATTCAAATTTTGAATAAGGATTTGAATTTAAATGCTTACAAGGCTCAACTGACTCAAGAGCTGAAGCCTACTGACCATTTCAAGCGTCGGTAATACGCTGAACGGTTGGTTGAACAGACAGAAGGGAATGGTGACTTTATAAAGATAAGCATCTTCAGCGACGAAGCACACTTTCACCTCAATGGATCCATTAACATCCACGAGTGATTGTTGAAAAGCCGATGCATCCAAAAAGAGTGACTGTTTGGTGCGGCTTATGGACTGGCGGCGTCTTCGGGCCGTACTTCTTCGAAAATGTGGACCACCAAGCGGAGATGGTAACGGACCTCTGGTGGCCAGAAATTGAGGTTATGGACCTGGACAATATGTAGTTTCAATAGGATGCTACCACTTGCCACACAGCCAAGGAAAAAATGGGTCTGTTGCGCAAGAAAGTCAATAGCCGTGTTATCTCACGTTATGGCATGTTAATTGGCCGCCACAATCATGTGATTTGACACCGTTGGACTTCTTTCACTGGGCGCATTCAAAAGGAAAAGTAAATGTCAATAAGCCAGAAATAACTCAACAGCTAGCAGATGAGATAATTTAGCGAATTAACTACACTGAATCTCAATTATGTCTCAGAGTCATTGAAAATATGGACCATCGGATAGAAGTATGCCACTGTAGATGTGGCAGGTATTTTGGTGATATTTTATTTTATACATAATTGTCATAGATCTTTCTGTTATAGTAAAAAATATTAACATAATTCTCTGAAAACTTTGTGTTTTATTTACAATAAGCCTCGTGCGTTTAAGTTGGATCACCCTTTAGGATAGGCTTCAAAGTAAACTCGATACACTTCCTGCATTGACACATCCATGGGGGAACGTGTATAATCCTAGATAGTCCTGCATCCAACCAGATCAATCAGGTTCTCATACGGTAATGGGCGGCCACCAGCATTTTTGACGCACGCTCGTTCTGTAGCGCTGTCTGTTTTTCGCACCACTGCTTTATAAGGTACAAGTTCCGAAACCGCATCTCCAAGAGCTGTAAATAAGGACATACATACTAAATGATAGCCCAGTAACGTATGCATACATGTAAGCACTGAGAAATTGCATAAACATATCCTCGCGGGCAGAAGAAAGTAATGATGACATCAAAACTATGTAGAAGACAGTCAAGGATGAGTTAACAGCAGCGACTAAAGAGGTCTTGGGGCACCAGCTAAAGGAAAAAAAAAATGACTGAAACGACGAAGGACGCAAGGAAGTGTTTGAGAAAAGTAACCAAGCATAAGAATTATACATCCAGCGAACAACCTGGGGCCAAAGAAAAACAATGTTAAAATCTCCGACGGCAAGCTTAAATAATGTGCCGAAGAAGGACATGACTGACCATTTACACTAAGATCCAACAGATAACTGAAAAATAAAGTCAGATCAACGTATGTCTCTATTATACAACTAAGACATGGCTTCAATCCATTAATAAAACTTTTTAAAAGTGTACAAAGGGCAATGATTAGCATACTAATCAAAATTAAAAACAGATGGCAGTAATTTTTCCTAAAGCTATTCATAGCTTCCCTAAAAACTACTAAGACTGCGAACATTCTAGAAGCAGAGCAAGAGGTCTCAGTTTTATCATTAGCTACGTACAAAGTACAGGCAGAATGGTGGGACCTCAGAAAAAAGGCTTCTGGTATAGATAGAATACCAGCAGAACTGCTCCAGAGTAGGGATCCCCATCTAATTAACCATCCGCATTGACTAATAGGCATTTAGAGGAGCAGTTACCAGAGAACTGGTGAAGGAATATAAAAAGGGAAGAAGTTAAGGTTAGTTAATTATAGAGGTATTACTCTACTGTGTACGTCTTTCAAAGTGCTCTCCAAAATCATAGAAAGAAAATTAAAGCCGCACTGTGTAGGTTCAGTATCAGGGAGACTTTTGAAGGGGACCTTCTATACTGGACCAAATATTCTCAGTTAAGTAGGTACTTAAAAAGTGCTCGGGACATAACATTGATATGCACCAACTCTTTGTAGACTTCAAGCAAGCATACGACACTGTCGAAAGAAATCAGTGTACAAGATAATGCTTGATTTTGGAGTGTCAATAAAACTAACCTGCATAGTCAAGCTCACGTCTAGGTAAACGGTGAACTAACGAAAAGATTTATAATAGAATCAGGCTTAAAACACAGCAATAACACAATTTACTCAATATTCTCATTTAAAATGGTTACCTCATTATTATACAAATACAGATGGCACTCGTTGAATAGTTTCTCAAAGATAATCATGATGTACATCGTTCCTGAGGTTTACATCAAAATTTTTAGAAAACCGTTATGTCTGAGTCGATGGAAAGCGCATATGTTCCATAGTCCCGTAATGCTGTTGTTATAGAGGAAAGTTGAAACCACCATTACTCCTTTAAATACTTTTCGATCCTTCTGAAATTTTCAAAATTGTTGAGTCTTACAAATAAATATCTGAGTGTTAAGTGTTTAAGGGTACCCTCATATTTTACTCATGAAAATCTAAAACTGATAAATCAAAATATTACTCTAAACATTTGGCAAATTTTGACTGATACGTTTTATTTGATATCCTAATCAACTGTTTGGTGAAAATAATTAAGGGATCAAATCCTTATGTGGGAAGACCCCTGTTAAAATCCTTCGAAGACCCCTGTTAAAATCGTACTTGATTGCCTATGACATGGGCCATGTCATAGACAATCAGGTATACCGATTTTATCGTTATTTATACCTTATAATCAGCATAAATGATTGTGAACTTAGGTCTTAGTATAAGATATAGTTTTTTTATGCTCAATCCACTTTTAACCCTTGCACTATGACCCCTTGAATACTACACACCTTCAGTTTCCAATAGATTGTTCCTTTTATTAAATAGAATCTCGCTTATTTTACTGATTTTGAGGGACTGTTCTGCAATAACCACGGATTGTTTTTTGATAATTTTTGTCATGCCCTCCATTGATTCTTTTAATTCTGCAATTTTAAATTGGTTTGTTATCGTTACCTGTGAGCTGATGAGCACAGCAAAGTTAGAAAAAAATTATTCTTCCTGGTATATGTGATTATGTTCTGAAAAAAGTACTATATTAATGCGACACATTTATATATAACTTTATACCAATGCTAACCTGTTCCTTTTGCTGGTTCGCGATAGGTTATTTACTTTATTCCAAATATTCCCTTAAGTTTTCTATATTTCATTTTAAGTTATTTACTTTAGTTTTTGCTTTACTTTAAACTAATAAAGTCTATTTTCTTTTTAATGTTATGTCTTTGATGAAGATTTGGCAAAAGTCTATATTTCTGCTGGCTTAAGGAAATGGGAAAATATTTCTTGTTGTTAATATCTAAATGAAAAACTTTTTCTTTGTCTGAAAGACCATTGACTTGAATAATTCCAAATTGCAATGAATATATAAGAACACAGGTGCAATATTTAGGAGCTTTTTGCCAACTATACAGTGTTTGTTATGCTTTATTCCTAATTACATGATTTGTATTGGATTTACATTTATACAACAAAAATAATTTGGCCATTTAACTGACAAATATATTTATATGAACTTTAAAGAAATTAATGATTTGTCAATTAAATTTTCTTTTGATTGGAAGCAAGCTTGAATTGGAATTTTATTAATTTTATGGTTCAATTGCATTAAAATGTGCTGCGGCTTTTTTATCTTTCGCTTAATTATTTGTAAGAAGTTCTCAAAACAATAGCTATCAGATAACCCAATTTCCTCAACTGATTTAACTATTCATTGAATTAATTAAATTTACAAGAAACACTATCGTTTCCATAAAACTTGGGAAATTTTTTTACAAAACAATTGAACATTTTGTGTACAACTTGAACATTAGTTTTAAGTCAATCTGCATCAAGACAAATGCGATAAGCACAACAAAGCAGCAGATAATGTTCATGAAGCTTCTTTTTAATAATGCCTTTAAAAATTACGACTCTGGTGTACAAAATCAATTGGCGGAATTCTGTTCCTTTCCATCTTGAAAGTTCCTCGAAACTCCTTGGCCTCCTACCTTTAGGAACAGACTTTATAAGCCACAGTAATTCCACCGAAAGTCTCGCTTTTGCCTCTTTCGTGATGCTGAAAGTTTTCACTATTGTACCATTAATTAATTTGTTTATTATTGTTTTGCTTACACCAAGATCAATTAAGTGTAGAGATTGTGCGGAAATTGTGTGATTAACTTTATTCCATGGCCTTCGAGCTCATTTTTTTAATCTTTGTACCATGAGCTATGGTGGTCTATATCCTCACGATGCAAGAAGCTTTCGTAGATGCCCAATCAATATTGAATAAACCATTCGTCTGCCTATTCGAGTTCCCACCTGATTACAAAATGGGCAACCATGATATGAGTTATGGGCCATTATTGATGTCATAAATGCTCTTGCAAGAGTATCACAAATAAACTCTCTAATTACCAAGTTGCTTTTTCGATTTTGAATGTCAGTTCCGTTGTTCTCTACGTCCTTCAACTCCAATATGATGCTTTTCAAAAATTTGTCAACACTTTCTGGCTTCGTTCCATCAACAAAACACCCAATCATAACGGACGGAGATAATTATGATTACAGAGTGCACCCAAGATAGGCCACAATTGCATATTAGAGCTTTTGTAAGGTGGCAGACATTAACAATATTTAAGTTGCTGTATTTTTGATCATCTTTGCAATGCCAAAGTAGATATAGCTACCAGTATTAGCATCTGTTATTTTACACTATTTTGTTTATTTCTAATAGCCTCTATACCAAAAAAGGTAGGTCTAAGCCAGCACTTTTCGAAATAGTTAATAATTTATTCCCACTATTATGCCGAATTTTTCGGCTACCGTTCAATTTTCCAAATTTTCCTTCAAAGTACTTTCCGTTTCTCTACTGAAATTATTTGAATTTTCATTACTATCCCTTGTGTCAATATTTTCATTTATAAAATTATAACGATTTAAACCAAAGTTAAGAAATTCTTCGTGGTTCTCATCGTCACGCTCGGAAAGGCTAGCCATTTATAGCGGCGTTTGGAATAACCAAAAGTATTCTTGGCCATACACTTTGAGCGACTACACATGAAATGCGGTCTTTAACAACTTACCTTTTCCTAAAATTTTTTTCCGAATTGACAAAACTCCATTTAGTTCTAAGACACTTCACAATTAACTCCACTGGCAAAAATTTTATTTAAATTTATTTTTAATTCGTTGCAATGATGCTTACCATTTCACTACTTGATGCAGACTCATATAGAAATACTGATGATAAACGAAATATTTCAAAAACAACATTGCATAAAATAGGTAGAAATGCTACAAAACAACTCTAAACCTTATGATAAGCGTTAAGACAGGCTTAAAATAATCATTAACTAAGACTTGACATGGTATACTACTGTGTCCAAAAAGTAAGTTGACATTTGAATTTAAATTGCGTACGTCGAAGGATTTGTAGAATTATTTTTTTATGTTGGTAGTACTGTCAGTGACATCTATGTCAAATTTACATGTCAAAATATTCATTAGTGTTTGAGATACGCGTCGTTTTGTTAACTGCTTAAAGTCAGTTTTTCGTTTTTTGCGATGTCGAAATTTGTTGAATTTGCATTAAATTTTGTTTGCGGAATCAATTCTCTGCTGCAAATACGTTGAAGATGATGCAGAAAGCCTTTTGTGATGCGACTATGTCTAAAAAAAATGTTTACCAGTGGTATAGTGAGTTCCAAGCCGGCCGTGAACGTGTCGAAGACAAAGAGCATCCTGGGCGACCATCAACCTCTTCTCTTCTTCGATTATCGTGGTGTTGTACATTATGAATTCCTTCCGCTAGGCCAAACAGTCAACAGAGAATATTATTTGAACGTTATGCGTCGTTTGCGTAACGCTATCCACCTAAAAAGGCCGGTATTGTGGAAAGACTATTCTTGGTTTTTACACCTCGATAATGCACCATCCCATACTGCACCCGTAATTCGTGATCTGTTCGCCAAAAACTCAACCCATATCGTTCCGCAACCACCGTATTTACCTGATCTGGCACCGTGCGACTTCTGGCTGTTCAGCAAGATCAAAAGACCGCTTCCGGGACACCGTTTTGATACGATAGAGGAGATTCAAGCCGCAGCGAAGACGAAACTGAAGGCCATCCCGGAAACGACGCGTATACTAATGAATATTTTGACATGTAAATTTGACATAGATGTCACTGACAGTACTACGAACCTAAAAAAATTTCTCCAAATCCTTCGACACGCGCAGTTTAAATTCAAATGTCACCTTATTTTTTGGTCACAGTAGTACATCATCCAATTTTCTGCTGGGAAGGGTTTTGAGCTGCTTACACGATTTGAAAATAAAGGGTGATTCATAACAAGTGTACACATGTAAATGAGCCTTAACTCTTATTTATCCCCGATTTCAGGTCCATATATTGACAGATTCTGACAGTTTGGTCTTTTAAAATTCTAACCATGGCGTCATACACATCAGCCGAACGTTTTATTATTGTTAAAACTTTTTACAAAAATAATTAATCGCCAGTGCAAACATTTCGCGCTCTACGTGAATTTTTTGGTCCACATATTCGACCAAGTTCGCGGGTTGTTTCAAGAATTGTGAAGAATTTCGAGGAGAATCATACGCTCACAGTCCGCTCACCTGAAAAATTCAAGCTGTAAGCCGTCATGTTCGTGAGAACTCGAAAGTGTATTTGCGTCGTCAATCACAGCAGTTAAATGTTTCTTATCCAAGTTTGCAACGAATTTTAACTCGCAATTTGAAACTTCATGCATACAAAATCAAGTTAACCCAACATCTGACGCCATTGGATCATGAGATGAGACGACATTTCATCGATTGGAACCTTCAACAGCTGGAGGAAAATGGGAATTTTTCTCAATCATTGATCTTCAGCGATGAGGTACATTTTCATTTGGGTGGGTATGTGAATAAACAAAACGGTCGTTATTGGAGCGATACAAACCCAATGGAAATTCAACAAGCAACCCAGTATCCCGAAAAAGTCACTGTTTGGTGTGGTTTTTGGTGGGGTGGAGTCATTGGTCCGTATTTCTTTGAAAAGGATGAGGGCAATGCGGTAACCGTGCGGTATCCAAGCATGTTGGAAAATTTTTTTTTGGCCAGAATTGGTTGAAATGGATTTGAGAGACATTTGGTTTCAACAAGATGGCGCTACATGCCATACATCACGCGAAACAATCGATTTATTGAAGACCAAGTTTGAAAATCGAATAATTTCACGAAATGGACTCATAAATTGGCCGGCGACGTCGTGTGATTTGACTTCTTGGACTTCTTCCTTTGGAGATTTCTGAAAGGTCCTGTTTGCGCTGATGTTTCCTAGACTACTGAAGCATTTAAAACAATATCCGAGCCAACATACGCCCTAATAACGCCGCAAATGTGCGAAAATGCCATCGAAAGTTACAATCATCGTTTGATAATCTGTAAAGCAGCACGAGGTGCACATATGCCCAAAGTAATGTTTTATATTTAATTGTAAGGGACCAAATTTTCATAATAAATAAACATTACAGCTCAACCTTCACAAAAACTATGTTTTTTCACAAAAATGTGTACACTTGTTATGAATCGCCCTTTAATAGCTTCTCTAGCTCCTGACAGAATTTGCTGTGACGCACTGACGAACAGACGGGCGGATGGATTAACGAACAAATGGATACCGATATTAACAATATATTGAAAGGATTTTTTTAAACATCCTAATAGTGGCGGGGAAAATCAACGCTAAATTTGGAAGAGTACACTTTTTTGAAGATAATTGTTCTTTCTCGTTATTAAATTGACATTCCGTTGTCATGAAATATAATATAACCTAAAGTAAGTCCAACAGTTTGCTGAAAATAGGGTTTAAATCCCTATCCGGCTTGAAAAGTAACGAGTTTTTATGCGATATATCAAAAGCTGGAATTTTCTGACCATTTTCATCAGTGTTGATATCTGTATAGCCTATAAATGAATTTCCACCAAAAACTGAAAAATTATATTCCAATATGTTGCCTATCGTAAACTGAATGCCATATGCGAATCTATTCCTCGGGAAGAGAAATCCCTACCAAAGTTAAAAATTTGAGCTCTATCTAAAAGATTCTATCCTTCAATTCAATTCACATTACACATCCATCTTTTTGGCAGAAAAACTATTCTTTCACCTATCCTATGGAAGTCGGTGTTATTCCCAAAGTATAACCTTCTGTTGTCATTAATGTTCAAAATATGATCTCCCAAGCAAAATATTTATTGGTGAAGTAAGTGCTTAACAGCAAAAGGTCGCCCGTTTGTAGCACTTGTCGTCGCCGGTAATGGCACTGTGTTCACAGGTTACTATAGCCATAAAATAAATAAATCAGCCGAGAGCTTACGGAATGATACTACCTAAGATTCCTTCCGTATCCATATTTTTCGCTGAATGGAAGTCAACTGCCTGGGAATGAATCCTAATAAAGTTCGTTACACCAACCTTTCTAAAGACTTGATCAACTCAACGACCTTCCAACAGAAATGGTTGTCTCATGGCAAGTTCTAGCGGGGAACATCCTAAATTTGGTATAAAATGACACGCCGAAGCTAGATAAAGATGTAAGGAATGGATCTACGAAGACAGATGATTTTATCTAACTGCTAATTGATTCCACGTGACAATGTCCTAGACATATATTTTACGACCGTTTAAGTATATGCTAGAGTGGTCGTTACGGCAAGCACCCGAATCATGGTGAAAGCCATAATGTAGCTCCTTGGAGTTCATAAAAAGGTAATATGGTTGTAGCACGCAGCAAAGAGTGTCGTTCAAGAAGAAAAATCGATATGATTGAAAAGGGAATTGTAAATCCGGTGGTTCCTCTGTGCCTTTACTTTTCACCCCAAACCAGCACCAAGTCATACGTAAAGCATGAAAATATTTTTTTATCCCCCGAAGAAAAAAGAACTTCATCATCAAGTCTGAGTCCTAGTCATTCCCATAATCTCTTGCTCTGTGTTCCAATATTGAAAATTTCGCTTGAGATTTTTACCCCAACGAAAAGTAAGAAACGCAAACGGTATATCCTTTCTTTCATCTCCATTCCACTTTGCAGACAAATGCTCTTGGAATCTTTATTTAATAAAGACGTAGCATAAGGCTTGGCCTCAATACATAGGAGAATTAAGAGAAGCATTTTTTTCAACGTCCTTTTGGCATTTTGTTTTCAATTGACTTTCGCCAAAAACAGCGGAACGACGATTCAGTCATCCGCGAAATTATGTTTTCCGGGACGCTTGTCCGGGAAATATTATCAGGGAATACACAACAACGACGGGGAGCGGCAGTTCCTTTGGAGTCGATTGTTTTTTTACTTGACTTACTCAATTTCCAGTGGTGTGATGAAGGTTAGGGAGATAATGCTCAACCGGTATTCATGGACGAGAAAGTAAGTTAATATGTTTGGGAAGCAAAATGATATAGCCCAACTGTTTGGATGTGATGAAAAAACATTGATTTTATAGTCTAGGTCATCATGTTTCGAGTAAGGAATCAGTGTTCTGCGCTAAATATAACGATTTGGTAGGAGTTTATTTCAGTATTCACGGATATTGTTCAAAACGTTTAGACTTATGTAGATAAGCTATTGATCACCGAGTATGTATGGCACGTACGAGTAGATATTTTTTATTGCATACTGGCATATAAATTTTGATTGGCAAAATATAACTAAGTTAAACGGAATGAAGATATCATGCAAACTTGGCCGTTTTTGTTACCATTACTGTTGTTAGGAAGAATTCTCTATAAATATAGAATAAAACGTGTAAAAATTCTTTGTGTTATGTTGATAGATTTATTATTAATTAATAACTGAGAAATGATTTGATTTTAGTTAGCGTGGGTTTCTTTTTTAAGGTTATTGTAAAATAATTAAACAATACCCTGCTAAAATCGTGATCTGTCTGTCCGTCTCCCCGTGCACCCGTGTGCCACAGAAAGTTTTCTTGCAAATCACATAAGCTAGAAATATACAATTTTGTGAACATGTCAAAAGTGGAGCCCTCTTAAAATTTTCAGCACAAAAATATTTGGATAACATTTTTGAGGTCTGTTTCCCCATACGGAGGGTGACGATTGAAAACAAATATTTGCCGAAGATAGCCAACATGAGTATCAAACCACAGGTATTGTTGAGCACTTTTCAAAACCGGCATAAAACAGGCAGTTTTTGTTTCAAGAGTGCAGCGGGAGGGAAAATATGCTAAAAATGTTGAGTCTTCCCCTCGTGACATGGATCTTTGACTCGAAAAATCTGGAAAAAAATCATTGAATCAGGTCTTTATGGGTACAAGGCCAACGAATAGGTATCTAAAAAGTTAAAATTCCATTAACTTTTTTAAAAAAAGTACGCTCTATGAATTATCAATTACAACAATAACACATGATATTGTGAAGATATACATTTGCAAAGGACGTAGATACAACGGGTACGCGTGAATTTTGATAAACATTTTAGAAATATTTTGTCACATTGATATGTTATCGGCCGCTATTCACTCAAAAAATAAGTTCAATGGACACAAAATAAAATGGCATCAAATTAAAAACCCTAATAACCATACTCGTATACAATATAACAACAGTTGACGCCACATCTGGAAACTTTTTAAAGATAGAAGATCTCACTATTACTTATGAAAATTGTTTGTATAAAGTTACTCAATTGAGTTGCATTAATCATTTTTCTGAAAAAATTATTAGAGAAGAAAAACACTTTAGACACACACGGTTGAAAGTGACCACCATATTTAGAGGTGACAGAATTATTCTAATTTATTCTACTTATGCGAACTCAATATGTTTTTTGTGTTTGCAAATAATTATTTTCATAAGCAATTGGACGCTACCGGAGCCATCCTAAGCACAAGATCAATACCCACACGTTGCAAAAAGCTTAGTTTAAAGAACATTAACGTATAGATTTACATTCAATTAATGTAGAAAGATCAATAAAAAAGATAGTAGATCTATTGCCTACATATGACCCTTACCTTAAGAGCCGTTTAGAAAACCAACATCAAATATTTCTCTCCAGTAAGCCTAAATAAAATTATCGAAATTGCATTATTTTGTGCAGCGCGTTTCTATCGTCTTTGTGCTATGTATGCTTAAAATTTACAAAGAGTTGATGCACATCAATATTATATTCTCAGTATTTTGTGGGTACCTGTTAAATTGAGACTATTTGTTCTATTGTAAGCCGTCCCCTTCTAAAGCGTCCCTGATATTTTCTATGATTTTGGAGAGCACTTTATAAGACGTACAAAAGAGAGTGATACTTCTCTAATTTTCACACCTTAACTTAGCCCCCTTTTATGTAAATTTCTCGAGAGAAATTTACCTATTGCGGAGAGTATCATATATATAAATATGGGGTATAACGAAATTTGTGACCACGCTAGAGGTTGCAATTTTGCTCCGATTTTCACCAAATTTTCAGGAAAGGTGTATTGGGTTAATTCTCGGTTAAGTTCGTGAACCAGCTATATTGGCCGGGCAAAAACAAAATGTCGGCCATTTTAGACGAAAAATCGTGATTTCTGTTCTGACCAAAGTATAGCTGCGATTTGGATGAAATTTGGTACAAAGGTTCACTGATGTATGTGATGAATCTCACGATAAAAAATCCAAAGCCGGTATGGGAGAAACAAAATGGCACCCGCTCAAAGGTCGAAAAACGTGCAAGATTTTGTTGTTGTAATAGTGGTCATAGCTTTCTACAGATTTTCATGAAATTTGGCAGTTAGATAGAAATCTATCGAAAGAATTACGTGAAAAAACTGGAGGTCAAGTTACAAAAAACAAAATGGCGGCCAGTTAAAACTCAAAACTTCATAGGCTTCTAAAAGTTGCGATTTTGATTCGACATACATGAAACTTGGTTCCAAGATAGGCATTACTCAGATCTAATTTAATTTAATTATGCAAATTGGATGACAAATAAAAAATTCGAAAATTTACAGCTTAATATTTTTAGCAGCCGTTTTCAATAAAAATTCAAAATGATGGTCCCTGGTGGTTCAGAAAAGAATCGAAAATGTATATATTAATGGCAATGCAAGTGCTGATTAAATATTTATGGAAATCTTTTGAAACTAACTATTGAAGCTATTTAAGCCGACAAGTTATCACCTTTGTGTGGTAACCATTGTGAAATGTATAAACAGCAAATGTGAGAAGGGCGAAACGAGTATAAATATGTTTATAGCAACTTATTACCCTCCGATTTTCAATATGTGATTCATACGTGTGCAACTCAATTTAATTAGCAAAATATTTGCGCCTCTATGAAGGGTCTCCAAATACAAACGGCGGCAGATCCTTTTTGTTAATAAATACCCATGTAGTGCTTAAAAAATTGCAGTAAGAAGTCCAGTAGTAGGCAAGCCAAATTCATTTTCGAAACCTTACGCTACATACGAGAAATTCACCTTTCCGGCTGGTGCTGCCAACAGGGATTACTTGAATATAGGACAGACCGTTTTTCGGATGTCCTCTGGTATCTGCTGCTTTGACCATATTCTACATGTTAGTCGATGTAGAAACGCCTGTATGTGCTTCATGTGAATGATTGTGAATACAATACCGACAACTTGATTATCTGTCACAAAGTTGGTATGCGATTAACCAAACATTTTGTTAGGAAATCATTCTCTCCGATCGATAAACTGACGTGTTTGAGGTTTAGATGTGTTAATTTTGTGTGCATGCTTCATGGAAGCAATAGATAAAACAATCTCTCTACAATTTTTGATTAGTCCTATGTTTACCTCATTCGGTATCGATACTGGAGTCTGTCGTGTGTGATAGACCCTTTGTCAATGGATTTTCACGATGTTTTAACCTCAATCAGCAGAAAATAGAAAACGCTTTGTTGCAAAAATTAATCACAAGTGTAGATCTTTACACCATGTGGATTCAGGTGAGCCGGTTTCCAAAGTGGCAAATGACTATGGTGTATTGCATGTTAGAGCTAATGATTTGAAGAAAAAAAGAAAATAATACGAACATTTCAAGAGAAGCCCTGCGACGTTCGATAGAGGCAGAAAGTCGATGAAGAAGGCCTATTTCCTCAAAACCGATGAGGTAGTTTATGAATGGTCTCAAACGCAATGTGAAGAATATATGTGTAAGTCTGGAACAATTTTAAAGGAAAAAGTATATACACTACTATTCAAAAGTTTGGAAACATTAAGTTAATTTGAATCAAAACGACAATAATACACGTGAGTCATTATTCATTTATTTTTTTTATTTCAAAGTCGTCGAGCTTTGTTTTGTTGCGTAAGCAGATGTCCTTTTATCCTCTTCGGTGATACTAAAGTTGACTCAAGGGAGTCGAAATGCGTCTACTCACACAACAAAGCAAGGTCCGGCGGCTTTTCCAGAGAAAAGAGGATTGGACTGTGGATATCAAAATCACAAAATAATTGACTAAATCATTTATTAAATTTTATCTTAATAAATTTAAGGATAATACTTATTAAAATGTATTTATTTAAAAGAAACGAAAAATTGACGCACGTTTGATTAAATTTTGGCCTCGTCGAGATGGCAACCGTTACTCTTGTTTATTTGTTCAAAAAATGTTACTGATTCTTTTGATTGATTTACAGTAGTATTTGGAGCCTAGTGACTTCCATTCACTTTTGCGAATATTTCCACAACTGTGCTGAGCCCAATAGATAACGATTCTTAACCTTTCTATGAAGTTCATCCCATACTAGTTCTAAAGGGAGAGATCTGGCGATTGTGATGGCCATTTCATAATTTGCAAAATTTCCTTTTTCTTTTGTTGGAGGAATCCTTGACGTAATTTTGGTGAATGTGTGGGATCCTTATCTTGTTGGAAAACAAAACTTAGGCCAATTAGATTCATTCCAAAAGGAATCATATTTTCTCAAAGTATTTTCAGATACACTTATTTGTTTAAGTTCCCGTCAATTTTAATCAAAAGGCCGGGCTTATTGTTATCAAAGTATCCACATAATATCACACTACTACCATCATGCTTAATAGCTGGCACAGTAAATACTTCTGAAGCTCGTTTTTCTTCTGATTGGCGTACAAAAACACGTCTGTTAGATCCAAAAAACCTAAATTTGAACTCATCCGTCCAAAGGACTTTTTTCAGTCATCTTTTGTTCAGTTTTCATGTGTTGTAGCCCATTTCAGTCTATTTTCCTTATGACTGTAATTTAGTCTCGATTTTTAAGCCCCAATGCATCCTTTCAAGACAGCAGGTAGTAAACAATCTCTTTACAATTATAATTGAAACCGGATTATCTCGTGCTTCATTAAAATATTTAAATTTTGAATTTGGGGTGCAGCTGAATGAATACAATAACGCACTGATTTCCCTGTTTGTTGTAGATTTGGGGCGTCCAGATCGCTTTTAATCTTGATTTCCTCCAGCAGATCGTGTTCGTGTTAAAGAATAATGGACACCTTTATACGAAACGGCTACCTATTTTTACGATTTGGCGTATAGAATATCCTTCCTTAATCAAAATACGAGTACAGCTAGCACTTTGCAATTCTCGTCACCTTATGTGCTTATCAACTGTTGTTCCAATCACATGAACGCCACAAATACACTGTCCTCTTAACTAAATGTTTTTGAAATCTCATATCCATGTTTAAAAGATTCGACTCAAGTCTAAATAAAAAAAAATCCCCGCTGGCAGCACCAGCCGGAAAGGTGAATTTCTCGTATGTAGCATAAGGTTTCGGAAAAGAATTTGGCTTGCTTACTACTTAACTTCTTACTGCGATTTCTGTAGCACTACATGGATTTTTAGTAACAAAAAGGATCTGCCGCCCATTCGTATTTGGAGACACTTCATAGAGGCGCAAATATTTTGCTAATTAAATTGAGTTACACACGTATGGATCACATATTGAAGATCGGAGGGTAATAAATTGCTATAAACATATTTATACTCGTTTCGCCCTTCTCACATTTGCTGTTTATACATTTCACAATGGTTACCACACAAAGGTGATAACTTGTCGGCTTAAATAGCTCAAATAGTTAAATTCAAAAGATTTCCATGAAAGTTGAATCAGCACTTGCATTGCGATTAATAAATACATTTTCGATTCTTTTCTGAACCACCAGGGGCCGTCATTTTGAGTTTCTATTGAAAACGGCTGCTAAAAATATTAAGCTGTAAATTTTCGAATTTTTTATTTGTCATCCGATTTGCATAATTAAATTAAATTAACTTGCCTTGATAACTTATAATTTCAAGTTTTGTCGGAATCTGTTGAGAAACTTGGCTGCTAGAGGGCTACAGAAATAAAAAAAAATCTAGTCGCCCCCCTGTATGGGGAGGCTCCCCTTAAACACTTTAAAATATTTTCTTACACTGCAAATTTCAAGAGGTACCACTTTTGACCTACGTAGAAAATTTTCTCATTCTAGCTTATGTGGTTTGCTAGAAAACTTGTTGTGACGCACGAACAAACGGACGGACAGACAGACAAGTTGTGATTTTATAATTTTTGAGGGGAGTGTTGAAAATATTTTACAATATTTCAAAAATAGTCTGATTTATAAATACTTTCAAGATAAGTTATTTAAAACGTTTCCATGAAAAAAATCATTATTTCAGTTGCTACTAAAATAACGAATTGCGCTTGCCTTCTGACCTTTGGGGGCCTCCATTTTGTATGCATGCATTTGATTTTGGACTATTTTAAATTTTTGTGGGTTAGGATCTCATCAATGAATGTGCCAAATCTCGTTCAAATAGGACTTTTACGCTAGACAGGGCAAAATAATTCAATTTTTATTGAAATTCAATTTTAATAATTTTCAGCATAATACAAGAACATAGTACAGAGATCCATAATCTCAAGCTTCATCAAAATCTGCTGAAAAATGTGACCGCTAGAGGGCCACAAAACCTGAAAAAAACGCATACTTAAACCGCCGCCATTTTGAAATTTGCTCATGCATGATCACCAAAATATCTACGTCTGTAGATCTTAAAAATGTCTATCTTGAAACTAAGTTTCATATACGTCGAATCAAAATTGCGACTTTTAGAAGCCTTTGATGTTTTGAGTTTCAACTGGGCGCCATTTTGTTTTTTGTGACCTGACCTCTAGTTTTTTCACGTAATTCTTTAGATCCTTATAATTCTTATCTAACTGCCGAATTACGAATTACCACAACAAAATTTTGCACGTTTTTCGCCCTTTGAGCGGCCGCCATTTTGTTTCTGCCATACCGACTTTGGATTTTTTATTGTGAGATTCATCACATACATCAGTGAACTTTTGTACCAAATTTCAGCCAAATCGGAGCTATACTTTGGTCAGAACAGAAATCACGATTTTGCGTCTAAAATGACCGCCATTTTGTTTTTGCCCGGCCAATATAGCTGGTTCACGAACTTAACCGAGATATTCACCCAATACACCTTTCCTGAAAATTTGGTGAAAATCAGAGCAAAATTGCAACCTCTAGCGTGGTCACAAATTTCGTTATATCCCATATATGTATATATATGTATATATATATATATATGTATATATATATATATATATATATATATATATATATATATATATATATATATATATATATACAATATATATATATATATATATATATATATATATATATATATATATATATATATATATAGGTATATATATATATATATATATATATATATATATATATATATATATATATATATATATATAATATATGTATATATATATATATATATATAAATATATATATATATATATATATATATATATATATATATATATATATATATATATATATATATATGCATAAGTATATGATGCTCTCCGCAATAGGTAAATTTCTCTCGAGAAATTTACCTAACAACTTGGGTAGACAGACCTATGCTCATATCAGAAGGGTTTTGCACTCAACTTACAAAATGCAGTAACCAGCAACGAATAAAATCAAGAAACATGTCATGTTTGAGGATCATACTATTATTAGCAAAGTTGAAAGAATTTTGACTTCTGAGGTATTTGTTATAGTTATACCCATAAATATCTCCCTTGATAATTTTTTCAGATTTTTTTGATCACGGGTGTCCATTCGCGAGGATGGAAACACATTTTTTATGTATTTCCCCCCCCCCTGTGCCCCCACTGAAGCAAAAACGGTCAGCTTAAGAACTGTTTTGAAAAGCTCTCATAGAGAACTATCAGTTGATACTCATATCGGCTACCTTTGATGAAATTTTTTTTCAGGGGCCACTCCTCTGTACTGTAATCATCGCTTCACGGCCTTTTTTTCGAATCCTGGAATGGTTACAAAGCCCTTTTGCTAGGAGCTCTCTCCTGTCTCTTCAACTTGTTTCAATTGTATGTACTAATCTTCATGACAACTATCTTTCCTGAAATTTTCATGCAAACCCTAGCAAAGCTGTAGTGTCTAAGTCGGTAAAAAGCGCATATGGCTCCATATGACTTTTTTCAGATTTTTTGGATGGAAGGTGTCCAATCGTTGGGGGGGTACGCGAAAAGTTCGTGCATTTCCCCTTCCCCTGCCCCGCTCAGTACTCATTAGGCAATTTTAAGACTTGTTTTGAAAAGGTCTCATTGAGACCTTTCCAATGACATCCTACTCGACTACCAATGGTGAACATTTTTTTGAGGGTTCACCTCCCTATATGGGGAGACCCCTTAAACCCCTTTGAAAAATTTTTCCACCCTTGAACTTTCAAGAAGTCACCACTTCTGACCTTTCCACAAAGTTTCATGGCTGTAGCCTCTATAGTTTCGGAGAAAAGTGCTGTGACACACAGACGGACGGACGGACGGACGGACAGACGGACACAGGTCGTGATTGCAATAGGATTTTGTATTTTAGTACAAAACCCTAACAATGAATAAAGCCGTCAATTCTACTAAATAAATGATGGGCTGTGTAGCAACCTTTATTTTCATAAAACGTGTGTGCCGATCTTCTTTCAAAATAAGGGTCAATTGGTCGTGGAAACAATAAAATTAAATAACAACGAGTTTATTTAGAAATTTATGCGGTAATGTTTTTTTGTGTACAAAAATAGGGTGTCCTCATACTTTTGAATGGTAGTGTATACTGTCACGAAAATTCTCTGATGAGTCTTATTCTACGACAAATTACGGTGGGCTTTCAAAATGGAAAGCTCGTTATAGGGCTCGTCAAATCAGTTTGTCGAGTGAGAAATTGGCAGCAGATAAAATCGGCAGTTTATTTTTTTTTGTGATGAACTGGAAAATTTGATGAATTAAGAAGGTTACTCGCTGGGCCAAACATATAATTATGAGAAAACGGTCTCAATTATACGATGATGCCATATTGGGCATTGGATTCAGGCGAAGATTCTTGTGCTCCTGTTAAGAAGAAAATAAAGAACGTTTAACAGTGATGACTTACTCTAATGCCTCTAGCAGCCTGCGATTGCCACTGATGGTTATTGGCAAATCTGCAAAACCAAGAATTATTAAAAATCTGAAGCCATGTAACATCTAAATCTCCGACATCAACCTCTAAAGCGCCTGGATGTCCGCTGAATTATTCCAAATATAGTTTTTTGAAGAATTTGTGTATAAGGTGAACATTTTTATTTAAACTTAAGAGCTTACCGGAAATGGGTAGATAACGACCCTATCATCCAGAGGGAGAGGTATTAATATCTGGAGAAATTGTTGTCAAGTTTTCCTGACCCAATGTAGCCAGCCTTATTCGACTCATGAGCCAAGGCGTGCTTGATACTACGTCTAGCATATGTTGTGTCTAGACGTATTTTAAATGTCTCCAAAAAAGCAAAGTCAACCAGTGCTACAGGTGCCAACGATTCGGTAATTCAGCTGCCAATTGCGCCATGAAATATAGAAATGTAAAGTGCAAAGATGTCTTTGCTCCCGGCGAGTGCAAATCGGCTGAGGCGGAGCAAAAAGGAAAA
Organism: Odontomyia ornata; assembly: GCA_963969285.1. NCBI lineage: Eukaryota > Metazoa > Arthropoda > Insecta > Diptera > Stratiomyidae > Odontomyia > Odontomyia ornata. The sequence goes on along the minus strand of OZ017738.1, from coordinate 126,029,376 downwards.
TTAGACTGTGTTAACTACGGTGTTGTTGATCCTTCAGCATCATATCGAGGATGCCCAGTATCAAGTTGCAAAGGTAAAATTTACTTCAAAACTAAGTCAAGTTCACCGCAGAGTGATGCCCACCAACTTTCTCAAGCCCCCGGGGTGTCATTTGCACTTCCTGCGAGAGGACCAGCAGAAAATGAAAATAAAATATATAATGTTAGTAGCAATAATAAGCTAGTTTTTAAAATTTATCAGCAATTAAATTCTTTATCAGAGAGAATCGATGAACAGGATTCTAAAATTAACTTTATTTTTCAGCGTTTAGAGCTTTCGGATGACTCAAAATAAGTTGTCATCCAGTCACATTCCCATGGATAGGATTCGTCGCATCTCGATGAACGTCAACTCCATTCTGAGTCTACATCGATGTGATTATCTCTTGGAGTTTCTTGTCAACTAAAGGCCTGACATCATGCCTCTTACTGAAACCCACCTCAATTCATGGCACTCCATGACATTGAAGGATTTTGAATTCGTAAGAAACGATAGGGAAATAAGTGATGGGGGAGGTGGCACCAAGATATTGGTTAAAAGACTCTATTGTTTCCAAAATATTGAAAAAGACGAGCTCAAGAGCTTTGAATGTCTTGAAGTGTCCGTTATTGAAACCCCACTGCCAGGTGGAGATAACCTCTTCGTTATCTCTGCCTACGCAACTGTTTGAAATGTTCTCAAGTTCAAGGCGGAGCTCAGTTCCTTGTTTGAAAAACTCGAACTGAACAGGCTGCATTGTTATTATATTCTTGCTGGTGACCTGAACGCCAAGCATACATTATGGCTGAACGCCACCAATAATCCAAGAGGTGAATTCCTGAAGTCGTGGATAACAGAGCACCAAATTGAATACAAGTGAACGTACACGGGTTGGAGTTCCCAACATACATACTCATACCCTAAGGCAAATTCATTTTTGGACTTCTGTATTGCTGACGCGAGATATGAATTCAACTTTAATAGTCCTCAACAAAAACTGTAGGTGCTTCCTTACGATAGTGATGATAACAGAATTGTAATGAGAGTCAATCATCGAAGGGATGATTTGACCCTCATTCCAGTTCAACATGAAAATCATCGGTTGGATTTCAAAAAAACAGACTGGAGAAAGCTTGAAAAGAAGTTTAATCGGGAGTACCAGAAGCAATGTCCTTCTTCTGATGATGGCAACTCTTGTTCAATGGTTTCTAATAACAGAAATCTAACTGACGATGAAAAAGATCTGTATTTGTCGAAGTTAGAGAAGCTGACATTGGAAACGATTGAGAAAGTATTTCTCAAGATTAAACATCGAAACAATATGATATGAGAGACCAACCATTGCCAGGTTGAAAAGATTGAAAAAGCCTCCTTTTCACACGTGTCAACAACATTTATCGGCGATTTTTGGACTACAACCATTCCTCGTTGACTTTATTGAAATTACACATGAAGAATGTCCGGAACTTAACTTGTTCACACTTAAGGAGTGAGGTTAGCAATCAATGGGCGAGAAAATTTAGGGTTATTAACGCACAGCACCCAGATGGCGCTTTTTGCGAAAATGAATGGCATATTTCGTGTGAAGTTTCGAGTGAAGGTACCGAATCTTGAAATCGCTTATGATAAAATAAATCTTCTCGATAGAGCTGATATCGAAATTGATACTACAACTCAGGATAGAAATGGAAACAGGATTATATGTGAGGAATAACAGGAATTTGCCTTGATTAGAATTCATTTTATGTTGGTTAATTTACCAAACCCTGAGAGAGGGAATGAAATATTTCCAAGGTTGTTGAAGCAAAAGTTTCCGACTTCAAATCAAGCCTGAATGGCGAATTACTTCTTCATTTCAATGAAACGTTAACATCTGATCTCATACCGAGCTTGAATTTTATTGATTATTTTGTCAGGTATATCGACTTGTGTTTCATATTTTGCAGGAAAAACAACAAGAAGGCATGTGGTGCTGATGGTGTTCCAAATGTAGTTCTCCGACATTTGCCTGAGGTTGCTATTAGGAATTATTGCATATTGTTATGCTGTTGAAAGCTGATATATTTCCACTCTTGAAGATAGGAAAAGAATCTTCATGCCTTAAAAGCTATCGCCCAATTAGTTTGCTGCAGCAAGGTATTTGAAATGATGCTCAGCAAAGCATTCAGCGCCCACATTAAGAAATATGAGTTGATGCCGAATTGCTAATTTGGTTTTCGTGCCAGGCATTTGACCATACATGCAAGGAACCTTAGACATCTTAGATATGTGTTAGGGCGTGTCTCATTGATGTGGAGAAAGCCGATGTGGTGTGGTTAGAGGGACTAGTTTTTAAAATCCTTCAAGACAGGTTTCCCAGACAGCTTGTTGCCGTGATATGCAATATGTTATACGGGAAATCATTTGTTGTAACTGATGGAAATCGGACAAAAATGCACGAATTCAAGGTCTTGAATGGTCTACAGCAGGGAATGGTTACTGCATCTCTGCTTATCTCAATATCCATTCGCAAGCTATTGAATGGCTTTTAACGTCTCGCCAACGCGATCACTGATAGCGTTTCCTGATGATCTGATCATCTTTATGGCAGACCGAAAAGCTACAATAGTTCAGAAAAATCTTCAAAAAATGTTTGATGATGTGCAGATGTACATTGAAAACTGGCAAATAAACAATTTTGTTTTGAACAACGCTGCAGATGGTCAGTCAAAACCTGAAATGTCATTGGAAGAATTTTCACATCATGGCTGGTGAGAATTGTTCCGAACGGGTTTCACATAAATCCTGTATTGGATGCCTCGGTGTTCATCACGATCAGTATCTGTATTATACTGAACATGTCAATATCATGCTCAGTAAGGTACAAAAAGTAGTCATGGCCCTACGAAGACTTTTTCATTCCAAATACATTGATCAAAAGGTAAATATTATCTGTTACAAGACCCTGGTTGGACCAGTTTAGCCATATGGATAACAGATCTGGCACAACCAGAGTGCTAGTATTATGGGAAAATTCAGAGATTTATTTAGAGTTTTACCCAAACACGGAGGAAGGAGGGAGCATGTCATATAATAGGTGTCAAAGTGATTTTTTTCAAAACAGGTTTTTAAACAATGTAATCAGCGTCGAGGAGGGTAGGAGAGTAGGAAATTACCATGTATCATCCATTGAATCATTAAACTGCCCTACGAAGACTCTTTCATTCCAAATATATTGATTAAAAGGTCAATATTATCTGTTAAAAGACCCTGGTTGGACCGATTTCGACATATGGATGACAGATCTGGTTCAATCAGAGTGCTAGTACTATGGAAAAATTAAGAGTTTTCGAAAGGAAATGTCTTCATTCATGTACTGGTTTGTACAGTAAGCCTGAGACAAATTGGAAGCATTATATATCGAATAAAAGAATTTATCAAACAGCTAAAGTGACGAGAGTCGATATCATCATATTGAAACTTTTTCGGAATCATATCGCAAGATCTATAACTGTTAGGGAAAACCCCTGGATTTCACAGCGGTTTCACCCTACAGACGGGTATATAGCGACTTGCCTCGCTACTGGCTTTGTTATTCCAGATGCATTCGTGTATTTGGACATGAACCGATATGTTTTTGAGTCTGACGGTGTCCCAATCATATATCATATATAAAGACAGGCTACCGAGAAAGAAGATAAAATATCCTCCGAATTTGAGTTCACAAGACCAACAATTCCAATGGAGATACTCATTTGCTAGGTTCGTTGAAGCTAGTCGAGCTGAGACAGAGCAGTCTAGGTATTGGTGACTGAATGACAATGTCTAAATTACTCATGTTTAATTTAGTTTTAGAGTTTCAGCACATTATTGCTACAATTGGTGTTGTTGTTTATTTGTGTTAAAAATAAGGGGTAGGTTAGGTATATGTTATGTTTATTATATTAGGTTTAGAGAGATAGGAATACTGTGATATCATATTTTGTAATATAAGATAACGTTTTTGATAGAATTTTATTAGAATTAGGTTGTGACATATTAGGTGTAGGATCAAAGTTCACTGTGTTAAAATTATAAATAATTTTGAATAGTATAGGTTGGCTTTTTCTTCTTTTTCCAATCAAATCATAAAATATTTTATAATCTTAATTAATTTAAATTTTGTATACTATAGTTTTTTTGATTAAATGTGTTTAACTGATAACATATAAATTTAGAGAGCCATTTGGACCATCAAGTGTTTGTATATTTATTATTTGGCATTTGCTTTATATTCTTTTAAAATTTATAACGATTAGTATTGAATAAAGCGCTTTTGACTTTGAAGGACTTGTGCAACTGAATATACGCGTCAGAAACGAAACTTCTATGGCGATCTAAGCTTCGATTTGTAAGTAGTAAGGGGTTAAAGGAAAGCTTATATTAAGACAACATGTTTAAGTATAGGATTTTGACTGCACTGAGAACAAACAATACTCATTATGAGAATGATGACCGTCAATCAGTTTGATACTATGCATAACAAAGTTCAACTGATTTGAAGCATAATTTTCAATGCTCCTGTGTCGGCTTCTAATTAACAATTACAAACAAAGGTTTGAAATTGAATAATTGGGAAAAACCCATCGAGATACATTTAACGGATGCTAAAAGTTCGTTGTGCTTTTTGAAATCATCAGAATTTAATGTTTCTCACCTAGTTGAGGCTTAAATATGGTGATTTTCACGGCTTTCGGAACCTTAAATTGCGAATAGCTTGGGCAAATATTGATTTTAAACAAACATTTTTTGAGATCCTTTTTGTTTTGAAATTGTCGAGAATACCTTTAAGAAATACCGTAAAAATAATATTGAATTAAAAAATCAAATTTCAGATATGTTTACCATTAAAAGTATTTCTAACATACTGGTTTAAACGACTCAAAATTGAAAATTTATACATATGACGAATACTTGTAAACAGGTTATAATGCCATTATGACCATTATAAAATATTGAAATTGGTCAACATAAAGTCCTTCGAGTTTTAAGCCAGGGGGCTATTTCCCCCCGCCTTGGATCCCCGCCTGGCTCTAAGGATGATGATTTCAAGAATCTAGCCGACTGGTTCAAGAAATCTTACACCGGTAATTAGCAGAGGTTGGCCTTGAACGAGCTTTCTGGAGAATAATTTCCCGAAAACAAAGAACAGTGTTGAAACTGACAACAGCGTTGAAGCCTGGCACCGTCACCTCAAGGCAATTATTGAAAAAAACCGTCGTGTGTACGTACTTACTAAAGAGGTTGCAAAGGCAGTTATGCAGGTTAAAGCCACTCTTAACAGGGTTCAGGCTGGCATGCATTCGAAGACGATTCAGTGGAATAAAATAACGAATGAAAAGTTAAAGCGATTGATGAGGAAGCAAACATTGATTTCAAAACTAGACTATTTAAGAATGTTGCTTTTAATACGAAAACTTTGCGCTACAGTTCTTTCAATGCATTTCATGAATTTTCTTTTTTTTACTAACTAACTCATCAGCAAATCCATAATCGAAAAATTCATTAATTTTCACTGATTTCAGCGTGTGCGTGAAACATTTCGCAGCCCTACGAAATATTTCACGCGTACGCTAAAATCACGGAAAATCAGTGGATTTTGTGATTATAAATTTCGTGACAAAAGATTTGGTATGTCTGGATTTTGTAACTATAGATTTTATTTTATTACATTACTTAAACAAATTGATTTTGTGTTTTTGGATTTTATTTTTATGAGTTTTTAAACTTGGGTTTAAGTTTTTGGATTTTATGTTTTACGATATCGCGGGTAACCCATCGTTTGTAATGTTTTTGGCCAAAGATAGCTTCCGTATGAGACCACGCTGCTTCGCGTATTTTAAAGTCTTCAGGCCAGTTCAATGAATTTGTTTGAACCAATCCTGCAATGCATATCTATCTTATGATTTAATCTAAAATGGTGATCTTCCTAATGAGACCAACAAGATAAGTGTTGAAATATGAAACCCACCTCAATGTACTAATAAACTAATGTACCAAAATTGTTCTAAAACTTTTGACACGAGAATAAACTTGCTTAGTTTTTTTTTTCTACAGTCCGTCGCCACAACCAGACGTGTTTTATTCATCGCTCCTTGTAATAGCCTATTTAAATTCCACTTGCTGCGAACCAGAACAACAGGTTATGGGCCCAGGTTTGCGGAATAAATAGAGTAAGGTGCGGCGTACATTTTAAAAGATTAAATTTCCGTGGCCCAGAAAAAGTGAAATAAACCGACATTTGTTGTCGTCGTAAACTACGAGTTTTTCGGTCATCATTATGGAAAGCGAAAAAGGGGATTTCACGAAAGTGGCGAAGCTGACAGGCTCAGATAATTATTTATCGTGGCGTCGGAACGCCAGGCTTGTTTTGGAGTGGCACGATCTCGATGGATTCCTGGAAGAAAACGCGACGAACAGTAAATTAACGGCACCCGCTGCAACGGCGGCGGTGGATGTTGCAGTGGCCGCATTGGCGGCTGATTTGGACAATGCCACACTGTAAGCAGCGGTTAAAAGTGCGCGATATGCAGAAAATGCGGCAATCATTCGTGATGCGATTTCAGTAAGTGACCGTGTGAAAAAATCCAAACAAGCTAAAGCAAGATTAATGATGCTAATAGATCCAAAACTACACGATGAAATTGGTGAACATAATACGGCAGCGGATCTGTGGAAAAAGTGTTCGGAATTGTACCGTAATAACAATTGGCTTAACAAAGCAAAGGTTCTCGGGGACTTTACATCGTTGCGGTTATCAAACTTTGACTCAATGGAGACATTTCTGCGCGAACATACAGCCGCGATGTGCCGTTTGCAAGAAGCCGGTTTTGTGATCGATGACGAAATAATGTGCGGGCTTATAATTTATGGTCTAACGCCTGAATATGAAGCATTCATCGGTGGACTTGATGGTAGCAATGTCCTCACAAGTGACGGTTCAAGTGGACATCGATTAACATCAGCAACGCTAAAGAGAAGTCTGTTGGAGCATGCGAATTCGAAAGGCGTGTTGAGCAGCGAAGGGAATGCCACAGGCGCATTCAAAGCTGCATCCAAACCAGCTACGAGTGAGTCGAAAAGCAAGAAGAAGAAGAAGGGAAGCGGCTCGATCAAGTGCTTCACATGTGCTAAGAAAGGGCACAAGAGCCTCCAGTGCAAAACCAACACACAAAATGATGAAGGCAAAGGCGGAAGCGCCAAACCAGCCTTCTATGCTATGACGGCAACTGGTTCAATGGACGCGTGGTTCATTGACTCGGGTGCGAGTTCTCATCTCATATCGGACAAGAAGATGTTCAAGCAATTCACCAGTAGCAATGAATTCGCTGACATAACAATGGCTGACAACACCCGCTAGAAAGTTGTTGGCACCGGTTCCATCGAGCTAAATGTTGGGGAGCACATAATTCCAGTGAATAACGTATTGCTAGTCCCTGGAATAGCGGCAAATTTGTTGTCAGTATCGAGCATTGTGAAAGCTGGGAACAGTGTGCATTTCGACAGCAGTGGTTGTGTCATTCGAAGCGGTGCGGGTGATGTGTTAGTGAATACACCATCCAAAAATGGTACATACAAGATCACGAATTCGTCGAAGGCTAGTGGGCTGTCAGCAGGCAAAGACGAAGACAATCTGATGACGTGGCATCGGAGATTGGGTCATTTGTCGCATGGTGAGCTGATCAAACTGAGTGGAATTGTGAATGGAATCAAAGTTGACGGCGATAAACAAGCGTTGGCGAAATGTATTCCGTGTTCGCAAGGCAAACAAAGCCGACGTCCATTCAAGAAAGAAGGTGCCAAAATCAAGACAAGTCAAATACTGGGATTAGTTCACAGCGACGTTTGCGGCCCGATGGGTACGCCTTCAGTTGGGGGCGCAAAATACTTCGTAACATTTATCGATGATTTTTCGCGAAAGGTCTTCGTGTATTTTGCCAAACAGAAGAGTCAGATCGGGAGGATTTTCGTTGAGTTCAAGATGCTTGTGGAGAGGCAAACCGGACTACAAATTAAAATATTCCGTTCCGATAATGGCAGAGAGTATCTCGGCGAGTTCGAAACCGAATGCAAGCGCAGTGGAATCGTGCATCAGACCAGTTGTGTGTACACACCACAATAAAACGGCGTGGCCGAGCGTATGAACAGAACGCTCATAGAACGTGCAAAGTGCATGCTGTTCGATGCGGGCTTGGAGAAGCCGCTTTAGGCTGAAGCGGTTAATATGGCTGCGTACGTTACAAATCGTTCACTGAATCGCACGCTCGGGAACAAGGTCCCGGAGAAATTCTGGAGAGAAGGAGCCATCGATCTTTCGTCGATGCAATTATTCGGATCGCTGGTGATGATGCATGTCACAAAGGAGAAGCGGCAAAAGTTGGATGCGAAATCGAAAAGGATGTTTTTCGTTGGATACACCGATACGCAAAAAGGTTCACGTTGTTTTGATCCTGAGACTCGAATAGTTCATACGAGTCGGGATGTCGTCTTCAAAAGTGCACCAGAACTGAAGGTAAATGATGACGTTCAAATTAATCTTCTCGATGATTTCATTCTAGGGGAAGTCGAAGAGCAAAAGTTGACCGGAGGGCTTGAAAATCATGAAGTCGAGTCTCTCATGACAGAGTCAGCTGTCGATGGAGCATCAATAATCCGCTCACCAACTTCCCGGAATGAGTCTATTGTGGGCGATGGCGATGAATCAACAACGAATGTCAAAAGTGATTTGTCCTACGGGTTCGACGAAACACTAGCTGAATCGCAGTCTGAATATGGGTCGGACGAGGACTATGTCCCACCCAGTACACTACAAGTTCCAGTTGGGGATGTAAGGCGTCCAACGCGTCCCCCGAAATCAAGGAATGTGGAGGCAAATTTCGTTTTTGTAGCGGAAATCGATGAGCCCGAATCATATCATGAAGCTGTCAAAGGCAACAGGATTCAACATTGGGAGAAGGCGATGGCGGAAGAATTGGCGTCACACGAAGAGAACCGAACATGGACTTTGGTTGAGCTACCAGTCAACCGAAAAACAATCAAGACCAAATGGGTCTTCAAGTTGAAGCGTAATCAAGCTGGTGAAGTTGTTCGCCATAAAGCGAGGTTGGTTGCAAAGGGTTGCTCCCAAAAGGCCGGCATAGATTATGAGGAAACTTTCTCGCCCGTTGTACGCTATGGGTCAATTCGCTATCTGCTGGCCATGGCCGCTCAAGAGGGTTACAATGTTGACCAAATGGATGCGGTGACCGCATTCCTTCAAGGGGATCTCGACGAGGAGATCTTCACCGACCAACCCGAGGGATTCAATGACGGAACCGGACGGGTCTGCAGGTTGACTCGTGTGATGTATGGCTTGAAGCAAGCGGGCCGTCAATGGAACCTAAAGTTAGATGCAGCTCTCATCGGGATTGGGCTAACTAATCAAAGCTTGATCCGTGTATCTACCTCTTGCCATCGCTGGAAGTGATTCTGGCAGTGTATGTGGATGATGTTGTGATTATTTGGAAGCAACGCGACAAGATGGAGGCACTGAAGAAGGCTCTTAGTACCGAGTTTGAGATGAAAGACCTTGGTAGAGCGAACAGTATAATTGGCATTTCCATCGAGTACGTCAAGAATGGAATCGCTATACATCAGCGTCATTATATCGAAACCATTCTCGAGCGTTTTGGAATGAGTGACTGCAAGCCAGCGGTTACTCCAAGTGATCCAAGTCAACGATTGTCAACTGATATGAAGAAGGAGGATGAATCAACGGATAACATTCCATATCAACAAGCGGTCGGTTCGTTGTTATATTTGGTTCAAGGAACGAGACCAGACATTGCATTTGCTGTCAACTACGTGAGCAGATTCAACTCATGCTATGGGCGGATTCATTGGACCGCCGTGAAGCGCATAATGCGGTACTTGAAGGGTACTATGCATTATCGTATTGTGTATCGTGCGGGTAACCAACCACTTCATGGTTACTCAGATGCTGATTGGGGTGTCGACATCGATAAGCGACGTTCCTGCTCTGGATACGTGTTCATGTTGGCTGGAGGAGCAATCTCATGGGCCAGTAAGCTTCAGAATACCGTGGCTCTTTCAACAGCTGAATCTGAGTATATGGCTTTATCGTTTGCTACTTGTGAGGCCATATGGTTGCAAATGTTTCGCAATGAATTCAAGAGAACGGAAGATCCTGTGGTGATCAGATGTGACAACATGAGTGCAATAACGATTGCCGAGGTCGATGCGTTCCGAAAGCGTAGCAAACACATCGATGTAAGATTCCATCACGTCCGTGAGAAGGTGAAGGCTGGAATCATCGATGTAAAATACGTACCATCAAAGAACAACATTGCAGATTGTTTGACAAAGGCCGTCGTCGGACCGATTTTGAACGTGGGTGTTCATGGAATGGGCATCCAGACAAAACAAGAGATGAAATGATGAAGAATGAACTATTTAAAATCAATGTTGAATATCATCTAAAGTAATTTGTCAATTTGATCATTTGAGATAACGTAGAATGGAGTTGATTACTTGAATTAACGTAGAATCAGTTTGCATTTATTTTTATATATTGAATCAAATTGTCTTTTGTCCGAATGAGTTGGGGTGTTGAAATATGAAACCCACCTCAATGTACTAATAAACTAATGTACCAAAATTGTTCTAAAACTTTTGACACGAGAATAAACTTGCTTAGTTTTTTTTTTCTACAGTCCGTCGCCACAACCAGACGTGTTTTATTCATCGCTCCTTGTAATAGCCTATTTAAATTCCACTTGCTGCGAACCAGAACAACAATAAGTAAGACAGGTTTTTGAAAATTAATATAGCTCATTGATATTCATATTCAATTATTTTCAGCTTTGAACTTCACATAATTGAATTAGCTCCCACTTACCATGTCAATGTGTTTGAATAATTTTACAATCCATAAAAATAACAAGTTGGGTTGACGGAGCTACGCTCGTCTCAGAAGGGCTTTATACTTAACATCCGATATGCAAACACACGAGTATAGAATTCTTCAATTCAAGAAAAACTTGAATGACATACACAACAAATATTTTTTTGCTTTAAAAGAAAAACCAGTGTTACTCCCTTTTTACTGGCCAATATTTTGTTGCAATATTGCAAAAATCATTGCCTCTGCCGAATCTTAAAAGTTTTTTTGTTATGTTATATATTTGGAGAAAATACAATCAAAAGTGTAGTGTCTGGTTTGATGGAAAGCTCATGTAGTAGAAAAATCGTGTTTGGTTGGTGTAATCAGAGACAACTCAAAGGCAATAACTTTTGTACATTCTATTAAAACTCATAAGGTACGAAAAACCTGTAAAGGACACTTAAATATCTACTTTCATCCTATTAATCATACTTATACAGTTTTACTGGGCAAAATATTTAATTTACTGACCTTACTATAATTAGCAAAGTTAAAAGAATTTCAACCATTAAGAATTTGTTATTGGATCGAACTTCCCAATTTTTTCACCGATTATTTTGAGCTGCTCATCTTTGCAAAAAATTCCGCAATTTTTTGCAATGATCTCATTTAAAAAAGCCGCCATGTTGTTTTACAATTACAGATGTCACTCGTTGAACATATTCTCAAAGATATTCATCATGAATGTAATTCTTAAAACGTTCATGCAAATCCTAGCAAACCCGTATTGTCTGAGCTGATTGGAAGTGTATATTGTCCCATAGCCATGTATACTTGCTGTTATAACACAGGAAAATTTAAGCCCCATACCTCTGTTAAACACGATCCAATTTTTCTGAAATTTTTAGTAATTCTTTGACATAAACTGACATTTAAATATTAAATTTTATTGAATTTGAGGGTGCCCTTACGATTTTCTTCAAGAAAGTGTAAAATTCATACATTATACTATTACTAACAAAGTTGAGTGAACACGTTTGTTGCTGTTATGCTAATAAAAGTCTACACTTATAATTATATTCCGATTTTTCGGACGAAAGCATTTCAATCGCAAGGTGGAGGTACATCTAAATGTCGTGAAATTCACCTTTTCCTGCCTCCCTCGATACTGATAAAATGGTTTTAAGCCCTGTTTTGAGATGATCTCATTGAGATCTTTCATATAATATCCTACTTGACCACCTTTGATGAAAACAATTTTCTGAGGGCCACCCTTCTAGATGGTGGGACCACCGTTAAAAATCTTTGAATATTTTTTTCACCCCAAATCTTTCTAGAAGTCTTAACTTCCAACCTTTCCACAAAATTTCATGGCCTCTACAGTTTCAGAGAAAAATTGCTGCGACATACAGATGAACGGACGGACGGACGGACACAGGTCGTGATTTCAATAGGTTTTGTATTTTAGTACAAAGCCCCTCAAAAGCAGCTTCATTTTTCACAAATATAGTTCAGCAATATTGTTCGGCTCCAGTAATTGCTAAGTTCTTGTCAAATCAAAATTTTAATAAAAGTTGAGAGATCTGAAGAGCTATTCTGCAGAAAATCAAAACTGAAGCCAAGACCTAGTATTGCTGTATTGTGTTCATTTCACAAAGGCTTGAAGCAGCAATTGAGTAGACAGCAAACATGATTAGTACGACTCCGAACTTTTTCTTGTGTGGGATGAATTATTGATTGTGCCCAAAACTAATATGCCAGAAATTAAAATTTTTGATTTTTCAGGAACGGCTATTCTAGTCAAATTTTGGAAAAAGAATGTGCACTTGTTCTAACTCTCTTAATGATATTCAAACTTTTTAAAATTCTATGATTTATTACCGTGTATAAATAAATTTTTAACATGCAGTAAATTGACCGAGGATATGTGTGTACAAATAGAATAAAGTATATAACTAGCATGTTCTTATATGGGCTTATGCATTAGAGACATAAAAAATTTTTATCTTTATATAAACACACCCTTAAAATTTTTCTAATAAACTGATAACGCCAAAACGTTAGTTAAAGTCAACATTTTCATCATGGCAAAATTTACGAACCAGCAATGTTTGAAAATTATTAAAAATCACTATTAATTACTATTACCGAAAAATCATCTTCAGCGATGAAGCTCATTTCTGGCTCAAAGGCTTTGTTAATAAACAAAATATGCGTTATTGGTCAGCAGCAAACCCACATATGCCTTTTAAGACACCGTTAAATCTGCAAAAAATTACTTTTTGGTGCGGTTTTCATGCCAGAGATGTGATTGGGCCGTATTTTCTCGTGGATGAAAACGACCATCATGTTACCGTCAATGGAGAGTGCTATCGTGTTATGTTGAAAGATTATTTGTGGCTAAAATTGGATGAACTTGACATCAACGATATGTGGTTTCAACAAGACGTTGCCACACAGCGCGCGTCACAATCGATTTATTCAAATTTATTTATATATTGTAATGTCCTCAATGGCAAAACCTGTACTCTCATGCATGGCAACCGTTTACCTAAACTGAATTAGTCTGATGCATTCTTAAAGGTATCATGATTTTGAACCTCCCTTAAATACTAGAAAAAAACATTGTCTTGAATGTCCCTTAAGATTTATTTCAAATGCCGAGAAAATCATCAGAGTAATTTATCTTCGCCATCCCTTTTCCAATGCAAACTGATTGCCATCCCATAACCAGCCAATAAATCCAAATTGTACTTGGATTTATATCAACTCATTGCAAATGGCCAACGCCCACCAAAAACGTACTTGTATAGCCACAAACACATTCACATTCAATTTGAAATCACTTTCGCTCCCGCCGTGTTTTGAATTTGATAAATTGCCCCTTAATGGGCACAGAGTGTTGTTAGGGAAAAGAAGAGAGAAAAAAAAAAACAACGAAAAAAAGAAAAAAGAGAATACGCGAAGAATCAGGAACTAATGAGAGAAAAAGTTAGCCTTTAGAATTTATTTTGCAACATTTGTAAAAGGCGAAAGAAAATCACCTACTAATGGAAAATGAAGGTGTTGGAGTTATGTTTTTAGGGTTTTGTGCTAACGTACAAAACTCTATTGAAATTACAATTTGTGTCCGTGTGTCCATTCATCTGTATGTTACTGCAGTTTTCGTTTGAAAGTATAGAAGCTACAGCCATGAAACATTGTGGAAAGATTAAAAGTGATGAATATTTGAAAGTTTGAGGGTAAAAAAAAGATTTTTGAAAAGGTTTACCTATACAGGGGGGTGATTCTCACAATTTTTTTTAGCGAAGATATTCAAATGAAATGTCATATGATAGGTTTCAAAGTGATTTTTTCAAAACAGATCTTTAAATTATGTAGTCAGCGTCGAGGGGGGTAGGAGAGGGGGAAATTTCCACCTATCATTCATGGCATCATTAAATTGTAAGAAATTGAATACATATTTAAGATGTTCTTAAAAGGGTCCTCGAATGCTATAAGTTTCAATGAAATTGAATCATACCTGCAGAAGCTGTAGCCATTTGATTTTTCTCCGATTACAACAATCATACAAGGTTTTTCTACTATTTGGGCTTTCTATCGAAGCAGACGCTACACATTTGATTCAATCTTCTCCGAATTTTAAGATGGGATAAATAATCATAATTACAGTGAGACAATGATTTCAGTAACATTGCAACAAGATGGCAGCCAGGTTTTCTTTTAACCCTTTACGGCGCAAGAACGTGTTTTTGTTTTTTGTTATTGAAAATATGTTAAGATGAGTTTTATAATAACGATTAAAAATACTAAAAAAAATTATATGTAAGAAAAGGTATTTGCTTTTGAGAAAAAACATTGAAATGCAGATTTGCATCATGGTGTAAAAACATCTTAATATTCACGAACTGTGGAAAGGACGGAAACAGCTATTATTTTTACTAAAACATAAAGCTACGCCACACTTTTCACATTCCGTTTGGGCTGCTCCAGTACATCCTGGATACTTGCACTGAAGCCTTTTGTCGGAACAACCAGCCCAGTGCCCTAACTGATCAAATCTGATATCTTTTAGCGGGATATGCTGACAAGGCCCTTTTTTCTTTTTGTCCTGGATGAGTTCTTTTAAACCGCTAGTGCGCTTCAGCCGGTTTGTGCTTTTATATTTGGCTAAAAATTCGGCAGCTTCTAGTCGGAAATCAGCAGGATTTGGCACATTGACATTATTTTCCGCGTCAGCATGAATTCTTCTATACAATAGCCAAGAATTAGTCATGGCCATGTCCAGGAAACGGTAAAAGAGCCTTATAAAACAAGGTTCGCACTGAAGTCTGATTTTATAATGATCCATTACGGAGTCCATGAGGTCTACACCACCCATGTGCCGATTATATTCTGCCACAATATAGGGCCGTTCAACATTGATTTATTTCTTTTGCGACTTGTCGAATCTACTTACGCCAGCAAAGTTGGATGCTAGATTCACAATTTTATCATTTCTCCAGGCCACCACCGATATGTTAATACCGTTATAACTTGCAACCTGTTTAGCTGATGTGCCTCTAGGCTGTTTTTTCGGCTTTTTTTCTTCTGGGAATTTGCAGTTCGGGATAAGGTTTCTCTGAACGGTGCCCAAAGCTAATATACTACGGTGTGACGAGAATTCAATCAAGGGTAGTGATGTAAAGTAATTGTCAATAAACAGTCTATAGTTATGGTTGGAAGGAATCTCTCTGGCAAGTTGGACCATTACATTAGATGAAGCACCTAATTGAGGCTCGTCATCTGCGCATATATTCTCTTAGCCACTGTAAACTTCAAATTTGTAGCTATCTACACTTGCACCACAAATCACGAATAGTTTGAAGCCCCACTTGTGGTGTTTGTCTGGCAAATATTGCTTTAGAGCACTTCGTGCTTTGGTTGAACACATTTGTTGATCAACAGACAAAAGTGTTTCTAGAGGCACTTTTCTTAAGTTATGATTCAACTTTTCAGTTATTGGTCTGATTTTATAAAGTCGATCAGATTCGGCTGATTATACGGTAACATTTTAGATTTACCATTTAAGTGTAGTACTTACCTCAGAAGCTTGAACCATTTTAGCGTCATTATGTCGCGTATGTTGGCAAAGCCATATTTCTGTGACCAGTACATTCGAACATTGGGCAGGGCAATAATGGACATGAAGTAAATAATTTCTTATTTTCTGACTTGTGGGATTTATAGTTTTACTGGCATCTTTTTGCATGCTGTACAGATTTGCTTCATCTTTTATGAGATCCACAATGTCGTCAGTACTCGTAAATAAGTAAGAAAATACCTGATAAGGCACCTGCAGTTCCAGCATTTCATTTGGTAACTCTAAGCTCTAAGTTTTTAGTTTTCCATATGATATTTGCTTTGGGATCACATGTGCTTCGTGAAGTTGCGTTGACTTTGGAGCTGGTAATGGTTACTGAAACAGTGGTCGGTATCTCACATGGTTGAACTGTAATGCTTGTACTGGTCTCAGAGCTCGGTAGCAAGATGTTATCCTCCTGATCTTCTAGGAAGGGTATTTCGGGTTCTTCATCCGAGTCTTGGCGTAAATTTTGATTTTCCATTTTTTTCGTCGTTGTTTGAAAAGTCTAAGACATCCTCAATATCTTGCCATTGGTTAGAATGTTTTCCAATTCGACAGTTGACAAAGGCCTACAGCCTAAACGTGGAAACCTCAAACTTATATTGGGCACGAAAAAAGAAATAAAATATAACCGTTTAGCGCAGTGTTGCATTACTGCATCAAAACGAAATTCGAGACTATCTCTCTAAAAACAATCTAAAACATTTGAATTGCATGTTCTTAGCAAAAACCAATAACTAATTGTTATTCCGCAGCAATCTCACATCAAAATTTTCAATATAACTATTCAAAAAAAAACACAACGAAAATTACGCGCGAACAACACAAACCGGTTCTAAGGAATTCGTCACTTGGAGTGGCCAAAAATTACAAAAAACGTCGTCTAGCGCAAACGTGGGGTAACTAATTCAATAGAATGCTTTGCTGCAGATATGCAGTGCTGCGTTGGAAGGTATTTTATTTGTTGCTTTGAACAATTTTGCTCGTTGGAATAGTATGATGCAGATCTGCTACTCAGCGCCGCAAAGGGTTAAAGCAAGGATTTGTTTGTTTTGTATATCATTGAAGATTCTTTTGGGTTGAAGCATTCTATAGGTCAGCAAATCAAATAGGTTAAGTACAAAATGCTTCTGACATGAGTGTAGCTCTGTCTGCCCAACTTGTTTAAAAAATAGAAAACTATTTCAATTATTCACATTATCACTTAACTCCAATTATGTTGAGCAAGAGGGTAATGTTTTCATTAACCGCAAATCACAATGATTAGAAAAGCAACTGGAAAAGTGGTACTTTACGATTTTTGCCTTAAAGCATCAACAGCTTTAAATACACTAAAAGAGTCGAATACATCAGTAGGAATAAGTAATAAGTTTTTCTGCCTTGATCAAATTTTCTAATAAGCCTTGTAGACCAACGGATCCCTTGTGAAAAAATAACCCTGAAAAAGTAATGTGCGGGTAGATAGGTAAATAACTTTGCTGATCCTTTTGAAGGGTTCTAAAATTAGATTGTTCACCCATCCGTCCGCTCATCCGTCCGTATGTCACAATAAATTTTCTGGGGAACTACAGAAGTTATCTTTTTCTTCGTAGCACTAAAGCCACTCTCAGATCTTCGCTTCCTGCAGCAAGCACTTCCAACTGTCTCAATGCATAAACCGCTTCCTGTAATTTCAAAATCCGAGGTGCGATGAACTGTCTTCGTCGACCAAGCCAGACCAGCATTTCCTCAGTTTCCCTATTGGCTTCCACCTTTCAGTCCTCCCAACGAATACCTTTCGGGTAGCCCACTGTAGCTTTCGCAGCCTTACAATCGTTGAAATCTTCGGCTAGTATAATTTGATACAGCTAATGATTGTATCAAGTTTGCCATTGGTCATCGTTTAGTTTTATTCCAATTAGGCGCCTCAGAAACCACCTTTCGAAGTCTTCAATATGTTTGCTGATGCTTGGGTTCGGTTCCATGTTTCACACTCATAACATAGCACACGTCTTATCGTAGGTTTTTATATGCATATATATATTGTCGCGTGTTATTGGTTCGCGGCCAATAATTTTAATGTTCCGGGAAAGTGAAAAAGCAATGTCTTTTTAATTTAAGTAAAAAGAGTTTATTTAATTACAAAAGTGCACAATGATCAATTTAACACTTTCACTAATTTTAATTTTCAGTATGAAAAATCTAACACTTGTCCATAAATTTCTTATCGCAATTGTCTTCTAAACCACTTCACTATTCCGAAAATCACTTTTCTACTACTCGAATAATATCGCTTCCCACATACTATCGCAGTTCTTATCGCGGTCGAATGAATGATGATCCCCCCATTCATTCAGCTCACCTTTATATAGGGTCTCTACCTATTCACCCATTTCTCGTACATTGGCGAATGTTCTACCGAGAGGTACCTGGTAGATTCGAGCAAATTAATGAATGGAGTGACGTCACTTGCAGATGTTGATCATGCTTGTTGGGTTCTCGTGGGTTCAAGTAAATTCATTTGTTGACGTTCTTAATGATTATGAAAACAATTGCGACAGTAGCTCGCAGAATTATTTGTACATGTAATTATTTGTACATGTAATTATTTGTACATGTAACACTGCCCCCACCTCAGTTCTTTTCGCCCCGAAAAGATGTGTCGCTATTTGTAGTCAATTCTCCCTGGGTGTAATATGGGGCAAGACGGTCCAGATGCACGATTTTCATTTTAGCTCTCGGCTTACGATGTTCCTGTATTCGGAATACGACGTCGTTGATTCGCTTTGTACCTCGCTATGGTCCCTCCCAATTATGTTGCAACTTTGGAGACCTACCCTTTCGCCGTTGCAGGTTATAAAGCCACACCAAGTCATCTTGCTGGAAGCCAGTAGAATTAGCCTTTAGATCATACCTGGTCTTCATGCGGTCAGTAGCCGATTCGAGGTGTTTTCGCACTGTCCGATGTATCTGGTTCAACCGTTGTCTAAGATCACTTGCGTACTCCGAGACCGTTTGGGGTTTCTCAGTTGGTGTTCCGAACTTTATATCGGCTGGCAAATGAATAGTCTTTCCAAAAATGACTTTGGCTGGGGCTTGGCCCGTCAATGCATGTTCAGCGGCTCTATACGCCATCAAAAATAGTGGGATATGTCGGTCCCAGTCCCTTTGGTTCTCGTCAACCATTTTGGCCAGGTGTTTATTGAGCGTGCCGTTGAAACGTTCGACAATTCCATCGGATTGGGGATGCAGCGGTGTTGTCCTCGTTTTCCGTATTCCGAGCAGCTCGCATATTTCGCCAAAAACTAGTGACTCAAAGTTTCGGCCTTGAACCGAATGTAGTTCGCCAGGTACGCCGTACCTACTGACCCAATTTAACACTAGCTGTTCAGCTACGGTAGTTGCTTCCTGGTTGGGAATGGGGTAGACCTCGGGCCACTTGCTGATATAATCGGCTACAACCAGCGTGTATCGATTTCCCAATTCAGATTCAGGAAAGGGTCCTGCGATGTCAACAGCGATCCTTTCAAACGGTATCCCCACGTTATAGGTTTGCATTTGTCCTCTCAGTCGTCGCTTTGGGCCTTTGACGGAAGCGCAAATTGTGCATCTGCGACACCAGTCCTCTACGTCTTCTCCAGCGTGGAGCCAGTAGAACCTTTCCCGCAATTTCGTTAAGGCTTTGTTAACACCAAGGTGGCCTCCCGAGGATCCTTCATGCATTTCCTTAATCACATCGTCGATTCGGCTTTTGGGTAGAATAGTTTGCATCCTATAGGAGCTACCATCTGCCGTTTCCCATTTCCGCTTGAGTACGCTACCCTCCACCTGAAGGGAGTTCCATTGTGCCCAATAGCTTTTCAGGGTTGCGCCATGCATTGAAACGTCTTTCCACTCAGGTCGCCCAGTCGTCTCCTTCCATACGAGCAATGGTCCGATGTCTTCATCGGCTAACTGGGCATTTCGAATCTCCTCCGCTGACCAACCTTCGTCGAATTCGGCCGTTATCACTCGCAGAGCAACGGTCGGCTCCTTTTCCTCAATCCGCCGACAATGCTTGCAGTTAGCTGGACATGGATGACGAGATAGGGCGTCAGCATTTCCATGAACTCCACCCTTTTGAAGTAGTTGGGGCCTCACTATGTCGGGCCGGATCGTCCATCGGGTTGAACTAGTGTCGTTTGTTATGGTGCAATGTTCTTCATCAACTTGACCAGGAAGGCATCTGTCTGCTTCTCCACGATGTTGCCTTGGCACGGTGATGGGGATGCTGGGGATGTCGATCCTCCTAGCCAACGTACGCCCCACGAAGTAGGCCCTTGCAGTTTGGTGGTCATCCATTCTAGGCTCCTGACACGGTCTGGATCTCCACCATCCTGGACAATAGCTCCATTTTCTTCGCTTCTTGCAGTCTCTTTGCAGGTGTCCTTTTTCTCCGCAATCCCAGCATCTAGGCGCACCATTACCCTGCGGCTCTCGCTCATTTTCCACGCACTTACACTTGCACTCGTTCGTCACTACTTCACGGACCCGGGCAGTGGTACGAGTCGCATTTTTCGCTGCCTCATAGTTCAGACTATAAACCAATGCGTCCTTAACCGTTTGCTTCTGAGCTAATCGCACGGCTTGTTGCAATTCCTGGTCCTTTAACGCACTGATGAATGCTTCTGTTGCTGCGTCATCTCGATGTTCTGGGTCGTAAGCTGGATAAGCCAAAAGTGCCAGGCGCTCAATGTCTTGGGCTAGCTGCTGTAAGGTTTCGCCAGACTTTTGCTTCCAATGTCGTAGCTGTGCCCGGTAAATCTGCTTCGGATGATCGTCTCCATAACGCATGTCCAGCGCATTCATTATAGCAGCCAGGTTTGAATGCAACTCAACGGGGATAGTCTGCAAAAGCTCGGCAGCTGGTCCTCTTAGAGCAAGAATCAATGCGGTTGCTCGTTCCTGCTCATTCCAGTGATTTATCCTTGCGGCAGCTTCAAACTGAGTCTTGTAAATACTCCAGACCTTTTGCCCATCGAATATTGGTGCTGGCACATTTCTGGATGTGCTTTGCGCTGCGGTTACAAGCGGAGCTGGTGAGGTGGTTACTACTGCCTTTGCTGCTTCCAATTCTTTTTTCACTTTTTCCATCTCATGGTTCATTCTCTCTTCGACCTGGCTGATCTCATAGTTCATTTTCTCCTCAACCTGGCTGACCTTCTCCTCGACCTGGTAAACCTTTTCCTCGACGCAATTAATTTGATTGTTGAGGCTACCGAGCTCCACTTTTATTTCGGTTGACTGTTTTTGCACTTCCTTGATTACGATCGCTTGTTGGTCCAGCTTCACTGATTGTTCATTTAACTTCGCTGATTGTTCATCTAGCTTCGTCGTTAAATTGGATGACTGTTGTCGCTGCTCTTGCTGCATCAGCATCAATATTTGCATCAGCGCATTTTCTGGTTCCTTTGGTTTTGGTGTTTCTGCTTCACCACCTTCTGCGCCTTTTTCTGCATCTGAGGGCTCACCCGAATCCAGATACGCACCTTCCGATTCAATTGCGTCACGCAAGCGTGCAATCAGTGTGGCCTTTGTACCTTGCGTAGCCAGGTTTCGCTGTTCCAACTCTTCCTTAAGCTCCGACATGGTCAATTCATTAATTTTTAAGTTTAGGCTTCGTGGCATTTTCAATGTTTCTTTAAATTTTACTATTGTGCACTATAAAAATGTTCAAATTTTCACTTTCAAAATGTTAATCTCACTTCTCGACACCATTGTCGCGTGTTATTGGTTCGCGGCCAATAATTTTAATGTTCCGGGAAAGTGAAAAAGCAATCTCTTATTAATTTAAGTTAAAAGAGTTTATTTAATAACAAAAGTGCACAATGATCAATTTAACACTTTCACTAATTTTAATTTTCACTATGAAAAATCTAACACTTGTCCATAAATTTCTCATCGCGATTGTCTTCTAAACCACTTCACTATTCCGAAAATCACTTTTCTACTACTCGAATAATATCGCTTCCCACATACTATCGCAGTTCTTATCGCGGTCGAATGAATAATGATCCCCCCATTCATTCAGCTCGCCTTTATGTAGGGTCTCTACCTATTCACCCATTTCTCGTACATTGGCGAATGTTCTACCGAGAGGTACCTGGTAGATTCGAGCAAATTGATGAATGAAGTGACGTCACTTGCAGATGTTGATCATGCTTGTTGGGTTCTCGTGGGTTCGAGTAAATTCATTTGTTGACGTTCTTAATGATTATGAAAACAATTGCGACAGTAGCTCGCAGAATTATTTGTACATGTAATTATTTGTACATGTAACAATATATATATGTATGTATAGATATA
Organism: Odontomyia ornata; assembly: GCA_963969285.1. Taxonomy (NCBI): domain Eukaryota; kingdom Metazoa; phylum Arthropoda; class Insecta; order Diptera; family Stratiomyidae; genus Odontomyia; species Odontomyia ornata. Next base: position 126,007,009 of record OZ017738.1, on the reverse strand, counting down.
TATATATATATATATATATATATATATATATATATATATATATATGTATATATATATATATATATATATATATATATATATATATATATATATATATATATATATATATATATATATATGAAGTGTTTTTCAATAAGATGTGTTATTTTGAATAGCCTCCTATTTCGGTAGATGTTTCTTTTGAAGCTATTATTTTTGGATATTTGACAAGTAGACATTACGCCATCGATAATAATGGAACAATACATGATTTGACAATGCAACGAAATTATTAAAATTCACTTTAAAAATGGTGAAAATTTGGCCGAGACGGTTCGTAATACTCAAACATTTTTGGTGGAAAAATTCGAGCTTTTGGGACAACTTAGTGATGTGAAGAAAAAAAGCTGTGCTTGTCACTCAAGAACAGCCGAAAATATTGCTGCTGTAGCCGAAAGTGTTGGAGAAACCCCAGGTTTGTCCATTCCTCGTCGTTCTTTGGGATTAGACATCCCACAAACGTCATTACACCGTATTTTGCATAAAGATTTGGGTCTTAAGGCTTATAAAGTTCAGTTAACACAAGAACTCAAGCCAGTAGATCGCCAACAACGTCGTGTCTTTGCTGATTGGATCCTTGAAATGCATAAAAATTTTCCGGAATTCCATCGAAAAATGAGTGATGAGGCCCATTTCCATCTCGGTGGCTTCGTCACCAAGCAAAATTGTCGCATTTGTTGCTCGGGAAACCCAGGAGTTATTGTTGAAAAGTCTCCTCAACGTGTGACTGTTTGGTGCGATTTCTGGTCCAGCCGTGTCATTGGACCTTATTTTTTCGAAAATGAGGCTGGATCAACAGTTACGGTGAATGGATTGCGCTATCGAGAGATGATTAATGATTTTTTATGGCCAGAATTGGATGGTATTGATCTGGACATCGTTTACTATCAACAAGACGGCACTACGTGCCACACAAGCAACGAAACCATTGATCTTTTACTGAAAAAGTTTCCGGACCGTGTTATCTCTCGAAGAGGTGATCACAATTGGCCACCAAGATCTTGTGATTTAACACCTTGCGACTTCTTTCTTTGGAGCCACGTGAAACAAAAGGTCTACACCAACAGCTCAGCGTTGATTCAAGACCTCAAAGATGGAATTCGTAAGGCTATCGAGGACATAGAGCAGCCGCTTTGCGATTTCGTTATGGAAAATTTCATGAAAAGGATATGGTTCTGTAAGCGTGGCCGTGGTGATTATTTGCCTGATGTTATTTTTAACTATTAATGGCATACCATCTTCTTTATAATGAAATAAACATCCGATCATTTATATCGAAAAATGGCATTTTTCTTATAATATCAAAATACCCTCTCTTATTGGAAAACCCTGTATACATGTATATATATATATATATATATATATATATATATATATATATACATATATATATATATATATATATATATATATATATACATATATATAAATATATATATATATATATATATATATATATATATATGTATTTATATTTTATATATATATATATAGATATATATATATATATATATATATATATATATATATATATGTATATATTTATATATTTATATTTATACATACATATATATATATATATATATATATATATATATATGCACTCATATATTTGTATATATATGTATATATATATATATATATATATATATATATATATATATATATATATACATATCCTTCTTCTTCTTGGTAGTGCTACAGCCCTCTCTTATTGGAAAACCCTGTATACATGTATATATATATATATATATATATATATATATATATATATATATATATATATATATATACATATATATATATATATATATATATATATATATATATACATATATATATATATATATATATATATATGTATTTATATTTTATATATATATATAGATATATATATATATATATATATATATATATATATATATATATATATATATATGTATATATTTATATATTTATATTTATACATACATATATATATATATATATATATATATATATATATATATATATATATGCACTCATATATTTGTATATATATATATATATATATATATATATATATATATATATATATATATATATATATATATATATATATATACATATCCTTCTTCTTCTTGGTAGTGCTACAGCCCCTCTTAGGACTTTGCTTTGACACTCACAATATAGCACAGGTCTTATCACAAACTTGTATACTTGAAGCTTTGTTTTCCTGTGTATGTAGCTGGTAATTTGCGAGATGTTGTCTTCGGTGTATTTCGTCCCTTTCATTACCGGTTCTCATTATTTTGGTTCTTAATATATAAATGTGCCTACATTTGTACTTACCAAGTGTGATATTTTGTGCATTTGAAGTATTTTTCCTTGGCCACGCCATCAGTTTTGTTCTAATCTCACTGATTTGTAGCCCTACTAGTTTTGCTTCACTGTCAAGTCTCGTTAAGAGTTCTTTGGTGATTGCTAATCACCGTGACAAAATGCTGATGCTGTTTCCACAGGCTACAACATGGCTCGACTTGCGTAATAAATTACCTCTTGTATCGACAAGTAGCTCTTTATGACATTCGAGTACTCCAAAACCAAATTGAATAGCAATGAGGCCAGCCCATGTTCCTGCTTTAGTCCGATAATTTTGTCAAGGCCATCGATGGGTTGGTTATTGATGCAAACTCGAAAGACCATCGACGTCATTGTCATTTTCATAAGGCAGAGTAACTTAGCTGGGATATCAAAGCAAAGCATTATTTGGTACAGTACTTTACGATTAATATTATCGTATGCTTGCTTAAAGTCAACGAAAATTTGATGTAGTACGTCTATTTTCAACTCCCAGCATTTCTCAAGTACCTACTTGGCAGTAAAAAATTGGTCTATTGTCGATCTACCTGCTCTAAAATCATCTTGGTACTCCGCAATAATACTGTTGGCATATGATCTGCCTTTATTTTCCAAGATGTTTGAAATTAATTTGTACGCGATGCAAAGTAATGATATGTCTCTATAATTTTCGCACTGTAACTTGTCCCCTTTTTTTGTGAATAGGGAATAAAATTTATTGGTAGGGTCAGCATATATTCTTGTTGTCACATGTGTTGGATGACTTTGTGGATAGCTTTTTGAACACCGCTGCTACCAAAGCTCACTAGTTCCACTGGAACCTCGTCAATGCCTAATGCTTTTATTATCCTCTTGGGTGTTGATTGTGGAATAAACGTCATCCATAGTTTGTGTGGCCAATGGAAGCTCTCCGGGAATATTCATAGGCCCCGATCTTCTGGAGCTGTGTGGAGGATTGAAGAGGTTCTTAAAATATGGATTTCAGAAGTTATACTCATCAAAATTTGCCAACAACTCAAATGTTTCTGGTTAATGAAAGTTCCGGTCAAAAAAAAACCAAATGTTTTCAGGGGGCCTCCGCGTATACGGATGTGAAATCTTACAAAAAATTCTTATCAAAGATATTTGAATAGATTATCAAACGAAAGGTCTTGATGATGTCTTGTAATACCCGTCATAAAAATTGCAATATATATGACGGTATAGGCAACAGAGGCGGATGAACACGTAATAAATGTGTCAATTCTCACGATTAGACATCTGTGGACCGAAAAATCTGAATGAAATTATGAAGATAGTTCTGTACAAGCAAAACATTGATAAATACTTGGGAAGTTGAAATTCATTAGACTTTGTTGGCAACAGTATCAATTTTACATTTTCTTGCATAAAATCGTAAGGGTACTCTTAAATCCTACACGATTACTTATAAGACTAATGAACCATGAAAAAAAATTGATAGAATTCAACGATCCTATATTGGTTTAAATTTAATGTGCTACAACAACAACAATGCGTTGCTATTGAGCAATATGTGCTTCCAAATGACTCAGATACTGCGGGCTTCTTAGGATTTGCATGCGAGTTTCAGGAAATATGCCGAAGGTGATTTATTATAATGTTTGATTCTCAATAGGCTTTTTTTGACACATTACGAATAACTCCTGCCACGCTGTAATGTCATTTTTGTTCTGTATTGTTTGACAAATCATCATGGAAAGACTTACGCCGCAAGAACGTATCCAAATTGTTCAGCTTTATTACGAAAATTAGCGTTCTGTGAGAAATGTTTTTCGTGCTTTTAGAGCAACTTATGATGTACATAGCCCGCTGTAGCTGAGAGTGTGGCTGAAGGCCGTAACAAATCGATTCGGCGTCATTCTCAATAGCTTGGTTTGTCGTACCCACCAATTTGGTGTATTTTACGTAAGGGTCTAGATTGTAAGGCATACAAAGTTCAACTCATACAAGAATCGAAGCCGGGTGACTTAGGTTTGCGTCATGTTTTTGGAGAATCGGTTCTGAATCAGCTCAATGGATATCCGCTGTTTTATTGCAAAATTTTGTTCAGCGATGAGGTGCGCTTGTGGCTCAAAGGAGACGTCAATAAACAGAATTGCCATATTAGGGCTGATGATCAACCAGAAGAGCTTCAACAGCTACCACTACAGCTACAAAAATGCACAGTTTGGTGTGGTTTATGGGCCAGTGGAATTATCGGTCCATATTTCTTTAAAAACGAGTCCAGTCAGAATGTTGCCGTCAATAGTGGCCGCTCTCACACCATGATAACGAATGTTTTGCTGCCTGAAATTGAAGTCCCTGGTATCGGCAAACTTTGGTTTCAACAAAACAACGCTACTTTGCAGACAGTGAGAGACACAATGGGCTTATTGAGAAATGATTTTGGTGAGAACCTAGTTTCACGTTTCGGACCAGTAAATTGGCCAGCTAAATCGTGTGATATCACATCTTTAATTATTTTCTTTGAGGTTATATGCAGTCTCTGGTTTTCAGAGATAAGCCAGCTTTATTCGACGCTTTGGAAGCCAACATTACTCATGTCATGCGCGAGATAGCGGTCGCTATGTTGGATCGTGTCGTTCAAAATTGAACCCTAAGGATGGACCATTTACGGCGTAGTAGAGCTCAATGTAGAACCAAGATAATCTTTTAAAAGTAAATATCATAGATTGTTCTGTCGACGCACAATAAAATTTTAACTATAGTATTCAACTTTTTGGCTTGTTTTTGAGATTAAAAACCAAACCTCATAATGAATCACCCGATATATGTATTCCACATCTATGAGAAACTGTTCAACGAGTGACATTAGTAAGTCTAAAACAAATTGGCGGCCGTTAATTTTATATTGATCAAATTTGTGTTATTTCACTTAACTTTGTTAGTAATGCTAGAATAATTAAATATAAAATTTTTCCCAGTGAATTCATATCGGTACCCTTAAATTTAAATTTAAGTTGTCCAAGGAAAGATCCTCCTACAATTGAAGTTTCAATACAGTTATATAGCATTTAAAGAAGTAATATCGTTCCAGAGATGGTAATTTCTCTGGATACAACAAAAACAATGTACGCTTTTATTACCATTTGGGCTTTACATCGAAGCAGACTTTAAATATATAATTTGATCTGCTCTTTATTTCCTTATTTTGTTTATTTGATATTTGAATTCAATTATATTGTTTAGTTGATATTTGGAGGCCAATTCTCTTAATAAAAATGTCTTTAAAATTTCATTCATATAATGGTTGCTAGTGATATTGCAACAAAATGGCAGCAAGTGAAGTGGAGTTAAGAATGATAAGTACTGGTTTAAAATCTTGATGGAGGAATCAAAGCGTGATTCATTCAATTAAGATAATGAGATATTCTAACTATACCTAAGTGAAGGCCCAAAAGACAATGGCATAACCACGGGAGGGCTTGCCGAGTTAAACCCCTCGCCCCTTGAGCTCAGAAAAGGGACCTCAAAAACATTACAAAGTGAAAAATGTATTGTGAATTCGTTGTAGTGTGTTGACACTTGTACTGGCTATGCAGATGTTAAATTTGAAGGAAATCAAAAAACAATGGATGTGGCTTTAACTGAATTTATCGTACGAGGGCATATAGTGCAACGTGCGACCCTGTAAATTATCGTATAAAACAATCATACTCCTACAGCTAGCAACACTCGTGTGTCATCAATTTTGCTGACCTGCAACCTAAACTGTACATACCACACGGGATTGGTACTACTTATTTTCTTTGTAGTATACCGTGAAACTTTTGCTCTTTTATTCAGTTTAAGAGTTCTGCTTATGAAACTGATATGGCACCGCTAACATAAAATTTATTTCATCCATTTTAGATAATGTTGAAGTCGGTTTTCTTTTTTTTCAAAAAGGTGTTTTTTTTTCAAAGCTAATAAAACCCATTGTATGAAGCAAAAATTTGTTATTGTTTCTATTTTCTATTGACAATCTGGGCGCATGCCTAAAGTTTTGTTTTAATAATTTTGAAGATCAAATCACGTAGGTGACATCATCCATTCTCCACGCATTGAGTTAACTGATTCCTGGCATTTGTAATGACCCTTTCCAGCATAGCTGGCGCTATATTGATAATTTCTTATTGGACGTTGATCTTCAAATCTTGTAGGGTCCGTGGACGGTTCACAAAAACAAGGGATTTCAAAAACCCCCTTAGAAATAATCACTAAACGCCAAATCGCGAGAGCTCAATACATCGGGAGCGGAGTGCAAAATTCTGTCTCCACCTAACTTATGGCTGGTTAATAACATTTCAGACTAGCTAGAAGCTAGAACGGCAGAGGCTGCATGCTGAAAGTGGTGTATAAGGGCACTAGAGGCTTAGTTCCGATTTCTGTTGAAAGAAACCTGCAACTCAAAGTCCTCAATTATAATGTCGTGGTTGAAGTTATGTACAATCTTATCACTGACAGATTGACTTAACATTCTTTTGTATAAAGCCAATGTAAAAGAATTTTAATCTGCAACAGCTCGACCTGAAAATCTCTTTCCGAAAATCATGATGCGTACCTAGCAAGCAGAAAAAACACTTGACTTTGAATAATCTTTATCATGATAGCGTACGATAGCGAAATGTAAACAGCTCCAATTTCACACCAAATAAAAGCCTATTAAGTCAACTTCCAAGTATCTATATTTTGCCCTCTCCTCATAGGTGCGAGAAGGGAGGCAGCACGCGATTCCCGTTTCGAACCATCAATAGGGTTGCGATCCCAAATTTACATCTTTTTCGCTATGTTGGGTCTAGAGTGGCATATTTTCAGCCAACAATTGCTAGAGAAGATATCAGGTTAAACTGCATTAAACATTTGGGCACTAAGCCCCCATTCATGTCAACTAACATCCCCTACTCATTTTGCTTTGTCCGTAAAGAGTTGAAACGAGTTACATTGCAGGACCGAAACTTACTTACTTTCAAAACATAACATGCACACGCTGCTGCCCAGGAGCACAACGGGAAGCTGCACGCAATTCCTGCTCAAAACCTCAAGAAAGCACTGGAGCTTGAAATTCGTACTTTTTCCGTCTTGCCGCATCTCTAACGCAAGATTTTTGGGTTTGAAACTTTCAACAAATTGTAAAATCCAGCATTTGAAATCCCTGCATGCAAAATCTTGAGCTGTTTCAACAAAGCTCCCTTTCCGCCTTCTGTAGCTCATTCTGCCTTGCCCACAAAGAGACAAAAGGAGTTGCATTGCAGGCCCGAAATTTGATTACTGGAGATTGCGAAATAGATACTATTCAAATTTGGCATTAAATGAAAGCGGGTAAAGACTGCCTTCAGAAAATATGCTGCCACCCCTGCTGCGGGCATGAGGGGAGGCTGGACGTGATTTCTGCCCAAGCCCCGAGAAAGCACTTGGGTCCGAAACGCAATGTAACTCATTATGTCTCTTTGTTGGTCAGGCAGAATAAATTACGGATGGGGGTAAGGGAGCTTTTATGAAACAGCTGGGAGTTTTACATGCAACGATTTTGTATGCTAGATCATACAACTAAACTACGTAATTTTGAACCCGAAAATATTGCATTTCAGATGCAGTAAGGCGAGAAAAGTACGAATTTTGAGCTCCAGTACTTTGTGGGGATTTGGAGTAGAAATCACGTGCAGCCTCCCTTTATGCCTCCCAGGACAGGGGGCCTGAATTCTCAATCATTTTTTCATGTTCTCAATTAAATATCGAACCGAATATGTATGAGAAATAAATTAATTGGAAAATTAAACGCTCTGAAGTTGCCAAAGTGTCAATGATCAAGAGTATATTTTTTTTAACAAATGGCAAGAAAACTAAAACACTGTTAAGTTTTTATGTAGAATTATATTTTGCAAAGCACTTTATAATACTATCATCAAACTTGATTTTCTTTTAAATTTTGTAATTGATTATGATGGCAAGACTTAATTTTATGAATATTTAATAACTTTAAAAGCATCACCCCTTATCAAATTCATAATGAACAGAGTGTCAAAGTAATTAATAAGCATCTACTAAGTCCGCCATTGACGAAATAACAAGAGATGATAGCGGTTTACCCCGAATTCACTTGGATAAATTATTCAGGAAATCCTTTTACGTTACAATATCATACCCATGTCAATTATTTCAACTGTAATGCCATCTGACCCCTAGTGAAATTGGTATCATTCTGATGGATATATATATATAGTATATGACGGTTGGTTTTGGACCTAACCAAAAGCCAGACAGCCTTAACCACTAGTCCAGATGTTGAATGCATATGCAAGTAGAACTCTTGCCGGAATTGTTGTAACCACGCAATCATACATGATGATATGTGCGGAATGTATTTAAGGCATCATACATAACATGGAAATGTCATCTTAAAATTTGTTTATGTTCATCGCGGTTGAACCCTTGAATAATATATGTGAAATTTTTAAGTGAGCTCCTAGAACTTGCTTTATAGTGTGTTTTATTGGGTATATCTAAGGACGTTTAAGAATATGTCCTATTTGATGAGTTTGGTGGCTTATACTCATTGTACTGACATGAACAACTGCACTGACTAAATCAGTCCAAAATATTCTGGTTAACCTTTCCCATTCATACATATATTGTAATTGTGAAGTTTGCGCCTGAGTTTCGAAGTTTCGTTTGAAAATTTTGGACAAAACACACCTCAAAAATTCACGTTGGCGTCACAACTGAAATCATAAATTGTTCGTGGATACTATAAGATTTTGAAAAACAAAAACTTACACTACTAGAATATTAATGGCAACTTGTTTAACATTAAATGGTTATTAACAAAATAAAGGAACTTTTCACTTTCTTGTTCAAGGGTAGGGGATTTTTTGGATTGAAGTACTATTTTAGTTAAAATCATATTGAAATTGAATTTAAATACCTATAAAGTTTTCGGGTTTTAGTCATTTACTTTGTTTCTTTCATATCCGCAGGCCAATTCTCTTATTTCTTGAAAAGCCATCAGCCCTTGCTTTGTTGTGTGAGCAGACGCATTTTGAATGCTTTCAGTTATCTTAAATTTTTGGGTTTTGCTTAAAATTTTTTTTAAGAATATCCTAATTAAATCGGTACCTGTCTGTCGGTGCGCCAGTGATTCGCAGCAAGGTTTCTCACGTGAACAGGTCAGAAGTTTCTGGTTCATGAAAGTTTCATTGTTGAAAAAAGTTTCAAAACATTTTAAGAAGGGTTTCCCCATGCAAGGACGTGGCCCTTTAATATTTTCTTTTTTCTCAAGAAAGTCAAGTAGAGTATCAAATGAAAGGTCTAGCTAAGGCCTTTTAATATTCGTTTTTAAATTTGCAATATGGATAATGAGATAGCCCCCTCCCCCCTTGTCATGGGGCACCTGTGGACTGATAAAATCTGAAATTCATGAAGATAGTGCCTCATGAATATAATAATGACAAGTACATCAAAAGTCGAAATTCGCTAAACTTTGTTAGTAATAGCATGATGCATCAATTTTAGATTTTGATGAATAAAGTTGTGGGGATAAAATATTTTGAGAGGTGCCAGAAGTTATTATCACATGGTTCAAGGCTCTGCTAAAATCCTCTCATGTAGTGTTGCAAGATTCGTGAATCTTATCACGTACTCGTATTTTGTTGGTTAACCGGTTGGCTTTGATTTTTAACTTAGGGCCACCCTTGTTTCTAGCTCGTCTCCATAGTTGATTCCTGCTCCGTATGAGAAACGTATTATCCTGTGGAAGTTCATATGGATTGTGTTCCCTTACCGGAGTTTGGGCTGTATCATGTCCTTTGGTAAGTAGAGTTATGCTGGTAAGTTTTTCAATATTCTCGTCAACAACACTGGCTGGATTTAACTGCTGCGTGAGGCTTTCTAAGGCTAGCATATCTTTAAAAGCTTGCAAATTTGTAATCTGTTTTACTTTTAGAGGCTCGTCCAGGAAGCTTTTCTCTACTAAGAAGGGCACCGGTTTGTGGTCAGAAGAGAGCTTATGGAGTACCGTTGTTTCGATATCATGGTGAAAATCTCGCAAGATTCTATGGTATAGGATATTACCAGAAGCTCAGCCTTAGTACTTTAGCTCACTTGCTATGTAAAGTCTACCATCAATGGCTTCTCATAGGACCCCAGGAATGATGATAGGTATTGGAATCGCCCATCACCAGAAGTGGGCCTTCCAGCTCAAAGAGGAAGTTTTGGTCTGCATACCAGGTCTCACTTCGAAAAGGCTTGTACAATGACATGACTATAAATTCAAACGCGTTCGTTTTAATTTTGGTTGCTGTTGCTACTACGCGTTATAGTTGTGGAGTTTGAATCAGGTAAGAGAGGGTGGGGTGAGACGGGGTGGTCAAGGTTTGATGGTAGATAAAACACAGGTTTTTCGAACCAACATACCATCTTTAATTTTGAATAATTTTCGGGAACAGATCTTACAATTTAGCCAAAAATTAATCATTGAATCATAGCCTAAAAATAAAAGATAAAACTTGGCAATAAAAGTCCTTTTTCTCCATCTTACCCTACAGTTGGGACAAGACAGGGTACCCCGAGGGCAAGATGAGGTTACCTAATAATAAAAAGATACATTTAATATTTTTTGACTTGGCACAAACATACATGAATAACATCATCTTCGTAATTTTTTACGTCAACACACAAACAATTTTATCAAATACTCGGTAACTTTTCTAGTTTTGTTCTGATTCCAAAATACAGTTCGTCACAATACAAACATGCTGAGTGTTTGTTTTATTTTTCTACTGAAGAATGTCCTTTCTGATTTTTAGGGTTCTGTAAAATAGCTTTACAAAACCCTATTAAAATCGCTACCTGTATGTCCGTCCGTCCGTCTGCCCGTGTGCCACAGCATTTTTTTTCACAAACGATATAAGCTAGAAACATAAAATTTCGTAAGTAGGTGTAAAGTGGTGATCTCTTTGAAGTTTCATAACAAGATTTTTTATGGTGTTTCAGGAGGGTTTCCCCATAAAGGGGAGTGGCCCCTGGAAAAAAAATTTCACCAAATATAGGCAATATGGGTATCAAATTAAAGGTAATTTTCAAAACAGGCATTAAACTAACAACGATCGCTTCGAAGGGTGCAGGGGAGGGGAAATGTTCGCACATTTTGTGTACTTCCTGCGCGATTGAACACCATTGACCTGATAAATCTGAAAATTAACGTTGAAGTAGGTCGTTAAAAGTACAAGGGCAAAAAGTACCTCTAAAGTCAAAATTCGACAAACTTTGGTAATAAAAGTACATTTTATAAATTTTCCTTTTTTGCCTTCAAAATCAAAATGGGACCTGTAAATTTTTTAAAAGCAAAACTTTAAGATTCTTAATAATAGTTTTACATGTTCTGAAAATTTTACATAAATCGAACAATAAACAGCTAAGTTACAGCCGATTAAATATTTAATAGTTACTCAAAAACTAACACGTAATACCAGGGAGATACACGTTTGTAACGGACCTAGACACTACAAATATAGGATATTTGATCAACATTTTAGAATAGGCTTTTAATATTGATGTTTTATCATGAATATTAAAGCAATGGGGTCAAAACGCTTGAAACAAAATAGCGGCAAATTTCAATACATAAAAATCAGAATTTAGTTCTTTGAAATCAATTTATGGAATCTGTATATTAGTCAAGTTTTGATGTTTAGAAAATATTGTTTGAGTTAATAATTGGTTCATAAAATTCTTCTTGCAGGAGCTGCTTCAACTGGCGTTTCTTTTTTTGAATGCTATCTTCAAGACTCTTTTTATACGGAGATGATGAAATTTTCGCGGTACTTCCATGAAGTCTTGATGTACGAGTTGTTTGCTTTGTTATTGGCACAGAAATCCATTCTGTTGGAATAACCAATATAAAAGAAGTATCACGTTTCGATGTTTGGGTTATATTTTGACAATCAGTCCAATGTGAAAAACCAGGTTGAGGTTCATTAATTTGATCCGTGATTTGTTTTTTTGGTAGCTGATTTGGATCAGGTTCCATTTCAATATTTTCAGAATTGATGTCTGCACCGAGGTCCGTCCCTGCATTCAAAGGAATGTCAGATGTCAAAGAAGCAACAAAATGTGTATCTGTAAAAACTGTGCTATCAAACGGCATGATTCTACATTTTTTGAATCAATTGATAGCACTGAACATTGTTGCTGACTTAATGAAAGCTTTTTCAAATAATTTCACTACTTGATATATTGTAACAACACGTTCTAGGTTTGAGCGAAGCCATGATTATGTTAAACGATCATAAAATGTGCTTAATAAATAATAATTATAATAAATACTTTATCAAATGTTTGTGTGTATGATGTGTATTGTGGGGTGGAAAACACAACATAATAACACCATTTGCTCTTGCTCCATCGATTACTTGTAAGTTTTTAGTGTTTGTGGAGTGACCACCTAGAAGCAGCAATACGGGATTATCAATGGCTGCTTGGCAAAAGGTTGTAAATTTCTCAAACCACTATAAAAACAGTACCGCTGTCATCCACTCAGAGTCCGTGCACACACCCCACGCACCCGGAGCAGGGTTTGTCATTAATTCTGGTTTCATCCATTTTGAGGAAACACCAACATCGGAGGCATATACAACCCACTGACAATAAAGTATATTTTAGCTGTAATTGTTTGATCACGCTCAGCTGACGCCTATGCACCCTCCTATTTCCGGCCAGTGTTGGCTATATTATGCATTTTTATTTCGGAACAACTGACACTCCTGTTTCGTCACAGTTAAATACACAATCAGGACTCCGTTTATGCTTATCATACATCTCGCTTAATAATTTGTAAAAATTTTCAACAGCAGTTTTATTAAACCAGCAGTCCTAGTTGCTGATTTACTTTCGGTGTTCCTAAGCGCTAAGTCTAGATGACGTTTTAAAAACTGAATATCTAATCCTTACAGCTTTACCTGTAACATCATTGAATGGATGATCCTTTTTATTTTTTCATTGCAAGTTGATACATTAAAGACTTCAGATCGTCAGCTGTTAAGTTAAAAAGTGTGTTTTCCATATCTTTTAAGTAATCAACTAATTTACCCTCTTTTTCAGCAAAAAATATCAAACACTTTGAACTCAACGATATCTTAACGTTCTGTACTACGTTATCATTATCATGAGCGATTTTCAATTTTCTCTCAAGCGTGCTCTATGGAACTTTGTATGTTCTTACTGCGAGATAGCCAGTCATTTTATTTTTCAAGGCAGCAGTCATAGTACTCCGCATTGCTTCTATAGATCATTTCCCTCAATCTGTCTTCCTCTTGTAGTTTCTGACCATTCTAAATTGGTAGGAATCTTTGATTTAGATCTTAAACTTTATAAGGAGCAAGATGGGGCACCAAATCCCAATCATACCCTAGTGTTTTTACTCAAATATAGGGTTATCCATTTTACGCTTGGAAAAGTAAAGCTAAAGAAAACACATCAAATATTCAGGTGGAAACAAAATTTTTTATTTAATGTAAAGATTGAACTTTGCCATTATACCAACCACATGTTTTCCAGATCATAATCTTCAATTTCTTTCCAAAAATAATCGGTTAACATCCGTCCATAGTGGTCAGAATTGACTGTAATGGCTTTTCCTTGATCGTTTTCAAAAACATACGGGCCAATAACACCACCAGACCATAATGCACACCAAACTGTCACTTTTTCCGGATGCAAAGGCCTTTCTGCGATCATCTGAGGATTTTGAGGGCCCCATATGCGGCAATTCTGTTTGTTTACGTAACCACTGAGCGAAAAATGAGCCTCATCACTTAAGAAAATTTTGTTTGAAAAATCGTTATCAATGGCTTGTTGTTCAATCATCCAATTCGCATACATTCTGCGTTGTGTATGGTCTTGAGGCTTAAGTTCTTGAGTGAGTTGGATTTTGTATGGATGGAGAAGCAAATCCAAATGCAAAATCCGCTACAATGAGCCGTAAGACAAGCCCAAATGTTGCGAACGTCAAGGAATCGACAAATTCGGGTCTTCCTCCACACTTTGAGCAACGACAGCAATATTTTCAGCAGAACGAATGTTGCGATGATGCACAGGCCTTGCAAGATCAATAACCGATCCAGTCTCTTCAAATTTTCTCACTGTATTCGAAATTTTTTGCTGTGTAGGTCGATTATGTCGACCGTAATTGGCTCGTAAAGCCCTAAATGTTGCTACAGCAGAATCACCGTTTTTATAATAAAATTTAATAATTTTAACGCATTTTTCGACTGATAAACGATCCATATTTCTAAAAGGCAAACTAAAAAAACGCGCTTTGAATGACATTTAATTCCGACAAATGTCAAATGGTAGGGTTATACTTTCTCAAACACGAAATGGATGACCCTGTAGTATGAACACTGCCAAAAACGTAATTCAAAATATGTGCATGAAAGCTAGCCTCAGAAATACTGACAAATATTAACGATTTTTTACTTAATGACTGTTTTGTCATACGGCCTAGAAATCGGAAAATATTAACACTATTGTGGATATACGAGTAACTGAAAGCAGTGTTACTTCATCACACAACCATTTGCCTCGGCGAATCGCCATACACTGGGGGCAGCGTAGGCAGCGCGCCAAATTCGTATGCACAATTATTTATAATTATTGAGTTTGTTTCACAAAATATAGCCTTAATTTCATATTGCCCCTCATCCTATCTTGCTCACCTTCCCATCTTCTGTAGTTAGTCTGATGTTCTCCTCCGCAATGGATGCACTTAGAATTTTTGGTGTTTTATTTTTTCCAGTGTGTAAAGTTATGAGGGCCATCGTACTTTACACATTGAGCTTGAGCCTAGCAGTTGCTCGATGAGTGGTCAAACTGTTGACAATTATGTTACATAGCCTGTTCGCTACGTGGGTTTGCCGATTAAACTTGGCAGATAAGATGAGAAATTGGTCTTACTTTGTAAATTTCGGTCTCTGCCTTTGGCAGAAGGATTGTTACCAATTTTGAGGGACTGGATTGAAGTTTTGTGCAAAAAACTTCAATGGGCTGAAAATTTGCTCCTGAAAATCCTCTATGATTTTTTTGATCGATAGTCCGTGAAGACCGTGAATTATCATATTTAGTTTGGTGTATGTTTATTTTACTTGCTTAATAACTTTGTCATTTTCCTTTTCTTCGTGGAGGATTGAGATATAGTCTGAATACCCAGATAAATACGTTTTGAAGATTTGTATTTGATATTAAACTGCTTCATAAACTGTAGCTAACTTTGTCCGTTTCTCCAGCTGGTGGCGGATTGAGGAGACAGTTTTAGGGCGTGCCTCATCAGGAGCATCTGAATGTTTTCCCAGGTAATTTTGTTTTGGAGCTGATAACGATGAGAATGGTGAGGCAAAAAAGGCTTGTGAGGGTTTTTCAGTAGCCATGTTTTGCAAAAACGGTCGGTTTTGCAGATTTCAAAGCCGGAAAATTTTGAAAATTTTCATCTAAATCTACCTTGTCCTGTTCAGACACTGTAACTACTTCTGATGGCGATTCCGATCTGAGAAATAGTGAACCAGCAGCTTTCCTCTTTCTGGAATTTAGTTACTGCAGACAACTGGGATGCTTCAGCAGCAGGGGCCCTGCGGTCCCGACTTTACTCACCGCAGACGGGCGTGGGCGCTAACTCGCTTCTTAAGCTTAGGCTACGTACTCGACCACCTAGCGAGTAAGGCGGTGTGCTGAAGCTTGTTCCACAGTACTCCACAAACAAGGTGTTCTGCACCAGCAGGACACACAAATACTCACCACTCGGGATGTTTTGGGTATGGATGCTATCTCCTCCAACCCACGCTTTACCACTCAAACACCACCGAGTACTCAAATTCACTCCACGTAGACCACGCACGATACTCCCCCGAGCCAAACCGCTGCACGTTCTGAAAACAAAAGCTATGTGGTCCAAAGCAAATCCAAGGGGATTAAATTTGGACTCGTGAAATCAAAGAAAAACAAATATTCATATCATGAGCAAAAAAGAAATATGAAAAATTTTATCAGAAAAATATTTGTACTGGAATATAACTATGCTTTAAACTAACCTCTTGTAACCTACAGAAAGCTAATGAGGAGGCCTCTTCGTGGATCTTCCGTTGTCGATGTCACGGCAAAAAAAAACCTGCGTGGATTTCACACGATCTACCCTCAATCTATTACTTTTTCTCCTTTTCCAATTATTTCCAACTCCATACTTTAAAAGACTTTAACCTCCACCTGTTTCTTTCGATAAAACACAAGAGAGGGCTTTTTCTTTGTTATTTGCCCTATTATCATTTCATTCCCACCACTAATCTCGGAGTGAACTTTATATTTCTCCTTTTCCGAAATTCGGAGGTTTAAATGTTTTTCACTGTGACGGACATTTGACGTGTTATAATCATTATATTATTGTTTACGTTGGACGCATTTTTGAGAGGGTGCTGGAGTTTTCATGACTTTTCAGTGATCAGACTTCAATCAGTGACGGGACTATTCGATAGGTAGGGATTTTATGTTTTATCCTTGGGCAAGACACTTGGTGTGCCTTTTTTCTTTTTTTCTAGGTATCTCAGATCACTTGCAAACTTGTTTAATGCAAGACTTGGTATCTTGCTGGCTACTCTCTGCCATAGAAAATTAACGAAACATACTTAGTCAATTTAACTTGATGTGAAACATGACTTTCCTTGTCGATACCCAAGTGAGTTAATATCTAGAATTCGTATGATTTCAAATGCCAATTATTATATGATAGATTTAGTTAATTTATATGTTTGCGAATCTGCTTTTCGTTTATTATTTTGGAAATCATTTTTACCACCGCGTCTTCTTCTGTTATCACTATCCGATTGATGATTTGCACCTCTAACACGTTGGTTTGGTCCATCTCCACCGCCGCCTTAATTTGCATTGTCAAATTGTGGTTTATCAGTAAAACCAATATCAATCGGCATGAATCTCTGTTCAACGTTTCCAGGGCCCATGATACCATCACCGCCGCCACCTCCAAAGCTACGACTCATGTTGCCACCGGAATGACTACGGTTACCTGTATTATTTACTTGATTCATTTTTTTGTTGATCCAAAAGTGAGTTTAGATGTTGGACTTGCATAAACAAAGTGTTTTCCTGTTGCCTGTGACAAATTTCTTCATCTTAGTGGTTCATACGAAGTTGCATATCTTCCTGCCTTTGACGTAAGGTTTCTACCTCACGAATCCTTTTGGCTCGCTCTTTTTGTAGTTTTTGATTGCAGATAATATCTTTGTGTAGCAGCCGTGCACATATGGGAGTGGTATCGCAAATTTCGTCAAACATAACTATCCTAATTTGAACTGTATTCATTCAAATTGTACTGTTGTCATTAGTATTAGGATTTCAACTTATTTTTAACTTTACCAAGAATATGTACAATACATTGTAAAGTTTCCTATCCCAGTTTGCCTTGAGGATGCAGTCTTCGCACAACATTACCCGGTGGTGGTATTTAAGTTTGCTAACTTAAGCTGTTCACGGGTTCCCCGTAACGATTTTTGGGAATCCAAACCATTCACTTAGAATTTAATAATTAGTTCGTGGTTCTTTTAGCATTGTTCCTTTAACTCAAACTGAGTTTCCCTGAATTTTCCGCGAGTATGTCTTAGCTCAGTAAGAATTTCTTCCAGTTGTTTCTAGATTGCATTCGCCTTATTGACTTGCTTAATCAAAGGCGTGACCTGTCAATCATTTCTTCCATCATTTGGTGAGAATAGCAAAGTTAAAGCGTCAATGGGACGAAAAAATCGATACAATATTTGCAAACTTGGTTTTATTCAGCGGTTTCGTTGTAGGTGATAGACAATCCTCAGGAGCTGCCACACGCCACCGCCTACAGGGCAGCTCGACCGCGTGGTCCCAAGGTGGGTATTGGACCTTTTATACATGTGGGAACACACCCAACATGCAAGTTGTATCGAGCTGAAAGTTTCCACATCGACTGTGGTTGTCAACTAACCAAGTGTTAAGAATAATGGTGCCAGTCTCTTAAGTGAAAGAGCCACTTATTCTTTCACCCGGGCCATCATTGGCTATCAACATTTCCTATCGTACATTCCCCCTTCCCCTGCCCCCTCGGTACTCATAAGGCAATTTTAAGACTTTTTTTGAAAAGATCTCATTGAGACCTTTTCAATGATACCCTCCTCGACTACCAATGGTTAAAATTTTTTTTTTGATGGGTCACCTCCCTATATAGGGAGACCCCTCTTAAACCCCTTTGAAAAATTTTTCCACCTTTGAACTTTCAGGAAGTCACCACTTCTGACCATTCCACAAAGTTTCATGGCTGTAGCCTCTATAGTTTCGGAGAAAAAGTGCTGTGACATACAGACGGACGGACGGACGGACAGACGGACACAGGTCGTGATTGCAATAGGGTTTTGTATTTTAGTACAAAACCCTAAAAACATCAAAATAAACTATGGTACCGCGTACCGAAACCGAACCGGGAAAAGATGATGTTCAGAGGGCCATGAGTGAACCTTAAGGTAGGTCACTTACGGCCCCACCCTGCTTGACGGCATACCTACCGTTGTTGTCACCTACCTGTGCAAAGGAAGGAACTAACTACTGGAAGGAAAGATCGTTGTTTTGTAAGCAATGCATGAAAATTTTATTCATTACATGGAAAAATAGTTTTTGATTCTTGAACATCTTCTGTTCAAAATAAAATTTTTGATTTTTTTAATGTAATTTACAATGAAAAACAAATTCTGAGAAAAATCTTTTCAAGTGAAATAAAGATATGACATTGAATTAATACTCAGACATGGAATCTGAGTATTTAAAAAAAAAACACTGTTTTCGGGTTCAATCCGTTTTAATTTTACATTTTCATCTGGCATAACGTTCCTTCAAAAATGTAACTATGAACACCAACGTTTTTTTTACTGTTAAAAAAAACTTTTGTTCAACAGTTCCTACCGATTCTTATCTATTTCTTTACCGTCTCATCTCTGATTTACATTTATCAATCACAACTACTTCTATTCCTGTACTGTCCTAAATGTTTGTTATCCTAACCAGTCTAGGTAAGTACACATTCATCACTTTTTTAAACACTATCACAATAACCGTGTTAGGTTTAGAGAAAATACGTTGACTTAGTGTCTAAAAATTAATAATTATTTAAAAATTTAGCAGCAGAAATTTTACAAAAAAAAAAACAGTGCACTGAACTAAATAATTGAGTTATTTTCAAAATTTTGAATGCTTGCTTAATTTCTTTGTAAAGCCGATTGGATTGAATTGGGTTTATGTAGGCTTATAACTTTTTATTAGTTATTAGTCTTGCAAACTTTTCAACATTGACTGACTGATGCGTTTCCTCAATAGGAAATTAATTCTTCACCCAAACTTAATAAACGGTTGAACAATCTTGGTTTATAAATAATTCATCAACATTCAAAAAAACTTCAAATATTTAAGAACTATAAAAAAAATTGCAAAATAATTATCATGTAATAAACAATGCTTGATGCAGGCATTTGAAATGGAAAAACAATAGAATTCCTTAGTTCTTAAACTGTCAAATATGATCCTGATAATTATTAAGAGGAAGTTTTGTTATTTTGAATAATCTCAAAATTAAAAATAATTTTTAATTTGTTACTTGAATAGATATTAATAATCCGAAATTTGTCAAGTCCATTCTAAGTTATAAGTAGTTTTGTATTTATCCAATGAAACTGAATTATTTGTAAGAACTATTACTTTCATCTAGACAGAACTTCCAAATTTTGGCACGTCAGCGTTTACCAATATTTCCCGTTTCGTTTAAAGTTAAATTTTTATGCTGATGCAGAGGATAAAGACAGACGTCACCGCTAGTTCACTTATTTGACTATACTTAGGATAGTTATATATATATATATATATATATATATATATATATATATATATATATTATATATATATATATATATATATATATATATATATATATATATATATATATATATATCTTTTTCTTTAACTTTAAGAAAAATTCACAACACAAAACAAATGCTACACGCACCTTATCCGGTTGCAGAGAGCGCCTCCTTTTTGATCCACCGATTTAAGTTAAAATTTTAGGATGTTTTGTTTTCCTCCTCAGTACACGTCAGTTTTCCTCAAATCCTTTGGTGTCCTCTAGTTTCCTTGCAGTCACTATGTACAGCTGGATCTACGTGACACAAAGCATGCAAAACACACAGAATCACAAGCAAGCAGACAAGCGAGCAAGCAAACTTTTCTTCTAAGGGGGGCACACAAACGCCAGCTCCGTCTGTGCCAAATTACCAACAATTGATGTAGCTGCGTGCATGAAAAGTGAATTATTGTATATTCCTTGGGTAGGTACTGTTCTTCCTCTTCGTGACAATCTGCAGAATTCGGGCTTTTCCGAACTTGTCAATGCAATTTCTTTCACGTCCAAGGTCGATTTGCTCGCGGATGTGCACAGTCGAATGTTCGCTTGTACAATTCACTTTCCCGGCTGCTTTCAATGGAGGTGTCGCTGTAAGTTTCATGTAAAAACTGGCCGGAATGATAAAAGTGATACATGGGAGCTGCTTCGGTGCTTTCTACCTGAGTCTGGCTTGTTTCAAGGCGATTTGTCGCCAAACACAGACTTCCTGTGTAATTATCCTAAATTGTGTAACTATCCTAAATTGTGAATTTATCTGCGGAACTCGCACTCCAAATTTTTCGAACCAAACCCAAAAAAAAAACTTTTTTGTTTTTTTTCTCTTTTGACATTTCCCTGTCTAAACACTCTTCGTTTCCTAAAATCGTTGGGTGAGAGTCGACAAGCAACAAGTGAATGTGCAAAGCCTTCGTTAGGTGTAAGCTGTCACACAACATGTTGGTATGAGTGAATATTCTTTAAGAATCAAAATTAATTTGATTCCCTCATAGGGCGTACATTACAGACTCGATGCTACTTGCCGAAGCAAAAGTTGAATAGGATACTGCAGCTGTAGTTGAAAACATACCAAGAGACTTTTTTGCTCAAAGAGATTGCATCTGATATATAACTCAACTCCTAGCTTTCCAGCAATTATTACATTGAAAATTACTAGTAGTCATCTCTTCTTTTCTAAGCCACTAGTCGTTTTCAGATTGATGCCGCTTGGAGCTACAATTCAACATTGCTCTAAGCCTCCCACTTAGTCCAAAATTTTTTATGCCATTCGCTTTCCAATCAATCTGCACAATAAACCAATAGATATACGCAGAGCTATATGGCACCACTATTTACTATACCTACATAGTAAATCACCCCGCCGTGCGTCGCGAAGGATGGTGAAACTGTGAGTGAACACCTGCGCACTAACTAGTCGATTGAAAATAACGAAATAATGGCCCGGGCGCCACACACGACCCAGGAACACTAACATCTCGTGGCGGTTGACAGACGGAGATCTGTGATTGGATTCAAATTGTGCAGGGACGAAATATCTCTATTGGCTATCGCTCCGAAATATCGGAGATTGTAGCATTTACAACGATAACAATGCATGGCTATCAATCAATAGGCATTTTTTATCTATTCAGGCTCTTCAGGTTTGCCAGAATTTGCATGCAGGTTTCATGAATAATAAAGTATGTATCATGGATAACTTTGAAAATTTGTTCAACAAATGACATCAGTAATCGTAAAACAAAATTGTTGTTTTTCCCAACTTCAACATTTTAGGTACACACTATTAACACTTGATTAAATTTATTAATCAATGGCTGGAAATGAAAACTTATAATCAATAACTTGGAAGTGGAAATTCGTTTAACTTTGCTAAAAATAGCAGGATTTTTAAATTTGGCATTTTTGTCAGTAAAACTGTATTACTATCATTAAATTGAATGAAATCAGTTATTTAACTAGTCCTGTCAATGATCCTTACTTTTTATTAGTTTCTTATTATTTACGCTGACACTGCACTTTTGATTGGATCCATTCTAAATTTTCAAACAAACTGAATTATTAAAAATATATTTAAGATTCGAGTTAATCAATGGTTTTAGTAAAATTGTTAAAAACGGGTGTCTGGTCAAAATTGATTACCATTGATTTTCCTTTTAAAACGAGAATATGTTATGCATGCTAGACACTGCTGGGAAAGTGTTAGAAAAATGCATCAAGGAAAGACTCACTGACGCGATTCTTCATGCTGGGGAGCTATCTCCTCGGCAGTACAGCTTTAGTGCAGTACGTTCCACCATTGATGTGATTGCAAAGGTGGTGAGCGTGATCCAAAAGGCAGAGGCATATAGCCGCACTAAGTGACGGATCGTCCTGTTGGGGACACTCAACGTTAGGAACACCTTCAACTCCACTAGGTGGGTGGATATTCTCGATACGCTTGGAAAACCATTTTCACGTTCCAGAATATCTAATGAAGTCTGCTTTATAACATGACACAGGGCCAACGGATGATGGAAGTTACATTGGGTGTTGCCTAGGGATCTTTCCTTGGTCCAGACTTGTGGTACGGGTCTTACGATGGGCTACTGAGACTTGAGATGCCAGATGAGTCACGTTTGATTGGACATGCGAATGGTGTTGCGGCTCTGGTCACTGGACGCACCACCGTTGAATAAGTGCAAATTAGGCTAGGTAGGGTAATGCGCCAAGTGATGGCTGCTCGCACTGGGGAAAACCGAGGAAGTAATCTTGGCAAAATCGAGAATCAATAAAGTAAGGATGATCAGTATTGGAGGTATACTAATCGAATCAAAGCCAGCGATGAAGTATCTGGGGCTACTGATAGCCTCGAAGATGAGTTTCTCTGAGCAAATCATGGCATCAGCTGAGAAGGCTGCTTCAGGCGTATTGGCTCTGAGTTGACTTATGGTTGACGTGGGACGCACCCCATCAAGAAAACACCTCTTGATAAGCGTTGTAGGGGCATTACTACTGTACTGAGCAGAAATATGGGTTGATGCACTCCGTAAGGAGGCATACCAAAAATACCTAGCACAGGTAAAGAAGTAGCCCTGAGAATTCCATCTTCGTACACGACAGTCTCTGATTCGGTGATGAGAGTTATTGCAAGCGTGCGGTGATGAGAGTTATTGCACGAAGGGAAGGTGGACTGCGCGCATCATGCCAAATGTGAGACCGTAGCTAAATCGAAGCCACGGTGGAACTGACTTGTGTCTTACCCAGCTTTTAAGCGAGCATGGATGTTTTCAGTCTTACCTACACAAGGTTGGTAAGTCACAATCCGCCGATTGCCGGTTTGGCCTAAGAGCCTGCTTGCCGCACGTTTTTGCGTACACAAAATGGATCAGGCTGTAAAAGCACCTCTACAGGGAGGCGGGAGAGCTCATCCCACATACCATAGTCGCGGTGATGCTCGAATAAATTGACAAATGGAACCAGGTGGCACATTATGCTTGGACAGTCCTCAAAGATAAAATGGACTCACAGCAGAGGGGGGTTTGGGGCTGAGGAATCGCTTGTTGGACAATTCCTTTTCCCCTTTCCTTTCCCGCTAGAAGAGGAGCTCCCAAGCTTCAAGGCACCTCACAGCGTGATAAAACGAGACCTGGTCCGAAGTAATTTATCATCCGGTTCCAAACTTGCTTCTCGGGTCGACAGGGAGGTGTTTAGTGGATAATCCAGTCGTCTTCTTGCGAGCAGAGGAGTCCCACACTCTGTTGGTAAATGACATTTGCCTCCTAACCACAAAAAAGCCAGAATATATTTCTTGTGCATTTTACCAAAGTTTTTCTTGAATTAAGTCATTCTTAGTATAAAAACCTTTTGAAATAGCCTAGTTCTTTCTATTCAAAATATTGCTAATGTAAAATTTTTATTTCGGTTGCTTAAAATTACAAAAAAAAATCACAGAAAAATTATTGTGCGATAAGGGTTGAAGTTACTTACAACACATGCCACTATAATTACCAAAACTAAATCTTTTCAATTCTAAACTAGCTGCAGTCTCAGGAGAGTGTTCCAGCCAGAAGAGCTTTGTTAGTAAACTAATAAATCAAACTTTCTCCTATAAATTGCAGCCTTACTTGCATTTAGAATTCTTCAACTGATTCAGAAAGTATCGAAATGACAAATCCATATTAAAAGGTTCTTTGAAGTTTTCTTGAAAATCTTAACTCATCTGTAGTGTCCAGGCAGCTTGGGAATGCTAATCTCCCCAGTATCACATGTTGTTGTTGACATTGCAACATTTTCAATTGGCTGTAACTTTAGTGTTCTAAACTCAATTACTATGAAATTTCCGAGATATATGCAGACAACTGAATGTCGGTTTTAGGCAAACAAATTTTGACTTGGGAAGTAATTTGGGATTCTTGTACGAGGTTAACTAAAATTCATGGTTTTTCTCTAATTTTTCGGCTGTAAGATTTCCAAACTTAAGGGAGCTGAACACAAATTGTTCTTTGAGTCCCTTTGTTCATTTAATCATCGTTCCCTCACTTTCAATGCTTGATACTGAAAGCTAACGTTAAGACCTTTCGTTTGATACTCATGCTGACCATCTTTCTTATACTTTTTAAAGTTTGCTATAGCAAACCCTTCGAAGTCTTTTAATCCAAGTACAAAATTTTATAACTGCTTTTGCTTGAGCACTACAGCCCCTCAAGCCATTGCTTAGAGATAGTTCGAGCATCTCACTATCTTGATCGAATGTATCGGCACTCGAGAAGGTGATATAGTCAGTACCACGTAATATATTATAACTACAGCTGTAGAATTTTCCGAGAAAATTGCTGTGAGGCAAGGTGGGATGGATAAACATATGGACATATAGCTCACGAAACTTAGAGTGTTTTGAAGAGGTATTTTGCAAAGCCCTTTA
This sequence comes from Odontomyia ornata, assembly GCA_963969285.1. Taxonomy (NCBI): domain Eukaryota; kingdom Metazoa; phylum Arthropoda; class Insecta; order Diptera; family Stratiomyidae; genus Odontomyia; species Odontomyia ornata. The sequence goes on along the minus strand of OZ017738.1, from coordinate 125,981,768 downwards.
AAACACGGTTTGCTATGTGTAATATGTTTTCTTCAAAAAAAAAAGTATTTTTTGTTGAATTTTTTCTTATTACCAATCAATTGCTAAGAAATAATTTGATCTGCTGGCATCTTTATACCAAAAGACATAGCACTAAATCTTTTTGCCAAATTGGCTCCTTCTTGTCAGCAAAGGAATATATGTGTATCAAATTATTTTTCGTCTGGATAATATTTTTTCAACAAATCCTATATTTTATTTGGAATCCAGCTAAATCAGCATCAATTCACAATATCATAAATCATAAGTGCTCATTCAAATAAACTCTTATCTATTAAAGTGTGCTTGATGTTTTCGATATGATTAATGTTGTGTTTTTTACTATGAATAAATGACGATTCAAGTTATGACTGTTCAAAGCCTCTTGTGATTTCTCGATAAAAAATTCACTGCGTGACCTAGATAGACAGAATCGAGGCAAATTTTTTGAATTGAACATACTGATTTCGAACCATTGAATACTAATAGGCTATTTTGATATAATAATCACTCAATACTATCAGTAATAATCATGAAATATTTAATGTACGATTTATTATATCGATATTATCGTATTTGCATAATTTATTGATTGACCCTTCAAGTTTCATCGATATTTGCTATCTCGATATTTTCGGTTCTATAATTAAAAATAGAACAAATGCAACGCTATTTTCAAGCTGATAGAAAAATTTTACATCTCTACACGAGTATGCTTGTCACATGCATGCAGCATGCGATGGATAAGCTCCTTCTGACAGAATAAACTTAAAACCACGTACCACGGGAAATCTCAAATCTAATTCGATTTAAAAATCTTCTAGGATACGCGCCACAGGATATAGTAGCATATGATCAAAGCCATGAGAGGTTATATGTAACGTCGTGTATGTTTGCCTCCGTGCATGAATAAGCTCTACAAGGACCTATATTTATACATCTACATTTTTCTGTAAGCTTATCAGGCATGGCTTTGAATTGTGCGGATAAGTTTGAATATATACAATTTGAAACAAATGAAATTTCCTAAACACGAATTTCTATTATTACAAATGGCACACGTTGAAACGTTTCGTAAACGAATGATTTACATGCGTAACATGAGTTAAATAAATTATTCATAGGAATTGAGTTTTCTGCCAATTCAATTATGTCACACTCCCACAAACCCGGGTGTGTAATTGTACACATAACGTATTGAGCGTTTACCTTAATTCGTGATTTCAATTCCAATTTGAACATTTTTATTGCAAATTTTCACGGAAATGTTGGGGCAAACATAACTTTATCGGTTGAGTTTTCTTCAAACTTAATAGTACAGTAAATATAGCACGAAAAAAAAAAGATTGGTCTAAGAAATGACCTACTGGGATTTGACTTGATAAATCGATAGGGGGGCATAAAAAAAACTTAACTTCAGATTTCCGAAGTGATCCCCCCCCTCCTTTTGAGAAAATCCAAAAACATTTTGAAACGCGTTTTTCTCAGAATCTATGGGTTTTAGAGAAAATTTGATTTAACAAAAAATGTTCAGGACACTGTTATCTACATTTTATCTCATTGGAGCAAAGTCGTCGGACTTAAAATACAAAAAGTAGGTGGCGCTAAAGTATCAAAAAAGTGGTTTTTTGGCTTTTTCAATAAAAAAAATTATTTTTTTATAATAATGTAAATGGGAAAGTTGTTCGTCATAAAATTATCTACAATTTTTGTTCAAACAATTTTTTTGTAAAACTTACCGTTAACGAGCTGGAGCTTGCCAAATTGTAAAAGTCGTCCATTTATGTGCCGCGCCGATGCGTGTATTCCATTCATTTTATCGAAACATTATTTTTCGATTAATAGACCGTAATGTTTACTTAATATTCTCATTTTTAACAATAATATTGATAAACAATTAATAATAGTAACCTTTTAGTACTGCTTGTTGTAAACGGTCAACATTGAATTAAAACAAATGTAACTGAAGGTAGTAGTAAAAGATTCACACAAAATGTGAAGACTAATTTTTTTTAATTTGAAATTCGTAACTATTTATTTATTAATTTCAAGCATTAAACTTTACATTGTGTGATATTATTATGACAGAAATTCAACTTTCGTCGATTTGGCATTCAATTCAATTTGTATTTTGCATATTTTACGATAAAACAATTTTACCTTTGTTGATTTTGCGTCCAATACAATTTTCATTTTGAGTGAAATTTATGTAAATCTTTGAAGAAAATGCAAAATTGGATTATTGCAAACTTAATGTAACTTCTTGGTGAACAGTTTTGTAATTGTAATTGATTCTTTCTGTGACTCGAAGTAATGATTTTAATTAATTACATATAATACAATTGAATTTTCTTTGAAGTTATGTAAATGTTTCAAGTCAATGCAAAATTATATTATTGCAAACTTAATTTAACTAATTCTTTTAGTTGTAGTAAAGCTTTTTGCAACATTTTTGCATCTTTTTATGACTCAAAGGAACGAGTTTAATTAATTACATGTGATAAAATTATATTTCTTTTTGAAGTAAGAATATTCTGGGTTATGTAAAGAAAAAAGTTGCTATACATTTCATTTCTATATGTTTTATTAAACAATTATATTTTATTGTCAATTATAATTAAGGTTCTAAATTATTTTGTACTGCGCCGGGCCCTCTTTACCCTTGGTTCGGCTGGAAAATTGCTTTCTTCTTCTGTAGATGTTATATTCAGCGATTCTGCGTCTCTTTTTTCTCCGTTGTCATCAATGTTGCTGCTTGTCATCGGTCGCCAGTGAACGACTTGAGAGGGAAAATCCAAGTCATCTTCTTCAAAGGGAATTGCATCTTCTTCAATGGGTGGTGTGTTGCTACAACTTTCTCCGCTGCAATGTTTGCAAGTAATCGAGCAGTGCAGACCTGCCTTTCTACACCCACAAGCTGATCCACAGTTGCTGGTATCACAACCACAGGAGATGAGCTTCATGAATTCTTCTGGTGCTGGCTCTTATAACATCCTTATTGGATCCAATCCTCGAGAAGTTTCTTTCCACCCCCCAGATCGTTGGTTCATAATAATTGTCTGTCCGTCTGTCTGTCCGTCCGTCTCATTCATTTTACAAATTAAGTTATCGTTATCGTTATCGTATTGGTAAATATTTATACAGTTTTTTTTATTAAGTTTTGATAAGAATTTATATTGCATATAAATACCTTCCCCACTCTTGTCGAGCAGCAGCAGCTGCAGCACAACGTGAATCTGAGTAACGCTTATGGCAATGGATGTGGACCACGACCACGTTGCTTTCATTTTCAAGAAATTTTTGGATGTCAGAATCACCTCTGATTTTGCTTGCTCTTATCAGCGTCTTTCGAGCTTTTGGCCCCACGGTGCTCTTATCATTCACATCAACACTTTTCTCACAAACGAAACACACTTCCATTTCGAGAGAGCAAAGTTTAGATGCCTTTACTCTTCAAAGCGCACATGGCAACTGAAAAATGTACGCCAGTGAGGGTTTAGGCAGATGCTAGAAACCGGTCCTTTGTCCAAACTATGCCGATCGGCCCGGCGAAAGTGAAAGGAACCGTTAACTATGCTGCACTGCATCTTTTCGCCTACAGCTCGTTAACGGTAAGTTTTACAAAAAAATTGTTTGAACAAAAATTGTACATAATTTTATGACGAACAACTTTCCCATTTACATTATTAAAAAAAAAATAATTTTTTTTTATTGAAAATGCCAAAAAACCACTTTTTTGATACTTTAGCGCCACCTCCTTTTTGTATTTTAAGTCCGACGACTTTGCTCCAATGAGATAAAATGTAGATAACAGTGTCCTGAACATTTTTTGTTAAATCAAATTTTCTCTAAAACCCATAGATTCCGAGAAAAACGCGTTTCAAAATGTTTTTGGATTTTCTCAAAAGCAGGGGGGGATCACTTCGGAAATCTGAAGTTAAGTTTTTTTTATGCCCCCCTATCGATTTATCAAGTCAAATCCCAGTAGGTCATTTCTTAGACCGTAAATGCGATATTTACTGTACTATAAATATCATTTTCGGTTGAGAATTTCAAAGGATAAATTGTTTCGATTCTTCAATTGTTTTTTGATGCTCAGAGATATTGTATTGAATCTGGTCATACGTAGCTTGCTGTTGTGAGGAAGAGTTATTTCGCCTATTGATTAAAAATAATAGTCAAATAAGTAGAATTAGCAGGAAATTACTCCTGATCGAAAGAATCCCCAAATAAATTACTATATTATTATCCTCAGAATAGCAACAATTTGGCTCAGATATGAAATATTTATGAGTTAAAAATATTGATAATCATTGTTTGAGCAAAAACAAAAAGATTTTATTATTAGAAACAATGTTTTCCAAGGACAGGCTCCCAAGACAGCTTGTCGCCATAATGTGCAATATTTTATACGGGATATCATATGTTGTAACTTATGGAAGCCTGACACCAGTGCGCGAATTTGAAGTCTTGAATGGTCTACAGCATGGAATAGTTACTGCGCCTCTGCTTTTCTCAATATTCATTCGCAAGCTATTGAACGATTTTGATTGTAATGTCTCGCCAACACGATCATTGGTAGCGTTTGCTGATGATCTGATCATCTATACGGCAGACCAAAAAGCTAAAATAGTTCAAAGCAATCTTCAAAAAATGTTTAATGATGTGCAGCTCTACACCTCCAATTAGCGAATGAAAATCAATGCGCAGAAGTGCAAAACAATTTTGTTTCAGACAACGCTGCAGGGTGCCAGTCAAGACCTGAAACGTAATTGGAAGGATTTCTACATCATGGCTAGTGAGTTAAGTTCAGAACGGGTCCCACATACATCCTGTGTTTGATACCTCGGTGTTCATCTTGATCAGTATCTGTACTATACTGATCGTGTTGAAATCATGCTCAGTAAAGCACAAAAAGGAGCCACGGCCCTTCGACGACTCTTTCATTTCAGATACATTGATCAAAAGGTCAAAGTTATTTGTTACAAGACCCTGGTTAGACCAGTTTTGACATATGGATGTCAGATCTAGTACAACCAGAGTACTAGTACAATGAAGAGATTAAGAGTTTTCGAAAGGAAATGTCTTCGTGCATGTACTGGTGTATACAGAAAGCCTGAGATGGATTAGAAAAATTTATAAAACTGCTCAAGTGACATGAGTCGATATCTTCATACTGAAACTTCTTCGGAATCATATCGCAAGATCTGTAACTGTGAGTGAAAACCCTTGCATTTCACAGCCGTTTCACCCTTACCACTGGCTTCGTTCCTCCAGAAGCGTTCGTGTATTTGAACATGAATTGATATGTTTTTGATTCTGACGGTGTCCAAATAACATATCACATATAAAGACGGGCCACCGATAAAAAGATAAAATATCATCAGAATCTGAGTTCAGGAGACCAACAATTCCAATGGAGATACTCATTTGCTTCGTTGAGGCTGGTCGAGCTGAAACGGAGCAATCTAGGCATTGATGGCTGAATGACACTGTCTAAATTCTCCCTCTTCTTCTTTTTAGCACTAAAACTCCTTTCGGGCCTTCGCTTCCTGCAAATAGCGCCTCCAACTGTCTCGGTTCGTTGACCGCGTCAGCCAATTCCAAAATCCGAGCAGCGATAAACTGTTTTTGTCTACGGAGTCAGACCTGCGTTTCCTCAGTTTCTCCACTAGCCGCCGGCCTATCGTTCACCCAGCGAATACCTTTTTGGGTATCCGTTGTTCGTCCATATGATTCAAGTGTCCAGCCCATAGCAGCTTCCGCAGTCTTACAATCCTTGAGAACTCTAGTTCGTCAACAATTTTATACAGCTCATGGTTGTATCGAATTTGCCATTGGTCCCCATCAAGCTTCGCTCCAATTATTCGCCTCAGGACCCGTCGCTCAGAGGCGTTCAATTTATTAGCGGATGCTTTAATTAGGGTCCATGTTTCACACCCACAGCATAACACAGGTCTTATCACTGCTATGTATACTTGGAGTTTGGTGTTCCTGTGTATGCAACTGGTCTTCAAGATCGTCAATACTGAATGGAATATTTAATTTGCTAGCTGTATTCTTCGGCGTATTTCGTTTCTTTCATTGCTATTTACGCGCCTAAACACGCGCCTAAAAACACAAATTTGCTAACATTCTGGACACTGTATTCGCTAAGTGTGATATTTTGTGTATTTGAGGTATTTTTCCTTGACAGCGTCATAAGCTTTGTTTCATTTTCGTTAATTTGTAACCCTACTAGTTTTGCTTCGCTGTCGAGTTTTAGGAAGAGTTTTTTGGCAGTTGTTAGTGACCGTTACAGAATATTGATGTCGTCTGCATAGTTCACTACTTGGATCAACTTGTATAGTAATGTACCTCTCGTATCAACAGGTAGCTTCCGTATGACGTACTCCAGAGCCAAATTGAATAGCAATGGTGCCAGCGCATCTCCCTGCTTTAGTCCGATATTTGTGTCAAAGGCATCGGTGAGTTGGTTATTTATGCGGACTTGGGAAGTTGTCGATGTCATTGTCATTTTGGTAAGACGTACTAATTTAGGTAGGATGCCAAACCAAGCATTATTTGGTACAGCACGTTATGATCAATACTGTTGTATGCTTGCTTGAAGTCAACGAAAATTTGCTGAGCGTCTATGTTGAACTCCTAACATTTTTCAAGTGCCTGCTTGACTGTGAACAATTGGCCTGTTGTTGATCTACCTGCACAAAAACCACCTGGATACTCCCCAGTAATACTGTTGGCGTATGATCCGATTTAACTTTCTGAAAATTTAGAAAATATTTTGTACGCCGTACAAAGTAGTGATATACCTCTATAATTTTTGCCCTGTAGCTTGTTACCTTTTTTGTGGATAGGGAATATAATTGATTGGCTCCACTCTTTTGGCATGTGTTCTTGTTGCAAAATGACCTGGATGACTTTGTAAATAGCTTGATGAACACTACTGCCATCATATTTGATGAGCTCCACTGGAATCTCATCAATACCCAGCGCTTTATTATCCTTTTGGGCTTTGATTATGGAACAAACTTCATCCAGAGTTAGTGGGGCCAATGGAAGCTCTCCGCAGCCATCTATAGGCTCCGATGTTCTAGAGCTGTGCTGAGATTTAAGGAGGTTCTTGAAATAGGATCCCCTTTTTTCCTTAATCTTGATTCAATCAGGGATTATATTGCCGATGTCATCACGACAGAGCGTGGTTTTGGGCTGATAACCACGTTTCAGGCTTTTCACTACTTTGTATGCTTGTTTTGTGTTATTGCTCGCTAAACTTAATGTCGAAATTATTCGTGTTTATTTTTTGTTTTTGTGTTTTTTTTTCGTTACTTAGTTTTTGAGTTTTGTCTCCTTATTGCTACATCTAGTGATTTTGTTTATTTGTATTATAAATTATGGATAGATTTCAGTATAAGATAACGTTCTTTTTGATTGAACTTATTTAGAATGAGGGTGTAACATATTAGGTATAGGGTAAAGTCCGCGTGGCTTAGTGGTTAGAGCACTAAGCCCGTAAGCGGAAGCTCTCTGGTTCAAGTTTCGTTGGGTTCAATGAGATTTAGTTCGAGTGGTTCTTCGGACGGGCTATAAGCCTGTTCAGTTATGATACGTGCTGGTTTAAAATCAGAACGTATCGCAGCTGGGTCGACGGATGCACGGCCAAAGCGTGACAATCATCATATCACCTTGTTGAGTGCCGATACATTAGACTATGACAATGAAATACTCTAACTATCTCTAATCGAAGGCCCGAAAGGGGCTGTAGTGCTACGAAAAAAAAAATGTATTCGGTATAGGATAAAAGTTCACTGTTGTGTTAGTAATATAAGTAATTTTTGAATAATGCTCAATGGTTGTTTCTCCTTATTCCAATTGAATCAAAAAATATATAATAATATTAATTGATTTAAATGTGCTAGTGGTTTTTTTTCATTAAATGTGTTTTATTGATAACGTAAAAATTTAGAGAGCCCTTCGGGCCATTGAGTTTTCAAAGTTTTATTGTTTGGAATTTGCTTTATATTCTTTTTAAAATTTATAACGATTGGTATTGAATAAAGGACTCTTGACTTTGACTATAATATATAATGCTTTCCAGAAATCCCATGACAATCAGAATAAACTGTAAGTATCAAGAAAATTTGGAAACCTGAGTTTTCCCAGGATCACACGGTGTCTTTGTTGTGACTGTACGAGTAAGACTTTCAATTATACGGCATATGCATTCTTGATGAGGTGATGAGGATAAATGGCTAGGAGTTTTCGGCTCATCACGAAAATAAATAGAAATAATACTTTACGTACAAAATTGAAGGGTAGATTTTTTTTTCATTTTGAGATCATATTGACCTGTGGACTTCTATAAGTATTTTAAAATTTTTTGGCCAAAAAATGAAATTTATTTTACATAATCTCTAACAGTCCTCCATAGTGCTCCACAATAACACTTAATTTTGAAAATCCTCATCAAACCTCTTAGTTTTGCGAACTGTCTGCCCGTGCGTCACACCAAGTTTCCTCAGAAACTATAAAAGCTAGAAAGCTCAAACTTTGTGAAAAGGTCAGACGTGGCGGTATCTCAAAAGATTAGGTTTTGCGAAACATTTCAAAATTTTTTAAGAGGGTTCCCCATTGATTGCGAAGTACCCATTAAAAATATGTTTTTTTTTTATCAAAGGTAGTTGAGAGGGTATCAAATGAAAGGTCTTAAATAGAACTTTTAGAACCTGGAAGAAAAAAAGTCATTTTTTGCATCAAAGGGTTAAGAGGAAGGTAACATGTGTTACCCTTTGCGTGAGAGTTCTCCCAGCTAAAGACCTTGGATCCAGCTTGCCGTCAGAGGTGGTCGTAGGAGGCACCACTTGCTTATTCCTTGGTCCTAAATAGCCGCCGACTGAGAAACGCGGCCACCGAATACCCCTCACACAGTTAGAAATAATTCACCCTAACTTCCTCTAACAGGGGAGGAGTAGTCTCAATCGGGGCGACCATTTTGCACAACTTTGCTGGGTTGGTATTACCCAACGTAACTCGCACTGAGCAATAACCTGAACACATCCGCACTAAAAATCACACATCACTCTCGAACTCAATTCCCAAAGACAGCCGAGCCAGGTGTACAATTTACCCCCGTAACAATATTTTTTAATGAGGAAAAATGTGATTGACTATTTAATTATTTATTTAATGATTATGTGCAATAATTTAAAAAACTGAGCTTTAGTTAAAAAAAATGCAAAATTTAACTTCCGTCTACCTATTTGGGGGGCCCCGAACTAATTTGCGTCGTGAAGTTCTTCTGCCAGCGCGCTTCTTGAAGATCTTCTATCGCTAATCTCCCTTAGCTTGGTGGCGAATTATTCTGCTCTTTCTGTTATAAATTTCTGTCCTCGAGGAATTTCAGGAAAAATTTCTCGTTGCTTGTCATACATACCTCCGTTGTCAATTTTTGTCCGCCAGAGAAGAGACCCATTCTTTGTTTCGAGGTTTATCGGATCGGTTTCAATCAGCGAGCCATTAATTTTACTTCTGGGTGATTCAACGTTCAATAACGATCCCCCAACTGATGTTCATCGGGCAATTGAAATCCAAATTTCCCTTCATCTCATCAGGTGTAAATGTCAAAGTGACTGATACTCTGTCAGTATTGTGTTTTTGTTTTGATTCGAGTGAAATGTCTGAAAGTTATTTTTTGTTGCAATTTAGATTCGGTGTTGGCTGCCAAACTATCTGGGGAGTATTTAAAACATTCTTTTGAACCCCTCCCGACCATAATGATCGTACTCTGAAATGTAAGACTTCTTTTTCCTTCGGTATTGTGAATTTTGATTGAATAATCTTCACGGAGTGAATCAAATAAACTGCAGACTGGTTATTCCGCCAGTGCTGCAAAGAATTTTCAACAATTCAATCAGCGCAGTAAGGATGGAAGAAAAGCAAGCGCTTAGAATGGAATTCATCCAACTGGCCCGCACTTCTTTCGTCGTTGGCTTCTGGTAAGTTATAATCAAGTGTATGAAGAATGAATGCTTCCCTTTTTTTCTTTATCTATCTTTTCCGATGGATGATTTGTCTGTTCCCTTGTATTCAGGAAAAATCTCCGTTGGCAGCTAAATTTCTCGTGTGTAGCGTAAGGTTTCGGAAAAGCATTTGGCTTGCGTACTACTAAACTTCTTTCTACACCACCTGGGTATTTATTTACATAAAAAGAATCTGCCCACGTTCGTATTTTAAGGGCGCAAATATTTTGCTCATTAAATTGAGTTGCACATTTATGGATCACTTACTGAAAATTGGCAGGTAATAAATTGTTATAAACATATGAATACAGGTGTTACCACACAAAGGTGATGACTTGTCAGCTTAAATAGCTCAAATAGATAATTTCAAAAGATTTCCGTAAAAGTTTAAATGGCATTTGCGTTACCATTAATATAAATATTTTCAATTCTTTTCTGAACCATCAGGGGCCGCCATTTTGAATTTTTATTGAAAACTGCTGCTAAAAATATTAAGCTGTATATTTTGGACCATTACATTTGTCATCCGATTTGCATAATTTTTTTCAGTTTAAATTAAACTTGGCTGCTAGAAGGCTACAGAATTAAAAAAAAAATTTAAGTCACTCCCCTGTATGGGGAGGCCCCCCTTAAACACTTTAAAATATTTTCTCGCACTGCAAAATTCAAGAGGCACCTATTTTAACCTACGTAGATAATTTCCTCCTTCTAGCTCATGTGGTTTGCCACTGTGATGCACAAACAAACGGAACAGACAAGTCACAATTTCATAATTTTTTAGCGTATTGTAAAAATATTTTAACAATATCCTAAAAAAAAAGTCTGCTATGTAAATACTTCCAAGTTAAGTAATTTAAAACGTTTCCATGAAGAATATTCATTATTTCAGTTGCAAGCGCCATTCGCTATTTTAGCGAATTTTGCATGCATTTGAATTTGGTTTTTTTTTAAATCTTTTTATGCTAGAACCTCATCAATCAATGCGCCAAATCTCGTTCAAATCAGAGTTTCATTTTAGATAGGGCAAAATCATTCAATTTTTAGTGGAAATGGCAGCTAAAAGTATTAAGTTTTAAAATTTCGACTTTTTTACCCTCTATTCGATGTTAATAATTTTTTGCATAATACAAGAACTTAGTACAGAGATCCATTATCTCAAGCTTCAGCAAAATCCGTTGGAAAATGTGCCCACTACAGGGCCATGAAAACCTGAAATAGTCGCATATTTAAACTGCCGCCATTATGAAAATTGCCCATGTAACATATGATCACCAAAAAGGTTTCTAGATCTAATTGATTTCTATCTTAGCATCAAGTTTTATATACATCGGATTGAAATTGCGGCTTTTAGAAGACTTTGAAGTTTTGGTCTTCAACTGGCCGCCATTTGATTTTTGCGACCTGACCTCGAGTTTTTTTAGATACCTCTTTAGATACTTATAATTTCTATCAATCTACCGAATTTCATTAACAGCTTTGGTCAAAACTACAACAACAAAATTTTGTCTGAGGACGCGTGAATTTGCTTGTAGGCTAGCGTTGTGTTGTAGTGAGGTGGGTTCTTTCCCCCATGACAAGGGCCCACTACAAAAAATGTCGCATTCACGAATTAATTGTTACAAATATAACGCGTCAATGGTGTCGAGGCCGAGGTAATCTACCAAAGAAATTGACATTTGGATAACGACGCCGATGCTTGATTAACGCGAGCGAGATGCGAGACGTAATCGTCCTTACTCCGAACACTTACGGCCCCCAAATAAGAATGGGGCCTTCTCGTATCCTCCCATCCGGATCAAGTTCCATTGTATACATGGCCATTTATTTTACATTTTCATGAAGAATTCATAAAAAAAACAAATTATATGAACGTTTTCTGTAGATATAAAATAATATATCATAGAGTTATGTTAAGATTTTATATGATCAAATGATATAAAATTTAATATAAATGAAAAACCAGTGGGCCAGGCTACTCTACCCAGCAAGAGCCCCTGTAACTTCAAAGAGAAAGGAGCTACAGCCTGATGGCTAGCTCAATCTTCTTAATCAAAGGAACTATATAGGCAGCACATTTTTCCCATCCGGATGAACGCCAAGTTGCTTCACGGGCTTCTTTACGTTATTTTAGTGATTCGTAATATCCCATATGATGGACATTGTATAATCTGCCAATTTTATATCGGTTCAGTGCCACACTTGATATGTCGATTTTACGATTGTGCCAAGATAAATAATCTTTATCTTTAAAGTTAATTAACATAAAAATAAAGTATTCTTACATAACACTTAAGTCAATACACATACGAGTGTTCTACCAACACATGCTCTACAAGCCGAGTCGAATAGATGCTAAACTTTGACACTTTTTAACTCGCTATTTGTCTTTGGCTACATTTTCAAGCACTCTCAACGGTTACAACACTTAATGCTTACCAACATACGTACGCGCTCACAACTCAGAGTCTTATGATAAGGTAACACCCGAGATACTCCTAAGTAAGCGTCCAATCAGCGCACCGTTCACTTTTCACTATAACGAGTCCATTCAATCAACTACGAGTAAACATAGTCTAAATTAACATGGATCCAACATCGCCCATCACAAGTCAAAATGACAAGAGCTCTGAGATATCATTTATCTGGGATCATTTTGCCAGTGGTCGCTACGCCGCCCCTACAACAGATATAACTTTCCGCAGCAAAAATCGTTAACTTCAAGCTAATTAAGTTAACTTAGCTAAGCTCCTGCAATTTTTCGTCTTTATATGAAGTTCTTTAGCCCCATCCATCACAAGATTCATACTCTATTCACGTCAAATTCAACAAAGTGCCCTCCAATCCACAACAAAATACCACACCTGTACGCACGAACGATTTTGCAACTAATGGAAGTACCCCAAAGATTCAGTAATTAGCGTTTAGTGCGCAGTTTTGTTCCCCGCAGATGAAAGCCCTCGCTCGCGTTCACGCACTTCCGACGTCAAGTCGCGATTTAGTGGCCGAAACCAGCTCCTCACACTGCCGACGTCAAGTGGTGAGTAGCTACAGAAATCTGTCATTCCAACAATTTCCAGCTGATTGAAATGGTGCAGGGATGACCACTATCTGCTTGGTATTGCTACAGAGTTGGTGGCTGATTTATCGAGTAGTTCACGGGGCGAATTGCTCAATTAACACAGATGGTTACAAAGACCTTCTAGTAGGAGCACTCTCTTGCTTCTGATATAACAATGGCTGACAGATAAACAGAGAGATTACTATATCAGTGCATATATTACTCGCTCAACTAAAACATGAACTCGTTAATTATAAGGAATACAAAATACCGAGCAACGCCAATAACTGCAAATACTCATAAAACTCTGCCACTGACCCTACTTACACCTCCTTGTCATGACTGCTGGTGACTTTTAATTTTTCAAAAGTCTGGCTTCCGTGGCTAATACTCCTTGAAAGGATAACAATTCTGTCCCAATGCATGCTTCCCAATAATGGGGCACTAAATACCGAGCAATGACAATAACTGCAAATACTCCTAAAACTCTGCCCTTAACCCTGCTTACACGTCCTTGTCATGATTGCTGGTAGCTTTTACTTTTTTATAAGACTAGCTTTCATGCCTAATAGTCCTTGAAAGGATTACAATTCTGCCCCAATGCATTTCAATCTAATCTGTTGACCTTCATTTGACACTCCGCATAATCAAAATCCTTATAAGCGTCGCTCAATCATGCCAAAAAAATGGGGCGAACGTTGGAAATTTATTTGTTTTAGTGGTTAAAATCCTTTACTGTTATTTGATTTTTTTGTCCTTTTGATGGAACTTAAAAGAAAGTAGGACGTATTAATTCCTGAAAACGGGACCTTTCTATATATCCTTGTTTAAAAGTTATGTGTGATCATACATGTAGTAGCATGAGAGTGCCCTTGCCCGAAGGGTTTTGTGAAACAATTAGTAAATCAAACAATATGTTCTGCATATCAAAACTTGACTTATATACAGATTCATTAAAGTGAGTTCAAAAATTATATCCTGGTTATTTTGTATTTAAACTCACCGCCATTTTGCTTCAAGTGTTTTGACCCCGTTGCTTGATCAATCATGACAACACATTAATATTACAAACCATTTCTAAACTTTTCATCAAAATTGCTACATATTTGTAGTGTCTATGTGCGTTGCAAACGTGTATCTCCCTAGCATCACGTATTAATGTTGTTGTAATTATTAAATATTCAATCAGCTATAACTTAGTTGCTTATAATTCACATACACACATACAATTGCTATCAGAAAGCTTAAATTGTAGCTTTTGAAATATTTAAGGGTCCGATTTTAATTTCATAGGCAAAAATCTAAAATTTAGAAAATGTACTATTTTTAACAAAGTTGATCGAATTTTGACTTCTGAGGTGTTTGTTGCCCTTGTGCTCCTAAAGTCTTACCTCTGTGATTTTTTTTCAGATTTTTCAGGGCAAAGGTGTCCCATCGCGAGGGAGGGGGACACCAAATTTTCGTATATTTCCCTTTCCCCTGCTTCCCTCAAAGCAAAACTTGTCAATTCGTTTGGAATGTTCTCATTATCACTTTCAATTGATACCCATATTGTCTACACTTGATGAAAATTATTTCAGAGGCCACTCCCTTGCCTGGGGACAGCCCCCCTAAATACCTTACAAATTTTTTTTGTGGTGATACTTTGAAGAGGGCGCCAATTTACACCTACTAACAAAATCTTATGTTTCCAGCTTGTGTAGTTTGCGAGAAAAAGTGGCGTGACACACGGATAGACGAAAAGACAGGATGCGATTTTAGTACGGTTTTGTAAAATTATTTTACGAAATCCTAAAAAATCAACAACAATATATACGCGGCAAACTAATAACCTTCTTTCCTTTGGGAGTCGGTTAAAAAGTGGCAAAAAAATGATCGGACACTAAACCTGGGGTAAAAGGTAATATCCTCACTGATTCAAATAGGATTAAGGAAAGAAAGGCGTCATATTTCTTGAATGTTTTTATACAGCTTTTGGACATCTCAGACTATAGATTTTTCCGGAGAGCTTTCATTGGTCCCACCAAATCTGGATAATGTTTGTTTTACCATCAATTCCCACAAGAATAATAAAGCGCCAGGCATCGATGGGATGCCAGCGGAGCTCATTAAATATGGTGACAGTGGTGTTCAGAATGCCATCAGCAAAGCTTTCTAGTATATCTGTCAACAAAAATATATGAAAAACAAGTAGAATCAATCAGTTATCTTTTCTATGTATAAAACAGGTGATAAGCTACTGTATGAAAACTATACAGGCGTATCACTTCTTTGTACGGCGTATAAAATATTTTCAAACATTTTAGAAAATAAAATCAGATCATACGCCAACAGTATTATTGGGGAGCAAAGTGGCTTTAGATCGACAATATACCAATTATTCACACTCAAGCAGGAACTTGAGAAATGCAGTGATTTCAACAAAGGCCTACACCAAATATTAATTGACTTTAAGCAAATATATGATAGTGTTGATCGTACCGTACTGTACCAAATAATGCTTTGCCTTGGAAACCCAGCCAAATCGGTCCGTCTTGCCAAAATAACAATGATATTGGTAACCCTCGAAGTCCGCATCAATAATCAACTCACCGATGCCTTTCTCACAAATATCGAACTAAAGCAGGGAGATGGGCTGGCCCCGTTGCCATTTGGTTCTGAAATATGTTATGAAAAGCTACTTGTCCCTACAAAAGAAAACATACCAATAACTTTTTCTGAAACTTAATAGCGAAGCAAACCAGTAGAGCTGCAAAACAATGAGAATATAATAAAGTTTATGACGCGGTCGAGAAAAAATACATCAAACACCCAAAATATCACACTTGACAAATACAATATCATAAACGTGGGCAAATTTATGTATCTAGGAACCAAATAATGAGAGACGGTAATGAAACAGACGAAATACGGCAAAAGATACAGCGCGCATATAAAATATATTACTCAGTTTTGACGATTTTGAAGACTGGCTGTATACAGTGGAAAATAATTATCCAAGTACACAAATCTGTGATAAGGCCTGTTCTATGGTATGGGTATGAAAAATGGACCCCAACCAACGTATCCACAAACATATTGAACGCCTTCGAAAGACGAGTCCTGAGGTGAATAATTGAAGCGAAGCTAGACGGAAATCAATGGTTAAATCGATACAACTATGAGCTGTATGAAATTTTTGACGGGCCAGGGGGTCTCAACTGCGGAAGCTGCAATAGACTGGTCGCATGAATCATATGAACAAACAATGGATACCCAAAAAGGTATTCGTTGTGAGAAATAAAGGGCGGAGGCCCTTGAGGAAACCAAAAAAAAAAAACGGTGCCTGACTCGGTCGACGAAGACAGTTTATCGCTGCTTCATGTAACATATACCACTATGCCCACTTTTTCGATACTGTGTTTGGCAAGTTTGATATTTTGGATATTTGAGATGTTTTTCCTCCAAAGCTTCATACGTTGTTTTTTATGCCATTCACTGGAAGACCTAACGAATAAATGAACCAATGAATTCGAATGCTAGATCAGTCAAATGGCTTCTCAAGGAATATATGCTATGCCATGCTCAAGGCAAAGACGTGGAAGGTAAAATATTATGTAGAACAATATATGTTAAAAATAGATGGAGAAAACATTTGTAAAATCTGTTCGTAGAACCCTTTAAACTATTTACATCACTGACAGCAGATGAGGCACAGGTAGGCATTTGCAGCGAAAAGAAAGGCAAGGCCTTTGAAATAGACGGAATACCTGTAGAGCTAATTCAGTCCTGGAGAATGCTGCTACACAGACTCCTCCTCTGGTTAATATCTAGGACATGGACAGAAGAGCAATTATCAAGTGATTGATGATAAAGCTATACGTAAAATCAGAGACAGGCTGGATCTCGAATGTTACAGAGAAAGAACTTTGTTGCATACGTATCACAATATACAGTCAAAAACTATCTAGAGAACTTATTAAGTAAATATGTTTGGAAAATGTGTTTTCAGAATCAGGTGGTCTATCATGAATCAAATATTCCGAGGTTCACAGTTGCTTCGAAGTACTGGGAATGTAATGTCGATTTTCATCAGTGACTCATTTAAATATTACTCTTCTATATAAAAATAAATTCTTTAATAATGTTTGAATTTATTTAATCAAAGTATTTGTAGACATTTTACCCTCACCCGTTATGTACAGTTTGATGGTTACAATTCTCAAGAATCAGCTATGATACATGGCTAATAGAATCAGTGGTTTGTGCTGCAGTACACAGTTGAAAACATAAACGATGTTAAAAATAAGATTCACTAAAGATTCTTAACTATTTTTACCTTTTGAGAATAATTCGAAAATCGTGAAAAAAATTCCAATATTTTTCTAATTGGTATCCGCAGACCAATTCTCATTTTTCTTCAAAAGCCATCGGGCCTTGCCATCACGAAAAGGACAATGAGAGGTAAATACTAATCACAATCGTTAAATAGTTCCCGCCACTTCGACACCTCATTCCACCCGATTTCTAATAAAGGGTTTTCTAATAAGAGGTCTTATTTTGAATAGCCCGCTATTTCGGTAGATGTCACTTTTAGATCTGTCACTTTTTGACATTTGACAAGTAAAAACTACGCCATTAATAAAAATGGAATAACACACGCTTCAACAACGCATTGAAATTCACTATGAAAATGGTGAAAATTTGGCAGAGACGGTTCGTAAAGCACGACCATTTTTGGGTCGTCGTGAAGCACCTTGTTGGACCGCAATAGAGAAATTGGTGGAAAAATTCGAACTGTTGGGACAACTTAGTGAAGAATAAAACCCGTTGGAATTAGGCATTCCACAAACGTCATTACACCGTATTTTGCACAAAGATTTGAGTTAACACAAGAACTGAAGTCGGTCGACCATCAACAAAGTCGTGTCTTTGCTGATTGGGTCCTTGAAATGCACGAAAATGATCCGGAATTCCATTGAAAAATCATCTTGAGTGATGAGGCCATTTCCACCTCGGTGGCTTCATCAAAAAGCAAAATTGTCGCATCTGGGGCTCGAAAAACCCAAGAATTATCCAATATCTGCACCATGACAAAAGAATGAGGGAAATATGATATGGCAACGCTTCCATAAAATTTATTTCATCCTTTTTAGGGCATTTCCACACCCTATATGAACCAAAGTAACATTTTTTTCTATTTTAATCTTCTCAGGAGGGCGGTGTGGGGGCACCGCCACCACCCGGATGCCCCACTCTTATTTGTGGGCCGTGGTCATTTTCAGCAAGGACGAAATTAACTTGAGTATCGTGCCCGGTTAATAGGTTATTTGTCATCGTTTTCTGTTTGTGCTCCATTTCGGTAAGTTGCTTCGGCCATAGACGCCTTTGCATCAGTCAATTGGTTCAACTTTTGACTTAGGTTACTTTTTAATTCGTGGATGTGATAATAATTTGTAGTGCGTCTTTGCGCTGTGGGAAGAGAACACCGCACACTAGCTTATCAGCGCATTCATGCGTCTCCAGGTAAGGCCAATCCAGTTGAGCACTGATTCTGCTCCCTGAGGCAGCAGAACACCTCTGCAGTCCTGATCGGACATTTTAACATCATTCGAAACCCTAAAAAGGCCCGACGGTCTTTCCATGTAATAACCTTTAAATATTTATTTTTCACTAAAGATGCATAATTTTCAATGAGAAGGTGGGTAGTGAAAGAATACAAGAATATTCGGGTAATTAATACCTTAGAAGCTGAATTTCACTCCACTTTGTTAATGATAAATCCTTCAACTATTTATTTATCTGCATGAAATTTTACGGATGTCTTTATATATAATTAAATTTATTAGGTTCAGAAGATAGATTAATATCAAAGTAAATCCAAGTCGTTTAATTTTTCTTACCTTTGAACAACAATATAAGGCTGTGTAATGATATGTGATTTAATTCTACTGAGACTTGTGGGGTTCTTATCTTGTGAATATCAGCTTTTTTCGTCAATTTTAGCATTCAGGTTACGTGCTTAAAAAAATGACTTAAGATAAAAGTTTACATTTCATAGATTGTATAGGCCTCATCGTAAGACATGGCTTTGGCTTACTCAACTTATATTCTTTACTAAAAATTATTTCTCTTAAGCTTTACATTGACTTTTAGCCGAGTGTTTGAATATTAGATCCTTTTTATCAGAGATGACCAATGATCAAATTGATTGTTCACCCAAAGAGTGCTGTATTTTTCCCTCTGTAAGCTGCTTTCTAAACTTACATTTGATGCAATAAATAATAGCTACAAGAAAGAATAACCCTTCGATGGTGCCAGTAAGTTACATATATCCCCAAGATTCACAAATTCAAATTGGCACTCCCTTTGACCTTATAGGATTACCCATTCAAAATGCATCTTGAGTAATACCAGTACTATCCATTCGAATGATTAATGGACGTTATGAAAACAAACATATTTACAATCCACTTTTACTCGATTTCTTGCCACTTCGAATATCCTTAATCCAGAACATTTTCCACTATCCTTTTAAGAAGAACTTAAGTTCTGTCAGGCGAATATGTTGAACAGTTATTGCTGACATAGTTGAAACTGCTTGTTCGCCACTTTCACATGTATCCTCTGTACCCTTTTCAACTTTTCCATTGTTTCTGTTCGTCAGGACGACTTAAGCCACGTATTGAGAAAAGTGAGTCTACATCATCAGGAATGAAACATCAAACAAAATCCTTACTAATTCGCTGGAGAAAGTGTTCGAAGTTTTATGTGGTTTGGAAAGTTAATAAATGTTAGTCACAATGTTTGAACTTGATTCATGCTTGGGGCAAACTAATGTTGATATCTGGAGCAATATTTGATTTTTGAAATATTCAGAAGCAAAGTCAATTATTTTGTTTATTTAATATCCACAATCAATTCTCTTGTTTCTTGAAAAGCCGCCGGCCTTGCTTTTTTGAGTTCAGAATGATACCTAACTAGGACTCAATGTAGACATGCTAGAACAGATATTTAGCCTTAATGTCCTAAATTAGGCAAGCCTAACACGAGCCTAATGAGTGTGTAATGTGGCATCCTCAAGATAGGTGCTACCCGATGTATGCCTAACGTAGATTTAATGCACTATGCCTAAGTTAGGCATTGCCAAATGTGGGCCAAATGAGGACTCAACTTTTGGTATACAACGTGGGGTTATTTTAACTCCAGTATTTATAAAATATTTGGTAAGTCACGTAACAAGCCACCTAATTAGCTGAAATTCACATTAGCTGGGCATTGAATGCAGGAACATCGACTAAAACTGGTTAATCCCGGGCAACGCTAACCGCACGTTTTATATGACGTCGTAAAAAACGTAAAGCTTAAGCCACAATACTTACTTTATGTTTCGTTACGCTAGCTTGTCAAAGTAGGGTGCATGTGAAACCCATGCAACTGCACACAATGAACGTTGCGTAATGTTAAGGATAGGGAGGTAGCCCAAAATTGTACTTTCACGAAAAACATAATCTAAAAGGTAACAAGGTATGTATGCGGGCCACTATAATATCGAAACCAGTCTACTATCAACTATTGGACATTAAGTTGGTGTAATTGATGACACGTTGACTAGAGAATAATTGTCGAGAGGAATTAATCATGAAAAAAACAAAGATTGTGTAGTATAAATTTGTAAGTAATTTGAAAAGGACAAAGATTGCTGATTAACAATTGCAGAGTTAAAACAATGGCTTGAAAAGCAGAATACATCAACACTCGGTAGTTGGGCTGTATTGCGTGCCCGGTTGGTGGAAGTAATAGCTATGAGTGGGCAGGACCTAGCTACCTTAAACTTGGCCTGGGGCGTAGGAACATTTTTTAAGCCTTGGAGAGGCTTTTTGGGTCTATCTCAGTGAATGGCGTCCCCGTCCCCTTTCAAGAAGGGAAAAACGTTTCTTCATTTCATTTTTAAGTTGGTTTGTAACTAAAACCAGTTGAAGTAGCAGGAGAGTTGTCCTGCCAGAAGGGTATTATAAAACAATTAGTAAATCAAACAATATATTCTGCATATCAAAACTTGACTAATATACAGATTCGATAAATTGAGTTCGAAAAATTATTATGGTTATTATGATTTTAAGCTTGCCACCATTTTGTTTCAAGTGTTTTGACTCTGGCACTGAGTTAGTCATGATAACACATCAATAATACCAAACATTTCCAAAATTTTTATCAAAATTCCTTGATATTTGTATTGTCTAAGTCATTTGCAAACGTATGTCTCGCTAGTATCACGTGTTAATGTTGCTGTAATTGTTAAATATTCAATCGGCTGTAACTCAGCTGTTTATTGTTCAATTATTATGAAATTTTCATTATACATACAATTACTTTTAAAAAACTTAAATTGTAGGCTCTGAGAAAATTTAAGGGTCCCATCTTGATTTTATTGGAGAAAATGTAAAATTTCTAAAATGTACTATTATTAACAAAGTTGATCGAATTTCGGCTTTTGAGGTATTTGTTGCCCTTATACTCTTAAAGTCACACCTCTGTGATTTTTTTTCAGATTTTTCAGGGCAAAGGTGTCCGATCGCGAGGGGGGGGGACACAAAATTTTCGTACATATCCCCTTCCCCTGCACCCCTCAAAGCAAAACTTGTTGCTTTAAGACCTGTTTTGAAAAGTTCTTATTGAGACCTTTCATTTGATACCCATATTGCCTTCATGCGATAAATTTTTTTTTTCGGGGGCAACACCTCTATATGGAGAGGCCCCCCTTAAAGACCTTATAAATTTCTTTTCGGTATGAAACATTGCAGAAGGCATCACCTTGCACCTACTTACCAAACTTATGTTTCTAGCTTATGTAGTTTGCGAGAAAAGAGGTGTGACACACGGACGGACAGACAGGACGCGATTTTAGTAGGGTATTGTAAAATTTGATTTTACAATACCCTAAAAACAAGTCGTTTGCAAATCACATTAAAAGCTACTTTCTAGTTCCCAAAGACTGATACGCGAAACGTATGTTTAATGAATTACACGAAAATATATATATATATCTATAAATATATATATATATATATATATATATATATATATATATATATATATATATATGTATGTATGTATATATATATATATATATATATATATATATATATATTTATATTTATATATATATTGGATATTCTTAAAAGTATCCAGCATTTTTTGCCACCAGATGGTGCTCGTAGTCATATATCCGGCAATACTTAAGTCAAGGTGACAAAGGTGAAAGGTGAGATTCCAGTCTACAATTTTCATATGGGCAGTTTTGTATTTCGTCATTCGTATCAAAAGTTGTATTCATTTACAAATGAGTAAACTTTCTGGAAAAATCGTTATATTTTACAATATCATTACAATCTGTGTGGAATGCATCGCAGGCTCGTGAAAAAATTTGTGGTGTCTATGGTCAAGATACTTTTTCAAAATCCACAGCCTAGAGATGTTTCGCTTGTTTCGTTCTGGAAATTTTGATGCCAAAGATGCATCTCGCTCATGTCAACCAATCATTGAAAAGGTTGATGAAATCTTCTTACAAAAAATCTAAGAAGACCGACACATAGGCAGCCATGATATTGCTAAGGAATTGAAAAGCTTTGAACTATTTGCACAAGGCTGGAAACACAAAGAAGCTCGATGTTCGGGTGCCGTATAAATTTACACAAAACAAGTTGGGTAGATAGACCTACGCTCATGTCAGAAGGGTTTTATATCCATTTTCTCAAAAAAAAATTCACCAGCAACGAATAGAGTCAAGAAATATGTCGAAGAGATGTCCATGTTTACCAGAAAATCCATTTTTTTTCCTATTTTCAACGGTCCCCATTTGGTTCAAAACCAACAAAAACACTCAAATCATAAATTCCCAAGAAGAATAACATCATTGATTTCAAGAAAAACTGCAGTGACTGATTCAATGGAAAGTCTATAAAATACCAAAATCATGTGTTATTGCTGTTATAATTGGAGATTTTTCAAATGGCTATAATTTCCGTGTGTATCATTCGATTTGCATCAAACTTACAAAGGTCAAGGACATATTGTAGAGCTACTTAAATATTGAATTTTGTTCAGTTTAAGGGTACCTATACAATTTTATTGGGCAGGGTGTGAAATTTGGATATCATAATATTATTAACAAAGTTGAGTCAATTTTGACTTCTAAGGTATTCATTGTTATTGTCCCTATGAGCAACTACTTCCATAATTTTTACAGATTTTTCGGATCACAGGTATCCAATCGCGAGAGGCGGACACAAATTGATCGTGTATTTCGCCTCCCTGTGCGCCCCTCGAAGCGAAAAGTGTCAAAGTAAGACCTGCTTTGAAAATATTGTCGCGTGTTATTGGTTCGCGGCCAATAATTTTAATGTTCCGGGGAAGTGAAAACTCAATGTCTTTTAATTTAAGTTAAAAGAGAGTTTATTTAATTAAATAAAATGCACAATAATCAGTTAACACTTTTCACTTATTTTAATTTTCACTATGAAAAATCTAACACTTGTCCATAAATTTCTTATCGCAATTGTCTTCTAAATCACTTCACTATTACGAAAATCACTTTTCTACTACTCGAATAATATCGCTTCCCACACACAATCGCAGTTCTTATCGCGGTCGAATGAATGATGATCCCCCCATTCATTCAGCTCGCCTTTATATAGGGTCTCTACCTATTCACCCATTTCTCGTACGTTGGCGAATGTTCTACCGAGAGGTACCTGGTAGATTCGAGCAAATTTAATGAATGGAGTGACGTCACTTGCAGATGTTGATCATGCTTGTTGGGTTCTCGTGGTTTCGAGTGAATTCGTGTTCTTCATTGTTGTGAAAACAATTGCGACAGTAGCTCGCAGAATTATTTGTACATGTAATTATTTGTACATGTAACACTGCCCCCACCTCAGTTCTTTTCGCTACGAAAAGATGTGTCGCTATTTGTAGTCAATTCTCCCTGGGTGTAATATGGGGCAAGACGGTCCAGATGCACGATTTTCATTTTAACTCTCGGCTTACGATGTTCCTGTATTCGGTATACGACGTCGTTGATTCGCTTTGAACTCGGTATGGTCCCTCCCAATTATGTTGCAACTTTGGAGACCTACCCTTTCGCCGTTGCGGGTTATAAAGCCACACCAAGTCATCTTGCTGGAAGCCAGTAGAATTAGCCTTTAGATCATACCTGGTCTTCATGCGGTTAGTAGCCGATTCGAGGTGTTTTCGCACTGTCCGATGTATCTGGTTCAACCGTTGTCTTAGATCACTTGCGTACTCCGAGACCGTTTGGGGTTTCTCAGGGGGTGTTCCGAACTTTATATCGGCTGGCAGACGAATAGTCTTTCCAAAAATGACTTTGGCTGGGGCTTGGCCCGTCGATGCATGTTCGGCAGCTCTGTACGCCATGAAAAATAGTGGGATATGTCGGTCCCAGTCCCTTTGGTTCTCGTCAAACATCTTAGCAAGGTGTTTATTGAGCGTGCCGTTGAAACGTTCGACCATTCCATCGGATTGGGGATGCAGCGGTGTTGTCCTCGTTTTCCGTATTCCGAGCACCTCGCACATTTCGCCAAAAACTAGTGACTCAAAGTTTCGGCCTTGATCCGAATGTAATTCGCAAGGTACGCCGTACCTACTGACCCAATTTAACACTAGCTGTTCAGCTACGGTAGTTGCTTCCTGGTTGGGAATGGGGTAGACCTCGGGCCACTTGCTGAAATAATCGGCTACAACCAGCGTATATCGATTTCCCCAATCGGTTTCAGGAAAGGGTCCTGCGATGTCAACAGCAATCCTTTCGAATGGCACGCCTACGTTATAAGCTTGCATTTGTCCTCTCAGTCGTCGCTTTGGGCCTTTGACGGAAGCGCAAATTGTGCATCTGCGACACCAGTCCTCTACGTTCTCTCGAGCGTGGAGCCAGTAGAACCGTTCCCGCAATTTCGCTAAGGTCTTGTTAACACCAAGGTGGCCTCCCGAGGATCCTTCATGCATTTCCTTAACCACATCGTGGATTCGGCTTTTGGGAAGTATAGTTTGCATCCTATAGGAGCTACCATCCGCCGTTTCCAATTTCCGCTTGAGTACGCCACCCTCCACCTGAAGGGAGTTCCATTGTGCCCAATAGCTTTTCAGGGTTGCGCCATGCATTGAAACGTCTTTCCACTCAGGTCGCCCAGTCGTCTCCTTCCATACGAGCAATGGTCCGATGTCTTCATCGGCTAACTGGGCGTTTCGAATCTCCTCCGATGACCAACCTTCATCGAATTCCGCCGTTATCAATCGCAGATCAACGAGCGGTTCCTTTTCCTCAATCCGTCGGCAATGCTTGCAGTTAGCTGGACATGGACGGCGGGATAGGGCGTCAGCATTTCCATGAACTCCGCCCTTCCGATGAACAATTTCGTAGTCGTATGACTGCAATCTTTCGATCCATCTCGCAACTTGTCCCTCGGGGTTTTTGAAGTTGAGCAACCATCTCAGTGATGCATGGTCCGTTCGAAGAACAAATTTCTGCCCATATAGATACTTGTGGAACTGCTTAGTGGCCTCTATTATAGCCAATAGCTCCTTCCTGGTCACGCAGTAATTCCTCTCACTTTTTGAGAGAACTCGACTGTAATACGAGAGGACTCTTTCTTCGCCATTGATCTGCTGGGAGAGTACAGCTCCAATACCGCCGTTGCTTGCATCGGTGACAACTACAAACATTTTTCCGGGTTTCGGATACGCCAGCACGGGTGATTCACACAGCTTTTCCTTTAGGGTCTCAAAGGCTGTCTGGCATTGTTCATTCCAGACATACGGACGATTTTTCGCGGTTAGCTGATGGAGACACTTAGCTATTTTGGCAAAGTCTTTGACGAATCTTCGATAGTAGGTCGCCAGACCCAGAAAACTTCGTAGTTGGCGCTTGTTGTTTGGTGTTGGCCAGCTTTTCACGGCTTCAATTTTCTCAGGGTCTGTTTTGACCCCTTTTGCTGATACGACGTGTCCCAGGTATTTTACTTCATCTGCGAAAAGAGTACACTTCTCGGGACTAAGTTTCAAATTTGCCAGTCGTAATCGGGAGAAAACCTCTTCTAAGTTCCGCACATGCTCTTCGAACGTTCTACCGATGACGATGATGTCATCTAGGTATACCAAGCAGGTTTTCCAGGTTAGACCACGTAGCACATATTCCATCAAGCGTTCGAAAGTGGCTGGGGCATTGCAAAGCCCAACCGGCATCACAACAAATTGCCACAATCCGGTCCCAACTGAAAATGCGGTCTTCTCTCGGTCCTTCTTGTCAATTTCTACCTGCCAGTAGCCACTCTTGAGATCGAGTGTAAGAAAATTGGTGGAAGAATCACTAAAGAAATCGTTGCCAGTTCAGCAGGCAATGTAAATAATACAAATATCGCAATAAATTCCATCTTTCACATTCATCAAACAAATAAAAGGGAAGTCTTAAATGTAATCAATGAATTGAAAAAGAATACGGCGCCAGGCATTGATAGCATCACGATGAATGAGATTAGTATAATTAAGGAGGACATAGCCCAGATTATGGCAAATTTTATAAACGTGCATATTAGGAATGGGACTTTTCCAGAAGAAGAAAAACTTGCAAAAATAGTTCCTATATTTAAGGGTGGTGATCATCTTGACCCAAATAACTATCGCCCGATTGCGCTGCTGACGGGATTTAGTAAGATATTTGAAAAAATACTAAACAATCGATTAACATCATTCTTAGTTGAAAACTCTATCATAAGCCATCAGTTTGGTTTTCAAAAGAACAAGAGTACTTTGGATGCCCTACATTCTGTCACACGTTTCATCAATCTAGGACTTGACAGAGGTGATTATGTCATCGCAATTTTTGTGGATTTGAAAAAAGCATTTGATACAGTTGATCATGATCTCTTGCTTCGTAAACTTGAATCGTATGGTATTCAGGGTAGTCCTAAGAAGTTGTTTAAGAGTTACTTGGAGGGAAGATCGCAGAGAACTTTAATAAACAATGTACTGAGCGACCATGCACCTACGGAAACAGGAGTTCCCCAAGGTTCAATACTGGGACCAACTTTGTTCCTGCTATATACAAATAATCTAAATACATGTGGGCTGACGGGATATCACACATTATATGCTGATGACACAGTTCTACTTTATTCAGTACGAGACAAAACTGCCATTGAGAACACTATCAACGACGATCTAGGAAAATTCCATCAGTGGTTAATTGGAAACAAACTAGTATTGAACACATCAAAGACAAAATATATTGTTTTTAAGCAAAAGAACAAAGGAGACATAGATGTCGAACTAAATATTAATGGCGAAAAATTGCAAAGAGTGCTAGAAATAAAATATCTTGGTCTTATCATAGACCATCGTATGACCTGGTTACCACACATAAATAGCTTAAGAAGGCAATTAGCCCCAATAATAGGATTGTTAAGAAGATATGAGGATTTTCCAATGCACATCAAGAAACTTGTTCTAAATGCGTTTGTCCTGGCGAAATTGCATTATGGAGTACTTATTTGGAGTCAATCAGCGAAGCAACATTTAAACAGTATATCCAGGCTGCTTACCAAAGCGTATAAAAACATTCTGAAGCTGCCAATGCTTACTCAAACTAGTTTGGTTTACCAATTGGCAAAATCATTAACCTTTAGTCAAATTATTATTATGGAGAAAGCGAAGTTTATCTACAGAAATTTAAAAACTAATGGATCGGAACGAGCGCCATTAATTAAGGTATCACAGATCAACCCATATAATGCGAGGAATGCAAATCAATTCGTAATACCTTTTGCCAGAACGGATCGACTAAAGAACGATGCAACGAATGATGCTTTGCGTATATATAACAATCTACCAGAAATTGTTAAGGAAGCAAACTCACTTTTGGTATTTAAGAAAAGACTAAGGGAGCATTTAATGAGTACTGATTGAAGCGTGGACCTGTAATTCTGCTTTTATGAGCCCAGTATCTTAGGGCGTTCTTTTTGACCCTATCGGCGAGATACTGAAGTGACAGTTACTCAGAGTTTTTTTTGAATGCGTCGTATGATATTGAATTTTTTTTTATCTCTGAGAGCTGATCATGATTTTTTGGACTAGATGTTCACGAAAAGGACTAGTTCACATTATATTGTGTGCCCCCTTATACCGATGTGTTAAACATTGTCTGGGTGGCACAAAGGACCAAGCGACGTAATGTGAATGCAGATCGCACGAGCGTTGTGCGACGAAGAAAGAGTGATGGAGAGAGTGGTAGGGAATGGAGGTAATTAAAAAAAAAAAAAAAAAAAAAAAAAAAAACATTTTGCGTCGGCTAAAGTGTCCATGATGTCATCGATGCGTGGGAGTGGGTAACTACCTTTCTCAGTGACGTCGTTAAGCTGCCTATAGTCGACACAAAAGCGAGTGCTACCATCCTTTTTCTTGACTAGAACTACAGGCACGGCCCATGGACTGACAGAAGGTTCAATAACGCCTTGTTTTTCCATGTCCGCGATCAGCGCGCTCACTTCTCCTTGTTTGGCTATAGGGAGACGTCTCGGTGCTTGTCGAATCGGCTTGGCTCCCTGTGTATCTATGACGTGAGTTACCATACTCGTTCGACCTTGGTCATCCGGGCTTGTTGAGAAGATGTCACTGTACTTGGTGACCAGATGAGAGGCTCGTTTGAATAGCTGCACTGGCAATTTGACCTGCTTCAATATTGCAGACGTAGATTCCCGGGCTTTGTCTGTGTCTTTCCTCCTTTCCCAATGATGGTCGTGAGTAGCTTCCAAAGAGGTGATGGTGGAAACAGGCTGGCAGCTGCCGATGACTTCTCCCGCTTTGATGCTCGTGGTTGAGTCTGCGGTGTTAAGGACTCTAACCGGCACATATCCGTTCCTTAAAGATCTTACAAGGCATCTTCCTACAATCAAACTGCGTAATGCAGACGTCGTCGTTGGCTCTATCAGATAAGATCGGTGGTCTCCAGAATCACCATCAAGCTTGGCCCATACAATGCTTTCGGAAGAATTCGGTACATCAGTGTCAGTACATACCACTACATTCATCTTAGGAATTCGGACGCTGGGATCCTCCATCAGTACTTCTACATTCTGCCATTTCAATACACGTTTTCCCAAATCCAACGTGATTCCATGTGGTCGCAGAAAATCCATTCCGAGAATGCAGTTATCCATAATGTTCGCGACCAGAAAATTATGTCGGAACACAAGGTCTCCCAACTGTATCTGGAGGTTGACCTCTCCATGAACAGGTGCAGTTTCTCCCGTAGCTGTCCGTAGTGAGAAAATTCTGCCCTTGTGAAGTTGTTGCTGTCTAACTAGGTCTGGTCGGATAATCGATCGGGTTGCACCAGTGTCGATTGTTATGGTGCAGTGTTCTCCGTCAATTTGACCCGGAAGGCATAAGTCTGCTTCTCCACGATGTAGTCTTGACACGGTGATGGTGGTGCTGGGGACGTCGATCCTCCTAGCCAACCTCTGCCCCACGAAGTTGGCTCTTACATGTTTCCCGACCCCTCTGTTTGAAGGGCTTCCATTCTGGGCTCCTAACTCGGTCTGGATCTCCTTCTAGCCGCACACCCTGGACAATAGCTCGGTTTTCTTCGCTTCTTGCAGTCTCTTTGCAGGTGCCCCTTCTCTCCGCAATTCCAGCATCTAGGCGCACCATTTACATGCGGGTCTCGCTCAATTTCCACGCGCTCACACCTGCACTCGTCTGTCACTACCTCACGAACCCGGGCAGTGGTACGAGTCACATTTTTCGCTGCCTCAAAGTTCAGACTATAAGCCAGTGCGTCCTTAACCGTTTGCTTTTGAGCTAACCGCACGGCTTGTTGCAATTCCGGGTCCTTTAGTGCGCTGATGAATGCTTCTGTCGCTGCATCATCTCGATGTTCTGGGTCGTAGGCTGGATAAGCCAAAAGTGCCAGCCGCTCAATGTCTTGGGCTAGCTGCTGCAGGGTTTCACCAGACTTCTGCATTCGATGCCTTAGCTGTGACCGATAAATCTGCTTTAGATGATCGTCTCCATAACGCATGTCGAGCGCATTCATTATAGCATTCGGGTTTGAGTGCAATTCAACGGGGATCGTCTGCAACAGCTCGGCAGCTGGGCCTCTTAGAGCGAGAATCAATGCAGTTGCTCGTTCCTGCTCATTCCAGTGATTTATGCGAGCGGCTGCTTTGAACTGGGTTTTGTAAATAGTCCAGACCGTTTGCCCATCGAATATTGGTGCTTGCACATTTCTAGATGAGCTTTGCGCTGCGGTTATAATTGGGGCTGGTGGGGCGGTTACTACTGCCTTTGCTGCTTCCAATTCCTTTTTCATGTTTTCCATCTCATTGTTGATTCTCTCCTCGACCTGGCTGACCTTTTCCTCGACCTGGTAAACCTTTTCCTCGACCTGGTCAACCTTTTCCTCGACGCCTTTAATTTGCTTGTTGAGACTACCGAGCTCCGCTTTTATTGCGGTTGACTGTTTCTCCAGCTTCTGTGTGATGTCTGCCTTGATGTCTGCTTTGATTTCGATTGCTTGTTGGTCCAGCTTCGCTGATTGTTCGTTTAGCTTCGCAGCTAAACTGGATGTCTGTTCATTTAGCTGCGCTGATTGTTCATTTAACTTCGCTGTTAAATTGGATGACTGTTGTCGCTGCTCTTGCTGCATCAGCATCAACATTTGCATCAGCGCATTTTCTGGTTCCTTCGATTTTGGTGTTTCTACTTCTCCACCTTCTGCGCCTTTTTCCGCATCTGAGAACTCACCCGAATCCAGATTCACGCCTTCCGACTCGATCGCGTCACGCAAGCGTGCAATCAGTGTGGCCTTTGTACCTTGCGTAGCCAGGTTTCGCTGTTCCAACTCTTCCTTAAGCTCCGACATGGTCAATTCATTAATTTTTAAGTTTAAGCTTCGTGGCATTTTTAATGTTTCTTTAAATTTTACTATTGTGCACTATAAAAATGCTCAAATTTTCACTTTCAAAATTTTTCTATCCCACTTCTGACACCATTGTCGCGTGTTATTGGTTCGCGGCCAATAATTTTAATGTTCCGGGGAAGTGAAAACTCAATGTCTTTTAATTTAAGTTAGAAGAGAGTTTATTAAATTAAATAAAATGCACAATAATCAGTTAACATTTTTCACTTATTTTAATTTTCACTATGAAAAATCTAACACTTGTCCATCAATTTCTCATCGCAATTGTCTTCTAAATCACTTCACTATTACGAAAATCACTTTTCTACTACTCGAATAATATCGCTTCCCACACACAATCGCAGTTCTTATCGCGGTCGAATGAATGATGATCCCCCCATTCATTCAGGTCGCCTTTATATAGGGTCTCTACCTATTCACCCATTTCTCGTACGTTGGCGAATGTTCTACCGAGAGGTACCTGGTAGATTCGAGCAAATTTAATGAATGGAGTGACGTCACTTGCAGATGTTGATCATGCTTGTTGGGTTCTCGTGGTTTCGAGTGAATTCGTGTTCTTCATTGTTGTGAAAACAATTGCGACAGTAGCTCGCAGAATTATTTGTACATGTAATTATTTGTACATGTAACACTGCCCCCACCTCAGTTCTTTTCGCTACGAAAAGATGTGTCGCTATTTGTAGTCAATTCTCCCTGGGTGTAATATGGGGCAAGACGGTCCAGATGCACGATTTTCATTTTAGCTCTCAGCTTACGATGTTCCTGTATTCGGTATACGACGTCGTTGATTCGCTTTGAACTCGGTATGGTCCCTCCCAATTATGTTGCAACTTTGGAGACCTACCCTTTCGCCGTTGCGGGTTATAAAGCCACACCAAGTCATCTTGCTGGAAGCCAGTAGAATTAGCCTTTAGATCATACCTGGTCTTCATGCGGTCAGTAGCCGATTCGAGGTGTTTTCGCACTGTCCGATGTATCTGGTTCAACCGTTGTCTTAGATCACTTGCGTACTCCGAGACCGTTTGGGGTTTCTCAGGGGGTGTTCCGAACTTTATATCGGCTGGCAGACGAATAGTCTTTCCAAAAATGACTTTGGCTGGGGCTTGGCCCGTCGATGCATGTTCGGCAGCTCTGTACGCCATGAAAAATAGTGGGATATGTCGGTCCCAGTCCCTTTGGTTCTCGTCAACCATCTTAGCAAGGTGTTTATTGAGCGTGCCGTTGAAACGTTCGACCATTTCATCGGATTGGGGATGCAGCGGTGTTGTCCTCGTTTTCCGTATTCCGAGCACCTCGCACATTTCGCCAAAAACTAGTGACTCAAAGTTTTGGCCTTGATCCGAATGTAATTCGCAAGGTACGCCGTACCTACTGACCCAATTTAACACTAGCTGTTCAGCTACGGTAGTTGCTTCCTGGTTGGGAATGGGGTAGACCTCGGGCCACTTGCTGAAATAATCGGCTGCAACCAGCGTATATCGATTTCCCCAATCGGTTTCAGGAAAGGGTCCTGCGATGTCAACAGCAATCCTTTTGAATGGCACGCCTACGTTATAGGCTTGCATTTGTCCTCTCAGTCGTCGCTTTGGGCCTTTGACGGAAGCGCAAATTGTGCATCTGCGACACCAGTCCTCTACGTCCTCTCGAGCGTGGAGCCAGTAGAACCGTTCCCGCAATTTCGCTAAGGTCTTGTTAACACCAAGGTGGCCTCCCGAGGATCCTTCATGCATTTCCTTAACCACATCGTGGATTCGGCTTTTGGGAAGTATAGTTTGCATCCTATAGGAGCTACCATCCGCCGTTTCCCATTTCCGCTTGAGTACGCCACCCTCCACCTGAAGGGAGTTCCATTGTGCCCAATAGCTTTTCAGGGTTGCGCCATGCATTGAAACGTCTTTCCACTCAGGTCGCCCAGTCGTCTCCTTCCATACGAGCAATGGTCCGATGTCTTCATCGGCTAACTGGGCGTTTCGAATCTCCTCCGATGACCAACCTTCATCGAATTCCGCCGTTATCAATCGCAGATCAACGAGCGGTTCCTTTTCCTCAATCCGTCGGCAATGCTTGCAGTTAGCTGGACATGGACGGCGGGATAGGGCGTCAGCATTTCCATGAACTCCGCCCTTCCGATGAACAATTTCGTAGTCGTATGACTGCAATCTTTCGATCCATCTCGCAACTTGTCCCTCGGGGTTTTTGAAGTTGAGCAACCATCTCAGTGATGCATGGTCCGTTCGAAGAACAAATTTCTGCCCATATAGATACTTGTGGAACTGCTTAGTGGCCTCTATTATAGCCAATAGCTCCTTCCTGGTCACGCAGTAATTCCTGTCACTTTTTGAGAGAACTCGACTGTAATACGAGAGGACTCTTTCTTCGCCATTGATCTGCTGGGAGAGTACAGCTCCAATACCGCCGTTGCTTGCATCGGTGTCAACTACAAACATTTTTCCGGGTTTCGGATACGCCAGCACGGGTGATTCACACAGCTTTTCCTTTAGGGTCTCAACGGCTGTCTGGCATTGTTCATTCCAGACATACGGACGATTTTTCGCGGTTAGCTGATGGAGACACTTAGCTATTTTGGCAAAGTCTTTGACGAATCTTCGATAGTAGGTCGCCAGACCCAGAAAACTTCGTAGTTGGCGCTTGTTGTTTGGTGTTGGCCAGCTTTTCACGGCTTCAATTTTCTCAGGGTCTGTTTTGACCCCTTTTGCTGATACGACGTGTCCCAGGTATTTTACTTCATCTGCGAAAAGAGTACACTTCTCGGGACTAAGTTTCAAATTTGCCAGTCGTAATCGGGAGAAAACCTCTTCTAAGTTCCGCACATGCTCTTCGAACGTTCTACCGATGACGATGATGTCATCTAGGTATACCAAGCAGGTTTTCCAGGTTAGACCACGTAGCACATATTCCATCAAGCGTTCGAAAGTGGCTGGGGCATTGCAAAGCCCAACCGGCATCACAACAAATTGCCACAATCCGGTCCCAACTGAAAATGCGGTCTTCTCTCGGTCCTTCTTGTCAATTTCTACCTGCCAGTAGCCACTCTTGAGATCGAGTGTAAGAAAATTGGTGGAAGAATCACTAAAGAAATCGTTGCCAGTTCAGCAGGCAATGTAAATAATACAAATATCGCAATAAATTCCATCTTTCACATTCATCAAACAAATAAAAGGGAAGTCTTAAATGTAATCAATGAATTGAAAAAGAATACGGCGCCAGGCATTGATAGCATCACGATGAATGAGATTAGTATAATTAAGGAGGACATAGCCCAGATTATGGCAAATTTTATAAACGTGCATATTAGGAATGGGACTTTTCCAGAAGAAGAAAAACTTGCAAAAATAGTTCCTATATTTAAGGGTGGTGATCATCTTGACCCAAATAACTATCGCCCGATTGCGCTGCTGACGGGATTTAGTAAGATATTTGAAAAAATACTAAACAATCGATTAACATCATTCTTAGTTGAAAACTCTATCATAAGCCAACATCAGTTTGGTTTTCAAAAGAACAAGAGTACTTTGGATGCCCTACATTCTGTCACACGTTTCATCAATCTAGGACTTGACAGAGGTGATTATGTCATCGCAATTTTTGTGGATTTGAAAAAAGCATTTGATACAGTTGATCATGATCTCTTGCTTCGTAAACTTGAATCGTATGGTATTCAGGGTAGTCCTAAGAAGTTGTTTAAGAGTTACTTGGAGGGAAGATCGCAGAGAACTTTAATAAACAATGTACTGAGCGACCATGCACCTACGGAAACAGGAGTTCCCCAAGGTTCAATACTGGGACCAACTTTGTTCCTGCTATATACAAATAATCTAAATACATGTGGGCTGACGGGATATCACACATTATATGCTGATGACACAGTTCTACTTTATTCAGTGTGAGACAAAACTGCCATTGAGAACACTATCAACGACGATCTAGGAAAATTCCATCAGTGGTTAATTGGAAACAAACTAGTATTGAACACATCAAAGACAAAATATATTGTTTTTAAGCAAAAGAACAAAGGAGACATAGATGTCGAACTAAATATTAACGGCGAAAAATTGCAAAGAGTGCTAGAAATAAAATATCTTGGTCTTATCATAGACCATCGTATGACCTGGTTACCACACATAAATAGCTTAAGAAGGCAATTAGCCCCAATAATAGGATTGTTAAGAAGATATGAGGATTTTCCAATGCACATCAAGAAACTTGTTCTAAATGCGTTTGTCCTGGCGAAATTGCATTATGGAGTACTTATTTGGAGTCAATCAGCGAAGCAACATTTAAACAGTATATCCAGACTGCTGACCAAAGCGTATAAAAACATTCTGAAGCTGCCAATGCTTACTCAAACTAGTTTGGTTCACCAATTGGCAAAATCATTAACCTTTAGTCAAATTATTATTATGGAGAAAGCGAAGTTTATCTACAGAAATTTAAAAACTAATGGATCGGAACGAGCGCCATTAATTAAGGTATCACAGATCAACCCATATAATGCGAGGAATGCAAATCAATTCGTAATACCTTTTGCCAGAACGGATCGACTAAAGAACGATGCAACGAATGATGCTTTGCGTATATATAACAATCTACCAGAAATTGTTAAGGAAGCAAACTCACTTTTGGTATTTAAGAAAAGACTAAGGGAGCATTTAATGAGTACTGATTGAAGCGTGGACCTGTAATTCTGCTTTTATGAGCCCAGTATCTTAGGGCGTTCTTTTTGACCCTATCGGCGAGATACTGAAGTGACAGTTACTCAGAGTTTTTTTTGAATGCGTCGTATGATATTGAATTTTTTTTTATCTCTGAGAGCTGATCATGATTTTTTGGACTAGATGTTCACGAAAAGGACTAGTTCACATTATATTGTGTGCCCCCTTATACCGATGTGTTAAACATTGTCTGGGTGGCACAAAGGACCAAGCGACGTAATGTGAATGCAGATCGCACGAGCGTTGTGCGACGAAGAAAGAGTGATGGAGAGAGTGGTAGGGAATGGAGGTAATTAAAAAAAAAAAAAAAAAACATTTTGCGTCGGCTAAAGTGTCCATGATGTCATCGATGCGTGGGAGTGGGTAACTACCTTTCTCAGTGACGTCGTTAAGCTGCCTATAGTCGACACAAAAGCGAGTGCTACCATCCTTTTTCTTGACTAGAACTACAGGCACGGCCCATGGACTGACAGAAGGTTCAATAACGCCTTGTTTTTCCATGTCCGCGATCAGCGCGCTCACTTCTCCTTGTTTGGCTATAGGGAGACGTCTCGGTGCTTGTCGAATCGGCTTGGCTCCCTGTGTATCTATGACGTGAGTTACCATACTCGTTCGACCTTGGTCATCCGGGCTTGTTGAGAAGATGTCACTGTACTTGGTGACCAGATGAGAGGCTCGTTTGAATAGCTGCACTGGCAATTTGACCTGCTTCAATATTGCAGACGTAGATTCCCGGGCTTTGTCTGTGTCTTTCCTCCTTTCCCAATGATGGTCGTGAGTAGCTTCCAAAGAGGTGATGGTGGAAACAGGCTGGCAGCTGCCGATGACTTCTCCCGCTTTGATGCTCGTGGTTGAGTCTGCGGTGTTAAGGACTCTAACCGGCACATATCCGTTCCTTAAAGATCTTACAAGGCATCTTCCTACAATCAAACTGCGTAATGCAGACGTCGTCGTTGGCTCTATCAGATAAGATCGGTGGTCTCCAGAATCACCATCAAGCTTGGCCCATACAATGCTTTCGGAAGAATTCGGTACATCAGTGTCAGTACATACCACTACATTCATCTTAGGAATTCGGACGCTGGGATCCTCCATCAGTACTTCTACATTCTGCCATTTCAATACACGTTTTCCCAAATCCAACGTGATTCCATGTGGTCGCAGAAAATCCATTCCGAGAATGCAGTCATCCATAATGTTCGCGACCAGAAAATTATGTCGGAACACAAGGTCTCCCAACTGTATCTGGAGGTTGACCTCTCCATGAACAGGTGCAGTTTCTCCCGTAGCTGTCCGTAGTGAGAAAATTCTGCCCTTGTGAAGTTGTTGCTGTCTAACTAGGTCTGGTCGGATAATCGATCGGGTTGCACCAGTGTCGATTGTTATGGTGCAGTGTTCTCCGTCAATTTGACCCGGAAGGCATAAGTCTGCTTCTCCACGATGTAGTCTTGACACGGTGATGGTGGTGCTGGGGACGTCGATCCTCCTAGCCAACCTCTGCCCCACGAAGTTGGCTCTTACATGTTTCCCGACCCCTCTGTTTGAAGGGCTTCCATTCTGGGCTCCTAACTCGGTCTGGATCTCCTTCTAGCCGCACACCCTGGACAATAGCTCGGTTTTCTTCGCTTCTTGCAGTCTCTTTGCAGGTGCCCCTTCTCTCCGCAATTCCAGCATCTAGGCGCACCATTTACATGCGGGTCTCGCTCAATTTCCACGCGCTCACACCTGCACTCGTCTGTCACTACCTCACGAACCCGGGCAGTGGTACGAGTCACATTTTTCGCTGCCTCAAAGTTCAGACTATAAGCCAGTGCGTCCTTAACCGTTTGCTTTTGAGCTAACCGCACGGCTTGTTGCAATTCCGGGTCCTTTAGTGCGCTGATGAATGCTTCTGTCGCTGCATCATCTCGATGTTCTGGGTCGTAGGCTGGATAAGCCAAAAGTGCCAGCCGCTCAATGTCTTGGGCTAGCTGCTGCAGGGTTTCACCAGACTTCTGCATTCGATGCCTTAGCTGTGACCGATAAATCTGCTTTGGATGATCGTCTCCATAACGCATGTCGAGCGCATTCATTATAGCATTCAGGTTCTTGAGTGCAATTCAACGGGGATCGTCTGCAACAGCTCGGCAGCTGGGCCTCTTAGAGCGAGAATCAATGCAGTTGCTCGTTCCTGCTCATTCCAGTGATTTATGCGAGCGGCTGCTTCGAACTGGGTTTTGTAAATAGTCCAGACCGTTTGCCCATCGAATATTGGTGCTTGCACATTTCTAGATGAGCTTTGCGCTGCGGTTATAATTGGGGCTGGTGGGGCGGTTACTACTGCCTTTGCTGCTTCCAATTCCTTTTTCATGTTTTCCATCTCATTGTTGATTCTCTCCTCGACCTGGCTGACCTTTTCCTCGACCTGGTAAACCTTTTCCTCGACCTGGTCAACCTTTTCCTCGACGCCTTTAATTTGCTTGTTGAGACTACCGAGCTCCGCTTTTATTGCGGTTGACTGTTTCTCCAGCTTCTGTGTGATGTCTGCCTTGATGTCTGCTTTGATTTCGATTGCTTGTTGGTCCAGCTTCACTGATTGTTCGTTTAGCTTCGCAGCTAAACTGGATGTCTGTTCATTTAGCTGCGCTGATTGTTCATTTAACTTCGCTGTTAAATTGGATGACTGTTGTCGCTGCTCTTGCTGCATCAGCATCAACATTTGCATCAGCGCATTTTCTGGTTCCTTCGATTTTGGTGTTTCTACTTCTCCACCTTCTGCGCCTTTTTCCGCATCTGAGAACTCACCCGAATCCAGATTCACGCCTTCCGACTCGATCGCGTCACGCAAGCGTGCAATCAGTGTGGCCTTTGTACCTTGCGTAGCCAGGTTTCGCTGTTCCAACTCTTCCTTAAGCTCCGACATGGTCAATTCATTAATTTTTAAGTTTAAGCTTCGTGGCATTTTTAATGTTTCTTTAAATTTTACTATTGTGCACTATAAAAATGCTCAAATTTTCACTTTCAAAATTTTTCTATCCCACTTCTGACACCATTGTCGCGTGTTATTGGTTCGCGGCCAATAATTTTAATGTTCCGGGGAAGTGAAAACTCAATGTCTTTTAATTTAAGTTAGAAGAGAGTTTATTAAATTAAATAAAATGCACAATAATCAGTTAACATTTTTCACTTATTTTAATTTTCACTATGAAAAATCTAACACTTGTCCATAAATTTCTTATCGCAATTGTCTTCTAAATCACTTCACTATTACGAAAATCACTTTTCTACTACTCGAATAATATCGCTTCCCACACACAATCGCAGTTCTTATCGCGGTCGAATGAATGATGATCCCCCCATTCATTCAGGTCGCCTTTATATAGGGTCTCTACCTATTCACCCATTTCTCGTACGTTGGCGAATGTTCTACCGAGAGGTACCTGGTAGATTCGAGCAAATTTAATGAATGGAGTGACGTCACTTGCAGATGTTGATCATGCTTGTTGGGTTCTCGTGGTTTCGAGTGAATTCGTGTTCTTCATTGTTGTGAAAACAATTGCGACAGTAGCTCGCAGAATTATTTGTACATGTAATTATTTGTACATGTAACAATATATTATCAAGACCTTTCATTTGATACCCATATTTGATACCCCCTTAAATACTTTATAACATTTTTTTGTAGTTGAAATTTGAAGAGAACACCACTTAACACATGCATACAAAATTTGATGTTTCTAGCTTTAGTAGTTTAAGAGAAAAAGTGCTGTGACACACCGACAGACAGACGGATAGACAGGACGTGATTTAAGTAGGGTCTTCTAAAATTCTTTCACAAAACCCTAAAAATTTGATCAACCAAATTTCCATTTGCAAAATGCTAATGAAACGCAACGAAATCGAGCTATTTTTGAAGCAAATCATTACAGGCGATAAAAACTGGGTGAGATACGAGAATGTCGTTCGAAAAAGATCTTGGTCAATCATCAAAAAACGACTTCAAAGCCAGGATTGACACCAAATAAGGTTATGCTATGTGCACCACCACAAAAGAATTACGAAAAAACTGATATGACACCACTACCATAAAATTTATTTCATCCTTTTTAGGGCATTTTGAGATCGGTTTTCTTTTTTCCTACACGTTTTTTTATTTCTTCCATAAATTCATTGCTCACATAAACATTATTTCTCGCATCACCTCTCTTGAGACTTCCTC
The DNA here is from genome assembly GCA_963969285.1 of Odontomyia ornata. Classification (NCBI taxonomy): domain Eukaryota; kingdom Metazoa; phylum Arthropoda; class Insecta; order Diptera; family Stratiomyidae; genus Odontomyia; species Odontomyia ornata. The sequence continues at coordinate 125,941,771 of OZ017738.1, read as the reverse complement.
CTCATCACTTTCATTTATTGACCGACTTGTAATTTCTCGTTTATTACTTTAATTTACGTTTGGCTATGTTTTCAGAATAAATTAATTTTTCATCAAAAGGAAAGCATAAAAAATTAAAGTTGAAAATCCAACAAACTTGTTTCATAACTCACTTACGTCCTCGTTTATTGAGATGTAGTTAATTGGAGATTAACGTACAAAGTAAAAAATAATTGACTTAATAAGTATCTATCGAATTAAAGAAATTTCCGAGAACTTATCTACACGAATTTTTGATGAAGTGCATCCTCGAGAAAGAACCTAATTATTAAGTTCATATTGCCTCTCGTCCGCTTTTAAAGTTGTTAACTTGTGTACGTGTGCTATAATGTCTTTATTGCTTGTAGGATTTCATTTTTTTCGCATTTGTGTCCTCCCGTTTGCATCTAATTGATTCTTGTCAATGCACTACTTGTATTGCAATTAAAAAGAATGAAATATTTGGCCATCAATGTTGCACTATATCACAAAACACAGGCCTTGTTTTTAGGATTTATAAAGAAAAAATTTTAAGTGGCCTTTTAATATCGCTATCTGCCTGTCCATCCATCCGTACGTTTCTCCATCGATCCGCCAGTACAAAAAAGCAAGTTTTCTCAAGAACTAGAGAAGGTACAGTAATCAAATTTTGTGAGCAGTTAAGAATTTTCTAGCAGACGAAAGTTTTATAGCTGGAAAAATTTTCAAAGTGTTTTCAGGGGAGTTTTCTCATATTTTGATGCGACCTCTTAAAATTAATTTCCACCGAACATAGTCGAGGAGCGTATGTCTTATGATATCCTTTGTTAGAACTCCAATCTTCTTCTTCTTCTTAGCACTACAGCCCCTTTCGGGCCTTCGCTTCCTGCAAACAGCACCTCCAACTGTCTCGGTCTGTTGACCGCATCATCCAATTCCGGAATCCGAGCAGCGATGAACTGTCTTCGTTGACCGAGTCAGACCAGCATTTCCTCGGTTTCTCCACTGGCCGCCGGCCTTCAGTTCTCCCAACGAATACCTTCTTAGGTATCCGCTGTTCGTCCATACGATTTATGTATCCAGCCCATTGCATTGAGACCTCCGGTTCATCAGAAATTTCGTACAGCTCATGGTTGTCTCGAAGTCGCCATTGGTCCCCGTCTGGCTTCGCTCCGATTATTTGCCTCAGGACCCGTCGCCCAAAGGACTTCAATATATTTGCGGATGCTTGGGTTAGGGTCCACGTTTCACACCCATAGCATAACAAAGGTCTTATCACAGATTTGTATACTTGGAGCTTTGTTTTCCTGTGTTTGCAGCTGGTCTTCAAGATCGTCAATACTGAATAAAATATTTTATTTGTGAGCTGTATTCTTCGGTGCATTTCGTCTCTTTCATTGCCCGTTTTCGTTAGTTTGACGCCAAAATACACAAATTCGCTAACATTCTCGATACTGTATCCACCAAGTGTGACATTTTGTGTATTTGAGGTATTTTTCCTCGACTGCGTTATGAGCTTTGTTTTATTCTCATTGATTCGTAGCCTTACTAGTTTTGCTTCGCTGACGAGTTTCAGGAAAAATTCTTTGGCAGTTTTTAAAGACCGCGACAAAATGTTGATGTCATCCGCATAGGTTACTACTTGGCTCGATTTGTTTAGTAACGTACCTCGAGTATCGCCAGGTAGCTTCCGTATGACGTTCTCCAGAGCCAAATTGAATACCAATGGGGCCAGCCCATCTCCCTGCTTTAGTCCGATATTTGTGTCAAAGGCATCGGTGAGTTGGTTATTGATGCGGACTTGGGCTGCTTGTATTCTACATGCTGGTAAATGTAGGGCAAGAAATATATAGACTTAAAGCCAAGTCATTAAAAGGACCATAAAAATTTTGACTGATCGTTATGTTCTAACACTATGTTTTGTTTGATTTAAAATCAAATCTGATCCAGCAGGATCCAAATTTTGATCGCCCGTGGATTAGAGATCTTGGGAATATCTTGATGGCTAATTGATAGCCGGAAGCTCGCAGGCAAGTTCTCCTCTATAATTTTTAGTTAATCTAATATATAGCTATCGCAGCAACTCAGGATAAATCCTCCCATAATGGGAGATGATTAAGACATCTAGAAGGACAACTTGGGTACCTTTATAAGTGGTCATAAAAAAGAGAACGTAAGTTGCCAATGGGGTGATGAAATCCATTGCCTGAATCTATTTCTCAGAGTTAGTCAGGTTTTGGCTTGCAAAATTCTACTAAGGTTTATATTGAGCTCATGAATTTGTTTGGCTATAACATCGTAGAAATTTTACATGACCTCAACTGTAGCATCCAGAATGGATGTATCATTGCGAACGACTGACTGTAGGTGTTATTGGTTATTCCCAATATTATGGCAATAATAAATAAAACATCATAGTTGCTTTTCTATATAATCAATCCTGTTGGATCTTTGTAGTTATCGTCCGAGATACTCCAAAGATCTGTTAGTGAAAACTGCAGAAAGTTATTTAGTTGTCCGATATTGTCCTTGTCTTGTGCTATCTGCATTGCTACTGGAGTTTAGTTAGTTACAGTACAGCGTAATACTCAGGAACTTGTCTTCCCGTCAAAGATGCACATCATTCCATTGTAGTCCTTAACTCATTTCAAAATACGTTCGACCAGCCAGACTAATACTAGTGTATTGACTTTCTTCAGTACTGCCAGAGTTCTGAGTCGCATGTTTTCCGCAAGTTCTCCACTTGCTTATGACATTTTAACGCAACTGAAGTTGTGATGGATATTCATTCATCCAGCACTGCAGGATTGGCTTTTAGGGTTTTGTAGAATCATTTTACAAAACCCTACTAAAATCGCGTCCTGTCTGTCCGTCCGTATGTTCATCCGTCTGTCCGCCCGTCCGTGTGTCACACGACTTTTTCTCGCAAACTACAAAGCTAGAAACATAAGATTTTGTATGTAGTTGGAAAATGACGACTTCTTCAAAGTTTCACCATAAAATGAAATTTATAAGGGGTATCGGGGGGTCTCCCATATAAGGAAGTGGCCAAAAAAAAATTAAATAAATTATTAATAAAGGTCTCAAATGCAAGGTATTGATGAGAACTTTTCAAAACAAATGACACATTTTGCTTTGAGGGGTGTACGGGAAGGGGATATGTACGAACATTTTGTGTCCCCGCCTCGCGATTCGACACCTTTGACGCAAAAAATCTGAAAAAAATCACAGAGGTGAGACTTAAGAAGTACAAGAGCAAAAAATATCTCAGAAGGCGAAATTCCATCAACTTTGTTAATAATAGTACATTTTACAAATTTTACTTTTCGGTCTTTCAAATCAAAATAGGACCCTTAAATTTTCCAAAAGTTACAATTTAGGTTTTTTGAAAGCAATTGTACGTATTCTGAAAATTTCGCAATAATTGAACAATGAGCAGCTAAGTTACAGCCGATTGAATATTTAGCAATTACAACATTAACACGTGATACTAAGGAGCAACACGTTTGCAACGGACCTAGACACTACAAATATGTAGGAATTTTGGTAAAATTTTTATAAAAGGCTCAAAATATTGATGTGTTATCATGACTAATTAAATAACGAGGTCAAAAAACTTGAAACGAAATGGCGGTGAATTTAAAAATATAATAACCATAATAATTTTTTGAACTCAAATTATGTAATCTGTATGTTAGCCAAATTTTGATATGCAGAATATATTGTTTGATTTACTAATTGTTTTAAAAAAACCCTTCTGGCAGGTGTACTCTCCCTCTACTACAACTTGTTTGTCTCTAACAACTATTGAAATTAGTTTTTTGCCAATTCACCAGCAGTCTCTTGCCATTCGACAAGTATGGGAGCTTTGGAGGTATGGAATTCACTGATGAATTTGGTTGAACTAGCGAACAATAGGACATTCAGTTCTCAGAGCTGATTGTAAGCTCCTCAAAGTCTGTAGCGTTATTACAGTAAATACCACTGAAATCGCCTCTCTGACTAATAAAACGTTTTGATGCTTCTTTAAAGACACCCATCGTGAGATCGCCCTTCAGCTCCACGTGAAAGGTTTTGGTGGCAAAGTATACCAAAATTATCAAAAACATCACCTGTAGTCGCTTTCTGCTTGCTTTCTAAGGTTTTTTTTATGTATTGGAAGGAACTTCGCTGGTCAATCGAATCAGTGACGTTTGAAATGGTACTCATGATTAGTTTTCTGCACGAGCTCAGTTTGGAACTTGGCAGGCTGCTTGAGTTAAACATCTTGTCAGCGAAGTAGGAATATGCAACCGTAAAACCAAATCGATATCTGCTGTACTCAAGTGAATTAGAACTCGCTAATGATAATGTGTGCGATGCTTCACTTAGGAGAAACGTATCACTTTTGAGCCTTTGATGATAGATCTTGGATGGTGACAACTTAATTGAACAGGAAGGTACATCAAGATGAAAATTCTAACTTCAGTGCTACAACATGATTCCGGGGTCATATCAAAAGCAGCATGGGACAATTTGCCATTTGAAGTCTACCGGGACTCGCTTTGCAAATTTAGCTGATATGTTGATAAGCTTGTAGTGAAGCGTACGAGAAGAAATACATTTGCAATCCAAATGTGAACACCCTAAGCTAATATATGGAGAAAGCGTTAAAGATCTGAGCAGATTTAAGTAAGATATTAAAATATTCTCCTAGAGAGCGGGATCTGTGGTAAGCACTAGGCTTCGATACACGCTAGTAGAGGATTATGCCGATGTATCGAAGACAGTCCGAAGCTTAGTTGTATTACTTCCCGGTCTAATGATGAGTCAAGTCAAGTCAAGTCAAAACCGCTTTATTAATACTTCTTCTTCCTCTTCTTAGCACTACAGCCCCTTTCGGGCCTTCGCTTCCTGCAAATAGCGCCTCCAACTGTCTCGGTCCGTTGACCACGTCATCCAATTCTGAAATCCGAGCAGCGATAAACTGTCTTCGTCGACCGAGTCAGACCAGCGTTTCCTCGGCTTCCCAACTGGACGCAGGCCTTCAGTCTCCCTACGAATACCTTCTTGGGTATCCGTTGTTCATCCATACGATTCATGTATCCAGCCCATTGCAGTTTCTGCAGTCTTACAATCCTTGAGACCTCCGGTTCGTCAAAAATTTGGTACACCTCATGGTTGTATCGAATTCGCCATTGTTCCCCGTCTAGCTTCGCTCCGATTATTTGCCTCAGGACCTATCGCTCAAAGGCATTTTATATATTTGCGGATGCTTGGGTTAGGGTCCATGTTTCACACCCATAGCATAACACAGGTCTTATCACAGATTCGTATACTTGGAGCTTTGTTTTTCTGTGTATGCAGCTGGTCTTCAAGATCGTCAATACTGAATAAAATATTTTATTTGCGAGCAGTATTCTTCGGCGTATTTCATCTCTTTTATTGGGCGTTTTCGTTATTTTGGAGCCTTAATACAAATTTTTGATACTGTATTTGCCAAGTGTGATATTTTGTGTATTTGAGGTATTTTTCCTCGACTGCGTCATGAGCTTTGTTTTATTTTCGTTGATTTGTAGCCCTACTAGTTTCGTTTGGCTGTCGAGTTTCAGGAAGAGTTCATTGGCAGTTGTTAATGACCGTGACAGAATGTTGATGTCGTCCGCATAGGCCACTACCTGGCTTGACTTATATAGTAATGTACCTCGCGTACCGACAGGTGGGTTCCGTATGACGTACTCCAGAGCCTAATTGAATAGCAATGGGGCCAGCCCATCTTCCTGCTTTAGTCCGATATTTGTGTCAAAGGCATCGGTGAGTTGGTTATTGATGCGAGCTTGGGAGGTCGTCGACGTCATTGTCATTTTAGTAAGACGGACTTATTCGGCTGGAATGTTAAAACCCAGCATTTTTTAGTACAGTACGTTACGATCGATACTGTCGTATGCTTGCTTGAAGTCAATGAAAATTTTGTGTACGTTTATGTTGAACTCCCAGCATTTTTCAAGTACTTGCATAACAGTGAACGATTTGTCTGCTGTTGATCTACCTGCTCTAAAACCACCTTGATACTCCCCAATAATACTGTTGGCGTATGATCCGATGTTATTTTCTAAGATTTTTGAAAATATTTTGTACGCCGTACAAAGAAGTGATATGCCTCTATAATTTTCGCACTGTAGCTTGTCACCTTTTTTGTGGATAGGGAATATAATTGATTGGCTCCACTCTTTTGGCATATGTTCTTGTTGCCAAATGACCTGGATGACTTTGTGAATAGCTTGATGAACACTACTGCCACCATATTTGATGAGCTCCACTGCAATTTGATCAATGCTCGGCGCTTTGTTATTCTTTTGGGCTTTGATTATGGAACAAACTTCATCCAGAGTTGTTGGGGCCAATAGAAGCTCTCCACAGGCATCTATAGGCTCCGATGTTCTGGACCTGTACGGAGGACTAAGGAGTTGCTTGAAATATGTTGCCCATCTTTCTTTAATCTTGATTTCATCAGCGATAATATTGCCGCTGTCATCACAACAGAGCGTGGTTTTGAGTTGGTAACCACGTTTCAGGCTTTTCACTACTTTGTATGCTTGTCTTTTGTTATTGCTTGCTAAACTTACATCTATACTTCTCAATTGGTCGTCACAGTATTTTCTTTCCTTAATCCTAATTACCTTATTCGCTACTCTTCTGAGATTTTCATAGTATTCGCTCTTCGTCCTAGATTTCCCACCTACGCATTCCTCGTACGCCTGATTCTTTTTATCTAACGCATTCTGGCACCCATCAACAAACCAATCATTCCTCTTGCACCGGACTTGATGTCCGATCGTCTGTTCTGCCACGGTTCTGATAGACACTTTCACTTCCATCCTTTAACGGTGCGTCTGATAAGATCCTCTTGCACCGGACTTGATGTCCGATCGTCTGTTCTGCCACGGTTCTGATAGCCACTTTCACTTCCATCCTTTAACGGTGCATCTGATAAGATGGGAGCCAGCTTGTTGTCGAGGATCTCCGTGAAATTTTCGGCCACAGATGCTGTTTGGAGCCTTTCGATGTCAAATTTTTGTAGCGGGCCGGTATTCGCTGAATATGCCTTTGACATACGACATCGATAGTTTAATTTGATCAAGTAATGGTCTGAGTTATAAAGGGCTTCTCGGTATGTGCGGACGTCAAGTATGCTTGCAGCCCACCGTTGTTGGATGTTGGAACATGATCGATCTGGTTTTGTGTGTTGCCATCCGGTGATACCCAGGTCTTTTTATGAATGCGTCGATGTGGGAAGCAAGCCGAAAGTATGACTAGATTTCTGCTACATGGAAGGTTAATCAGGTGCTGGCCGTTGTCATTTGTTTCTTCGTGAAGGCTATATCCTCCAGTCATTCCCCGATGAGATAGTTCATTGCCAACCTTAGCGCTAAAATCAGCCAGAATAACCAATCGATCCAAGTGATTGTAGAACGATTCCTTCGTTTCTCCATCTTATTGAGTACTAACCATCGTACATTTTAAGAGAACATAAAGCAAATTCCAAACAATAACAATACAAAAGCTTAATGGCCCAAATGTCTCTCTAAATTTATACGTTATCAGTTAAACAAATATCATCAAAAAAACTATAGCAAATTCAAATTAATTAAGATCATTAAATATGTTATGATTTGATTGGAAAAAGGAGAAATAACTAACCAACACTATCCTTAGATTATTTATAATTTTATCACAACAGTGAACTTTGATCCTACACCTAATATGTTATGACCTATTTTAATAAAAATTCAACCAAAAATTAAAAGTGTATCTTATGCTGAAAAATTGTATTACAATATTCGTAACCTACGCGTTTTACCGTATCTCTAAGCCTAATAAAATAAACACAACATATACCGAAAGTATCCCTAATTTTTAACTCAAATAAACAAAAACACTAAATGTAGCAATAATGAGCTGAAACTTAAAAACAAAATAACGAAAACATAAAAACTGAAAATAAACACGAATAATTTAGACATTGTGATTCAGCCACCAATACCTAGATTGCCCCGTCTCAGCTCGATCAGTTACAACAAATCTAGCAAATGAATATCTCCAGTGGAATCGTTGTCTCGTGACCTCAAATTCGGGGGATATTTTATATTCTTATTCGTAGCCCGTCGATATATGTGATATATGACTGGGACGCCGTTAGAATCAAAAACATATCGGTTCATGTCTAAATACACGAACGCTTCTGGAGGAAGGTCGCTATATTTCCGTCTGTAGGGGGAAACGGCTGTGATATCCAAGGGTTTTCCTTCGCAGTTACAGATCTTGCGATATAATTCCGAAGAAGTTTCAGCACGAAGATATCGACTCTCGTCACTTCAGCAGTTTGATAAATTCTTTTATATAATGCTTCCAATCAGTCTCAGACATTCTGTATAAACCAGTACATGCACGAAGACATTTCCCTCCAAAAACTTTTAATTTTTCCATAGCACTAGCACTCTGGTTGTACCAGATCTGACATCCATATGTCAAAACTGGTCTAGCCAGGGTCTTGTAACAGATAATTTTGACCTTTTGATCAATGTATTTGGAATGAAAGTATCTTCGTAGGGCCATGACTACTTTTTGTGCCTTACTGTATAGTACAGATACTGATCAAGATGAACACCGAGGAATCGCATTCAGGATTTATGCGGAAGCCGTTCCAAACCACCTTCGCCAGCCATGATGTTGAAATCCTTCCAATTACGTTTCTGGCCCCCTTGCAGTGTTGTCCGGAATAAAATTGTTTCACACTTCTTCGCATTGATTTTCATCCGCCAATTGTCAGTGTACAGCTGCACATCATTGAACATTTTTTTGGAGATTGCTCTGAACTATTGTAGCTTTTTGGTCCGCCGTGAAGATGATCAAATCATCAGCAAACGCTACCAATGATTGCTTCCAAATGAATATTGAGAAGAGCAGAAGCGCAGTAACTGTTCCCTGCTGTAGACCATTCAATGCCTTGAATTCGCACATTGTTGTCCGATTTCCATCAGTTACAACAAACGATTTCCCATATAACATATAACACATCATGGCGACAAGTTACCTGGGGAACTTGTCCTGAAGGAGTTCAAAAACTAGTCCATCTAACTACACCATATCGAAGGCTTTCTCCATATCAATGAGACATGCTCCAACACATTGTCTACCATTTCTAAGGTTACTTTCGTTATTGCATGTGTGGTCGAACGCCTGGCACGAAAACCAAATTGGCAATTTGGCATCAAGTCATAATTCTCAATGTGGGCGTTTAGTGCTCTGTTGGGTATTACTTCAAACACCTTGCTGATGTTAGGCAGCAATCTGATTGGGCGATAGCTTTTGGGACATGAAGATTCTTTTCCTTTTTTTGAAGATCGGAAATACGTTAGTCTTTTCTACTCATTTGGGAAATATGAATCGCTCAACATGTTGTTGAATAATATGCAATAATTCCTAATAGCAACCTTAGGCAAATGTCAAAGAACTACATTTGAAATACCATCAGTACCACATGATTTCTTGATGTTTATCCTGCGAAATATGAAACACAAGTCTTCATAACTGACAAAATAATCAATAAGATTCAAGCTCGGTATGACGTCAGATGTTAATGTTTCATTGAAATGAAGAATTGATTGGCCGTTCAGGCTTGATTTGAAGTCGGAAACTTTTGCGGCAAGGACCTCTAAAGATATTACATTCCCTCTCTCAGGGTTTGGTAGATGAACCAATTCAAAATGAGTTCCAATCAGGGCTAGTTTATGCAATCCCTCACAAATAATCCAGTTTCCATTTCTATCCAGAGTCGTACTATCAATTTCGATGCAAGCCCTATCGAGAAGATTTATCTCATCACTAGTGACTTCAAGATTCGATACTTTCACTCGAGACTTCATGTGGAATATGCTATTCACTTTCGCGAAAACACCATCTGGGTCCTGTGGGCTAATTTTGTTCAATTTTTCCGCCCATTTGACCTCACTCACAATCAGTATGAACGGATTAATTTCCGAACATTCTTCAGGTGTAATTTCAACAAAGCTAACGAGGGGTGGTTGTAGTCCAAAAATTGTCGATAAATATTGTAGTCGCATGTGAGAAGAAGGCTTTTCAATCTTTTCAACCTTACAATGGTTGGTGTTTCATATCCTTCCATATTGTTTCGATGTTAAATCTTGGGAACTGCTTTCTCCATCATTTCCAACGTCAGCTTCTCTAACTTCGACAAATAGAGATCTGTTTCATCGTTGGTTAGATTCCTGTCATTAGGAATCATTGAGCAAGAGTTGCCATCATCAGAAAGGGGACATTGCTTCTGGTACTCCCGATTAAACTTCTTTTGACACTTTCCCCAGTCTGTTTTTTTTGAAATTCAACCGATGATTTTCATGTTGAACTGGAATGAGGAAGAAATCATCCCTTCGATGGTTGATTTCCATTACGATTGCACTATGGTCGCTATCGCAAGGTAGCACCTAAAGTTTCTGTTGAGGACTATTAAAGCTGAATTCAAGTCTTGCGGTCTGATGATGAGTTATATGACAAGAAGTAGTATAAGGGCCGTATTTCAGCTATACTGACTGCTGGTATCAGGCCCAATCCAAATATTCCTGCGAAGATTTGTTGTACTGATGCCCGACTGACTAGATCTATGCTGCCTTTTCCTCTATTACAAATAATCACTCTACTTCCATATTACTTGTTTTACTCAGCATCGCTTGAACTTACGAGAAAAGCAGTTGTACAATGTTAGCTAGTCATCTGCATACTATCTGTTTATTCCAGTCCAATGTTCTTCATATCTTCTTTCAAAATTGGATATCCAAGACTGTGGCATAACACTAAATGTGATTATCGAATATTTTCAAATGGCTGAGTGTGAAATGAAAATATTATACGCAAATGAAATAAAATTCCCCTTCTCCTTATATTTATAGATAGACACTAGCGTTTCGAAAATAAACTACTCTCTTAATCAGTGCGACAAGCACTGAAGAACTGATGGTTCAGAACCAAGACTTGATACAAACTTTTCTTTCAAACTTGCATACACTTAGTATATCATAGACTTCGGTTTTACATCAGAATCAAACCCTTATTGCCAATCTTAACGGATGCAAACTATTTTCTATTCCCATCGATATACCTGCGCCTGATTGATTGACCTGGATTTGCTTGTATGGCGAGGAACAAGATTGATGACTTCATCTCTGGGCCGTTTGCATGGCAATGAAATACGTGGCATTAATTTCATTTCATGAGAAATTATATAAATAATAAAGTAAGTAAGGGAAGACAAATGTAGTGGGAGTATCAATTAACGAAACTTTAAATTTAATTTTAATTTTGAACCATGAAACAATTGATTTAATCTTATTAAATTGTAATGCTATTTGATCATTTAAGTGAAGAGACTCCACAAACACAAAACAGCCAGCATTTTGCCTGAAATGAATTTTCTGAATGCTTATCTACTCAAGTATATTCAAATCATCTACGGCATGGCAGCCCAAACCGGGTCTACCTCCAGGAAAAATCTCCTTCAATTCTTATGGCTCTGCGACCTCATTTACTAGTTGATCACTCCTAGCAAGCATCTATTGTCAACTTCATTGAGTCCTTGGTCCTTCTTCTGGACGTCCACCTGATGCTCTGCCCTCTAACATTCTTTTGAAAATCCGTTTTTATTTCTTCCATTTTTTTTTTTGTATGGCCCGTCCATTGCAGTTTGCGTAACTTGCCACCAGCGACTAAGAGTTATTCATAAAAAAGCTAATAAAAATTATCGTTAAAACATAGTCTCCACCCATTTTCTAGTTTCACTAGGCTGTCAGTTTTGGAAAGGGCTTTGCGTTGAGATATGTCCACTGATTTTAAGATTGGCTCACCAAGGTCCACGTTTCACTTCCATATAATGGCACATGCTTGACTGGTGCATTACATATACAGAGCTTACAAGTATAGTGCCTGTATACAAGTTTGGAACATAGAATGAGAAGCATGGAGGAATACGCTTTATTTGCGGCATTTATGCGGTGTCAAATCTCATCACTATAACCCCGCATGGGGAGTGGTGGTCATCAGGAATCCCTTTTGAAATCAGCATACTTTTGGAAACACCACTCTCATGTACTTGAAGATACGAAGATTGCCATGAGGTTCCTCCTGGGATAACAGGTAACGACCCTGACTAAATCTGGACTACGCTTTGCACAATGATCTTGAATTGATGAGGCTAGTTGCTTTGTACAGTAGTGCCGAGGTGACACGCGTGCGTAAATGGTTCCGATTCAAATATCACACCGTCTCCGTCCCAGTAAAACCTTGACAGGCTTCAGAGTACGTTTGGAGCTCGTACCAATGGATTGGTGGTGCAGGTTTGGTAGGGACGGACTCCCCATCGGCACTGGTCTGGCTCTGAGCACTTGTCCCCAAAAGGGCTTGAACCAAAAAGGCGACTGCACACATAAATGAGGATATCAGCTCCGAAGGGGCCCAATCAGACTGGAGCAGTTTCAACTAAAAAACCTGAAAACAGATTTTAAAAATTCAAATATAAAGTTACTATAATTTTCAACAACGACTACGCAGCCACTGGCTGCAGCCTCGATGCTAACAGCACATAGTGGACAGCCTTATACAGACTGAGATTCCAGTGGCAGAGGGTTCTAAAAAGGAAAAGTGGGAAACTCAGCAGGATGCGCCAAATGTTTGCGTGGTGGGCAAAAATATAAAACGTTGAGAGTTCGCAATCACAATTGCTACTGAAATGGGCAAAGCCCATTGTGACCAGACGAATAAAGTACCATTATGTGATTTCACCCCCTTCGTCAAAAATTTGACTATAGTACTGTATCGGAAACGGAACCGATAACCTCATCCAAGAAAGGAGGTTGCAAAGTACAATTACAGTTTAGTTACATCAAGTAGAAAAGCAAATCCGGAAAGCCGGAGATGTTCAAAAAAAAAAAAAAAAATTGAATCAGCATGCGACTAAACAAAAATCAGCTAAGATGTAAAGACGTGCCAGGAATTCAAGTTCACACGGATGCTCAGTAACAAAATATCTGGCATGCACTGTTATTAAATCAGCGTGACCAACTTGCTCGAGAAACATACTGGACGAATTCGGACTAGAGGTTGATAATAAAGAAGGGCACTGCGATGCATTAAAGAAAGTCTTCGGCAAAAGTGCAACTGTAGCCTTGCTGAGCTAATAATGACGATCAAAATAAGAGACATTGATTTCATAACGAATCTGGGTGAATTTAACAAATCCATTAAAAGGGAGCTCCCAAGCAAGGCTGACACCAGAAAACCACAGGGGCAACGTTTGGTCATCGTTGACTTGATAGAAAAGGACGCTGAACAATTTCTGAATTAGGGCAAAGTAAGAAGAGGGTGGATTGTCTACAGAATTTGGTGAAGGTCAGTGTTATTGCTTTGGTCACACCTCATCAGTAAGCAAATAAAAGGACACGATACAAGTTTCTATGTTACAAATGTAGTCAAATGGGATTTAAATGAAAAGAATGCACAAAGAAGGCACACCATATCCTTGGTAAGGATGCTGATCCAACGCTGGACCTTAGACAAGTCTTGAGATTAGGAAAAGGGTGGGATTTGAGGAAGCCTTGACTAAGGCAAAATCAGAACTTCGATGATCCAGGCAAATCTATACCGCAGTTCAACTGTTCAAAACTTGCATGAGCAGCTTGCGAGGGTCATAAAGGCCAACATTTGTTGCTGAATGAGCAACATCAGGATAAAAGCTTTGCATCATGGTATCCTGATGAAACGCAGCAGTCATCTCGGCTCAAACACAGTGAATCTCACTCGAAGGGCTGTGGATGGGGAGATGACTTCGCGCAGGTTTAATGCTCAGGGAACACCTTCTTTAGTGTGTACAAAACGCTGAATGAGTTTAATGGTTTGGAGGGTGCAGTCTCTAATGCAGATGGTAACAGGCTCGTTGGGGCTTCAACGTTAAAGCAATGGAATGGGGCATACCTCAAACCGATCCGTTGGGAAACGATTCCTAGAAACGGTGGCCAGGATGGCGCTCGATGTACTCAACACTTAAAAATACGCTGACTTTTCACCGCATTCCCTGTGAAAAAACCATACTGAATGGGTGATTCTCGTCCTTAGTACGGAGAATATATAATTTGTGAGTATTAAAAGACTAGTCAGCCAGAGATCAGCAGTTTATTTTGCTAGAGATCCATGATATTATCTCCCACCGTCCATGCTCTCGACCTTCTATAATTGGGTGGAGCATTGGAAAGATGCACGTCAAGCGAATTGTTGAGGTACTCATTATAAGTGCTCCATTACAAGATGACTCGCAGGTGACAGAAGAACTGGCAGCTCAAGACGTGGCCACCTCAACTATGAGCATCATCACGATTGCTTGCAGAGCTTCTATGCCCCATCAAAAAACTCGCCATGGCACGCCACTAGTCTACTTGTGGTTGACTGAAACCACTCAAAAGCGAAAGGAGTGTCACAAGCTTCGATGTGAGGCTCAATGGGCACGGAGCCTTGATGAGGCGTTCAACTGGTTAGCAGTATGAAGGTCAGTCAGAAAATACCTTTGCAAATTTATGAACTACGGAGAAGCTCGCTGTAGGCAATATCTAGTGGGCAATGTGAACAAGGATCCATGTGGCTTTAGATACAAGCTAGTTATGCGAAAGCTTGGTTCCCTACAGAAGCTTTTCATACATAAAGTGGAAAGAATTGACGAGACAGTACGGGCACTTTTCCCCGCTCATCCTTGACGCATCGATTTCATCAACAGTGAAACAGTAACCAAGCGTTCACTTTTCACACAGCTGAAATCGAAATAGGCCATAGGATTATTAACAAAAATTAAGGCTCCAGGCCCAGATGGTGTTCCAGCTAAAGTGTCGCAACTTTGTCCATCACAATTGTCCTGACTTGCTGCTCAGCACATTCAATGCTTGCCTACAGGACGGAGTCAAGGCTCGTCTTGATCAGCAAGGGGAGGGGGAAATCACGGCTCACCATCTGAATACCACCAGTTAGGTATGGGAAATTGCTGGAAAAACTTGTCAAGAGAAGTCTCAATTCATGCTTCCTCGAAAGTACGGCCTTAGAGTAGGATGCTCCACCATTGATGCGGTTGCAGAGATGGTGAGTGCAAAGATGGAAGTTATATCTGGTTTTGCCCAGGGATCTATTCTTGGTCCAAACTTGTGAAACGTATCGTACGATGAGCTACTGAGACTGGAGATGATGAAGGAGTCACGTTTGATCAGCGATGTAGATGATATTGCAGCACTACCCACTGGACGCACCGTTCAATAAGCACAACTTATGTTAGGTATGCTCATGCTTTGAGTGAGAGACTGGATGACTTCTCGTGGATTGAGTCTAGCAGTAGTCAAAACTGAAGCGATCACCTTAACCAAAAAGAGAATCCCTAGAGTTAGGATGATCAGTTTTGGAAACAGAGTAATTAAATTGAAGCCAACTGTGAAGTACCTGGAGCTACTGATTGACATAAAGATGAGTTTCGCTGAGCGAATCAGGGAAACGACTTCGAGCGTATCAGCTTTGAATTGACTTATGGCTAACGTGGAGGGACCCAACCCATAAAAAATGCCTCTTGACGAGTTTCATGAGGTTGTTTCTACTACCTGGAACAAAAATATGGGGCGACGCTGTCAGCAAGGCGGTGTACCAAAAACGCAAAGGTACAGAGGGAAAGAGCACTGAGAATTGAATCTTCATATCTGACAATCTCTGATTCAGCGGTAGAGTTATCGCAGGTGTGATCCTAGCTGGCGTCCTTGGTAGAGAACATTACCTACGTCAAAGCGGGGGAGACGGTTGCTTCCAAGAAGACGAAGCGCTCACTCAACGTTTGGCAGCAGTCTTGCGTGAATTGCGTGAAAGGAAGGTAGCCCACACGGCTCATCCCGGATACGAGACTGTGGTTAAATCGGAAGTAAGGTGAGGCTGACTTCTATCTGGCGCGGTTTTTGAGCAGGCATGGATGTTTTCAGTCTTATTTACACAGGGTTGGTAAGTCATGGTTCCCCACTGTCGTTTTTGTCCAGAAGAAGAAACCAATGCCTGCCGGACATTTTTTGCTTGCGAAACATGGGACCAGCTGTGACGGAACCTTTACAGGGAGACGAAAGAGCTCATCCCGGAAGTTAGTTACAGTGATGCTTGGATTGGTTGACAAATGAATCCATGTGGCATATTATGTTTGGGCAGTTCTAAAAGATAAAAGGGACTCACAGTAGCCGGGGACATTAGCACAGGGAGATCACCTGAATGGCGATTCCTCCTCCTCCCTCAATACCTGTAGAGGTGGGGTCCTTCAACTTAAAGGTACCTCATGGTATAGCAGAATGAGACCTGGTCCAAAGTAATGTGGCAAACGATGACGGGGGAGATGTTTGGTGGGTAGTGCAGTCGTCCATAAGCATAAAAGCCCCACACTCAGTGTGTAAATAGTATTCACCTCCCAACCCCAAAAAATAGCTGTATGCTTAAATTAGCTTTGGGCGCTTTCCACTGAATAAAAAAATTTATTTCTTCATTCATTCACACAACTTTATTTCATGACTTCTAAAAAATAAAGAACGTAGGGTATTTTTGTCTGATTTTTTTATTTGTATACCTTCAAAAGCGACCATCAAGTTGTAATAGCAAAAGTTTTTGGTAAAAACATAATAGTTGAAATTTTTGTTTCAAATTATATAATCTAATGGTATATCTACATATAATAAATGAATTATTACATAAAAATAAGAGGAAACCAAGATTTTTAAGGTACAGCTGAATTTATCATCTCTATGAAACCTAAGATACTAAATAAATTTGATGTTAATTAGTACTGAAGGTTTCTAATTCATCTTCATAAAATTAGACCTATCGTGTAGCAACGCTAATCAATATAAAAGTCGTAATGATCCTCGGGCTAATTTATCATTCCACCGGACATTCATTTCCTTCACTAAAACCTAAACGTAACAACCAGCCAATGTAACAGAATCCATCTTAAGTAGTACTTGAATGTTGTGAAAATATCCTTCTTATACTCTTTGTAAGCAAGAAACGATGTCTTGTGTTCACACAAACATGTTCAGCCAAACAGTCGTCTTGCATCCATCTCATTGATATTACACCTGGAAAAAGACTCATATCACTTATTTCTACTGCTGTCTTTGCAATACGTAGTTGGTAAGTAGGAAATAAATTTTATAGCGTTCGCTCAGGAAGAATCACTAATTTGTTTTATAGTTCCGGAAGAACGAATCTTATTCGCGTCGTAAATTCCTTGGATGCTGAGGCAGTCACTTTTCGGTAACATTGCAAAACTAAATGTTTCGAGATTTTCTGCGAGAAGTTGTGCATTAAGAAGGCTTAAGTATGTCAGAAGACAAGGAATGATTCTACTTAAATCTTCTGTATTTGCTTAAACTTGTCATGAGAGTTTAAATGTGGTATCAAGTGGAGATTAACAGTTTTGTATATTGAAAGTGCATATCGTATTGCAGGGATGAATAAAGCATAAAGAATATTTTGAGAAAATTTACAAATGAAATGGATAACGTGAGGATATGGTGTAATTTGCGTAACAGATTAAAATTGTTTAGCAGGCGAAGTTAATTTTTTTTATATTAAGATCGAAATTTCACATTAAAAAATGTTTAGGGGAAATACACGTATGTTTGAATGCAAAAAACCTTGAAAATCAATAGAAATCAAACCTCATATAATCTTCGTTGAAACAGCCATTTCTCGTTAATCTATGAGATCTTTTAACGTAATTTTCAAATAGATTGCAAAACCACCACCAAAACCAAACTTTTATCCGCAGGCCACAATAAGTACCATTAATGAGTGGGAAGCTCAAGTTGATTAAAACTATCAGCAAATCGATTATCATCCTATTTTAGGGTATTAACGGCTTACGTTCTAACCACAACAGCAATCACCGTTGAGTAGAAAATTTTCCTTATTGATTCACTCAGCTTCCTGTAGATGGTTAAATTTTTTAACATCCCTTGTGGAAAAGTTTTCAAACAGGAAAACGCGATTGCGAAAAATTGAAATCCTACAAGCGTTAAATTGAGATTATAGCACACGTACACAAGTTAACAACTTTAAAAGCGGAAGTGGGGCAATATGAACTTCCTAATTGGGTTCTTTCTCGAGGGTGCACTTCATCGAAAATTCATGTGGATAATTTCTCGGAAATTTCTTTAATTCGGTAGATACTTATAAAATCAATTATTTGTTACTTTGTAGGATAATCTCCAATTTACTACATCTCAACGAACAACAACATGAGTCTGGAAATAAGCTTTTAAGGATGATACTCGTAGGTAGTATGAAATTAAATTAGTCCGAAACATGAAACGCAAATTAAAGCAATACACGAGAAATTTTAAGTCAGTTAATAAATGGAGAGTTATGTGAAGTAAGTTTCAGGAGTGGTGATGGGAGGTTTGCATACTGTTAATGTGAGCAATGAATTTAGTATGGAAAAATGATGCAAATTACTGCCTAAATTTACTATCAAAAGCAGAAAAAAAACCATTTACCTTTCTATAAGTTCATGTCTGTCGAATTGACTTGAATATTTATACGCTGAGTACGATGTTAAGATATGATTCCATATTTGAAGTCAACTTCATGTATAAAACTTAACGTTTCCACATATCACGAGTCTCTATGACTTCTTATTTCCCTTTTGCATTTCTATCAAATAACCGAGCGCAGAAAGCTGAATGCGAACTAGAATCTGTCGTCCAAACAGATAGTCAGTAGTTAAATAATATCTTTGAATTTTCATCTTAGGATATATTGCATTCATGCAGATTTTAGAAATCAAAATTGAGTTTATGTCCATACTTGAAAGATCCAATGAAAGTCAATTCAACTTAAGATTGAACGGATTATATCATGTCTGCAAAGACGTGAAATGCTTGGAGATGTTAACGTTCCCATGGCTCTATTTTTGCCTTAGTGAAGTCCACACATACTCGCATGCTTGGTCAGGCATATCGATGGTATCATAAGTCTTGCCTGAATGCATAGAGTGGATATCTAACAAATATTTAGATTATAGAGGAATGAGCGCAGTAAGCTTCATCAACTTTAGATTTTGTTTATTTTAATGTCTCAATAAATATCATGTTGACTTGAGGTTTTAAAATCAATCATTTGCGGATTTCATGTATTTTTCCAGGGCAAAAAAAAAATTGAAATTATAAAAAAATATTGAACAATTTACAATATCCCACTAAAATTGCAATCTATTTGTATTTCGCCAGCCCTCTGCCGTGAGCTATTGAAAATGTTCTCAGTAATTACAAAAATTACAAACAATCTATTAACCCAATCGGTCACAAGTGGTTTTGATATGAATGAAATTTTAAGTGGGTTTTAAAGCAAGTCTCGTTTTTTATGGAAATAATCCTAAACTAGTAAGTAAGTAATATGTTAACTAATACTTTCCTTTCGTACAATTTAGGATCTTATGTTAGGGGTCCTGAATACAATTCATTACATCCGAATTCGAGCCCAGCTATTAATATTTCCTTAAAAAAATGGTTTGTTTAACTGAAGGAAAAATTTTTAATCAAAAAATCTTACTTGAGCTTATAATCAACTTATCCTATCCTTAAAAACTAACGTAAGCTACCCTAGCTTAAATACGTTAACTAAACTAAGAACGCATGATAGCTAAGCAATATTTGTACCCAAGAGAGATGCAATTAGAGGGTAAGATGAAATAGCTGATCGGTCCATCAATTTTTCTCTTCGTATTTGCGCGAGCTTTATTATTTTGCGAATCCTGGCTATCCGATGTAATTTTCCAACCAAGAAATAAAATGTTTTATGGAGAACAAGTTTTAAACTTTTATTCTGCATGACTTGAAACTTTTTTTCCGATAGTTTCTATATGAGATCCATGCAGGAGCTCCATATAGCATAATGGGTTGAATCACCATTTTGTGATTTGCAATCTAGTGGAGGATGCCTTTGAAACCTTAGTACAAGTGTGCTCAATGTGGTCTTTAAACGTTAATTTTTTGTTAGGGAGAAGTCCCAGATAAAAAATTTCCTTCGACCAAGGAATTGCTTGCCCCAACAAATTTAAACTTTGGTTAGGCAGTAGACAAGGATTCTTTTTCTTAGTGAAATATAAGGCTTTCGTTTGGACCGATTAATTTTGATTTTCCAATGGTGAAAATATTGGTAATATTGGTTTTCCATCTTTTTAGTGGCTTGTAACATCATTTTACAAAACCCTACTAAAATTGCGTCCTGCCTGTCCGTTAGGGTGTCCCTTGTTCTGCAAAAAAAATGTCTATTGCATACCCTCTAAATTTGTTCCACATGTAATAAACTGCTGCCAAAATAAAAATTAGTTCAATCTATGAACGGGAACCTGTGCCGACTTGAAACATAAGTTTGTTCATACAAGCTGCTAGGGACACTCGGCGCGTGCTGCGTAATTAGTTAGCATATTAACAGTTTTTTTTTGTATCTGAGACGTATTTGTTTGGTTTTATACAACGGCGATTAAATTACGAAGTACTAAAAAGGATATTTTCTTATTGAATGATATAAAACATCAGATAATAGGTGCGGAATCGCCTTCAAACAGGCAAGTTTTAGCAGTTTTATTCTATAATATTTGCGAAGTGTAATTTAAAGTAAACGAAAGAGCTAATCTTGTAATTCGCAAGTGCATTATCTTCTGGGACAAAGCTAGAATACCTACACGATCGGTACCTAATTGTGTAAAGAAGCTAATAGGCCTGTACCAAGTTTGGTGTGATCTACAAAAAAAATTCAAAGAAAAGCCACGAAATTCACAAACATCGTGGCCAGAATTTTCAAAGCCAAAATTTGTTTGATATCGCACATGCCGATGCTCTTCAAATTATAAAAATAGAAGAAAACAAAATATTTTTACAGCAACAGAGAGAACCAGGGTGTTAGGGCTGTCCAGCAGAAGTGGACCAAAAATTATCAGAAAAAGAATAGAGAGCCCTCCAAAGAAAGAAACATGAAGAGAAAAGAAGATTGAAAAACGTTTCAATCACTGGACCTACGTCCGCATGTGATTATTCGCTGACTCAAAGCCCTACGTCTTCCTCTCATTGTTTATCAGGTGGTTCTACTGACAGTTTAAATAAAGTTTTTCCCGATGAATTCGCACTGACACCGCCGGCATCGACTCTGCAGTCTCAAGTGACTACTGTTAAAAAGATCCCGAAAGATTTTATTTCACCCAAGTTAGTTGAAGCCTTAGATAGGTGTCAATTAAGCACAAGAGGTTCGGTTTACATCCTTCAGGCTGTAATAGAAGCATTGGGTCTAAACATTGATGACTATCGCGTAAATAAATCTTCAATTTAAGGAATTCGAAAGCAGACTCGAAAGATTAGAGAATAACAAGTTGGGTAGACAGACCTATGCTCATGTCAGAAGGGTTTTGTACAAAATGCAGTAACCAGCAACGAATAAAATCAAGAAACATGTCAAGGACGATTTTATTGGAGAAAATGTGAAATACGAGGATCATACTATTATTAACAAAGTTGAAAGAATTGTGAATTCTGAGGTATTTGTTTTAGTTATACCCATAAATATCTCCCTTGATAATTTTTCCAGATTTTTTAGAAACTCATTTTTCATGTATTTCCCCCCCCCCCCCGTCCCCACTGAAACAAAAACTGTCAGTTTAAGAACTGTTTTGAAAAGCTCTCATAGAGAACTTTCAGTTGATATTCATATCGGCTACCTTTCATGAAATTTTTTTCAGGGCCCACTCCTCTGTACTGTAATCATCGATTCATGGCCTATTTTTTCGAATCCTACAATGGTTACAAAACCCTTTAGCTAGGAGCTCTCTCCTGCCTCTTCGACTTGTTTCAATTGTATGTCCTCATTTTCATGATACCTATCATTCCTGAAACTTCCATGCAAATCCTAGCAAAGCTGTAGTGTCTAAATCGATAAAAAGCGCATATGGCTCCATAGCTATATGTTTCCATAGTAATAAAGGGCATATTGTTCCATAGTAATACGGGAAAATTCAAACCGCTATAACTTCGGTAAATATCATTCGATCTTTATGAAACTTTCAGAAAGAATCAACCTTATAAATAGTCATCTGTTTGCTAAATTTTATTGAATTTAAGGGTACCGTTTAGATTTTATTCAAGAAAACTTAAAATCGATAAATCATACTATTACTAACAAAGTTGAGTGAATTTTGACTTCTCATGTATTTGTTGTTGTTGTACTCATTAAAGCCTACATTCATGATTTTTTTCAGATTTTTCGGATGAAACGTGTCCAATCGCGAGGGGGGGGGGGTACGCGAAAAGTTCGTACATTTCCCCTTCCCCTGCCCCCCTCGGTACTCATAAGGCAATTTTAAGACTTGTTTTGAAAAGATCTCATTAAGGCCTTTCCAATGATACCCTACTCGACTACCAATGGTGAAATTTTTTTTTTGAGGGGTCACCTCCCTATATGGGGAGACCCCCCTTAAACCCCTTTGAAAAGTTTTTTCACCATTGAACTTTCAAGAGGTCACCAATTCTGACCTTTCCACAAAGTTTCATTGCTGTAGCTTCTATAGTTCCGGAGAAAAAGTGCTGTGACATACAGACGGACGGACGGACGGACGGCCGGACGGACGGACGGACAGACGGACACAGGTCGTGATTGCAATAGGGTTTTGTATTTTAGTACAAAACCCTAAAAACGTTTCAATCACTGGACCTACGTCCGCATGTGATTATTCGCTGACTCAAAGCCCTACGTCTTCCTCTCATTGTTTATCAGGTGGTTCTACTGACAGTTTAAATAAAGTTTTTCCCGATGAACTCGCACTGACACCGCCGGCATCGACTCTGCAGTCTCAAGTGACTACTGTTAAAAAGAGCCCGAAAGATTTCATTTCACCCAAGTTAGTTGGTGTCAATTAAGCACAAGAGGTTCGGTTTACATCCTTCAGGCTGTAATAGAAGCATTGGGTCTAAACATTGATGACTATCGCGTAAATAAATCTTCAATTTAAGGAATTCGAAAGCAGACTCGAAAGACTAGAGAATAAAAACGGATTTCCAAAACAATATTCCTGAAATTACGACTATCCTCTGGGATGGCAACCTGTTACCCGCCTTAGCCGTGAAAAGTTCAAAGTAAGAACGACTACCGATTGTTATTACTTATGGGACCTCAATGACAAAATATAGATAATGTGCTGCGACACGGCTTCAAATACAGGCCGATTTTATGGTGCTTATGCAATATTGGAACAGAAATTGGAAACAGAGCTGTTACTCTTTGCCTGTCGCCATCGTGTCTGCAAACTTGTTTTGAAAAGCGTATTTGAAGCTAAAATTCACCAAGTCACCCGTAGCCTCGATATTCTACTCTTTAAAAAGTTTAAAGATAACTGGAAAAATGTTGATCCAAGTGCCTTTCAAACAAGCTCAAATTTTCTTTAAAAACATCTGACTGATACTGACCGTAATCAACTGATTGAGTTTTACAGGAAGGAGTTAAACAAAAATATTGTGCGAGATGACTACCGAGAACTGATTAAACTTTCTTTGATATATTTGGGAGGCGACAGTGAATACAAATTAAAAATTAGGCCCCCAGGTGCCATACATCAAGCACGATGGATGGCAAGGGCTATTTACGCTTTGAAAATGTGTTTTCTACAAGACCAATTAAAAATCAGTGTCAAGGGTAAGCGGGCATTGCAAGATGTTTCTTTATTCATCGCGACGTCCTATGTAAAAGCCTGGCTTCAGTGTAATATGGCAGTAAAAGCCCTAAATCAACACTTGTGTTTTTTGAAGACACTGAAGAAGTACGAAGCGATCGATGAAGTAATTTCAAAAGCAGCTTTAGCACTTGTGATATTTGACGGATGAAATTTCCATCTTAGCACTTCTCGACGAAGAGGTAGATGATCAAGTGAAAATGGTTTCTAAATTAGAATATGAAAAGCCATATGATCATGGAAAGAAGCATATTCCGTCAAAACACGAAATGTCAAACTCTCTATATATACCAAATACTTGTGTGATTTCGTGTCAATAAAGAGTAAAAATTTGTTTTCACGACTTAAAATTAACTCTATTTTCCTTGGTTTTCCCGTTTCATTATAGAACGAAAATTAAGCCTATTTGAAGGTTAAAACTAAAATCTCAACCTTAAAGGCTATTAATAATACGGTAGAAAGAGCAGTAAAGCTGATACAAGATTTTCACGGCTTAATAACGGCGGACGAAGATCAGAAACAATTTCTCTTGCGTTGTGTCCAGGTGCACAGAAAACTCTATCCTGACTACTTTAAAAAGGAAATACCCTAATTAGTATTGTCTGTTTCACTCTATTTAATAAAGATTACTATTATCATGTTGGTTTTTTACTTATTTTGCTACTTCGTTAGGTTGTTAATTATCAGAATATTTACCTAGTAAACCTATATATAAAACTTTGAAGCCGAATCGACACTGCTTCCCATCATCATAGAGTGCCAAAATTTCACAAGTAAATTTATTTTAGAATTATGAAAATATTTGGGGGGTATGCGTTACAAAATAATAAAAAAAAAAATCTCATATAAGGGACACCCTACTGTCCGTCCGTCAGTCCGTCCGCGCGTCACACTACTTTTTCTCGCAAACTATATAAGCTAGAAACATAAGACTCTGTCCGTGGATGCAAAGTGACGCCATTTTCAAAGTTTCACCATAAACGGAAATTTATAAGGTGTCGCCATATAGGGGAATGGCCCCTGAAAAAAAAAAAAAATTCATCGCATGTAGGCAATATGGGCATCAAATGGAAAGTCTTGATGAGAACTTTTCAAAACAGGTCTTAAAATGACAAATGCTGCTTAGAGGGGTGCAGGAGAAGGGGAAATGTACTTTTGACCCAAAAAATCTGAAACATATCACAGAGGTGAGACTTAAGAAGTACGAGAGTGGTCCCAAAAGTACCCGACCCGACAAAGAAAACAGTACAAAAAATGGTGAAATGTTTTTTATTTTGCAACATATTCTCCTTTCAGCTCTATTCACTTTACCTAACGATATTTAAAAGCCTCGATACCCGCTTCATAGCAGGAACCGTCAAGCTACTCAAAAAAGCTATTAACCGCAGACTCTACCTCTTCATTGTTGGCAAATTTGGAAACAAAAATAATCCGAGAAAGCCAGATCTGGCGAATAGGGTGCGTGAGGAAGCAATTCAAACTTCAACTCATTGATTTAAGCCATCGCAATGATGTACGTGTAGACTGGTGCGTTGTTGTGATCAGTCGTGTCAGATGGGGCCGTTTTTTCTTGATTTCATCACTCAAACGCTGCAATGAGGCTGAATAATATGCGCCGTTGATTGCTTTCCTTTTTTGAGATAATCAATAAATATTATTCCACGGGCATCCCAGAAAACGGATGCCGTGACCTTGCCAGCTGACTGAACTGTCTTTGCTTTCTTCGGAGCCGGTTCTTTCATTTCAGTCCAGTGCTTTGACTGCTCCTTTGTCTCAGGTATAAAATGATGGACCCATATTTCGTCCATGGTTATGAATCGATGCAATTACTCGGCTTTATTGCCGCGAAACTTTGTCAAACACTCGATGGAAACATCCTCACGTTGGTATTTGTGCTTCTTTGTGAGCACACGTGGCACCCATCTTACGCACAACTTTCTCATGTCCATGTCAGTCAAAATGCGATGCGCAGCACTTTTTGAAATGCCGCGCATTTTTCGTCGACGGCCATCCAATACTATTTTATGGATTTTCTTCACAGTTTTTGACGTAGTGACCTCACTAAGTTGACCACAGCTCGTACGACCTCACTTAAACTTAGCTAGTGAATATTTAACCGCTTGAAATGAAGCAACCGACTTCCCCAGAGTAGAATCCAACTCGGCTTTGATATCGCTTGGGCTTAGACCATTCAAATGAAAGTATTGTATCACATAACGATGCCCGATTTAAATTCACTGAAATCATTCACGTTGAATGTCTGTAAAAAATAGTAATAAACGTGCCGTTATGAATTTTTCACATTAAGTTGTTGAAAAATAGTATTGTCAATCGCAGTAATTGTTTTTTAACCTGTATTCATAAGTCAGGTCGGGTACTTTTGGGACTACCGTCGTACAAGGGCAACAAATGCCTCAGAAGTCGAAATTCGATCAAATTTGTTAATAATCGTACATTTTATAAATTTTACATTTTTGCCTATATAAACTAAATGGGACCCTTAAATTTCGCAAAAGCTATAGTTTAAGTTTTTCGGTAGCAATTGTATATATTCTGAAAATTTCACAATAATTGAACAATAAACAGCTAAGTTACAATCGATCGAATATTTAACTATTACAACAACATTAACACGTTAATTAGAAACACGTTTGCAACGGACCTAGACACTACAAATATGTAAAAATTTTGATTAAAATTTTAGAAATGGTTCGTAATATTGATGTGTTCTTTTGTCTAACCAAGCGAGGGGGCAAAAAAAACTTGACACAAGATGGCGGCGAATTTAAATACATAATAACCATAATAATTTCTCGAAATCAATTTACGCAATCTGTATATTGGTCCAGTTTTGATATGCAGAATATATTGTTTGATTTACTAATTGTATTTACAAAACCCTTCTGGCAGGAGCACTCTTCTGCTACTTCAACTTATTTATTATTTCTGTGGAACCTGTTGACTCTGTTTTATAGCAGATGTCATCTGCAAACGTAGCCATCTTACAGTTGGCAAGCATAGGCATGTCGTGGGTAAGTATATTAAAGAGCAGTGGGCTGAGACAAGAGCCTTGAGGGACTCCTGCTGTTACATGACGCTTTTTGGAATGGGTCTCTAATTGAAAGCTGCCTATCCTTTGAGAAAGACTGATTTGAATAGAAGTCCATCATGCCAAACAGTGTTAAACGTTTTTTCAATGTCAAGGGAAACAATCCCTTTGGAGAGTTTTTTTCTAAGTGCCCGATGTATATCTTGGGTGACACTACAGAGCTGTAGTTCGGTCGAATGCTTATACGTGAAGCCAAACTGAAAGTTTGGCATTATATGTATTGTTTACTTCAACAAATTCATTAATTCGCTTCAGTATTGTTTTTTTCGAACAGTTTGCCTATGGATGGTAATAAGCTAATTGGTCTATAACTTATAGGGAGTAGTCGATTCTTGCCTGGTTTATGAATGGGGATTACCATTGCCTATTTCAATGGCGAAGGAAAGTAGCTAGTGTTGAGATAGGTATTAAAAATGTGGCATATGAACACAATAGCTTTTGAAGGGTTTTGTAAAATAATTTTACAAAACCCTACTAAAATCACGTCCTGTCTGTCCGTCTGTCTGTCCGTCCGTCCGTCCGTGTGTCACAGCAGTTTTTCTCGGAAACTATCTAAGCTAGAAACATCAAATTTTGTGTGTAGGTGTTAAGTGGTGATCTCTTCAAAGTTCATTTACAAAAAAATTTTATAACGTATTTAAGGGGGGTCTCCCCATATAGGAGAGTGACCCCCCGAAAAAAAAATTTCATTGAAGGTAGCCAATATGGGTATCAAATGAAAGGTCCTGATGAGAACTTCTCAAAACAGGTCTTGGTTTGGCAAAATTTGCTTCGAGGGGCGCACAGGGAGGGGAAATACACGAAAAATTGGTGTCCCCCCTCGCGATTGGACACCTGTGATCCGAAAAATCTGAAAAAAATCAGAAATATAGGCCTTGATGAGTACAACAACAAAAATACATGAGAAGTCGCAATTCACTCAACTTTGTTAGTAATAGTATGAATTATCGATTTTATGTTTTCTTGAATAAAATCTTAACAGTACCCTTAAGTTCAATGAAATTCAGTAAATAGATGTCTATTTATAAGGTTGATCTATATTGAAAGTTTCATAAACATTGAATCATATTTAGCGAAGTTATAGTGGTTTGAATTTTCCTGTATTACTGTGGAACTACAGTTTTGCTAGGATTTGCATGAAAATTTCAGGAATGATAGGTTTCATGTATATCTTTGAGAATCGGTTCAGCTAGTGGTATCAGTAATCGTAAAACAAAATAGTGGCTGTTTTAAATGCGAAGATTGAATGATTTTGAGTTATTTTTTCCCAACTTCAACGTTAAAGGTGCATGCTTTGAACACTTGATTCAATTTAATGAATGACTGGAGATGAGTACCTACAATTAATGCTCATAAGTGAATTAAGTCAAGGAGGTGGGAGAGAGCTCCTAGCAAAAGGATTTTGTGACCATTCTAGGATTCGAAAAAATTCGGCATTAATCTATGATAACAGTACAGGAGAGTCGCCCCTGAAAAAAAAATTCATCAAGCGTAGCCGATATGAGTACGAAATAAAAGTTTTCATGGGAGCTTTTCAAAGCAGTTGTTAAACTGTCTGTTTTTGCTTCAGTGGGGGCACAGAGGGGAAATACATGAAAAATGTGTTTCCTCCGTCGCGGATGGACATCTGAAATAATTATCAAGGGAGATTTTAATGAGTATAACAATACCAATAACCTCAGAAGTCGAAATTCGTTCAACTTTGTTAATAATAATATGATCTTCGTATTTCATATTTTCTCCAATAAAATCGTCTTTGACAAGTTTCTTGATTTGATTCGATCTGGTAACTGCATTTTGTAAATTGAATACCAAACCCTTCTGACATGAGCGTAGGTCTGTTTACCCAACTTGTTTATGCAAGTTTTTAGTGCAATGTTTGGTATATTTTCAATACCAGGTGCCTTGTTGTTCTTCAGTTGCT
This sequence comes from Odontomyia ornata, assembly GCA_963969285.1. NCBI lineage: Eukaryota > Metazoa > Arthropoda > Insecta > Diptera > Stratiomyidae > Odontomyia > Odontomyia ornata. Next base: position 125,912,923 of record OZ017738.1, on the reverse strand, counting down.
TTAGAATTTTTATTAATTTGGTTTGTTTAACCATTTCAGAGGCAGGAAGAGAGCTCAATAGAGGTAAAGGTTTCAGACTATTAGCATCCGCAATCTCTGTGACAATGCTTTGCATATCTTTGGTGATGTTGTGGTTTGAATGGAATATATCAGCGAGGAGCTCCTACGTTAGAGTACTTACAAATACCATTACTTATTTTAAGTTTATGTGGAAGTCGATATTCAGTGCTTTTTAAGGGTATGGCTTAGTCTCCGAATATTTTTAGCATTATATACAGTCTTCCACAAAAGTCAAGGTACAGTGATAAATATCACGAAAATTGTTTGATATTTTTATTTAAAAAACCTATAGTGATAAAATTTTTTTGGTATTACTTCAACTATAATCATTACACTTTAAATTCATGTAAAACAAAACGAAAATTCGGTCGTATTAATATATTATTACATATGATGTGTTGGAAAGTCAATGAATGAAGTCCACAAAAGTCATGGTACACCTAAAGAAAAATGATACAAATTGTAATTATAGTCTTGCATAGTTATTTGAATTATACTTTTCTTAATATTTTGTCGGATATCCTTTCATCTGAATTACTGACTTCAGTCTTTTAGGCATAGAATATACCAATTTTTTAGTAAATTCGCTGCTGATTCTGGCCCACTCCTCCAATATAACATCCTTAAGCTGCGCCTTGCTTGATATCACTCTTTTTCGGATTTTTGTCTCAAGCTCATTCCAAAGATGCTCTATAGGGTTCAAATCAGGGCTTTGAGGCGGTGTAGCAAGCATGCGAGTATTGTACAATGGTCACATTCGGACTTTATGCGCAGTGTGCTTAGGGTCATTGTCCTGTTGAAACAAGAAATCTTCTCGCATACCTAATTTGGCTGCACTTTGTTTCATGTTGTTTCGTAGAATCTCTAAATAAGAGTTCTGATCCATAGTATTTTCGATGAATGTCAGATTTCCAACTCCAGCAGCAGCCATGCAACCCCAAACCATAACACCACCGCCTCCATGTTTTACTGTTTTAATAGTGTTCTTGGGATTAAATGCTTCTCCTACTTTTCGCCAGATCCTCTTATGCCCATTTACACTAAATATACAAAATTTAGACTCATCCGAAAATAAAACATTATCCCAAAACGTTATTGGTTATGCTTTTGCAAATGTTATTCTTTTTTGTTTGTTTATGGAACTTACAAGAGGTTTTCTTCTAGGCGTACGAGATGAAAATCCAGCTTCTACGACAGCTCTACGCACAGTTTCTGCGCTAACCTCCTTCTTATCATTAATTCCAAGAACATCGCAGATTTTTCTACAGCTTAGAAATGGATCTTGTTTTACCATTCGCGAAATTTTTCTCTTGTCCTTTGCACTTAGTTTAGATGGACGACCTGTTCGGGGCACATTTACCACTCTATTTTCCTTCTTAAATCGATTTATCACTTTTTGAATGGTTGACCGACTTCGCAACACTAGTTCAGCTATTTCAGAATATGATTTGCTCTGATTTGAATGCAGATTAATAATTATTTCACGCTTCTTAATACTCAACTCCTTTCGACTCATTTTTTTAAAATTTTATTAAATAAAAGATACACCACGAATACGAACGCGATATTAAAGACAGCGGCCTACGGTTGTTAACTCACTCTGATAATATGAACTTGGGGGATTCCCCTTTTTACAAATAACAGGGCATTTTCTGCAACTGTACCAAGACTTTTGTGGAGTAGAAAAGAGACATTGCCAACAAAAAACTATTGTCTTCAATGATCATTATTGCCGAATCCCTTTAAATTTATGAAAACTTAAATTCAACAGAACTCGTATTATTACCATTTCATAACTTTTGGTTTTCAAATAAAAATATTGATTCAGTAATACAATTTTCAGTTACCGATTCTCTGTACCTTGACTTTTGTGGAAGACTGTATAAGCTTGCCAAGCATTGAATTCAAGCTTTCGTTAGGTAAGTTCCATATTTTTAGTCTTCGGGCTACCACTAAACTGTTCAAACCTCGTCGTCTGAGAGAATTTCTTTGTCTCATCTGCCCATATGTTTATGCATCCAATTCTAAGAATTTATAGCGAATTATCTTCGTAGGTGTGCTACTTTCGATTGCTTCCCAAATAATTTTGTTAAGTTTAGATATTTGTGTATCTATGTTGGCCACAGTTTTCATAGAAGTTGCACTGCTTGGAGTCAAAGAAATGCTACCGTTTATGAACCTCTTGAACGTAAACCAATTCATTTTCTTGCATTAAAGAGCCGTTTGGTATTGTCTTTCAACACAAAGCCCACTTCTTATTGCAAAGATTACAGGTAAAAGTGGAGAAGAAAGAGCCTGCAAGGTACAAAGCTCGGATATACTAGAGCTTCCATTGCTGAGTGCAACTCCAAAGTTGAACCCATGGTATAAAGAATAACAAGGTATGCTCGCTCATGTAAAAAGTTTTTTATGTGACGTCACATGGATCGGAGCTTTCAGATAGAATGCATTTGTTAATGAACTTTATATGGATTTCAGGACTTGTTTGAAATAAAATCAGAGATTTCTCATAAAAATCCATTTTCTTGCATGATTTTTACCTTTGTAATTAATTTTATGCTCATACTAATATAAATAAATCTTCAGGTCCAAGGAATACATATTATGATAAAAGCAATTGCTCTGCTTCGGCATAGATGCGCATTTTTAGTTAATAGTATATTGAATATATTATTATCTGATCTGATTCAGGTACGCTTTTAGCAAATATTTTAAATACATTAACTGGTTTTCTTCTCTGGAATATCAATACATTATCTTTAATTATCCATACATTTCAATTCATTTATAAGCAACAAAGTAAGTGATGCGTACAAACGTCGAAAAATGAATTTTTTTCAATTCTTGAATTGTGAGACAAACGTTTCATTCAATGTGACGTTTTTCAGCAAGCATAAAAGATTTTCAGGGGATCGTTAATTTTAGAATTTTATCCAATCCGAATTCTAGGACAATCAACGAGACACGTCACGTTCTCATTGAAAAATTCTATGGAATTTTTATGAATTCAAATATTGCAAGAATAAGTTGCAGGCAATTTCATTTTATGCAGGTAATATGGTTTGACTACATTTTATAAATATCACATTGCTATCATGGAGATGTTTTCCTCACTTTTTTATATTTTCCTTTATATTGAATCTTGCGCATGCCTAAATTCAGTTAAAGTCGAAAATATGTTTTGCATCTATAAAATCCTCCATTGGCTTTACTATTAAGATCAATATCGGTAGATTAAGTTATTAAATTTTGAATATAGGGTTTTCCAATAAGAGGTGTTATTTTGAATAGATCTTGTGATTTAACACCTTGCGCCTTCTTCCTTTGGAGCCATGTGAAAGAGAAAGTCTACGCCAACAGCCCAGCATCGATTCAAGACCTCAAAGATAGAATTCGCGAGGCTATCTTGGACATAAGGCAGCGTATTTGCGATTTGGTTAGGGAAAATTTTATGAAAAAGATATGGTCCTGTAAGCGTGTTGTGGTGGTCATTTTTGATGTTATTTTTCACTATAAACGGCATACCTTCCTCTTTATAACGAAATAAACACGAACAATTTGTGTCCCCCCCCCCCTCGCGGTTGGACACATGTGCTCCGAAAAATCTGAAAAAAAAATCAGGAATGTAGGCCTTGGTGAGTACAACAACAAAAAATACATGAGAAGTCGCAATTCACTCAACTTTGTTAGTAATAGTATGATTTATCGATTTTATGTTTTCTTGAATAAAATCTTTATGGTACCCTTAAATTCAATGAAACGTACGTAGATTGGGTGTTAAAATCAATGCTGACAAAGCTAAAGAACACGGCTGGAGTCAAAATTTCGCGATTGGATATCTTTAAGCCAAAATCTGAAAAGTTAGAAAAGTAATCCTCAATGCTTCTAAGGGTGACATATCCTCAGATGTCAAAAGTCAGTTATTTCTTGGGCCGGAAAATTTAATAATAGTAAGTAAAAAGTAGTGTGTAACATTGATGTGTTATGATAACACAAACACCAAAGTCAATGAAGCTTAAATAAAATTAGCACTCTCTGATAAGGATTAAAAGATTTTTTAACAAACATAATAAAATACAAGGGCTTATAGCCCAAGCATATGTTTTCAGCACCTTAAATAAACTTCTACCTTATGGTTACTAAGAGTACTGTCGATGCATTGCAATTTTTCGGGGAACTGGCGCTATCAGTTGCGAACGAAATTACTATTTGTACAAATCTCTAATGCGAGATATATAACATAAGGGAGAATCTTATAAATTCTGGTGGATTAGAATTTTGTTTCGTTTTACTTCACACTTTTTAATTGCAAATTTTTAAATTAGGGGGACTACTTTGAAGAAATTTAATTCAACGGATGGTAAAGAATAACACTTAACTCTATATACATATATATAATTACTGTGCTAAATATATATATATATATATATATATATATATATATATATATATATATATATATATATATATATATATATATTTATATATACATATATATATATATATATATATATATATATATATATATATATATATATATATATATTTATATATACACATATATATATATATATATATATATATATATATATATATATATATATATATATATATATATATAAACATATGTATATATCTATAAATACAGAAGGTGTCTTCTAAAAGTAACGAACTTTATAAAAATCGCTCATATAATCGACTCTCAAAAATATTTAAGAATATGTTATTGATCTTATCTGAAAAAATTAAGAACATTAAATCAAAACCAAAGTGTCTGATTTGATGGAGAGTCCCTAAAGTACCAAAATTGTGCGTCATTGTTGTTGAAATTATGGCTTTAACTTCCGTGAATATGATGCGATTTTCATAAAGCTTACACAGTACTGGGTCCTTTTATAAAACTACCTAAATATTGAGCTTTGTTGAGTTTAAGGCTATCCATACGGTTTGTGTAAGGCTCGAAGATCATACTATTATCAACAAAATCAAGCGAATTTAGACTTCTAATGTATTTTTTGTTGTTGTACTCATAAACATACCTCCATCGTTATTTTTAGATTGTTAACAGCACAGGTGTCCTGTCGCTAGGGGAGGACACCAATTTTTTGTGTATATCCTTCCCTGTGCGTCCCTCGAATTTAAGACCTACTTTGAAAACTTACCATCAAGACCTTTCATTTGATACCCATATCGGCTACCTTCGATGACAGTTTTTCTCATTGGCCACTCCGCTTAAGCTTCTTGTAAAGTTTTTATACAATGGAATTTTAAAGAGGGCACCACTTTACACCTATATATCAAATTTCATGTTTGTAGCTTATATGGTTTACGAGAAAAATTGCTATGACACACAGATGGACAGACGAATAGGCGTGATTTTAGAAGGATTTTGTAAAATATTATTTCAAAACCCTAAAAATTATATTAATTATCAAACAACCCAATATAGCCGGTGTATGAACATATATATATATATATATATATATATATATATATATATATATATATATATATATATATATATATATATATATATATATGTATATATATATACACATACATTTGTATATATATATATATATATATATATATATATGTATATATATATATATATATATATATATATATATATATATATATATATATATATATATATATATATATATATATATATATACATTGTGACAAAATAGTACCCGAAAATTGCAAATAAAACGCAAAATATTTATTATTCATCAATATTTATTTTCTCGCCTTCAAAGTAATCCCCATCAGATGTGCTACACTTTCGCCAACAATTTTTCCAGTCCTCGAAACACTTCTCATAAGCACTTTTTGGGATGTCTTTCAGCTCTTTCAGCGAGTTTTGTTATACATTGTGAAATTGCAAATAGAATGCAAAATATTTAATTATTCATCAAAACCACACGAAGCTTTTACTTTTGGCTATGAATTCGGTCACAATAAAATCGCAACTCCTTACTGAAGTGTACGACATAAGCAACTGCTTTAAACAAATTAGTTGACAGATCGCGCTCCCATAGTAATTAAGGACAATCCTAGCAACTTAACAAAATACATTTTTTTGAATTATCATTAACCGGGGGAATTCAAATTAAAATTTCCGAGTGCTTCGGTGTCACAATGTATATATATACGAGTATATATATATATATATATATATATATATATATATATATATATATATATATATATATATATATATATATATATATATATATATATATCTATATATATATATATATATATATATATATATATATATATATATATATATATATATATATATATATATATATATATGTAAACGTATACGTGCATATCTGTGCTATTGTATATCCTGCTTCTTCTTGGCCTTCGATTATTATAAAAACCACCTCCAACTGTCTCCGTGCATTGACCGCATCTTCCAATTTCGAAATTTCGAACTGTCTTCCTCGACTGAGTTAGGTCAGCACTTGCTCGATTTTTCTACTGGTCTCCATTCTTCAGTCCTCCCAATGAATACCTTTTAGGGTGACCATTGTTTGTCCATATTATTCATATGATCAGCCCATTATAGCTTCGGCAGTCTTACAAACGTTGAGACCTCTAGCTCGGCAAAAAACTCATATAGCTTATGGTTGTATCAATGAGGACCAGCCTAGCTTCGCTCAGATTATTCACCTTCAGACCCGTTTTCGCAAGCATTCAATATTGAGGATGCTTGGGTTGGAGTCCATGTTTTGCACTCATAGCATAACACCGGTCTTATCACAGATTTGTGTACTTGGAGCTTTGTTTTCCTGAGTATCTAGCTGATCTCAAGATTTTCAAATCTGAATAAAATATTTTATTTGCGAGCTGTGTTCTTCGACATATTTCACATTTTCGATATTGTATTCACCAGGGGTGCTATTTTGGGAACTTGAGGTATTTTTCTTCACTGCGTTATGAGCTTTGTCTATCCTCATTGATTTCTAGTCCCACAAGCTTTGCTTCTTTGTCAAGATTTGGCGCCGAGACGAAATATTGATGTCATTTGCATAGGCTTATATAATATCTTGCCTTCTATACCGAAATGATGCCATTTTCTAGAGCCCTGTTGAATAGCAATGGAGCCAGCCCATATCTGCTCTAGTCCGATGTTTGTATCGAAGCGTCAACAATTTCATGTAGACTTGAGAAGTTTTCGACGACATTATCATTTTGGTAAGTTAGGCTAATTTGGCTGGGATACCAAAACGCTTTATTATTCTTCTGAGCTTTGAGGAGTAGGCAAAGCCAATGGAATGTGGAGAATGTAAGCCCCTTAAAATATGGTGCCTATTTTTCTTTAATCCTTTATTCATCAGCGATAATGTTGCCGATATTACCATGGTAGACCCCTGTCCTGGGCTGAAAACTTCGTTTCAGACTTTTCACTTCTTTTTATGCTTATATTGGGTGGTTGTCACTAGATTTGCATCGATACTTCTCAATTGTTCGTGAATAAATGTTTTTCTTAATTTTGATTATATTGTTCACTACCCTTCTGAGATTTTCATAATGTTCTCTTCATCCTAGCTTTCTTACCTGAATATTTTTTGCACGGCTTCTTCTTTAGTCTAACGCACTCTGGTACTCATCACCAAACCAATCATTTCTCTTCGACTGGGGTTGATGTTGGATCACCTGTTCTGCCATGGTCTTAATTGCCGCTTTCATTTCCAACTATAACACGTTGTTTGTTTTCAGCGGTGTCTGAAAGGATGGGAGCCAATTTTTTGTTGACGCGAATACGCATTTAACATACAACTGATTTGTTTAAGTAATCATGCGAGCTACAATTCGCTCCTTGGTTGTACGAGCACCAAGTCTCCTCGAGGCCCAACGTTGTTGGATCAGAACTTGGTCAATCTAGTTTTGTATGATGCTGTTTGATGGTATTCAGGTCACTTTATTCATACGTTGATGTGGAAAGCAACTCAAACATATGGTTAGGTTTCTGCTACATGCAAAGTCATTTAGACGCTGGCCATTGTCATTTGTTTTACAGTGGAGGCTAGAACCTCCAGTCACCCTCCGATGTGATTGCTCATTGTCAACCTTAGCGTTGAAATCACCCAGAATTATGTTTATTCGTTTGCAGGTAATGGGCGAAATAGTCATTCCAGGTAATTGTCGAACGTTTCTTATGTTACTTCATTCTTTTTATTTGTTAGGGGCATGTACTTATCACTTATATACAGATCACCCACAATCATTCATTGACTGTCTTAAAATCAATAACGTGTGATTTGTACACCCCATCCAAAATAAATGCCATACTGACTTATTGTGTACGATCTAATAACTTGAATTCAGTTCGTTCCCAGGATTGCTACTATATTGAATTTATATTGACAAGCTTGTTGTTAAAGGTCCTAAACAGTGCCAGGGTTATTCAGTGATCTAACATCTAATGCTATAGTCTTTTTTTGCAAGGTGGTTGCCGTTGTTCCTACAAAGTCGTGCAGCACATTCGGCAGCCAAAATATGTGCCAAACGGAAAAGTGTATGAATGTAAGCATCCGCAAACATATTGAATGCCGTCAATAGTCGGGTTCTGAGGCGCATGATCAGAGCGAAGCTAGATGGGGTCCAACGATGAAATTTTTGAGGAGTCGGAGATCATGTAATTTTAAAACTGCGGAAGTGACAAAGGACTCTCCACGAGAATCGTATTGACGAACCACGGATACCCAAAGAGCTATTGGTTGGGAGAACTGAAGGTCGAAGGTCAATAGGAAAAAGGAGGAAATGCTGGCCTGACTCAGTTAACGATGTAAGGTCGTTGTTCCAGCCGGAACAAATTAATAATGATCACACAGTACATTCACCCATTCTTTCCCGCAAGTTTCCAATCAGCACTTTTTTATTCATACCATAAAGTACATTAGCATTTCCAATCAGCACTTTTTTACATTTAATTATTCATACCATAAAGTGCATTAGCATTTCCAATCAGCACTTTTTACCTTTAATTATTCATAAAGTACATCAGCAATTTTGTTCATAGCGTAAAGTACATTGGCATTTTAAGATCAGCATTTTTATTTGTAGTTTTTTATTGAACATTGGTTAATGAAATCGTATCATGTCAGCTTAATTTTGTTATAAATTAGGTGTGAATTGTATCAATAAATCAGATTGAATTCCGATAGTTATAGAGGTGTTTAATTTCATTTTTATACAGAATTCAACACAACGTTGAATTTTGTACATGGTCCGTCGAGCCGGATTTAGGAACTTCCAATTAGTTCGAACCAGGATACAACACACTGTTGTATCGAATCTCATATTCGACACACTGTTGAATATCAACATCCAGTTGCCGTTTCAAGGACTTCCAATTAGTTCGAACCAGGATACAACACACTGTTGTATCGAATCTCATATTCGACACACTGTTGAATATCAACATCCAGTTGCCGTTCCAAGGACTTCCAATTAGTTCGAGCCAGGATACAACACACTGTTGTATCAATCTCATATTCAACACACTGTTGAATATCGATATCCTGTTGCCGTTTTAAGGACCTCCAATAAGGTTTAACCAGGATACAACACACTGTTGTATCGAGCCTCATATTCAACACACTGTTGAATATCCTGCTAAAAAAAACGAAAGCCGTTATCGATCGCTCATCATAAGGAGTCAATCAGGAGCTAAATTCAACATACTGTTGTGTGGTACCACACATCAAAAACTGGACTTGCCGCATAGTTAGGTCCTGTTATCAAGCCGTTTCCAGGTCGAGATTCAAAGCTAAATTCAACACACTGTTGAATTAACGCTCAACCCATTCAACGAAACACAACATTTCATCCGGAACAGGAGCCAACACACTGTTCTATCCTGATTTCAAGAGCTGAATACAAACGCCGACGTCAAGGGTCAAATTCAACACACTGTTGAATTTTGGCTCAACCCAGTCTACAGAATTAACCAGATTCAACACACGCCAGCTAAACTAGAGCGATTTATCGGTTCCAAGACGATACGCTGTTGGTACATCAATACTACACTGAACCATACTCGATTAATCTCGAATAATTAATCTTGATTATGGCTACACAGGCAGAAGAACTTCTCAGATGCCAGAACAATTCTGCAGACGAAATTTCACGAATCTTAAGGAATTTTAAAAAAGATTCTGCTGAAAGAAAAACGGAGGAGTATGTGAAGAAAAGGCTAGAGGATCTGGAGAACCATTGGAGGGAGTTCTCAGAAAAGCACAAGCAGTTATTACAGCTTATACCAGCCGAACATCCTTATCTCGTTGAAAAGCTTTACGAGCAAACTCATGCTATTTACATAAACACCAGCGACTGCATTTTAAAACAACGTTATCCTGGAAAAAATGAAGTTGGATTGGGCGCCACATCAAAACTAATCACCACAGAGGCTAATGGAGCAAACACAACAGATCCTGTCGCAATAACGGCTCCAACAAGCTTCCCAGCAGCAACCAGTGCTAATACGATAACAGTTGCGTCACCAGCCGGCCTACCGATAGCAACTAGCACCTTAAGCTACTCGAGTTCCAACGCAAATCCTGGCTACATAAATCACTCAGTAAACTGGCCGATAACGACTCAGTCTATTGCCAACCATCCATATCAAGAATTTAACAGGCCCGGTAACTTTCCTGAATTACCACCCATCAAGATTCCAGCATTCGATGGTGACTATAAGCAATGGAAGCCTTTCATCGATATCTTCTTAAATGTCATCGACAATAACTACCATTCGAGTAATGTCGAGAAAATGCAGTACCTACTGAATGCACTAGAAGGAGATGCGAGAAGAGTGGTAAGCCATCTACAACTTGCCAGCTGCAATTATGAAACGGTACTAAGCCTTCTCCGCGCCAGGTTCAACAATAACCGTAAAATAATAACTACCTATATCGACGCAATTATTGATGCAAAAAGGTCAGAACATAGGTCGCAGCAAGACGTAATAATGTTATACGACCTTATAAGAGAATGCATGGAGGCACTTAAAACTTTAATCGTATGCATTACAATGCGAAAGCTAGATGCTGAAAGCCTACGGCTATTTGAAGAAAGCCTATCCAATCCTCGAGAAATGCCTTCCATTGGCGAATTCTTGAACTTCTTAGAAAAAAGATACCAAGTATTCGATTGCCTCAAGACTACAAAACATCAAAGGCAAGATATCCACACCAAAGGGAAGAAGAAAAGCTTTAGCACCCAGATAAAGAACGGCTGCAGCATTTGCTCCAAGTCTCACAAAATATATCAATGTGACGATTTCAAAAAAATGAGCATAGAAGACAGGAATGCTCTTATTAGGCAAAAGAAGTTATGCCCCAATTGCCTTATGCACAGCAAGACAGAAAAATGTAGATCTACAAAATTGTGCGCTGTTTGCGGCAAAAAACACCACAGTTTGCTTCACCGAAGCTACGAAAATAGCAAATTTTCATCGGAACCTGACGCAAAAGGCGCTTCGACTCATCTCACCACCAATACTGCCTCCACAAAAGCCGACGCCGTCACACTGCAAATGGGTAGTCCTAACTTACCACAGGTGCTGCTCCCAACCGCGATGGTCAGGATAAGAAGCACGCATGGGCATCTTGAATCAATGAGGGCCTTAATCGACCCCTGTTCACAGGTTTCGCTCATCACCGAAGAAGCAGTGCAGATTTTGAAACTGCCAAAACGAAGAATCCAGGCAATAGTCACAGGAGTAGGCGAAACGGAATCCGCGAAAGCATCATATCAAGTAACTATTAAAATCCAGCTTCGGGATTCAGCATCATCTCATCTCTTTGTGGACGCTCTTGTCCTCTCAAAATTGAATTCTTGCCTGCGTGAAAGCCGCATTAAAAATATAGACCAGAGTAAATATGATGGCCTTGCCTTAGCGGACCTAGATTTTGACAAACCAGGTGCTATTGACCTTCTCCTGGGGGCAGATGCCTATGCCCAGATAGTAATGGATGGAGTGATTAAGGAGCAGCCAGCGGCGCAAAAAACTAAGCTAGGGTGGATTCTTTTTGGTAGTGTCCCAAAAGGTTCCCATGAGTCAATCAGACTATCGAGTTATGTATCACTCGCGGAAATTCAGCAAAGCCTAGAAAGCTTTTGGGAACCAAACGATCGGTTGAATCTGCACGAAGAGCTTGGGTGTTGTGATTATTTCTTCCGGTCCACACAAAGAAGGGACAAGGAAGGAAGATACATCGTCAGCTTACCTTTTAAGGACAACAAAGAGCAGCTTGGTGAATCCAGAAAGACTGCTGTTGCGCGATTATTACAAATGGAGACGAGGTTACAGAAAAATCCATCGGACCAACAGGAGTACAACAAGTTTCTTTCTGAGTATTTGGCCTTGGGACACATGAGCCCCGTGAAGTCACTCAAGGGATATGACTGTAAAGTCTTTTATTTACCACATCATGCAGTCTACAAGCAGGATAGCACTACTACGAAACTTCGTGTTGTCTTCGATGCTTCTTGTAAAACAACCTCGAGACTGAGTCTTAACGACGTTCTGCATTCTGGACCAAAGTTACAGCAGGATCTCATCCAGATACTGCTAAGATGGAGGAAGCATCGCTACGTATTTACTGCCGATATCGAAAAGATGTTTAGACAAGTCAACATAGCTAAACCAGACAGGAACTATCAAAGAATTCTTTGGCGCCAACATCCTCATGAGCCTATCCAAGAATATGTTCTGAACACGATTACATATGGTACTGGGCCCGCTTCGTATCTGGCAGTAAAGGTTCTAATGCAGCTAGCAGAAGACGAAGGTGATCAATACCCGATTGCCAAGAGAGTTCTCACGTCGGACTTTTATATGGACGATATGTTGACCGGAGCTGACACAAAGGAAGAAGCAACGGAACTACAGGCCCAGATGATCAAGCTACTTCAAAAAGGAAAGTACAACCTTCGAAAGTGGACTTCCAATAGTGAGAATCTTCTCAAGAACGTGCCTAGAGATATGGTTGAGCAAAAGATCTTCGAAATTACTGACTCAGGCTCCATTAAAACACTCGGAATCCACTGGAATCCTAAACGGGATGAATTTCAATTCAGGCTAAATGTTGAACCATCTAGTACAAAACTGACTAAAAGAGCGCTGTTGTCAAAAATTTCCAGCATCTTCGATCCATTAGATTAGCTATCACCCATCACAATATCAGCGAAATTACTTATGCAGGCTCTTTGGAAGAATAGTATCGAATGGGATCAGCAGGCCCCTCTGGATATAATAAAGGCCTGGACTAAGATCGAAAAGGAATTACCGGAGCTACATGCAATCAGAATTCCTAGATGGATTAGCAGCCACAAAAACCAGGAATTCCAGCTGCACGGTTTCTGTGACGCATCTGAAAAGGGATACGCAGCGGTTATATACGTGCGAACCACTGACTCACTAGGAAAAGATTATTGTACGATCCTGACAGCGAAGGCCAAGGTGGCACCCGTTAAACAAAATAATCGGAGGGAATCACAAGATAAAATCGTTTCTTCAAGTCGACTAGAAGGTTCAGAAGCTGCGCCTCTGAAGCAACAGATTACCATTCCCCGTTTGGAACTATGTGGAGCCTTGCTGCTATCCAGGCTACTGAAAATGACAATAGCTACCCTAGAAATAGACACACTCAATGTGTTTGCATGGTGTGACTCAGAAAAAGTTCTGGCATGGATAACAAAGAGCCCTCATACTTTGGATGCGTTCATTGCAAACAGAATCTCAGAAATTCAGGATTTATTTCCCACAAGCATCTGGAGATATGTGTCATCGCAGGAAAATCCAGCTGACGTAGCATCCAGAGGAATTAGACCAAAGAAGTTTGTGGAGAGGACCTCTGTGGCTGTCACAAAAATCCAATGCATGGCCATTGCAAAAACTCAAAGTAAGCCTACAAGAAGAAGCAAGGATCACCAGTAAAGTCTTCGTCTCAACGATTTCCTATTCAGAGATCAGCAGCAGTAATACCTTTACACGACAAGTTAGGGTAACGGCTTATTGCTTACGGTTCATTAAAAACTGCAGGGTTTCGAAGAAGGAAAGAAATGCAAATTATTTATCTTCGGACGAATTACGCACGGCCGAAATGTGTATCATAAGAATCGTGCAGCAAGAAGCGTTTCATGAGGAAATACAATCACTTAAGAACGGTGAACCGTTCAGCAGAACAAGTAAGCTACTAAAGCTTCACCCATTTTTAGATAAAATAGGGGTTCTACGCGTTGAAGGAAGGATCCAGAAGTCTGACATATCACTAGATGCAAAGCATCAAATTTTGCTGCCTCAAAAACATCATCTGACAAATCTTATCATCGACCATGCTCATCGTCAGACGCTCCACGGAGGCACGACTTTAACACTGAACTATATCCGGATGCAATACTGGATAATTAACGCCAAAAATACTGTCCAGTCTAGAAACCACAGGTGCCTCAGGTGTGCGCGATACAATCAAAAGCCCACACAACAGCTGATGGGAAACCTACCACAGGCCCGCGTGCTGCCTTCTCCACCTTTCTCGCATACTGGAGTAGATTACGCTGGACCATTTATGACAAAGATGTCAAAAGGACGTGGTGCCAGATCGCTCAAGGGATACATTGCCCTATTCATTTGTATGGTAACGAAGGCCATTCATCTTGAATTGGTCAGTGATATGACCACAGACGCATTTTTGGCAGCCTATAAGAGGTTCATATCACGCCGCGGCCATTGTAAAGAAATATTTTCAGACAATGGTACTAACTTTGGTGGCACCCGAAACAAAATGGAGAAAGACATGCGGCTTGCAATTGAGCAGTCAACAAGGCATGCTGCGGAAGTGATCGCCAATGATGGTACAAAGTGGAAATTTATTCCACCAGCCACTCCACACTTCGGGGGGTTATGGGAAGCAGGCGTCAAATCAGTAAAAGGGCATCTCAAAAGAGTATTGGGAGAGACGTTATTGACATACGAGGAGTTCACCACCATACTTTACCAAGTAGAAGCTTGTGTAAATTCAAGGCCATTAGGCCAAAATTCCAGCGATCCCAGAGATTTGGAACCTTTAACTCCCGGACATTTTCTTATAGGCCGACCGCTGATTGCGCCACCTGAGCCCGACATAAGTGATACGAACGTACATCAAAGATGGAAGCTGGTTACCAAATTGCAAAGAGACATATGGAAAAGATGGTCGCAAGAATACTTGTCATCACTCCAAGAAAGGAGCAAATGGCGGGTAGATAACAAAAATCCTCGTAAGAGACGACAATTTACCTCGTAAGAGACGACAATTTACCGCCGCAAAAATGGTCATTAGGCCGAATAAAGGAGCTGCATCCAGGTGAAGATGGTGTTGTCCGTCTCGTTTCTGTACAATACAAGGACATAGTAAAAAAACGTCCTCTTAACAAATTATGCCAATTACCGCTGAGTATGCATAACTCTGAAGAAAATGTTCAGAAGAAAACGGTGGCAGTCTTAACAACCTCACCAACTCAAGGGGCTAAACGAGTTTACCAGCAACAAAAGGTTCAGGCAACGATAAGTCATACCGCAAATCCACCTTTAAAAAGAAGAAAGGTTAGAGTCAACCCTTGTACATGGTCATCGAAATTACTATATTCGATCCTGTCAATTTTTTACTGGCTTACCATCATTTTCGCCCAAGACTTCGAAACACTAGACACAAAATCTGGGCTTTATATTGAAAATTTAGGACATGCTCAGATCAAACGAGGAACTCTAAGGCTACAAATAACGTTGCCTATAACTGAGATTCTCACTGATCAAAAAATGGCTGACTCAATCACGAATCAAATCAGAATGATGTGTGAAAAAACTAAGGAAGTGACCGATACAACCCACTGTGACTCTCTTCTTCATCAAGCCATAGCACGAAGGTTGAATTTGTCAAAGGTTTTGAGTCAAGTGATTCAACTAAGTCATCACAGGAACAGGAGAAAGAGAGGACTGTTGGGGAAGCTCTTGACCACCGTCTTTGGAGTTAATGACGAAGTATATACAGATATCGAACAGCTACATATCGCCCAAGACGCTCTTTCTCATACGACAAATCATCAAGCACTGCTCCTGAATTCCAAAATTAATCAATCAACTGCCATCCTGGAATCCAAACTAAGACAGTTGAATCTCCGATTAGCCCGTATCACAACTTCAGTAAATGAGATGGCAAATTGTTATGCGTCCACAGATCATAACAGGATCAGTATAGAAGTGATATCCTCCTATAAAATTGCTGAGGACTATTTTCGCGAGCTTGAGAATAAATACACCCGATGGCTGAATGCCATGCATGACAACGGGCACATTTTGGAATTCATCACACCACACAACATCGAAGAGATAATTGCGAATGCAACGGCCAAACTTCATTCTAATCTGTATATATCGAATGTTCCTCAACATCGGCTACAAATAGAAGCAAACCCTAACGAAATTCAGCTATACGGTTACCTACACATCCTAGAAAAATCACTTTTCGAGCTTGTACATGTAACGGCGGTTCCACATCTAATACGAAACAATACGTTTTCAATAGCAGTCTTAGATGCTTCAACCTTGGCAATAGACTTCAATGGCCAGGTCTATTTTACCTTAAAGAAGGAAGAGCTAGATGCTTGTATCATCAATAAAAGGTACATTTACCTATGCACTCCGACCATTGTGCATAATATAGACAGCAGTCCATCCTGTGTTGTGGATGAAATTTACGGACGACATTCAGCTAAGGGGTGTGATTCCAATTATCTTCAGCTAACTGGCACTGTTTGGAAGACGCTGATAATGAAAAATACGTGGATATACATTTCTACCCACCCAGCTGTCGTAGCCTTCATCTGTGAGGGTACCCGGAAAGAGATTTCGTTGAACACCACTGGGATGATACACCTCCATGACAGCTGCTTAATAAAAACAAGGGAAGTCACACTAAAGTCAACAATCGACGAGCAATACAAGGTCATCTCGAGTTACATTAGGCAAACTCGCTCCATACCAACAATACATGCCTCAAAGATGACTCGTATCCTGCACCACGGAGTAATAATTCAACCTACTGAGCAGGTCATCGACTACGCCTCCTTACCTGAGCTATCATTGGAGAACCCTTCACGAATTGCTCTGAAGGAGCATTCCATAACAGCTACAACGAGCATTTTCGTCTCAGTTATTTTGGCAATATTCTTATCCAAAAACTGGAAGGTGTTCAAGGATTTCATCAGCAAAAAAATATGCTGCACTAAAAATGGACCCACTCAAGCGGAGTCTATTCAGCTCACACCATCATCGATACGAAGACGATTTGACCAAGCATTATCAACTGCCGCCCCCAGCATGTTCCAGCCGGAACAAATTAATAATGATCACACAGTACATTCACCCATTCTTTCCCGCAAGTTTCCAATCAGCACTTTTTTATTCATACCATAAAGTACATTAGCATTTCCAATCAGCACTTTTTTACATTTAATTATTCATACCATAAAGTGCATTAGCATTTCCAATCAGCACTTTTTACCTTTAATTATTCATAAAGTACATCAGCAATTTTGTTCATAGCGTAAAGTACATTGGCATTTTAAGATCAGCATTTTTATTTGTAGTTTTTTATTGAACATTGGTTAATGAAATTGTATCATGTCAGCTTAATTTTGTTATAAATTTGGTGTGAATTGTATCAATAAATCAGATTGAATCCCGATAGTTATAGAGGTGTTTAATTTCATTTTTATACATAATTCAACACAACGTTGAATTTTGTACAGTCGTTGTTGCTCGAATTGTCAAATCGGAGGACGCGGTCAATGGACCGAGACAAGTGGAGGCGGTTGTTGCAGGAAGCTTCGGCCAGACAGTGGCTGTAGCGCTACCAGGAAGAAGAAGGATATATGTACAGATATGCATGAGTCCGTAGGGACATTAACAGTTGAATGATCTAACAATTTTATTTCTTAGTAAACTTAGTAGCACTAAATATAGAAGATATAACATCAAATTTTTGGAAATATAGTTATTTACTTCCTTTTTAGTTGTGTTTTAAGAATGCCCAGAAACAAAAAGCTGAATAGTTAACAAAAATCTCTTAACTCAGAATGCTTAGCATTCAAATGTTTTTCTCTACAATAGAGAAGTAAGAGATGAACTGGATGATTGAAGAATGACCAGCAGATCGTATATTGGTTTCCAAAATCATGGTTGAAGCTGCAAGGGAAGCAGATACCAATGCTTACCTATATACCGATGAATGCAGGTTTTTTAATGTCTGCTCTTATCACGAATGAGCCTCATCTCCCAACCATAAAAAATACTGTTTCCTTGCTTTTTTCTAGAGTAATTATATCAACGGACTTAGCAGCTATTAGAATGAGATGCATATTTGCAAAAATATGGCTGGTAACACTGTTGATAGTAATCAGCCAACGAAAGCTAAAGTTGGCCTGAAATATGAAGCAGCAATTTGGACTGCCATACACTCTATACGAAAATGCTGGAAATAACGCACATATTATTTAGTAAGAAAAAAAGTGCCTTCATTTATTGTATTAAAATCGAACAGTAGTGTTTTATCAATGAATTGTGTGATATCGCCGAAAAAGGTAGTAAAATTTTACAATCTGCTAGATGTGATTTCATACATACTTTTACTAATCCACAACACAGAACGAGTATAAGCAATATTCACCGGAAACTTTCTCGCTTATGGCAAGTATTTTATTCTGGGGAAAAAACATTGAAATTGTGGGATTTGAGATTTAAGTAGTGAAATGGTGCCTTTTTGAGAAATTTTCTCAAATTTCAGGATTGATTAAACCTCTAAAATAGCAAAATAATACAAAAATCTTTGTTTGTAAGCACATAACAGGCAGTTTTACGTTTCTGTAGTGTGATTGCAAATCATTGCCTTCCATTGAGATACGGAATAGCCACGCACTTTATGACGAAATTCTCTACTTTTAGTGATGCAAATTCCACGCAATGTTTTAGAGTAGTTATTCCGCGATATTGATCAAACTACATTCTTCAGGCTAAATGACGTCAACTCAAGATGGCAGTGTCATTTTCATTTCATACGTTTCGCCATATACCGCATCAAAAGTGAAGTTGTAGGGGTTAAAAATACATCTAAATTCAACCATCCGTTAAAAAATTTCGGGGAAATTGCAATGAATGCGTAGGATCTGGATCAATAGCAACTTACATTTTCACACACCATCGTGTTGTTGTAGCAGTAAGAGGAAATTCCAACGGGTTTTATCACGTAAAACACTTTTGAAGCATAAACGATGTAACAAAAATATCTATCAACATAAATGCTTAAATTTAAGTAATGGCTTATTGAAAGTCTGGCTTGGAATTTTCCTTAAAGGAGCTCTCCCGACACACGAAGTTGATTCTTAGCAATGTTTTTGACTAAAAATAGCCTTTCGCTTATAATGGAATACCTTTGATCCAAAAATGTTCATGAAAATCACGATGAGAGTGTTAATTAGTATAACCACGACAAGTGTCTTAGAACTCAAAATTCACACCTACTTAATAATACTTTCATTCATACATTTCACTTTTTCATTTCCTACTTTCAGGAGCCTGCTAAATATTTTTTCATCTAATTTGCATCATAATGCAGTACGTTCTAACATAATGTATTGAAATCTTCTTTTAAGAAATACATGATCAAAATATTTATCATCGAATACATCCTTTCTTGAAATCTACAAAGCCGCTTATTTTTCATAAAAATAAATAACCTCATTTCTCCATAATCAATAGAACGAGGCAAGGCAGGATATGCAAATAAAAATGGCTTGTATTATTCTTAATTATTGTAGTAGTATCGAGTGCTTCGAAACGTACCATAAAAAATTGCAATTATTGCAATTATTATCATCACCATTGTTCAGAAAACGAGTAAAATACATTTGTTTTGTAATGATGCTCGAGATTCAGAGCAATGTTGAGGACATTGAAATTTTAAAGGACATTACGTTACGCAGGAAGAATTTATTACAAGGCAACGTATGTATGTTTGGCTCACTTGGCTCTGCAGGCATTTGCTGCTTTTTGCCCGTTCCAATTAGAGCCATATGAATATTCCAATGTTGAATGAATCGGAATTCTTTCATTATTATTTATGGTAAAGTATAACAGGTAGTGTAAACATGGTCGTGCAAAATTTTCAGGTAGGTTATTGTGAAACTTTCTGGCTCCCCTCTTGAATCGGTGTTGCTTTTATGTTAATTGTGTTTACACTGCTGCATGTTGGATTTATGGTTTCACTTCCTCGTGGTTCGTTTATTTTAAAGATATACTAGTTTCGCGACCTTTCTGTTCATCTGTCCGTCTGGCCCTCTGTCGGTTCGTCAAAGCAAGGTTCTTCATAAACTATAGATGCTAGTTCAAACTTTGTGAAAAGATCAGAAATTTGGGTCTTACCAAACATTTGAAAATTTATTTAAGCGGGAGTCCCCCTTATAATAAAGTGGCCTTTAACATTTTTTTTAAATTAAAGATAGTCGAGTAGGGTATCAAATGCAAGGTCTTGATAAGAACTTTTTCTGAATTTAAAAAGTTATTTTGTGCATCAAGGTATCAAGAGAGACGCAAAATGTACCAAAATGTTGTGTCCTCTCGATCGCGATTGGACACTTTTGAGCCGAAAAATCTGAAAAAAGTAACGAAGGTAGGTCTTTATAAGTGCAAGGGCAGCAAATACCTTAGAAATCGAAACTCACTCAACTTTGTTAATAATAGTATGATTTTTAGCAATTATATTGATTGATATAATACCTTTATGCTTACAAAATTTTATGGAAATTCAATCATAATCAAGTGAATTATAGCGATTTCAATTGTGTGGTATTACAACAACAATAATACGTGTTCATGTGTGATACGTATTTCAAATTGACCTAGGCACTTTTATTTCTTCCAATTTTCATGAATATTTATGGAATAGTGTTTATTTTGAATATCTTCAGTCAGCTGAGCATTCATAAAATACACGAATATTTTTGGGAATTCATTATATGAGTGATTTTTGTTATTTAACAACAAAATGACGACCGTTAGAAGTGAAGAAACAATCCATTTTCTTCTAAACGTGCACATATCTTTGACGTACTTCTTGACTTTATTCGTAAGTTGAGTACAAAACCCTTGTGACATGACCGTAGGTCTGTCTACCCAACTTGTTTTTTTGTATGTTCACGCATAACTTTTGAATGGAGATATAAACAAGTTGAGTAAGCAGGAGAGTGCTCCTACCAGAAGGTCTTTGTAAACATCCTAGGGTTAGAAACAAGTTTTCTAATGGCGTGAATCGATAACTTGAATTATTCATCCAATACTTAGATATGAAATCGTTCAAATTTTAACAAAAGATGCACAGTTTCTTTCATCAGCACAGTGCAGCCGCCATTTTAATCAAGCTTAAATGATTTTTCTGAATGCTCGGCCGATTGAACTCTATTCCTTAAATATTCATGAAAATTGAAAGAAAATAAAAGTGCCTAGGTCAATTTTAATATATATATATATATATATATATATATATATATATATATATATATATATATATATATATATATATATATATATATATATATATATATATAGGGTTTTCCAATAAGAGGTGTTATTTTGAATAGAATTTTGGGTACATTTTGCCTTCCCCTGGACCCCCTAATTCATAAAATGATTTTTTTATTTCAGATTCTAAAAGTTCTAATCAAGACCTTTCATTTGATACCCCACTCGACTACCTTAGATGAAAAAAAATTTTTAAAGGCCAATTCGTTATTAGGGGGGACCCCCCTTAAAATTTTTTTTAACTTTTGTTAAGGCCTTAATTTTTGAGAGACTATCACTTTTGACCTTTTCACAAAGTTTGAGCATTCTAGCTTCTATAGTTTCTGAGGAAATCCGCTGTGACGCACGGACAGACGGACAGACGGACAGACGGACAGACGGACAGACGGACAGACGGACAGACGGACGGACGGACAGACGGACGGACAGACGGACAGACAGGTCGCGAAACTAGTAGGTATTTGTAAAAAAATTTTTTACAAAGACCTAAAAAAAGTCCTGTTTTCGGCAAATGATACATCTTTTTTAGGGTTTTGTAAAATAATTTTACAAAACCCTACTAGTTTCGTGACCAGTCTGTCCGTCTGTCCGTCTGTCCGTCCGTCCGTCCGTCCGTCCGTCCGTGTGTCACAGCAGCTTTTCTCGGAAACTACTTAAGCTAGAAACATCAAATTTTGTGTGTAGGTATAAAGTGGTGATATCTTCAAAGTTCAACTACAAAAAAATTTTATAAGGTATTTAAGGGGGGTCTCCCCATACAGGAGACTGACCCCCCCAAAAAAAAAAATTTCATTGAAGGTAGCCGATATGGGTATCAAATGAAAGGTCTTGATGAGAACTTTTCACAACAGGTCTTAGTTTGGCAAAATTTGCTTCGAGGGGCGCACAGGGAGGGGAAATATACGAAAAATTTGTGTTCCCCCCCCTCGCGATTGGACACCTGTGATCCGAAAAATCTGAAAAAAATCAGGAATGTAAACCTTGGTGAGTACAACAACAACAAATACGTTAGAAGTCGCAATTCACTCAACTTTGTTAGTAATAGTATGATTTATCGATTTTATGTTTTCTTGAATAAAATCTTAACGGTACCCTTAAATTCAATGAAATTCAGTACGTAGATGTCTATTTATAAGATTGATCTATCCTGAAAGTTTCCCGTCGCTGCACCTGTGCCAAGCGCCTTCGATACAGCCCCTTGTTGAGAGCCTCACACCATATCTCTGATCCGTACAACAGCACAGATTGTACTGTACTCAACAGAATCTCCTTCTTGATGAGGTGGGGCCCCCTATCTTGGCCATTAGCCGGCTGAGAGCCGAAACACTCGCTGCAGCCTTGTCAGCTATTGCCTGATTTGCTCGGAGAAACGCATCTTTGAGTCGATCAAAATGCCCAGGTACTTCACTGCTAGTTTAGTCTCAACGAGTGCTTCCCCAATGTTGATCATCCTTACTCTAGGGATTCTCTTCTTTGTCAAGATGACTACTTCGGTTTTCTCCAAAGCTAGGCTGAACCCACGAGCAGTAATCTAGTCCCTCACTTGGTGCATTAGCATACCCAGTCTGAGTTGCGCTTGTTCAACAGTGCGTCCCGCAACTAGCGCCGCGACATCATCTGCATAGCCGATCAAGCGCGACTCATCCGGCAGCTCGATTCTCAGTAGCCCGTCGTACATGATGTTCCACAGGTCTGGGCCAAGGATGGTGCCTTGTGCAACACCCGATGTAACTTCCATCCTCCGCCGACCCTCCTTCGTCTCATAGAGCAGGCTCCGGTCTGTCAGGTAGTTCTTCAAAATCCGCATCAGATATTCTGGAACTTGAAAAGATTTTTCCAGTGCTTCCAGAATATCCGCCCATCTAGCGGAATTGAAGGCGTTTCTGACGTCAAGCGTCACGAGCAACACAACCCTTTTGTTTGACTGGCAGTGAGCCTCCGCTCTTTGGACCACGCTCACTACTTCCGCTATCGCGTCAATAGTGGAGCGACCTGCTCTTAAACCATACTGCCGTGGAGATAGGTCCCCGGCAGAATGGACCGCGTCAGTTTCTCGAGCACTTTCCCAGCCGTGTCTAGCATACATAACGGGCGGTATGCAGACGCCAACTCGGAATTTCCCTTTCCCCTTGCTGATCAGTACGAGCCTCGCCACTTTCCAGCGTTCCGGAAATACACCTTTTTAAAGGCAAGCGTTGAACATACTGAGCAACAAGTCAGGACAAAGCTTGTAGGCAAGCTGCAAAACCTCAGCAGGAACGCCATCTGGTCCCGGTGCCTTCTTGCTTTCCTGGATAGAATTGCCTGCTCCAGTTCCATCATTGTGAAAGGTGAGCATTCTATTTATGTTTGTGCATGAGCTGAATCGACACGGACAGGGTGCGTGGGGGATAGTGCCCGTACGATCTCGTCCATCTTCTCTGCTTCATGTAAGCAGGGCTTCCGTTGGGCACCAAGTTTTCGCATGACCAGCTTGTAATCTAGGCCCCACGGATCCCTATTCACATCGTCCACGAGATCTTGCCAGCATCGGGCCTTGCTCTTGTTAATAAGCCTGCGAAGATATTTGCTGCCGGACCTGTATGCTGCTAGCCTAGTGCCTGCCTCCTCCCGTGTTCGCGCCCGCTGGGCCTCTCACCGAAGTTTGTGACACTTGCTTCTTTGTTCGGCGATCTCGTTTGACCACCAGTATACTGGAGGCTTACCATGTCGGGGTCTCCGACGGGGCATGGAAGACTCGCAAGCAGTTATGATGGTACTCATAGTTGAGTTCACCAAGTCCTCGGCTGTAGGCCCTCCACTCCCTGGCGGAGCTCCCAGCAACGGTGCGCCTGCCGTAAGCGCGTTAGCAAACCTTTCAACGTCCATCCTTCCAGTCCTCCATCCGAGGATTGAAGTTTGGGCACATGCACGCAGAGTGGCACCGTCGTGAATCTCAACCGCTATATACTGATGATCACTAGCCGAGTAGTCCTCTAGAACTCGCCAGTTGTGTACTCTGGGTACCAGGGACTCCGAAGCGAGTGTCACATCGGGTATGGTTCCTACGCAACCCCAGTGGCGGAAAGTAGGGGTGTTACCAGTATTTAGGACCAAAAGCGCTGTTCTGGCCGCCATGTCCAAGATTTGCTTTCCCCTTGAGTCGGATTGTGGCATACCCCATTCAATGGCTCTAGCGTTGAAGTCTCCCCCGACCAGCATGTGGCCCTCTGTGTTCGAGACAGCGTCCTCCAAGGCATCGAGTTTCGTTCGAAAAGATGGCATTGCCTCATTAGGCGTCAGATAAACACTGAAATATGTTATCCCTGAACACCGCACCCACACAAAACCATCCCCGCGTCCATGGCCCTGCACCTGAAGGCGGGCGCTGTCTCAAACCCAGATGGCCGAGGTACCAGATTCGTCAGGGTACCACGCTTGCGAGTCCTTGTTATGATGTTGCTCGCTCAGCAACAGCAAGTCAGCTTTCTTATCCCTCGCAAACTGCTCAAGTAGGTCCTGGGCGTTTGTGCTTCGGTGCAAATCGACCTGCAGGATACGGATCATTTTCGTATCGATTTGGCTTTAGTTAAGGCCTCCTTGAAAACCCAGCATCTCCCTGTCCCCGGCTCATGTTTGAGGTCGCCGGGTGCTAGCTTAGCATCCTTGCAAAGAATGCATTTTGCCTCGTTCGTTCACTCCTTCCTTTTGTGCCCCGTTTCACCACATTTGTAGCACAGAGATCTCCTGTCGGGTCCCCTACAGCCATACGCGGTGTGTCCGTATTCGAAGCATCTGAAGCAGCGGATAGGGATCGCTCTTCTCCGTATCCTGCAGATCACCCAACCTATCTTAATTTTGCCCTTCGCCAGGATTTGCTGGGCGTCTTTATCAGCTAGTTCGACAATAGCCATGCTTTGCCCCCTTGTGTTTTCACGTGTCAATCTTGCCTTGACTTCACTTAAGCTGGGGAACTCCCTCCTAATGGCATCCTCTACTTCAGCTTTGTCCGTGACGCAGTCGAGGTCCCTGATTTCCAGGGTGGCCATTGGTTCGAGCGAGGTAACGGTTGCCGCATCTCCAAGAACCTTTTGAACCACGTCACCGAATGCATCTTTGTTTGTGGCCTCTGGCCCGAACTCCACCAGCAGGCTACCGGTCCGGGTTGGTCGAACTGCTTTGATGGCAGTTTTGGTGTCGTCTGGCTTGACCGCTCCTTTAATTTCACGGAGGACATCTATGTAGGCTCGGCCCTTAGTGGGTTTAATAAGCAGTGCCTCTCGCAAGGGTTTGCGCCGCGGTTCACTTTTTGTTTTCTGCGGTATATCGGGGGGTTCTTTGTTCTTCTTTTTGTGGTTGAACTCTTTGTCTGTTTTTTCTAGGAGCAGCTTTTTGGCCGCTTTTTTCGCTGCCTTGTTTTGCACCACATGAAACTCCTCGCCTGGAGTGACAACTTCGTTTATGGTCTCGTCCTTCCTCCTTTTCTCACGGTCGCCGTCAATTGGGCTGCCGGCCATTCTTTTGCTGCTGCTAGGACCCACTGATGCCTCGAGGGAGAGCGTGTCTTTTTGGTGCTTTTTGGTTGCAAGCCACCTCCGCCTGTAGTGCGTTATGCGGCCAAAAAGCTCCTCCAGTTCAAGAATGCCATTCCTGACACTCTTGCCTATGTTTTTCTGCACTTAGCAGGCAGCCCTCAGTTGTTTAACGATAGTCCCCGCTTTCCGAGTAAGCCGCTCCTCTTCGGCGCGGTCAAGGGCGATTGTTTTATTTGGCGCCACCTCTTGGGAGAGGCCCCCGTTCGCTAGCCCTTTTGCTTCTATCGCTTGGGTGACGTTTGAAGTGGCGTCGGCCGACGGCAAAACTTCTCCCTCCACCAGTCTTACACTGGCCTCTGTTGATGTCGCAGCTTGATCCGGATTGTGTACGTCTTGCACTGGACGCTCCGGGATGTGCATAGTCCTTCTACTGCGCCCAAAGGCCGCAATGATGCCAGGTTGCACAACGCACTCTGCCTTCTTTCGTTCGTTAGTCCGTCTGTCGTCTATCTCCGATGATTTAACCTGTGATGTTGACTTTGACAGTGTTTCTGGAGTTTGCTGCCTCCCCCTGCAATCGGTGACTTATTTTATCGGTGTTCTTGCCAACAGCGGTTTTTGCCTGAAAGGGTTCTCCGTGCTAGCGTCCTGTTTGCTTGTAGTTATATCTGTTACAGAAGCCAAGTTCACCACTTCTATAACATTGCAGTCGCTGAATGACGACGGCCGGGAGCCTGCTCGCTCACTACCCTCTGCCGTCGGTACTGGGGATCCGACCCGCTGCACCGTAATTTGGTTCCCCTTGTGGACCTGCATAGTTTGGTTTTCTGTCTGGGTTTCCGTTCCCATAGCATTTTACCTACTGCCAGGATATATGGATAATTGATGACGCCATATATTTCGTCATGTCACAGTGAAGATCATTGACACTCAGGTATTTGTCCTGAGAGTCTCCCTTCACTGCCGACATTGTCCACGGCTGCTTATTAGTTATTCGTAGCGAACCTTTCGAGAAAGGTCTGCCCCTATCCACAACCCTGGGGACGCGTTTGGTTCCCCGGTCTGAGGGCACTATCGATAAATCGATAACAAAAAATAAGATCATCTTGAATCTTAAAGCTAGAACACCATTAGGTAACTTGTGAGGCAAACAAGGATAATACTGAAAGTTATCAATATGACAAATATCAAATGATTGTAACTTATCTACTTGGATGAAACAATTCAAATACTCGCGAAAATCTAAATTAAATTGTTCACAGACCAAAAGTAGATTTTCTTCGTAAAATATCATTTCATAAATTTTGTTGACAACAGAAGAATTTTTCGTTTTTAATACAAAATAATTTTGTTTATATGGAGTCTCTTTATAAATACCACTTGATGCAATTGTAAGCTTTGTGGGTAAATTAAAAACTGCAAGTTTATTAAAACACAATTTCTGTGAGACATCAACTTGTTCTCCTTTTATTATATGGGTATATTGAATTTCTTTATTTTCGCAAATGAAATAAGCAAACACGAATGAATACTTGATGGCTAAAGAATGCGAAAGATTAACTCTTGAAGTTATGGAATATGCATATTTCTTTAGCTCCTTATGCTTGCCTTCATTTCTTAAAGACCAAAACATTTTTAACGGTCCAACTTTTTTAATAACAGTAACATAATGTAATAGAAAGTGTGCTTTAGGTTTCAAAGGCTCTTCAAAATTTATTCTTTAGTCTGGGTTATGTAAAGCAAATATTTTCTCAAGTTTTTTCAATTTATTCGAACTGAAATTAGATCTTAAACAAAAATCTAACAGCTTCTGTAAATTTAAGAAAAGGCCCATACTGAGTCTTTTTCTGGAACAAAATAGCCGATCATGAATGGGAAAAAATGCATGAAACACCACATTTCAGTAGCCGACATGCGAATATTGCGAGATTTCAAAGCTTTAAAGGAAGTGACATAGTTTTTGAATCAATTTCACCGTAGTCAAATCTTTGTTTTCTATTGTTTAAATCATCTAAAGAAAAAATCTTGATTTTGTCAATGAAATATAAAATAATCAAGCTCAAATCATTCTTAAATATTCCTTCAAAGAGATCACGCATAATGTCAACTGATATGTTAGAAACGACATGAAAAGAAGGCAAGTTATTGAAAAAACATGCTTCACTTATACCGGAAAGTCTTGAATTGTTGATTAATAAATCTGAATCGTAATTATCAAATGTCCCCAGTTATCCTGTTACCTCATAAGAAGCAACTTGGGTCTCTTCTTTGGAATATTTGCAGATTCTACAAAAATGTAACGCAGAAAATGATCGCGAAAATCCTAGGATTGTATTAAGTCCTAAATTGTCCCCAATTATAAGGCCTAAAATAAAATAAAGTTGATGTTCTGTATCGCCAACTTTTATACTCAAGCCATTAGTTTCAAGATCTAAAAGAATTTTAAACAAACTGTAGCATACATCGTCGAACTGATACTTTTTAGTAAATTTAGATTTTAGAAGCATAGCAGGTAAAATATTTTTTAAAGAAGATATCAGGTGCTGTGGAATGCAAGGAAAGTTTAAGTAAAAGGCTGATATTGAGTTTTCTCCGGAATGAGAACCCAAAACGTTATGAGGATCAAAATCATCGTAGTATAAAAAGCATAGTATAACAATTTTGCCCTCATTTTTAAAATCACCGTAAATAGTCTTCCATGGGGAACCTGATGCAAAGTTTTCAATATTTTCACTTTTTGTATACTTTTCTATATTATCTATAGTGTTGCTTAACATGTTAGGCATTTCAAAGAACTTCTCAATCAGATGAAGTACGTCCATAATACTAGCTTTAACTTTTACATAGTCTAAAATTGGAGTGCCTCTTTGAACAGTACTCTGGACTTCTGAGGACAATGGAATATTTTTTGGCATTTTGAATAAATCTAAATTTTCTAGTCTTTTGATTAATTTATACTAATTATCAAATGCATCAAACGCAGTAGCAAAAAACTGTTCTAGTTGCTGTAAAACACGTAATGTATGTGTTTGGTTATGAATAATGCTTATAATTGGAACGAAAATGTAGTTTTGCATATTGCGAACAATACCAAATACAGCTTTCCTTGGGAATGTATCTTCATTCATCAAGTATAAAACAAATTTAAGGATATTTGAATTGAAAAGATCTAAGCACTCAGAAGATTTAGAGTGACTTTCTAAAGTTTCTGCTTTAGTTTGTGTTTCAGCAATGCCGTCATCATTTGT
Source organism: Odontomyia ornata (assembly GCA_963969285.1). Lineage (NCBI taxonomy): Eukaryota > Metazoa > Arthropoda > Insecta > Diptera > Stratiomyidae > Odontomyia > Odontomyia ornata. Next base: position 125,883,464 of record OZ017738.1, on the reverse strand, counting down.
TACCAATAATTCTGTTTTAAAACATTCATTTTTGACTAAATTTTGCTGTGAGGCACTAGGAATAGGTTTTGAAATATTTTTATGGGTTTCAGAATGCACAATAATATTTGGCAGTCGTTTTTCGATTGGATGTTTGTGAACGGATCTCAGATGTTTTTTTAATGCATAGATATCGGAAAAAGACTGGCGACAATGCACTTGATTACATGAATATTTGGAAATAGAATGAAATCGATGATACCGTTTAAGTGGAACATGCATTCATTTAAATAATAAAAACTAGAAGCGCAAGAAAAACAATTAATCATTTTGGCTATTTACGACTGGTGTAGAGAGCTGATTTATCAAAGAAAATGTCTTAGATGAAAAATTTGTGCTATTTAAATCAATGCAATAAAAATTAATTTGGATGAAGTCCCATACATTTTAGCTTTTAGTCGAATATTTGATGTTCAATACAAAAAACAATTTAAACATCGCACCCAAAGCGGCTACAAATTTTGCAGCTTTATGATAAATATTGTCAAATACAACATAATAGTTTTGACCCTCAACTGCAATAACTGGCTGTATGCTAGTATTCATAATCATACACTTCTCCTTAAGTCTTTCATATTGTATTTTAATGTCACCTTGGTATTTTGCTCCCAATAAAGTACTGTCCAGAGCGTCTTGGATGGAAAAAGTTGTCACTTTTTTATTTTGTGTTTCCTTAACTGGCAGCTTTCTTCCCGCTTGGAGCTTGTAGTGCAATAGTTTGAAGACTATTAAATTTTTCTCATCCGAAAAATTTATGTACAATTTATGAAAAAACTAATGTAGTTCAAACAAATTTTCCAATTGTCTTAAAAGATCCTCTGCAGCCTTGTGCGGAAGCTTATCTTCTCTTAAAATAACTGCAAATTTAGCTGTAAAGTCTTTCTACTTCAAACGGAGGCTGACAGATTTTTCTTCACCAAATAAAGAAATAAAGTCCAAGTCCACCTATAAACAATATAATCTTAGAATATATTTTAATGTAAGCTTCAAAGTTTTATCACCAATTTTAGTCCTTCAGATTGTGTTAGTACGGGCCATTCATTGAATATCTCATTGGACGGTTTCGATAAAATGTCCTTCCGTCTCATATCAAACGTGTGTTCCCATTTCTCTTCCACGATCGTCCAAGGTGTAGAGTTATATTTTAGCCACACTTTGCTCTGAGAAACTAAAGAAAAAGTATATACCTTTTAGTTCTGCTCGAGTTCAAATGTATTTAAAAAATTATGCCACTGTTTTTATTTGAAGCTGTATCTGATGAAAATGATAGCGAAGTTTCTTCAGAAGTTTTTGTTTGTGACGTGTAACATGAAAGATTTAATTTTCTTTTTCTACGCTCATATTTTAGTTTATTGTTATATGCAGCATATAAAGCTCCGCGAGATCTACCTCCTTTTTCAAATTTTATCAAATAAATTTTCTATTATAAATGTACAAGAAGCATTTAATTCCCCAAATTATGTATTTTATATCTATTGAACTAACTTTTGATTCGAGAGGAAAGTAAGAAATAATTTTCTGAGCTATAATGTCACACTCCTTAGTGCCCATGTGAATGACGTTGTAGACAAAGTAATCAACAATACAACCAATAATTTTCTTCCTTTTTGAATCATTGAAGGACTTCTTAATGCTGTTGTACTCAAGAAGAATTTGCTTTGTGATAGATGAAGACAATAGAATTTCTTCTATTTCCTAAAAAAAGCTAAGTCTACATGCTGAATGTTAAATGACTCATCACAAACCAAATTTTCTACAATGCATTGTTGTGTGACACAATGAGAGAAAGCATCCCGTGCTACTGGCGATGGCGATCCCGTTGATGAACTGGGAGTCGTTCTAATCATCCACTCCTTCACTTTATCTGAGGCGCTCAGTGAAATAGTTTCAGCAATTGAAACGGTTCTTAGTCCCTATGCTTTCAGTTTTTAATTGCAGTTAAATAAACAAATATAAAATTTACCATTTGGGCTCGCCATTCCGCTAGTTTACCTTTAAATATGATTCTTTCTGACAAGCAAGGTATTAGATTATCTATATCACTTGTAGTTATGTATTTGAAACATTCCAAATTAATCTTTTTTTCTACAAGGTAGCTATATACGTTTTGATGAAAATTGCAAATGGATATATTTTTTACCTGTAAAAATAGATACAAGGTCATCGAGACCCTAATTTTTCAATAAACCTATTGCTTCATTCAGGCTATCGGGAACGCAGTCAGTAATAATATAATTTTCAAATGATAACCCTCCTGATTTGCTTGTGCAAAGCTGTAACGGTTCGGAAACCTTTGCTGGCTGTAATTACTCTGGCGCCACAGTTTTCAGCTCATTTAATAAATGCTGCTGATTTGTATGAACAAGTATTATCTGACCATTGCAGGTACATTCTAACCCTGGAGACAATACCGAACATAAGCAACTAACGGTTTGTTCGACACAAATTTCTTCGCGTTCATTTAAATCGTTTACAGATTCCATTACAACTCAAATAAAATTTTACCGAATTTTTCTGTTTAGCAAATGGAAGAATCCTGATGCGAAAACGCCTGTCCACAATTTTTACTAGTATGTTTCCAATTAAAACTAACACTCGCACTGCAAATACCACAATAAGTATTCACTTCCGATTAAATAAACCGCCACTTTTAATCAAACGTTGTAAATCTTTTAACACTAGCACTCGCGCTTCAAACAATGCAATAACTTTAAACACATCAAGATGAGGAACACCTTCTAATCAAACGGTGTCAACCGAAGTTTTGACAAAAAAGTGAGAAAATTCATTACACTTTAGTACAATTGAAGTGAAATTAACTACCCAGAAAAGGGCTTCACTACAATTGCAGTTAAGTTCATCATTATCCAATGAATATCATAACAGGTTCACCAGACATTCTCTATTCGATGGTTGAAAATAATGATAATAATTATAAATTTGCGTAATAAAATGAAGGTATTATTTTGTAATGAATTTCATCTCTCTGAAAAATAACCACTTATTTGTAAAATTCAACAAAATTCTTGTACTTTTCATAGCAGATGTAATGATTTCTACAATTCAATAAATTTTTCCATATTTACCTAAGTTCATTACTGTAAATTGTCAATTTCAGTACCCATTTTTCTCTCTGTGTAGAATTGTAATCCTTTTAAGGACTCTGTAGATATTAACACTTCAATACTGTACATTTGTGATAACCTCGATCTTTGCGCCCTACGCCACTGACGCGACCAGCAGATCCCTACACCCTACGCTATTGACGCCAACCGGCCGGTCCCTATACCCTACGCCACTGACGTCGATCGCTGCCACTGAACCGCCACTTGACATTTGTCGGTTGAAACTTGTGTGAGTCGCAAATTTGGTGAAAACTTAAATTGTCGCGGAAAAGAACGGACCCATTGCCCGAGGGAAAATCCAATATTTCCCAAGAAGAGTCTGGTGTAGGATAGTGTGCACATCTCTAGCTAACACCGATTTGAGTGTCGGGAACAAAAGTGTGAAGTGACGTGTCAAACGCGATCAGCCAAAAAAGGATGGAGCACCTAACCTCAATTTTAAAAACCTTACTGGTCCACACGTGACGAACTTTAGGCGTGCAAATACAGCAATTTCCTTCCGACTGTCCCCGAAACCTACCCGCAAAACACGTAGCTCAACGTGGAGCCCGAAACGTCCTTCAAGGAAAAAGATGAGTTACTATGCGTAAGGTTATTGATTTTCCATTATATAACCCATATGGGCTCACAGCTGTCCTGTGGGCAAACAAACAACGACCATTAGCTTGAAGAATTGGATCGGAATTTCCACACAATATGCCGTTTGGGCATACAAGGTAACCTAAACCTGAAACGTATCTACTGGGCATTGAGAATCTCTCTAATTTTGGCAGCTAGTCAAGAAGTCGATGGTGCCACAACAGTAGTTGATTAGCGGTACTTCTGGCGGTGTTTGTGGCAGCAATACCACACTTACTGCCGTTCTTCGCCAGCACTCGCAATGACTGGCCTGCTCAAAGTAAATTTCATTGGATAGGAGCCAAAGCTCCGGCATGTCAATTCGGAAATCACGGTATGAGTGTTGGCGACCCACATAAGTGGAATAGTAAAACAATTTTGCGTACAAGGATTCAACAACAAAGCTAGTTAAATGTGAATTTGTGCCGTTTGATTTCCACTTCTTTCACTGTTTGTTCCGGGGAATATCATTTGTTTTTGATTTGTGTGTATTTTCTTTGATTAGTGCGGGGAACGTTTTGTCAGACAAATTGAAGGTTTCGCTAAGGCTAAAACGAAGGAATTCCATTAGAAAATAATCCGACAAGGGGCAATTCTTCAGGTTTACACATTTAATTTAAGGCACGCCACTTAATATCATATGATGAGGGACTAGTTTGTGTGAGCAAGGAAATAGGCGAACTTATTCGTTCAAGTTTTCTGGCGAAATTTTCGAACTGAGCGGGAGGCAGTGAATGTGAAGTACAAGATCCAGGTGGTTTATCGCCACGATAGATAATCATCCAAGAATTCAGGGAAGTACCTACCATTCATTTCTGTAATAAATCGCATGTCGTAAATGAGAGCAGAATCAGCGTTGTGTCAACTGTCGGAAATAATTTCCCGAGTACGGCTCTAAGTAATTATTGATCGTATCGAAAGCAATTGGTGACAATGGAGGACTTTGAAACTTAGAGCCATCGGGTAAAGACAAAGGTGAAAAAAATACAAAGAATACAAATGCTAATGAAATAATGGAAGTCAGTGCACAGAAACATAAACTAAATGATAAGCCACACACTTTAAGAAATACATTTTATTTCCGTAAATTTAGCAAAAGGCCAACAAATATAAAACGCAACATAAATATAGAATATGTTTTAGGGAGGAATTAAAATTTGATTGGAAAACATTATTAAGATAAGAATAACGTTAGTTAATATAAAGTGAAAAGAAAGTGTTGAAACACAAATCAAATTTATTAAAATAATATCATGATACTGATACGAAATGTTAGCTAAATATCTGCAAGAGGAAATTGATTTAAGATTGGTCGTGATCAAGTCAGTTGAAATAACATAATAATTAACTAAACGATCGATTTTATTTTATTACATTCCCTCGCATTAACAGAAACTACAATGAATTTTGAGAAGAATCTATTTCAATGAATCATTTTCATTGAAATTGGATCTGGAATAATTAAATTTTTCATTGATAGTTGACTATTTGTGCAAATAATTTTTTGTTAAAAGTTAAATTTTCCTAAAATTAATTGTATTTTATAGGGTTATCCATTTTACGCTTGGGAAAGTAAAGCTAAAGAAAACACATCAAATATTCAGATAGCACGAAAAATTGTTATTTGGCATAGAGCTTGAACTTTGCCATTATACGTGAAATACGACACAATTCAAATGTCTTCCACGGGACCTCCTACACGCCTCAACCCTTTTGAGGTAATTTTCAATGACTTTCCGGCACATCTCCGGCAATATCTCAGCCATGACTTCACGAATTTTGGTTTTCAATTGCTCAAGATTTTGAGGATTGTTCGCGTAAACACGATCTTTCGCATAGCTCCATAAAAAGAAATCCAAAGGTGTTAGGTCGCAGGATCTTGCGGGCCAATTGACATCACTCAATCTCGAAATTACGCGTCCTGGACATTGAGTAATTAAATAATACTGGAGTGGACAACCACGTGACAATATGGTTGCAACAACCCCTGCGACCACTTTTCCTACTGCTACGCTCTTGTTTACAACCTTAGAGAGAGCCAAATTGTACAAGCAAACATGGCTGCTGCTCAATGTAAACAAATTTTCATACAATACCAAAAATTTGCTTTCTATTTGAAAAACCTTCAGCATTGTATGAAAAACATGCAAAACATTAATATAATAACTACTCACTTGTGAAAGGAAACACGTACAGTTCCTTTTCCACTATGATTTTTTCACGAAGGCACTACACATTTCATTTTGAAATTCTAAGTTAATTACACAGTGTCACACGTTAAAGTAACTTGAATCACAAACTCCAATCGAATGTTTAAACACTTGGAGCGAATTTAGATCGCGAACACTTTCCACAGTTTTAATATCGGATAAAATTCGCGACGAAACTTGCAAATTGGCCAATTTGGCGTCCAATTTGCATCAGTCAACTTGACAGTCTGTTCACACCTAGTCAGCTTTTGGAACAAGAAAGTGACCAGCAAGAGGCAGACGGGGAGGAAATGACAGACTGTTCACTTGGAAGAGAGCAGAAACCGGTCGCATGCTCTCTCATGCATTTTATATGAGCTTAGCCCATCCAGTTCTTATTAATCTTAGGTCCTGGAAATTCCTCTTGCAAAAGTGCTCGATTAGCCTGTGTTGTGTGGCTTGTGGCTCCGTCCTGTTGGAACCACATGTTCTCCAGATCATAATCTTCAATTTTTCTCCAAAAATAATCGTTTAACATCCATCCATAGCGGTTAGAATTGACTGTAATGGCTCCTCCTTGATCGTTGTCAAAAAAATACGGGCCAATAACAACCACCAGACCATAATTTACACCAAACGGTCACTTTTTCCGGATGCAAAATCCATCCTGCGATCACCTGAGGATTTGAGAGCCCCATATGCGGCAATTCTGTTTATTTACGTAACCTCTGACCGAAAAATAAGCCTCATCACTAAAGAAAATTTTGTTTGAAATTGTTTGCTGTGTAGGTCGATTATGTCGACCGTTATCGGCTCGTAAAGCCCTAAATGTTGATACAGCAGAATCACCATGTTTATAATAAAATTTAATAATCTGAACGCATTCTTCGACTAGTCAACGATCCATATTTCTAAATGGCAAACATTGAACTAAAAAAAACATGCTTTGTATGACATTCAATTATGACAAATGTCAAATTACATAATTTACTACGACAATTTAATTCGCCACTGCTAATTAGAATGGAGTAGAAAGAGTTTAAATAGAAAAAATATTAATGATTATAAGAAATAATATGATCCGTATTACATTATAATACAAATAATAATGAGAAATAATACTAACTATGATAAAAAATAACTAATAATGATAAGAAATAATCCTAATAATGTTTATAAAAAACAAATAATATAAATAATAATAAGACACAATTTGATCCATAATAATAAGCAATACCATAACTAAGGATACAAATAATAATAAGATATCATAATCATAAATAGTAACTAATGATACAAATAATAATAATAAGACATAATATTACCAGTAATAATAAGCACTAACAAAATATGATAAACTCGAGAAATGTTATTTAACATAAGCACAGTGAGCCCTTTTATCAACTTTGATACACTCAGATATATTGAAATATATAGTTCGTTTATTTGTATGTAATAAAAATATGAATACTGAACTACTAATCATGTCTTTTCTTTCCAGCAAACCCGTTCTCTTCTAGCAGGATAGTGCGAGCGAGAGGTGAGTATGCTGCCGAGAGGGTAGGGTTCCAGTAATCCACGAATGGTCGGTTTCGCGTTGCGATCGGTACGCGGTGCTATAGTTTGTATTTGCGTGTTTTTACTAAAGTAGATTTTTTTTTATTTTGAATTCGAGTAGTGTATTTTGGGCACCGCATCGGTAATGTTCGGGAGTGCAAATTTTTGTCATCGGTTGTTTTGTTTCCTTTTCCGCTAAACGAAGTTGCGTAACATAAAGTAAAGTCGTTGTGAGTTGTTTGACGCGTTTTAAATCGGGCATTTTAACCGGTTGGGACTTAGTCTGCTTACGTAAGACCTGCCACCAAAACTCCTCCCCGAACTAGTTTGCTAGCCAGCAGCCACCTCGGAGTAGACTAGGAGTGTTCGCACTTGTTGACCTGATGGGTACAGTACGTTGTCACGTTCCAAGACTTCACGTCTAGAACCAATGAGACGTCGGTTTTGATTTCCCTCGGGAAAATAGGTGTAAGTAGGATTTAGAAGCAAGGCTGTAGATGCATTAATAGTTATTAGCATTTCTCGGCATTGAATATCCCACTATTGGGGAACATTTACTACCATTTAATCGAGGGTTTTGGATGAGGAATCAAGGAAGCTGTGGAAGCTGAAAACAAAGAGTTCCCTCCTCCTTTCTCAAACGGTTTTCCGTACATAATATCGCCTTGTTGTCATTTCAAAATCGCATGAATTTATTCTTATGGAATGTGACAGCGAATTCTGTAGTGGAAAACAAGCCCAAAATTCTGTTTTCGCCACCATTCGTTCACATGTATTTGCTTTTAAATAAAATCATTCGTTTGCATGAATTATTATGAAACTTTAAATGACTACTTGTTAGTTTTTCTAAAGACCCAATCAAGAATGCAAAAATAACAATAATGATGATGCAACCAGTGGCTGTAGCCATGGTGTTAACAGTGTATCGGGAGCGGTCCTAACCATGACAAAAACCACTATTAATACAATGACAAAAAACCAGTAAAGATTGCGCTCCTTGAACTAGAGGAGTTCCTTGACCACATAGGGCATTATTGGAGGAGCTTGGGGCGAAATCCAAAGACCACGTGCAAAAAGCTTCACAATTGAAAAACAATAAAAAAAAATGCGTCTAGCCCAATCGAAGGAGATCGGGATAAAAAAAGGAAGGAAGAGGCACTTGATGGGCGTGGAACACCAGATCAGGGGTTCCAGACAGTGCTTACAAAAGGAGCGAAGAAAGCTACAGAGAAACTCCTTCAAAAAGTGTCAGAAAGTAAAGTTCGCACGGGCGCCCACAAAGTAAAAAACCGATGCAAAACAGGAGAGAAAGAAGCCCCAACAAAGACTCCGGCAGCAGGCACTGCTCGTAAACCCCCAACATGGTCAATCCTACGCGGAGGTGATGCGGGACATCGGGGGAAACGTAAGGCCCGAAGACACTAGTACTGCTATTAAAGCAGTACGACCAACGTGGTTGGGCCACATACTGGTAGAATTTGGAGTAGAGGCCGAGAATAGGGAAGCTTTCTGCGACACATTAAAAAAAGCCCTTGGCGAAAGCGCAGCTGTTGCCTCGCTCGATCCGATGGCAACGATCGAAATAAGAGACATTGACTGCGTCACAAATCACACCGTATAAGTATGCAAAGGACTCGATCGGAGTTCACTATGTTACAAATGCGGTGAAACGGGGTATAAAAGAAAAGAGTGTACAAAGGTGGTACACTGTATTCTTTGCATAGATGCTGATCCAAGACTTGATTTTGGACACGCCTTGGGATCAGGAAAATGGCCAGTTTTCCAGGAAGCCCTAACCAAGTCCAAATCAGAACTTAAATGACCCGCATCCTGCAACCAAACCTACACCGCAGCTCAATCGAACAAAATCTGCTTGAGCAGTTTGCGAGGGACACGAAAGCCGACTTTTTGCTGCTGAGTGAGCAACACAGCATCAGAGTATCCTGATGAAACTGGTACTGCCGCCATTTGGATTCGAAATAATGATTTCCAGGCGGAGAACTATTGACGTGGGGACAGTTTTGTGTGGGTTCGGTGGTCAGGATCCACTTTCTTTAGTGCGTACCTAACGCCAAACGAATCGATACGATCTTTCCAAGCACAGCTTCAGGATTTGGAGGGCACTGTCTCAAATGCAGACGGGGATATGCTGGTTGGTGGAGGCTTCAATGCTAAAGCAATCAAATGGGGTATGCCTCAAAAAGATTCGTGGGGTAAACGAGTCCAAGAAATGGCGGTCAGGACGGTGATCGTCGTACTAACCAGCGGAAATACGCCAACCTTCCACCGTATTGGCTGTGAAGGAACCACATGGGACGTAATGATTGCCTTGGAGTCCTTTGTATGGAGAATACACAATTGGAAAGTATTAGAGGACTGCTCAGCCAGTGATCATCAGAGCATTCTGCTTAGGATCAGTGATGTTATCTCCCGATGTCTATGCTCTCGGCTTTCTATAATTGGATGGAAAATTGGAAAGATGGGCGTCAAGAGGTTCGTCGAGGTTCTCACAGCACGTGCACCGCTGCAGGGAGATTAGGAAAGGATAGAAGAACTGGCCGCTCAAAACTCAACTATGAGCATCACTACAGCTGCTGGCAAAGTTTCTATGCCCCTTGAAAACACCGGCACGGCAAATCCGCAGTGTACAGATGGTCAATTGAAATCGCTGAAAAACAAACGGAGTGTTACAAGCTTTGGCGTGATGCTCAATGGGTCGTGACGAAGCAAACAACCGGTTAAATTAGCCAGGAAATGCCTTCGTAAAGTGATCAATAACAGCAAGGCTCACTGGTGGCAATATCGAGTGGACAATGTGAACAAGGATCCTTGGGGCCTTGGCCACAAGCAACCTTGTATACATGATGCAAAAAAGATGGACGAGTTAGGTGGGCACTCTTCCCCGCCCATCCGGTCCAAGTTGACGCTATTCATGGTGAAACAGTAGTCAAATGTCCACTTTTTACACAGTCAGAACTGGAAACGGCAATCCTTTCGCTGTAAGCAAGGAATGCTCCAGGTTCAGATGGTCTTCCAGCTGAAGTGTTGCAGGTTGTCTATCACCCTTGTCCTGACTTGCTGCTCAGCACATTCAACGCTTTCCTATGGGATGGGGTTTTCCCGATACGATGGAAGGTAGTGATGATCGTGCTGATCAGCAAGCGGGAGGGAAATCCCGAATTGCCGACTGGAAACCGCCCGTTATGCATGCTAGACATGGCTGGTAAAGTACTAGAGAAACTCATCAAGGGAAGACTCACTGACGTGATTCGTGCTGTTGGGGAGGTATCTCCTCGGCGGTACGGCTTTAGAGCAGGCCTTTCTATTATCGATGCGATTGCAGAGGTGGTGAGCCAAGGTAGAAGCATATAGTCGCACCAAGCGATGGATCGTCCTGTTGGTGACACTCGATGGCAGGAATGCCTTCGACTCCACTAGAGGGGTGGGCATTCTGGATACGCTGGAAAACTCTTTTTAAGTTCCAGAATATCTAATGCGGCTTTTGAAGAACTACCTAAAGGACCGAAGCCTGCTCTACGATACGACACAGGACCAACGAAGGATGGAAATTACATCCGGTGTTGCCCAGGGATCTATCCTTGGTCCGGACCTATAGAACGTGTCTTATGACAGGCTACTAAGACTGGAGATGCCAGATGAGTCGCGCTTGATCGGCTTTGCGGATGATGTTACAGATCTGGTCACTGGACGCATCGTTGAACAAGTGCAACTTAGGCTAGGTGTGCTAATGCGCCGAGCAATGGACTGGATGACTACGAGCGGATTCAGTTTAGCACTGGAGAAAACCGAAGTGCTCATCTTGACAAAAAAGAGAATTCCTAAAGGAAAGATGATCAGTATTGGAGACAAACGAAACGAATCGAAGCCATCGGGGAAGCATCTGGGGCTACTGATCGACTCGAAGATGAGTTTCTCCGAGCAAATCAGGGCAACGGCTGAGAAGGCTGCTTCGGGAATATCGCCTCTGAGTCGACTTATGGCCAACGATAGGGGATCCAGCCCATCAAAAAGACGTGTCTTGATGGTTGCTGTAGGCTTAGTGCGACGCTCTCAGTAAGGAGGTATGCCGAAAATGTTTGGCACAGGTACAGAGAAGAGGAGCACTGAGGATTGCATCTTCGTATCCGACAGTCTCAGATTCGGCGGTGAGAGTTATTGCAGGCGTGATACCTGTCGCCCTTCTTGCTAGAGAGTGCCGCGCTATTTACCTGCGCTGAAATGAGGATACGAGGAAGATAGTTGTCCGCGAGGAGAGACGGCGCTCGCTCAACGATTGGCAGCAGTCTTGGGTGAAGTGCACGAAAAAAAGGTGGACTGCGCGCCTCATCCCGGATGTGAGACCGTGGCTTACTTAGAGGCATGGTAAGACTGACTTCTATCAGATGCAGCTTTTGAGTAGGCATGGGTGTTTTCAGTCTTACCTGCACAAGGTTGATAATTCACGGTCCCCCGATTGTCGGTTTTGCCCAGCAGAGGAAGACGATGCCTGCCATATATTTTTTGTGCGCACGAAATGGGTCAGGCTGCGAAAGGACCTCTACAGGGAGACGGAAGAGCTCACTACCGATAATATAGTCACGATGGTGCTCCAATCCGTTGGCAAATGGAACGAGGTGGCACATTATGTTCGGGCAGTCCTAAAAGATAAGAGGAACTCACTGCAGCTGGTGGCGTATGGGCTGGAGGATTGCGTTTCTGGTACTTCCTCTTCCTGTCTCCCCTCTCGCTAGAAGAGGGATCCCCCAGCCTGAAATCGCCTCATGGCGTAAAAAAAACAAGACCTAGCCCGAAATAATGTGTCAAACGGTTCCAGGCTAGGTTCTCTGGTTGTGTTTGGTGGGTAGTCCAGTCGAATTCTTGCGAGCACGGGAGTCTCATACTCTTTGCATAAATGACATTCACCTCCCAAACACACAAAAAAAGAAAAAAGTCAAGAATGTGAGTTTTTGAAATTGGTTTTAATGTTTTAATTACACAATATCCCGATATAGTGTTAGAGCTTTCTGATCAAAAACACAGGATTTTTAGATAAAGACTGTAAATTTGAGGTATCGATAAACTTCTTGTTCCGAAGCCAAGCTAGGATGGTTTACGATAAAATAATGTAGTTGGTCTTAAAAAAGAACTCTCTCATGTATTATTTAAATTATATCTTGGCTTCTCAATAAACCAGAAAATTCAGTGTAGATGAAATCATTAATGACAGGACCCGTGATTTATTCAAATATAAAAGAAAGATTTAAATTGCACATTTTTGCAAACAATTAGGTTGACAGTTTTTTGATTTGGAATATAATATTACCCAGATGGCATATAATATTATGCGGGGAGCAATCAGATTGAGTTCTTGGTAGAAGTTCAACTATAATTTCCCCTGGCTTTATTGATTGTGCAAAAATATTTTTACAACTTTCTGGAAATTTTCCGGGGTGAGAAGAAGAGGAGTCAACATTACTCGTGTCATCCGTGAGATACCGGTCGCTATGCTGGAACGTGTCGTCTAAAATTGGACCCTCAGGATGGACCATTTACGGCGTAGTCGCGGTCAACATTTCAAGGAGATACTCTTTGAAAATTAAACATCATAGATTTTACTTTCAACTCACAATAATATTTTTACTATAGAATTCAACTTCACCCCATATATACGCTCGTTCACCACGTATAAAGTTTTCCAAAGTGTAGCCTCCGCAATAGATAAATTTCTATCGAGAAATATGCCTAAAATTGTCTTTTGCTTAATATCTTTGTCTTGTCTTTTGCTTAATATCTTACCTTTTATCGGGTCTTCGCTTCCTTTAAAACCCGCCTCCGACTGTTAGTGAACTAATACACGGCAAAGTGGAACTTAATTGTTGTGCATAATCATGCAACTTTAACTTTTTTTGTTTGCCAAAATGTATTTATTGCCACAGTACGACATTTGACCCTAAGCTGATAGCCTTAAAAGATAAAACATCCAACTATTCAAATCTGGATTACTGTTGAATTTATTTCAAGGCACCCTCTTACTACATATGATCGATCCCATGGTGAGGAAGAGAAAACATTATCTCGGTTAGCAATATCAATATTTTTGCTTGACTACTATGTTATCGATAAATTCACCAGTTCCTAGTAAAATTCTTGCTTTTATGTTTAGGATTAACTGATGTTTAAATCCTTCATGTACTTACTTTGATTTTTTAAACACGATAGCGCTTTCGAGCATAGCAAGAAGTAAATACAATAATATGTGTCCATTCGGCAAGTGGGATCCATCATAACCAGCAACTTTAACCACATAAGCCACACATCATGTTAACTTGCAGTTGCCACACATGCAGTGCGAATGCTTTTCTAACAAGCACAACAATCAAACTGTATGCATATTGAGTCCGTAGACCCCAAACCAACATTATATTTATAATGATAGATTTCAGTTAGTAACAAAAGGATTTCCTCTTTTTGCTATGCATGCTTCTCTATATTCAACTTGTTAAGTTAATCTCATTCCTACCATGCAATCTCTTGAATTGTCCCAAAAGTTTATGAAAGTTTATGAGCAAGGTTTATTTGAAAGATGTTCAAGATGAAAGTTTTACTACACAAGTTTGTTGACCTTCTCTTGAAAGGACATTTTCTACGAGCATTCTGGTCTAAACTAAAGAAGGAATGTGGAATGACAGAAATGTTGGTAGAAGATTAGATTTCAAGATGCATTCAGTTTTCTTTTGTGTATAATATTTGGTTAAAAGTTTTATAACAATGCACTCATTCTCCGAAGCTAAAGTAAGCTGGAAAGTTTTGAAATAAAATACTTTCGAAAGTATTTTCTTGGTAGCAGTACAAAATCATCTTCCAATGTGGCTTTGTTTTTTCCTGAGAACGCACATAATTAATTTATATCCCCCTTCATCGTTTACATATGTGTAGGAAGATTATGAAAATCGATTCCATCATACTTAATCACAGAACAGGATGTTGGTTGGCGAGAAAATGAGAGCATTATATCGTCTTTAATTTTGTTTGTTTATTAACAAATGCGAGAGCATTGAAACGCTTCATCAAATACAGCGTCCGTATACATTAACTAACAAACACAACCACATGCATGCGTACAATAATTTTATAGCACTTTAAATTAAGGATCCGATAATGAAGGTTATCCATTCCCATTTGCTTGATTCGCCGAAACTGATGAAGATATTATTTAGGAAAGACATTAATGGGTAATGTTGCGGAACACATAATCATTAATCATAAAAAAAGACACAGATTGATTGATTCTTATTCACGGGCTCCAGTTTGGCTGAAGACACTGAGACTTGGAAAGTCGTAGGCTAGCGAGGAATACATTATATCATGTGCAAGTAAATGGAAAATTTATGTTCGTTCACCATGTATTTATTAAGCATTAACGCTAATGAATGATTATTTGAAAGGATGCATGACTTAGCGGGTACGCTGAAGTGCTTTGACTTGTTTTAGTGAACCGAAAAATCCATTGTTTAAAATGTAACAAAATTGTACAAGATCAACGTGACTATAAGACTCTTATTGAAAGCCTGAAAATAATGAAGAATATGGATGTGTATTAGAGGATGGTTTTGTATTTGCAAGGGTGTTTATAAGAGTACAAAAATAAAACATTTAACAACCAAAATCATTACTCCGCACGATTTTCGTAACAAATAATCGACCCCGCAATAGTCCAGTCTAAATATTTATTGTAAGGATTGTAAGTAAGTAAGTAAGTTGAGTATGCAGAAGTAAAGTTGCATTTAACCTTCACATTTATAAAATTATGCAAGATTCACTTACTCATCCCATAAGCCAAAGGTCTCTGGTTCGAGTCTCGGTGGCGACAATGAGATTTGATCTTCGGCCCGTTCACTTATGATACGTTCTAGTTTAAAGTCAGAAGGTATCGCAGCTGGATGGACGGGCACACGGCCAAAGCGTGGTACTGAACATATCTCGAGTCGCCGATACATTTGATCAAGATTATGAGATACTTTAACTTTCTGTAAGCGAAGGCCAGAAAGAGCGATGTAGTGCTAAAGCAAAAAATATGCTAGCCTGTTCTAATGGTGAAAAAAATGTAGAGTGGCATGGGTAGTCCCTGTCTCATAGACGAATGTATCTACCAAATGACCCGTAATAAATGATCTTTTCAGAATTTATAGAGTGAGGACTTTACCAAATATGAGTGGTTTTTATTCATCTTTATATGATTCTTTTGACATGAATTGAGTCTAAGTGGCGTTTGTATCAAAATACATGATTAAGATCCCGAAAACATCCAGTGCATAGCATTTTGCTGTTTATCAAATTATGACAAAATTTTGCACCTAACTAAGTCACTAAATTTCATTCATTATTAAATAAACTGCATTCTCGAAGACAATCCTTGGTTGCTTGAAATCTTTTGTTACGAGTATATTTAAGAAGATTAAACAGCCGCTAAAACTCGCAAGATAACCATGAACATTTTTTGAGCTAGATTAGAGTGATTGCAAGCTTGGGAACTTGTTGGCGCTTGCCATCATCCGACTTATAATTAAACGCCTCTTTCATCATTTTTACTTATACTCTCTTCTTTGTAGCACTGCAGTTCTTCTTGGCATACGTTTTTTGCAAATAATGCCTCCAACTGTCTCGGTCCATGGACTGCGTCCTCCTATTTCGAAATTCGAGCAGCGATGAACCGTCTTCGTCGACCGAGTCAGACCAGCATTTCCTCGGTTTTCCCACTAGTCTCCGCCCTTGAGTGCTCCCAAGCAATACCTTCGTGGGTACCCGTTGTTGGTCCATACAATTCATGTGGCCAGCTCATTGCAGCTTCCGCAGTCTGACAATCGTTGAGACCTCCGGCTCGTCAAAAATTTCATACAGCTCATGGTTGTATCGAATTCACCATTGGTCTCCGTCTAGCTTCTCTCCGATTATTCGCCTCATGACCCGTCGCTCAAAGGCGTTCAATATGTTTGCGGATGCTTGGGTTAGAGTCCATGTTTCACACCCATAGCACAACAAAGGTCTTATCACAGATTTGTACACTTGGAGCGTTGTTTTTCTGTGTATGCAGCTGATCTTCAAGATCGTCAAAACTGAATAAAATAGTTAATTGCGAGCTGTATTCTTCGGCGTATTTTGTTTCTTTCATTAACGGATCTCAATGTTTTGGCGCCTATATACACGAATTTGCTAGTTCGTTAACATTTACGATATTGTATTTGCCAAGTGTGATATTTTTGGGTATTTGAGCTATTATTCCTCGAAAGTTTTCTGATACTATGAATCGATGCCTTGAATTATTCGTCCCATACATGGATAAGAAATCGTTCAAATTGATCCAAAATATATGTGTAGAGTTTTTTTATAAATGTGTACCAGCCATCATTTTTTTCAGCTTAAATAACTTTTCTGAATGCTTGGCGAATTTAATACATCCAAGTTAAACATAATTCCTTAAATTTTCATGAACATAGGAAGAAAATGAGTGCCTTGGTCGATTTGAAATATGTACCACCCAACATTTGTATACTATTAATGCAACTCAATTTAGTAGCTACATACAAGAAAAAATTTCATGAGCAATTTCAACGCTATCAGAGCTATCTAAAAAACTAGATATATGACCGGCACATTTCAATAAAAAGCTCAAGCGTAGAAAACATAACTGTATAAATTTACTTTAAATTCGAGCTCGAGGATAAAGTAATGCTAGCAAAAATTATATTGTAGGTTGGGTTCCTTGAAATTTCTATGTAAATTGAAGCAACTGGCTCAAATTGAACTTACCTTTCAACTCTAACACTTACATGTATTTCAGTCAATGTACAGAATCGGAGAACAATGAGAACAATAGAAAAGTGGAACATATTGGCAGGCATCCAGAAAAGTTATTTAGCCTTGAGCCTCATGGGTATTGAATTATTATCTCGACAATCTCTCATCGTTAATTACTACTACAACCCCATTGGACTTTTATTAAAAATCATTGCAATTCCTTTGTCAGCGCACTTGGCTCTGAATATGTACGTTTTAGCATCGATGGAGGAACTTTTTGTTGTAGTTTGGCTTGTTGCGATTTTTCAAGAGATTGCCTTGAATGAGGATCAGCGACAAAATACCGTAAATGCAAAGTATTTGGTTATCCTGGTGCCATTATATTGTTGAAAACTCGATGTTTTCAAAGACTGAACCATTAGCACTTGTGTAGAATGTTAGGCTTTTGAGAACCCACATATTTTTTCAATCATATTGTACATATGGGGCATTTTGACCCCAACTACCTTTGACCGTACTGGTATACCTGTAACTTGGAGTGTCTTTATGACATACATATATAGGGTTTTCCATTGGGAAAATAAACATTTTGTGTCTTTATATAAATGCACCCTTAAACTTTTTCAATAAACTGTTATGATCAAAACGTTAGCTAAAGCAGCATTTCTAAAATATCAAAAAATACTACCGAAACACTGAGTCGGTGGTCGCAACATTAAGAGTACTTACTCAAATTTTCGGCCGTAATAATTGTCCCACCCAACAGGCTGTGCGTGCTATGGTGGATAAATTTATGTGCAACTTTTCACTACTGTATATTCTGGTGTCAAAAAGATGTCGTGATGCTTGAAGCGAAAGAAATATCACAGCCGTAAGTGCATCGATTCAAAATGAGCCAAATCAGCCGATTCCACGTCTTTCTCGAGAATTGCGCATCGCTCAAATGACACTGTGGCGTACTTTGCGAAAAGATATTGGCTTAAGTGGTTCCAAGATCGAGTTGAGTCAAGAAATGAAGTCACTTGATTATTCGAAACCCCAAAACTTCTCCAATTGGGCTCTGGCAAAGCTTGAAGAAAATGAAGAATGACATCAAAAAATCATCGTTAGTGATGAAGCTCCTTTCTGGCTCAATGACTTTGCTAATAAGCAAAATATGCGTTATTGGTCAGGAACAAACCCACATGTGTTTTTTGAGATACCGTTGCATCTGCAAATAAATACTGTTTAGTGCGGTTTGTATGCCGGAACTGTGAATGAATTGTATTTTTTCGTGGATGAAAATGACAATCATGTTACCGTCAGTGGAGAGCGCTATCGTGTTATGTTGCAAGATTATTTGTGGCCGGAATTGGATGAACTCATCAACGAAATGTGTTTTCAACAAAGTTGTGCATGCATCACAATCGATTTATCGAAAGGCAAATTTGGTGAACGTGTTATCTCGATAAATAG
Organism: Odontomyia ornata; assembly: GCA_963969285.1. NCBI lineage: Eukaryota > Metazoa > Arthropoda > Insecta > Diptera > Stratiomyidae > Odontomyia > Odontomyia ornata. The sequence goes on along the minus strand of OZ017738.1, from coordinate 125,864,686 downwards.
TTTGGTCGAATGGCCGCCTCGTTCATGTGATCTAACGTGATTGGATTTATTTTTATGGGGGTATATTAAGTCACTTATCTATGTCAACAAACCGGCAAACCTAGGTGGGCTCAAAGACAGCATCCAACGCGAAATTGCCAAATTTGCGGATGAAATGTGTGCTGGAGTAGTGGAAAATTGAGTCCAAACAATTGGCCGCTGTAAACGGGCTCATAGTGGTTATATGTAAAAAACCAAATTACTTTCAAAAAATGTAATGCTTGCACTATATCCACAACAAATTTGAACTCAATATCTCAAATATTTCTGAGTTTTGTTATTAGATAAAACTATGTCTTCAATGGAAAACCCTTTATATGCATCGCAAAGGTCTTCAAATTTTTAAACCACCGTGATTACATCCCCAACATCATCGCTGGTGAAAACAGGATTAAGAAAAGAAGAGCATCATATTTAAGGAACCTCTTTAATCTTCCGTACAGCTCCAGACGATTGGCGTTTGTAGATATTCCCGGAGAGCTTTCATTGGCCCCACCAATTTTTGATCAAGTTTAGTCGAAGCCATTCCAGTGGAGTACATTAAATATGATGGCAGTGGTATTCAGAAAACCATCCATAAAGCCATCCAGCATATTTGGCATCCAGAACATATGCCGAACGAGTGGAACCAATCAATTATATTCCCTTTTCATAAAAATGGTAACAGGCTAGTGTGCGAGAACTATAGAGACATGTCTCTACTTTGTATGGTGTACAAACTACTTTCAAAGGCCTTAGAAAATCAAATAAGATCATACGCCAGCAGTATATTTGGGGAGTATCAAGGTGGTTTTAGAGCAAGTAGATCAACTATAGACCAATTTTTCACAGTCAAGCAGGTACTTGAGAAATGCTTGGAGTTCAACATAAACATACACAAAATTTTTTGGACTTTAAGCAAGCATATGACAATATTAATCGTAACGTACTGCACCAAATAATGTATCTAAGCCAAATTAGTCCATCTTACCAAAATGACAATGACATCAACAACCTCCTAAGTCCGCATTGATAACCAACGTACCGATATCCTTGACACAGATATCGGACTGAAGCATGAGGATAGGTTGGCCCGATTTCTATTCAATTTGGCTCTTAAACGTGTCATCAGAAAGCTACCTGTCAATATACAAGGTACGTTACTATACAAGTTGAACCAAGTGGCAGCCTATGCGAACAACATTAACATTTTATCACGGCTGTTAAAAACTGCCAAAGGACAGCGAAGCAAGACTAGTGCGGCTATAAACCAATGAGAAAACAACAAAGCTTAATCAGGGAAAAATATCTCAAACACTCAAAATATCACACTCCGCAAACATAATATCCAAAATGTGATTTAATTTTTGTATTTAGGTGCCAAAATAATAAAATCCGGCGGCAAAAGGGACAAAATACAACGAAGAATAAAATATTTTATTCAGTTTTGACGCTGTTGAAGACCAGCTGCATACACAAGAAAACAAAGCTACAAATATATAAATCTGTGATAAGGCCTGTGCTTTGCTACGGATCTTATGCGTGGACCCTTAATCAAGCATCAGCAATCGTATTGAATGCCTTCGAAAGATGAGTCCCGAGGCAAATAATTAGAGCGAGGCTAGACGGAGACCAATGGTAAATTCTATACAACCATGGGCTGTACGAAATTTTCGACGAGCTGGACATTTCAGCAATTGTAAAACTGTGAAAGCTGCAAAAGGCTGGCCACATAAATTGTATGAACGAACAACGGATACCCAAGATGGTATTCGTTGGGAGAACTAAAGGCCGGAGGCCAAAGGGAAACCGAGGAAATGCTGGTCACACTCCGTTGACGAAGACAGTTCATTGCTACTCGGATTTTGAAATTGGAGAACGTGGTCAATAGACCGAGATAGTTGGAGGCGCTTGTCGCCGGAAACAATGACCCAAGAGGGGCTGTAGTGCTACGAAGAAGAATAAAACAAAATCTTTGGAATAAAATATTTCGTAAAAACCTGGTTCTTTACAAGAAAAATAAATAAAAGCAATCGTAGCTCGAGATTGAAGTGGGTACTGCTGAAGTATGATAGAATAATTGAGAAATCAGACCCATACAGCAGTTTACAAAAAAGATATTTACTTCATATACTGACAGTGATGATTTGATAGGCATGGAAAAACATTTTCTCATAATCTTGAGTAATAAAATTTTTTATTATCATAAGAAGTTTGCAAAACGGTTGATTATAACAAAATATAAAACTTGAATGCAAAAGAGTCTTATTATTCATTTACTTTATGACAAAACTGTCAAATCTAACGCAATCGGTGCACAAGTATGTGCACCGTTCATCTCACACTGGACGTCGACAAGACCTTACTGCGTGAACAAATTGAGTGCTTCACCTCTTATCCGAAGCTGGGGCCATTCTCATGTGGGTTCCTAACTAAGAAATTTCTCAATTCTTCATTTCAATACTGTGCGAAGACTAGAGATGCGGTTGACAAAAGCAACCATGCGGCACATTACGTTCAGGAAGTCTTAAATGATAAAAAGGGTTACCCTGAACAGCTGGAGGTGTTGGAGTCAGAGGATTAGTTTTCTAGTAATCCCTTTCCATCCCTTTCCATCCCTTTCCTCACGCTAGAAGAGGATCCTCTAAGCTTAGTAGCGCCACACTGTGTAACAAAAGTCCGCTTAGTCCGATGTAATGTGTCAAACGATTTCAGGCTAGGCTCTCAGATTGGCAGAGGTGATGGTTAGTGGGTTGGAAGGCCCAGACTCAAGATTTGAGTAGCCTTCACTTCCTAACTGCAAGCAAGTTGAGTAAGCAGGAGAATGCTCCTACCAGAAGGTCTTTGTAACCATTGTAGGGTTCAAAACAAGGTCTCTAATAATCTGAATCAATGACTTGAACTATTCATCCTATGCTTGGATAAGAAATCGTTCAAATTTATGCAAAAAATGCGGAGTTTCTTTCATAGATGCATTGCAACTGACATTTTGATCCACCTCAAATAATTTTTCTGAATGCTCCACCAATTGAACATATAGAAATTAAACACTTTTGATTAAACTTTTATGAAAATTGGAAGACAGTAAAAGTGCCTAGGTTAATGTGTTATTATTGTTGTAATTGCATACTATTGAAATAACTACTATTCCCTTGATTATAATCTGATTTCCATAAAATATGGATATAAAGATCTTATACAAATCTATATGATTGCGAAATTTCAAAAAGTTTAAGGGTATCGTTTTGATTTTATGGGCGAAAATGTAGAATCTATAAACCATACTAATATTAACAAAATTGTGTGAATTTCGATTTCTGAGGTATTTGTTGCCCTTGTTCTCATTAAGACCCACCTCTGTAATTATTTTAAGATTTTTCGTCTCAAAGGTGTACAATCGCGATGGGGGGTACTAACTTTTCGTACATCTTGCTGCCCCCTGGACCTCCTGATGCACAAAATGACGTTTTTGTTTCAAATTTTAAAAATTCTAATCAAAACCTTTCATTTGATGCCCCACTCGACGACGTTTGATTAAAAAAAAATTTAAGGGCTTCTTCGTTCTGAGGGGGGACCCCTTAAAAATTTTTGAAATGTTTGGTAAGACCTTAACTTTTGAGAGACCATCATTTCTAACCTTTCAACAAAGTTTGAGCTTTCTAGCTTTCATAGTTTCTGAGGAAACTCGCTGTGATGCACGGACAAATGGACAGACGAACAGACGGACGGACAGACAGAATTTTTTTTACAAAGACTTAAAAAGAGAATTTAAAGTAATTTCAGCAATCGAATTGACTAATAGAAGGGTAAGATTACTCAATGTACTTGCAAATAAAAATAAAGTCATTTACAGTTTGGGAAAATTGTGCAAGTTTTGCTTAACTTTAATTTAAGCTTAAAGTGCAGTCCCAAGTAAAACTGCAAATTCGGGTAAGTTTTACAGCCGTTCACCTCAGAAATATTACATATATTTACAAAAATTTTTTGGCTAGCAGTTAGAATGAAAGTTATTAATTTCAAACAAATTAGCAATGTAGTTAACGTACCGAGTTGGTTTTAGCTATGTTTGTTAAATCTAAATTATTTACATCGAATCAACTTATCAAAAATGGAAAAAAGATTTTCGCAAAATATTTTCTAGAACAGAATGTGGGAATTTGATACAAATTAATGTGCATACATGATATTTGTTCAGTGTGTGCAAATTACACATTTCGTTCTAGGAAATGTATTGCAAAAATCTTTTTTTTTAATTTTTGATGAGCAAATTCAAAGTAAATAATTAAGATCTAACAAACATAGCTTGAATTAACTCGGTACGTTAAGTAATTTCCGAGATTTACTACATTTTTCAACGAAAACATGCTATTTTGTTTGAATTTTGTAATTTTCGCAACAAACATTTTGCAAAATATAATGAACTGATTTAATAGCCAAAGGAAAAAAAGTTGAGTAAACAGACCTACGGTCATGTCAGAAGGATTTTGTACCCAACGTGCGGAATGCAGTCACCAGCAACGAATAAAGGCAAGATACATGTCAAAGAGATGTGCACGTTTATAAGAAAATCCATTGCTTCTGTACATTGAACGGTCGCCACTTTGTTGCAAATTAACAAAAATCACTCAAATCATGAATTCCCAAAAAATGTATATAATTGGTCTTATTTTAAAATTTCAACTTAAAACTGCAGTGTCTGATTCAATGGAAAGTCCATAAAATACCAAAATCGTGTTTTATTGTTGTTGTATTCGGAAAATTTCAAATGGCTATAACTTCCGTGCATATGATTGGATTTTCATAAAACTTACAGAGCATTAGGACCTTATAAAAAACTACTCAAATATCGGTTTTCATTGTATTTAAGGGTATCCATACAATTTAATTGGGGAAAATGTTTACACTATTATTAACAAAGTTGAGTGAATTTTGACTTCTAAGGTATTTGTTGTTGTTGTACCCATAAACACCTATCTCTATAGATTTTTTTGAATCTCAGGTACGCAATCGCGACGGGGAACACATTTTTGTACGCTCCCCCAAGCAAAAAATACCAGTTTAAGCTCTGTTTTGAAAAGTTTTCATTAAAACCTTTCATTTGATACCCATATCGGCTACCTTTGATGAAATTTTTTTTTTCAGGGCCCACTCCCCTGTGTGGGGAGATTCCCTTAAGCACCTTGTAAATTTTTTTCAGTAAGCAAACTTTAAAATGGGCATCACTTAACATCTATATACAAAATTTTATGTTTGTATTTTATACGGTTTGCGAGAAAACGTGCTGTGACACACGGACGAACAGACGGACAGAGAAGCGCGATTTTAGTAGGTTTTTGTAAAATCATTTTACAAAACCCTAAAAAAAATGACTGACTGTCGTAGTGAAAGGTGTATTGTTTCAATTTTTTGTCAATTTTTGAATTTCAATAATTCAACATTTCTGTTTAATTATAGCTTGGGTTTTGTTAAAATTTTTCAACAATGGTTAAAGACATAAATTTCAAATGGCATAAGAGTTGCCAAGAAGGGAGACTTTCCCTTTGGAAAGTACAATACGAAGATTCAAGCAGGGTGGCCTTAAATCATCCTAGAAGATTGCCCTTTCTATTGGAGTGTGGAATTTGGCGTTGGATTTTAAGCAGCAGATAAATTCAAGATACAAAAAGAACTTGAAAATTCAGAAAGAAGTTTGAAGGATAGATCAAGGTAAAATCAAGAGGAACAAGGGAAGAGGTATAAATATTTTTCCAATATTTTTCCAATATTCCGTCTGGGGTTGGAAAAATCAAAAGAAGGCCACAAACAACTTCAAAAGTTCTGAACAGCTAATGAATTGAGGTCTGTTAAAGTGGCACCAGCCAAAATTGATATCAATAGAATGGAAGAAATTCTGACCATTCTTTACCTCCTGTATTTTGAATGCTTTGCTCATCCAATGAAAATCCTGCAAATTATACTGGTTATCCAGAGCAAATGAAACTTAAAGCAAAAATTGTTGAAAAACGTACGGTTAAAAGTAATTTTCCTGCTCTAATCTCTAAAAATAATGATTTTCCATTTTCTGCCTCATCTAGAAATAATGGCTTATCCTATTCTGCAGTCACCAAAAACCTCACTCCCAACGTCTAGCAATATGGATAGCAATATTCAGGAAAATTTTCTAACATTAAATTGTGAATCCCTTTTTCAGTTTGGAGTCTCTCCAGCTGTGCTCATAAAAAACCAAAGAGTTCTTACCATCTTATAACATTTTGAATTCTGAAGACCAACCAGAAGTCCTTATTAATTTTTTCATTAATGTTGCGAGCAGTAAATGAATTAAAAATCACCGCATTCAATATAAATTCACTTCAATCACATGATAAAAGAATCGCTATCCAGTTAATTCTTGACCGGTATCTTCCAAATCTCATTTTTTTAAACGAGACTTCTCTGCATGAAAGAGGTAAGCCATTATTTAACAATTATACAATACTTTGCAATGATACTGGTAGAGGTGAAGTTATTTTTGCACATTCAAAACATTCAGTTTTCCAAATTCCTTACAATTCTTATACAATTGCCACTTTACATGTGCGAACACATGGTGGCCATATGAGGAAATTACTTGTGGGTTCTTTATATTTTCCTTCGGATTTAGGCTCTCTCTTGATCCCTCATCTTGACTTGTTGCTGAATCCTCTGATGGATTTGAAGGTTTTTTATGGGGTGGAGATTTAAATGTAAGGCATCATGGCTGGGGTGACTGTAGTATTAACTCTAATGGTAGAATCAGCCACAATTAGCTTACATCAGGTAATAATTCCTCTTTAACTATTATTAATGCAGGTCCCACTTTTTCTTACGGTAACTCATTTTTAGATAACTTTTTAGTTTCACCATCTCCTTGGAGCGTTATTCATGATACGCATCATTGCTTCTCTTTTTCTGCTCCCTCTGATCATCATGCTCTCTTCTTACCTTTGTCTCTTTTAGATCATTATCCAATCACACCTAGCCACTTTCTAACACGTTCTTTCAAAAATGTTGACTGGACACATTTTGATAATCACCTTGTTGATCTATTGAAAGGTAACTTTTCTAATGACTGGATATTAAATAATAAGCAAATTGATGACTCTATTCAATTTCTTTCGAGAAGTTTTTCTGAATGTTTGTATACTTTCGCTCCTGCTTAAAAAATTCTTTATTTTAAATATCACAATATTTGCCAATTTACTCCTCACCTCATTTGCATTAGAAATTTATGGCAACAAAAATTAAAAAGACTATTTCATCAAAATTATAATAGATTCAATCCTGCTTACATTTCCCTTTGATCACAAATTAACGGTCTGAGTAAAACTATAAGAGACAAAATCCATATAGAACTGAATTTTACACACAAAGAACGGCTTTCTTTCGTGAAGCCATCTTCGATTCAGATCTCATAGATTAACAAATTGACAGGAAAACTTTCGAGCAATTGGAATATTTCATCCCAGCCAATTAGTCATAACAGCCAAGTTTATGTTGCAACCGAAGAAAAATAAAATATCTGTTCTACTTTCTATAGCGACCTTTATAAAGTCAATGCTTCACCCAACATTGCTCTTGAAATTCTCCTTGAAAATAAAATCGGTACTTTTTAGTCAGGCTTCGCTGGATCTTATTTAACGATTTTCTCTACAATACAAAAAATCGTTCATCACATCCCACTTGCTCAACCAATCGGAATTTCTTACTAGTATCGGTGAAATGAGTGGCATTATATTGTATTTGGTTTGAATCGAAAAAAAAACGTTTGGTCCCGATGGAATTCTAAATTTTGCTATCGGAAAGTATTGTAACTCGCTGATAATTTCATTAATTGTAGTTGGTAATAATTGCATTATTTGCGGCTACTTTCCTACAGCTTGGAAAACTACCACTTTACTTCCACTGCCAAAGAAACGTTCGGGTGGCGATATAAATAAATTTAGAACTATCTCCCTACTTTCAAATTTCGACAAAATCCTTGAAAAAATTATTCTTCGTTCATTTAATATTTTCTCTAAGCCACTCATCCCAACACATCCATTTGTATTTAAATAAAAACTCTCCACCAAACATGCCATACTATCAGTTCAGAAAACAATTTACTCTGGTCTTAGAAACAAAGAAGCTACAGTTGCGTGTAATATTGACCTTGCCAAGGCATTTGATTCGGTATGAATGAATGATCTAGTTTTCAAACTTTTATATAATAACTGCCCCATCCCAATAATTTGCATTATTATTTGTTTTCTTAGAAATAGAGTTATGTCTATTAACTATTATTTATTCGATATTCCTTTCAGCGATTCTCATATTTTTTAGAACAATCTTAAAATGTTCCTATATGTGGATGACATTATCATCCTTCTTCTTCTTCTTCTTAGCACTACAGCCCCTTTCGGGCCTTCGCTTCCTGCAAACAGCGCCTCCAACTGTCTCGGTCCGTTCACCGCGTCATCCAATTCCGAAATCCGAGCAGCGATGAACTGTCTTCGTCGACCAAGTCAGACCAGCGTTTCCTCGGTTTCCCCACTGGCCGCCGGCCTTCAGTCTCCCTACGAATATCTTCTTGGGTATCCGTTGTTCATGTGTCCAGCCCATTGCAGCTTCCGCACCCTTACAATCCTTGAGACCTCCAGTTCGTCAATAATTTCATACAGCTCATGGTTGTATCGAATTTGGCATTGCTCCCCATCCAGCTTCGCTCCAATTATTTCCCTCAGGGCCCGTCGCCCAAAGGTGTCAATATATTTGCGGATAATTGGGTCAGGGTCCATGTTTCACACCCATAGCATAAAACAGGTCTTATCATAGATTTGTATACTTGGTGCTTTGTTTTCCTGTGTATGCAGCTGGTCTTCAAAATCATCAATACTGAATAAAATATTTTATTTGCGAGCTGTATTCTTCGGCGTATTTCGTCTTTTTCATTGCCCGTTTTCATTATTTTGGCGCCTTAGTACACAAATTCGCTAAAACTTTCGATACTGTATTCGCCAAGTGTGATATTTTGTGTATTTGAGGTATTTTTCCTCAACTACGTCATGAGCTTTGTTTTATTTTCGTTGATTCGTAGCCCTACTAGTTTTGCTTCGCTGTCGAGTTTCAGGAAGAGTTCCTTGGCAGTTGTTAGTGACCGTGACAGAATGTTGATGTCGTCCGCATAGGCCACTACTTGGCTCGAATCGTACAGTAATGTACCTCTCGTATCGACAGGTAGCTTCCGTATGACGTATTCCAGAGCCAAATTGAACAGCAATAGGGCCAGCCCATCTCCCTGCTTTAGTCCGATATTTGTGTCAAAGACACCGGTGAGTTGGTTATTGATGCAACTTGGGAGGTTGTCGACGTCATTGTCATGTTGGTAAGACGGACTATGTTTGCTTGGATGCCAAAACCAAGCATTATTTGGTACAGTGCGTTACGATCAATACTGTCTGCTTGCTTGAAGTCAACGAAAATTTCGTGTACGTCTATGTTGAACTCCCAGCATTTTTCAAGTACCTGCTTGACTCTGAACAGTTGGTCTGTTGTTGATCTACCTGCCCTAAAACCACCTTGATACTCCCCAATAATACTGTTGGCGTATGATCCGATTTTATTTTCTAAGATTTTAGAAAATATTTTATACGCCGTACAAAGTAGTGATATGTCTCTATAATTTTCGTACTGTAGCTTGTCACCTTTTTTGTGAATAGGGAATATAATTGATTGGCTCCACTCCTTCGGCTTATGTTCTTGTTGCCAAATGTACTGGATGACTTTGTGAATAGCTTGATGAACACTACTGCCACCATATTTGATGAGCCCCACTGGAATCTCATCAATGCCCGGCGCTTTATTATTCTTTTGGGCTTTGATGATGGAACAAACTTCATCCAGAGTTGGTGGGGCCAATGGAAGCTCTCCGCAGACATCTATAGGCTCCGATGTTCTGGAGCTGTGCGGAGGATTAAGGAGGCTCTTGAAATATGATGCCCATCTTTCCTTAATCTTGATTTTATCAGCGATTATATTGCCGCTGTCATCACGACAGAGCGTTATCATCCTAGCAAGGAATAAAAGTCCGCAGGCTTCGTTCGACAAAAATTAAAATATTCTTTGAAGTTTTAAGGAAGTATTTGGATGACTGGGTTTTGAATATTAACCCAGAGAAACGTGAAATTATATGTTTTCGTAATGCGTATGGCAAAGGTTATAGAAATGCGCCTGCTGATAGCAAGTTACTCACTTTTTCAATCAATTGTCAGCATGTACCTCTTAAAACTTGAATTAAATATTTAGGTATTTATTTTCACTATCCCTTGAAACTAATAAATATGCTCGTGCAATTTAAAAAATCCCCGTTGGTAGCACCAGCTGGAAAGGTAACTTTCTCGTATGTCGCCGAAAGTTTCAAAAAAGAACTTGGCTTGCCTCCTACTAGATTTGTTACTGCAATTTTCGTAGCACCGAATGGGTATTTATTAACATAAAAAGAATCTGCCGACGTTCGTATTTAGAGACCCTTTATAGAGGCGCAAATATTTTGCTAATTAATTTGAGTTGCACACGTGAATCACATATTGAATATCGGCGGATAATCAATTGTTATAAATATAAAAATACAGGTTTCGTCCTTCTCACATTTGTTGTTTGCACATTTAACAGTAGTTGCCATACAAAGGTGATAACTTGTCGGCTTAAATATCTCATAGTTGATTTCAAAAGATTTTCATAAAAGTTAAATCAGCTCTTGCGTTGCCATTAATATATACATATTCAATTTGTTGTTATTAAAAACTGTAAATTTCAGATTTTTTTATTTATCATCCGATTAGCATAATTTATTATTAACTTGCCTTAAGAACTTATAATTTCAAGTTTCATCGGAATCTGCTGAGAAGCTTGGCTGCTAGAGGGCTACAGAAATAAAAAAAATTTAAAACAACAACAGAGGCCGCCCTCAAATACCTTAGAATATTTTCTTGCATTGCAAATTCCGTGAGGCACCACTTTTGACCTACATAGAAAATTTCCTCATTCTAGCTCATGTGTGTTGTGACGCATGAACAAATGGACGGACGGACGGACAGACAGATAAGTTACGATTTTATAATTTTTTTGGGGTGTTGTTAAAAATGGTTTGCTTTAGAAACACTTCCAAAACTTTCCATGAAAAATATTCATTATTTCAGTTACTACTAAAATAACGCATTGCGCTTACCTTCTGGCCTTTGGGGCCGGCATTTTGAATGCTTGTATTTGATTTTGAATTATTTTAAATCTTTGTGCGGTAGAACCTCATTTGCGAAATCTCGCTATAATTGGAGTTTCACTCTAGACAGCGCAAAAGTATGAATTTTGAGCAAAAATGGCACCTAAAAATATTAGTTTTTAAAATTTCGATTTTTTGTTTTTCATTTGATATTAATAATTTTTTGAATAAAACAAGAACTTAGTACAGAGATCCATAATCTTAAGTTTCATCAACATCCGTTTGAAAATGTGACCGCTAGACGGCCACAAAAACGTAAAAAGAAACGCATATTTAACGGCCGCCATTTTGAAATTTGCGCGTCCATGATCACCAAAATATCAAAGTCTGTAGATCTAAGTAATGTCTATCTTTAAACCAAGTTTCATACATGTCGGATCAAAATTGCGACTTTAAGAATCCTTTGAAATTTTGACCTTCAACTGGCCGCCATTATGTTTTTTGCAACCTGACCTCCAGTTTTTTACGCAATTCTTTAGATACTTATAATTTCTATCAAACTCCTGAATTTCATGAATATCTGTTGTAAGCTTTGACCACTATTACAAAAAAAAAAATTTGCACATTTTTCGACATTTGAGTGGCCGTCATTTTGTTTCTGCTGTACCAACTTTAGATTTTTTATTGTGAGATTCATCACACATATCAGTGAACTTTTGTACCAAATTTCATCCAAATCGGAGCTATACTTTGGTCAGAACAGAAATCACGATTTTTCATCTAAAGTGGCCGCCATTTTGTTGTATAAGGTATCCCGCAATAGGTAAATTTCACTCGAAAAATTTACTTAAAAAGCCGCTGGAGTATATGCAGCATTGGCCACTCTCCTCTCAAATCAATTTGTTAATTGTAGTACCAAAATTTTGATGTATAAAACTTTAATTCACTGGTTCCTAACCAGTGGTCCGTGGACCACCAGTGGTCTGCAGAAGCCAAAATTGTGGTCCGCGAACGATTTTAAATTTAGCGGGTGGTGAGCCGTTGGTCGCCGTGCAGTGAGTGAGAAGAGCACGGGTGGAAAGTGCGGTACGTTGAACCGCCGCGCCGGATCGGCAAAGACGATACAACGTCTGCGATCTGCCTACAATCGAACGTGTATCGTGTGCAAGGAATTACTTTCGCGTTGCGCTGTCATTTGTTATATCTGAGTGTCAGTGATACTATTTAGTATTACTTAACTGTACGAGGAAGTGAACCATTCATTGCTGACCGTTGATCTTAACTTTATTAATTGAATTTGTTCGTAAATAATATAGGTAAGTGAACATTTTTTTGATAAACACTTTCCGTAGGTATTATTTAAATGATCGTTTCGGGCCGTTATTAATTGAATATTTTCAATGCGGCTATTACTGTTTGTCTTTTGGCGAGATCGTATTTATGGCAAAGTAGTTTATTGTTTGTAAACTAAAACTACTTTGGATATTATTTAAAAAATAAATATTTTATATAAGCTAGCTTACGCGATCATATTATAATAAAACTTATGCTTTTATTTTCTTGGTTTGTATGCGGTATCATTTTTAGGGTATTGTAAAATTATTTTACAATAGCCTACTAAAATCGCGTCCTGTCTGTCCGTCCGTCCGTCCGTGTGTCATACCACTTTTTCTCGGAAACAACATAAGCTGGAAACTAAGTGCAAAGTGACGCCCTCTTCAAAGTTTCAACACGAAAAAAAATTTATAATGTCTTCAAGGGGGGTCTCCCCATATAAGGAAGTTGCCCCTGAAAAAAAAGTTTTCATCGCATGTAGGCAGTATGGGTATCAAATGAAGGGTCTTAATCAGAACTTTTCAAAACAGGTCTTAAAATGACAAATTTTGCTTTTAGGGGTGCAGGGGAAGGGGAAATGTACGAAAAATTTGTGTCCCCCCCTCGCGATTGGACACCTTTGATCCGAAAAATCTGAAAAAAATCATGAATGTAGGCCTTTATGAGTACAACAACAACAAATACGTGAGAAGTCGAAATTCACTCAACTTTGTTGATTTATCGATTTTATGTTTTCTTGATAAAATCTTAATGGTGCCCTAAAATTCAAAGAAATTCAATACACTGATGACTATTTATGAGATTAATCTGTTCTGAAAGTTTCATAAAGATCGAATGGTATAATGAAGTTATAGCGATTTGAATTTTTCTGTATTACTATGGAACAATATGCGCTGTGTTACCATGGAAACATATGGCTATGGAACAATATGCGCTTTTTACCGACTCAGATACTACAGCTTTGTTAGGATTTGCATGAAAATTTCAGGAATCATAGGTATCATGAATTTCTTTGAGAATTGGCTCAGCTAGCGGTGTAAGTAATGGCTAAGCAAAATAGTCGCTGTTTTAAATGCGAAGATTGAATAATTTTGATGTATTTTGCCCCAACTTGAACGTTTAAGGCGCATGCTTTTAATACTTGATTCAATTTAATGAATGCCTGAAGATGAGTACCTACAATTAATACTCATAGGTGCAACAAGTCGAGGAGACAGGAGAGAGCTCCTAGCAAAAAGGCTTTGTAACTATTCTAGGATTCGAAGAAATAAGTCATGAATCGATGATTACAGTACAGGGGAGTGGCCGTTGAACAAAAAAATTTCATCAAAAGTAGCCGATATGAATATCAAATGAAAGTTCTTTATAAGAACTTTTCGAAACAGTACTTAAACTGACAATTTTTCCTTCACAAGGGCAACAAATACTTTACAAGTCGAAATTCCATCAACTTTGTTAATAATAGTAGATTTTATAAATTTTGCTTTTTTGTCTATAAAATCAAGATGGGACCCTTAAATTTCCCAAAATCCATAATTTAAGCTTTCTGAACAATAAACAGCTAAGTTACAGCCGATTAAATATCTAATAATTACAACAACATGAACACGTGATACTAGGAAGATACACAATTGCAACGGACCTAGACACTACAAATATGTAGGAATTTTGATTAAAATTTTAGAAATGGTTTGTAATATTCATGTGTTATCACGACTAATCAAGCAACGGGGTCAAAACACTTGAAACAAAATAGTGGCGAGTTTAAAATCATAATAACCATAATAATTTTTCGAACTCAATTTATGGAATCTGTATATCAGTCAAGTTTTGATATGCACGATAGATTATTTGATTTACTAATTGTTTTACAATATCCTTATGGCAGGAGCATCCTCCTTCAGAACATAGCGTCTAAGAGAAAATTCGACAATAGTTGTACAAAATTTGTATTTACCTCGATAGAAAGTAACGGAGAAATAAAACCACAATGTGTTATATGCGCAACATTTCTCGCAAATGACGCGTTGAAACGAGCGAAATTAAAACGCCACTTAGAAACGGTACATCCAAATTTGTCCGACCGTTCGCTAGAATTCTTTGAAGGAAGATTAAAGAACCTAAAAAAAATGAAACTCGATTCTAGTGGTACGAGATTTGCAACATCGGAAAAATTTTTAGTAGTGTCGTTTGAGATTTCTAAAATAATAGCACAATCTGAAAAACCTCACACAGTCGGAGGAATACTAGTGAAACCGTGTTTAATCAAACCCGTCGAAGAAGTTTTGGGATTAGAGAAAAAGAAAAAAAATACAAGATATACCTCTGTCCAATAACACGGTGAGAGCTCGAATTGAACTGGTGTCAAATGATATAGAGGAGCAACTTGTTTCAAGAATCGTCGCCATTTTTTGCTTTGCAGTGTGATGAATCGACTGACATTTCGAATTGTTGTCAACTACTTGTATTTGTTCGCTTTTTAGACGACGACAACATAATTAAAGAAGAATTATTAATTTCACGGGAACTGGAAACAACATCAAAAGATATCGACGTCATGAACTCAATATCGGAATATTTTGACAAACATAATCTTATGTGGGATAAACTCGTCGCCCTCTGTACTGATGGTGCTCCGGCAAGGTTGGGATCACGTTCCGGGCTGGCGACGTTAGTAAAACAGAAAAATCTTAAGGTAATTGCAATGCACTGTATCATACATCGCCAGGCGTTAGCTTCTAAGACTCTTCCTGGATGCCTTAATGATACACTGCAAATGGCTATAAAAGTTGTAAATGTTGTCAAAAGCAGCACCTTAAATACACGCCTTTTTAAAAAAATTTGGCACTGAAATGGACTCTGACTATAAGGCACTTCTCTTTCACACAGAGGTTCGCTGGCTATCGAAAGGTAATATGTTGGGAAGATTATATGAACTAAGAGCAGAGGTTGAGATTTTTCTGGTTGACAAAAAAATGAATGATCTGTTGAAACTGCTTACTAGTCCGGCATGTCAGCTGAATTTGGCTTATCTTGTGGATATTTTCACACACTTAAATAAATTGAATATGCAACTGCAAGGTTCCGGAAATAAACAATTAGAAAACGTCGCAAATATATTCATTTCTGAAGATAAACTTCGCGCTTTTATTTGCAAACTCCAGTTGTGGTTACGTAATATTGAAGACAATAATTATTCTGCATTTGCGACATTAAAAGCACTTATGGAAGATTAAAAGTATGACGCTAGTAAAGCAAATATACAAGAAAATATCAAGATTTATTTAAAAATGTTGATTGAGGAATTCAATCGTTACTTCCCAGAATATACCGAAGACGCTAAAATTGATCAAAAACTGATACGTAACCCTTTTAGCACGGACACTGGTAAAGTTACTGAAGGAATCCAGGAAGAACTTATTGAAATCCAAAATGACAGAAACTGCAAGGATGCTTTTGAATCTAATTCACTTGAGTCGTTTTGGTGTAAGAAAGCAATTTCTTATACTAAACTTCGAGAAATTGCCTTGCGCTATTTTATGGTTTTCTCAACAACTTATTTATGTGGACAAGGATTTTCTGCTTTGTTGGTAATTAAAAACAAGGCGGGGAATCGTTTGAAAGTTAGTGATGATTTGCGTGTAGCTTGGAGTAACAATATTTGTCCTAGGATAGCCGAAATTGTGAAGAAGATGCAAGAACAGAAATCACATTAATACAAAATTACAGATGTTTATCCTAAAAATATTATTATTTCTTTTAAGTAATTTCCTATTAAGTTTTTAATTAAAGTTTCAGTTTGATTATTACAGTTTATTTTTATTATACCAAAGGGGTCCCTGCTAACAAGAATAATATAAAAGTGGTCCCTGACCAAGAAAAGGTTGGGAAACCCTGCTTTAATTCGACCAATAATGACTTATTGTTTCCCAGCACGGTTCTCTGTCTCATCTACCATTGCTGAAGAAAATTTTCGAATGTAAAATTCTTAGGAAATGCTTCTCTAAGTGTAGACGACCATATAAAAATATTATAGTAACGATTCTCTGCACAACGAAACCAGAATTCAACCCATCTTATTTTATATGATTGAATTGAGTATCAAACTTCATCCAATTGGGTTTCTCATCCTGAATCCTCCATTCGAGAATTATTTAATCAAGATATTAATATTGAAAACACAAATGAATATATTTCTTCTATTAAATCTTTGTATGTTGATAATTATCTACTGCTTACTCCCTTAATACCTGATCCTCATAAACCATTATTTTTCTCTACCGGAGACCACTATTTCGTTTTTGATCGTGGTTAAAAATACCTTTACACACATGCAACATAATCACACGTTATTTTCAGTTGCAATGGTGAATTTCGATCTATCTTTTTATTTTTTAGGGTATTGTAAAATTATTTTACAATACCCTATTAGTTTCGCGTCCTGTCTGTCCGTCTGTCCGTCCGTCCGTCCGTCCGTCCGTCCGTCCGTCCGTCCGTCCGTCCGTCCGTGTGTCACACCACTTTTTCTCGCAAACCACATAAGCTACAAATATAAAATTTTGTAAGTAGGTGCAAAGTGACGCCCTCTTCAAAGTTTCAATACGAAAAAAAAATTATAAGGTCTTTAAGGGGGGTCTCCCCATATAGGGGAGTTGCCCCTTAAAAAAAAGTTTTCATCGCATGTAGGCAATATGGGTATCAAATGAAAGGTCTTGATAAGAACTTTTCAAAACAGGTCTTAAAATGACAAATTTTGCTTCGAGGGGTGCAGGGGAAGGGGAAATGTATGAAAATTTTGTGTCCCCCCCCTCGCGATTGGACACCTTTGACCCGAAAAATCTGAAAAAAATCATGAATGTAGGCCTTTATGAGTACAACAACAACAAATACGTGAGAAGTCGAAATTCACTCAACTTTGTTAGTAATAGTATGATTTATCGATTTTATGTTTTCTTGAATAAAATCTTAACGGGTCCCTTAAATTTAATAAAATTCAGTACACTGATGACTATCAATAAGATTAATCTGTCCTGAAAGTTTCATAAAGATCGAATGGTATTTAATGAAGTTATAGCGATTTGAATTTTCCTATATTACTATGGAACAATATGCGCTAGATTACTATGGAAACATATGGCTGTGGAACAACATGCGCTTTTTACTGACTCAGATACTACAGCTTTGCTAGGATTTGCATGAAAGTTTCAGGAATGAAAGGTATCATGAATTCCTTTGAGAATTGGCTCAGCTAGTGGTATCAGTAATCGTAAAGCAAAATAGTGGCTGTTTTAAATGTGAAGATTGAATAATTTTGAGTTATTTTGCCCCAACTTCAACGTTTAAGGCGCATGCTTTTAACACTTGATTCAATTTAATGAATGACTGAAGATGAGTACCTACAATTAATACTCATAGGTGAAACAAGTCGAGGAGGCAGGAGAGAGCTCCCAGCAAAAGGGCTTTGTAACCATTCTAGGATTCGAAAAAATAGGCCATGAATCGATGATTACAGTACAGGGGAGTGGCCGCTGAAAAAAAATTTCATCAAAGGTAGCCAATATGAATATCAAATGAAAGTCCTTTATAAGAGCTTTACAAAATAGTACTTGAACTGTCAATTTTTCCTTCACAAGAGCAACAAATACCTTAAAAGTCGAAATTCGATCAACTTTGTTTATAATAGTACATTTTATAAATTTTGCTTTTTTGTCTATAAAATCAAGATGTGACCCTTAGATTTCCCAAAATCTATAATTTAAATTTTCTGAAAGTGATTGTATATGGTTCGAAAATTTCACAATAATTGAACAATAAACAGCTAAGTTACAGCCGATTGAATATTTAACAATTACAACAACATTAACACGTGATACTAGGAAGATACACGCTTGCAACGGACCTAGACACTACAAATATGTAGGAATTCTGATAAAAATTTTAGAAATTTTAAGTAATATCCACGTGTTATTATGACTAATCAAACGACGAGGTCAAACCACTTGAAACAAAATGGTGGCTAGTTTAAAATTATAATAACCATAATAATTTTTCGAACTCAATTTATGGAATCTATATATTAGTCAAGTTTTGATATGCAGAATAAATTGTTTGATTTACTAATTGTTTTACAATACCCTTCTGGCAGGAGCATCCTCCTGCTACTTCAACTTGTTTTTTTTTGGATTATCTCTGTATTGAATTTAAAAGCTTAATGTTATGTTTACTAGTGAATTTCTGTTTCATTTCATTAATGCAAAGCCATTGAGCGATGGCGTAGGTACCCTAAATCCATCATTCTTTAAAATATTGTATTCGTTACAACCGAATTTTATCTGTTTGATTACTAGACAATTAGTTTCGTTGTCAGTATGTTGCATTCATTTTTAGGGTTTTGTACTAAAATACAAAACCCTATTGCAATCACGTCCGGTGTCCGTCTGTCCGTCCGTCTGTATGTCACAGCACTTTTTCTCCGAAACTATAGAAGCTACAGCCATGAAACTTTGTGAGCAGATCAGAAGTGGTGACCTCTTGAAAGTTCAAGGGTGGAAAAATTTTTCAAAGGGGTTTAAGGGGGGTCTCCCCATATAGGGAGGTGACCCCTCAAAGAAAAATTTTCACCATTGGTAGTCGAGTAGGGTATCATTGGAAAGGTCTCAATGAGATCATTTCAAAACAAGTCTTAAAATTGCCTTATCGGTGCCGAGGGGGGAGGGGGAAATGTACGAACTTTTCGCGTACCCCCCCTTCGCGATTAAACACCTTCCATCCGAAAAATCTGAAAAAATCATGAATGTAGGCCTTTATGAGTACAATAACAACAAATACATGAGAAGTCGAAATACACTCAACTTTGTTAGCAATAGTATGATTTAGCGATTTTATGTTTTCTTGTATAAAATCTTAACGGTACCCTTAAATTTAATAAAATTTAGCAAACAGATGACTATTTATAAGATTGATCTTTTCTGGAAGTTTCATAAAGATCAAATAGTCATAAACAAAGTTATAGCGATTTGAATTTTCCTGTCTTATTATGGAGCAATGTGTCCTGTATTACTATAGAAACATATTGCTATGGAGCCATATGCGCTTTTTACCGACTTAGACACTACAGCTTTGCTAGGATTTGTATGAAAATTTCAGGAATGATAGGTATCATGAAGATGAGGACATACAACTGAAAAAAATCGAAGAGGCAGGAGAGAGCTCCTAGCAAAAGGGCTTTGTAACCATTCTAAGATTCGAAAAAACAGGCCATGAATCGATGATTACAGTACAGAGGAGTGGCCCCTGAAAAAATTTCATGAAAGGTAGCCGATATGAGTATCAACTGAAAGTTCTCTATGAGAGCTTTTCAAAATAGTTCTTAAACTGACAGTTTTTGTTTCAGTGGGGGCACAGGGGGGAGTTACATGAAAAATGTGTTTCCTCCCTCGCGAATGGACACCCGTGATCTGAAAAAATTATCAAGGGAGATATTTATGGGTATAACTATAACAAATACCTCAGAAGCCAAAATTCTTTCAACTTTGTTGATAATAGTGTTACATGTACAAATAATTACATGTACAAATAGTTCTGCGAGCTACTGTCGCAATTGTTTTCACAATCATTAAGAACGTCGACAACTGAATTTACTCGAACCCACGAGAACCCAACAAGCATTATCAACATCTGGAAGTGAGTCACTGCTCATTCATGCTGGAACGTTCCCGCATATTCACTAATGTACGAGAACTGAATTGAATGATTAGAGACCCTATATAAAGGCGAGCTAAATGAATGAGGGGATTCATTACAACCGCGATAGAAAACTGCGATATAGTGGAATGCGAAGTAAAGACGATTGATTGTTTGAGTGCGAAGTGATTTAGAAGACAATTGCGATAAGAAATTTATGGACAAGTGTTAGATTTTTTTCATAGTGAAAATTAAAATTAGTGAAAGTGTTAAATTGTTTATTGTGCATTTTTGTAATTAAATAAATTCTTTTAACTTAAATTAAAAGACATTGCGTTTTCACTTTCCCGGAACATTAAAATTATTGGCCGCGAACCGAAAACACGCGACAGTGGTGTCAAGAAGAGCGAAAGAAAAATTTTGAAAGTGAAAATTTGAACATTTTTATAGTGCACAATAATAAAATTTAAAGAAACATTAAAAATGCCACGAAGCTTAAACTTAAAAATTAATGAATTGACCATATCGGAGCTCAAGGAGGAGTTGGAACAGCGGAATCTGGCCACACAAGGTACAAAGGCCATACTGATTGCACGCTTGCGTAACGCGATCGAGTCGGAAGGCGTGAATCTGGATTCGGGTGAGCTCTCAGATGCGGAAAAAGGTGCAGAAGGTGGAGAAGTAGAAACACCAAAATCAAAGGAGCCAGAAAATGCGCTGATGCAAATGTTAATGCTGATGTCATCCAGTCTGACTGCGAAGCTAGATGAACAGTCATCCAATTTAACTACGAAGCTTGATGAACAATCAGCGAAGTTAAATGAACAATCAGTGAAGCTGGACCAACAAGCGATCGAAATCAAGGCAGACATCACACAGAAGCTGGAGAAACAGTCAACCGAAATAAAAGCGGAGGTCGGTCATCTGAACAAACAAATTAAAGGCGTCGAGGAAAAGGTTGACCAGGTCGAGGAAAAGGTTTACCAGGTCGAGGAAAAGGTCAGCCAGGTCGAGGGAAAGGTCAGCCAGGTCGAAGAGAGAATAAACCATTAGATGGAAAAAGTGAAAAAAGAATTAGAAGCAGCGAAGGCAGTAGTAACCACTCCACCAGTCCCGCTTATAACCGCAGCGCAAAGCACATCCAGAATTGTGCGAGCACCAATATTCGATGGGCAAACGGTTTGGAGTATTTACAAGACACAGTTTGAAGCTGCCGCAAGGGCAAATTACTGGAATGAGCAAGAACGAGCAACTGCACTGATTCTTGCTCTAAGAGGCCCAGCTGCCGAGCTGTTGCAGACGATCCCCGATGAATTGCACTCAAACCCAAATGCTATAATGAATGCGCTCGACATGCGTTATGGAGACGATCATCTAAAGCAGATTTATCGGTCACAGCTAAGACATCGGGTGCAAAAGTCTGGTGAAACCTTACAGCAGCTAGCCCAAGACATTGAGCGACTAGCACTTTTGGCTTACCCAGCCTACGACCCAGAACATCGAGATGATGCAGCGACAGAAGCATTCATCAGCGCACTAAAGGACCCGGAATTGCAACAAGCCGTGCGTTTGGCCCAAAAGCAAACGGTTAAGGACGCATTGGCTTACAGTCTGAGCTTTGAGGCAGCGAAAAATGCGACTCGTACCACTGCGCGGGTCCAGGAGGTAGTGGCAGACGAGTGCAGGTGTGAGCGCGTGGAAATTGAGCGAGACCCGCATGGAAATGGTGCGCCTAGATGCTGGAATTGCGGAGAGAAGGGGCACCTGCAAAGAGACTGCAAGAAGCGAAGAAAACCGAGCTTTTGTCCAGGGTGTGCAGCTAGGAGGAGATCCAGACCGAGTCAGGAGCCCAGAATGGAAACCCTTCAAACAGAGGGGTCGGGAAACATGTGAGAGCCAACTTCGTGAGACAGGGATTGGCTAGGAGGATCGACGTCCCCAGCACCACCATCACCGTGTCAAGACTACATCGTGGAGAAGCGGACTTATGCCTTCCGGGTCAAGTTGACGGAGAACATTGCACCATAACAATCGACACTGGTGCAACCCGATCGATTATCCGACCAGACCTAGTTAGACAGCAACAACTTCACAAGGGCAGAATTTTCTCACTACGGACAGCTACGGGCGAAACTGCACCTGTTCATGGAGAGGTCAACCTCCAGATACAGTTGGGAGACCTTGTGTTCCGACATAATTTTCTGGTCGCGAACATTATGGATGACTGCATTCTCGGAATGGATTTTCTGCGACCACATGGAATCACGTTGGATTTAGGCAAACGGGTATTGAAATGGCAGAATGTCGAAATACTGATGGAAGATCCCAGCGTCCAAGTTCCCAAGATGAATGTAGTGGTATGTACTGACACTGATGTACCGAATTCTTCCGAAAGCATTGTATGGGCCAAGCTTGATGGTGATTCCGGAGACTACCGATCTTATCTGATAGAGCCAACGAAGACGTCCGCATTGCGCAGTTTGATTGTAGGACGAAGCCTTGTAAGATCTTTAAGGAACAGATACGTGCCGGTTAGAGTCCTTAACACCGCAGACTCAACCACGAGCATCAAAGCGGGAGAAGTCATCGGCAGCTGCCAGCCTATTTCCACCATCACCTCTTTGGAAGCTACTCACGACCATCATTGGAGTAGGAGGCAAGACACAGACAAAGCCCGGGAATCCACGTCTGCAATATTGAAGCAGGTCAAATTGCCAGTGCAGCTATTCAAACGAGCCTCTGATCTGGTCACCAAGTACAGTGACATCTTCTCAACAAGCCCGGATGACCAAGGCCGAACGAGTCTGGTAACTCATGCCATAGATACACAGGGAGCCAAGCCGATTCGACAAGCACCGAGACGTCTCCCTATAGCCAAACAAGGAGAAGTGAGCGCGCTGATCTCGGACATGGAAAAACAAGGCGTTATTGAACCTTCTGTCAGTCCATGGGCCGCGCCTGTAGTTCTAGTAAAGAAAAAGGATGGTAGCACTCGCTTTTGTGTCGACTATAGGCAGCTTAACGACGTCACTAAGAAAGATAGTTACCCGCTCCCACGCATCGATGACATCATGGACACTTTAGCCGACGCAAAATGGTTTTCTACACTCGATCTCAAGAGTGGCTATTGGCAGGTAGAAATCGACAAGAAGGACCGAGAGAAGAACGCGTTTTCAGTTGGGACCGGATTGTGGCAATTTGTGGTGATGCCGTTTGGGCTTTGCAATGCACCAGCTACTTTCGAACGCCTGATGGAGTACGTGCTACGTGGCCTCACCTGGAAAACCTGCTTGGTGTACCTAGATGACATCATTGTCATCGGGAGAACGTTCGAAGAGCATGTGCGGAACTTAGAAGAGGTTTTCTCTCGATTGCGACTGGCAAATTTGAAACTTAGTCCCGACAAGTGTACCCTTTTTGCAGCTGAAGTAAAATACCTGGGACACGTCGTATCGGCAGAAGGGGTCAAAACAGACCCTGAGAAAATTGAAGCCGTGAAAAGCTGGCCAACACCAAGCAACAAGCGCCGACTACGAAGTTTTCTGGGTCTGGCAACCTACTATCGAAGATTCGTCAAAGACTTTGCAAAACAGCCAAGTGTCTCCATCAGTTAACCGAGAAAAATCGTCCGTATGTCTGGAATGAACAATGCCAGACAGCCTTTGAGACCTTGAAAGAGAAGCTATGTGAATCACCCGTGCTGGCATATCCGAACCCCGGAAAAATGTTTGTAGTTGACACCAATGCGAGCAACGGCGGTATTGGAGCTGTACTCTCCCAGCAGATCGATGGCGAAGAAAGAGTCCTCTCGTATTACAGTCGAGTTCTTTCAAAAAGTGAGAGGAACTACTGTGTGACCAGGAAAGAGCTATTGGCTATAATAGAGGCCACCAAGCAGTTCCACAAGTACCTATATGGCCAGAAATTTGTTCTTCGAACGGACCATGCATCGCTGAGATGGTTGCTCAACTTCAAAAACCCCGAGGGACAAGTTGCGAGATTGATCGAAAGATTGCAGTCATACGACTACGAAATTGTTCATCGGAAGGGCGGAGTTCATGGAAATGCTGACGCCCGATCCCGCCGTCCATGCCCAGCTAACTGCAAGCATTGCCGACGGATGGAGGAAAAGGAACCGCTCGTTGATCTGCGATTGATAACGGCGGAATTCGATGAAGGTTGGTCATCGGAGGAGATTCGAAACGCCCAGTTAGCCGATGCAGACATCGGACCATTGCTCGTATGGAAGGAGACGACTGGGCGACCTGAGTGGAAAGACGTTTCAATGCATGGCGCTACCCTGAAAAGCTATTGGGCACAATGGAACTCCCTTCAGGTGGAGGGTGGCGTACTCAAGCGGAAATGGGAAACGGCGGATGGTAGCTCCTATAGGATGCAAACTATACTACCCAAAAGCCGAATCCACGACGTGATTAAGGAAATGCATGAAGGATCCTCGGGAGGACACCTTGGTGTTAACAAGACCTTAGCGAAATTGCGGGAAAGGTTCTACTGGCTCCACGCTCGAGAAGACGTAGAGGACTGGTGCCGCAGATGCACAATTTGCGCTTCCGTCAAAGGCCCAAAGCGACGACTGAGGGGAAAAATGCAAACCTATAACGTGGGGGTACCGTTTGAAAGGATTGCTGTTGACATCGCAGGTCCCTTTCCTGAATCCGAATGGGGAAATCGATATATGCTGGTTGTAGCCGATTATTTCAGCAAGTGGCCTGAGGTCTACCCCATTCCCAACCAGGAAGCAACTACTGTAGCCGAACAGCTAGTGTTAAATTGGGTCAGTAGGTACGGCGTGCCTTGCGAATTACATTCGGATCAAGGCCAAAACTTTGAGTCACTAGTTTTTGGCGAAATGTGCGAGCTGCTCGGAATACGGAAAACGAGAACAACACCGCTGCATCCCCAATCCGATGGTATGGTCGAACGTTTCAACGGCACGCTCAATAAACACCTTGCCAAGATGGTTGACGAGAACCAAAGGGACTGGAACTGACATATCCCACTATTTTTGATGGCGTACAGAGCTGCCGAACATGCATCGACGGGCCAAGCTCCAGCCAAAGTCATTTTTGGAAAGACTATTCGTCTGCCAGCTGATATAAAGTTCGGAACACCCCCCGAGAAACCCCAAACCATCTCGGAGTACGCAAGTGAGCTAAGACAACGGTTGAACCAGATACATCGGACAGTGCGAAAACACCTCGAATCGGCTACTGACCGCATGAAGACCAGGTATGATCTAAAGGCGAATTCTACTGGCTTCCAGCAAGATGACTTGGTGTGGCTTTATAACCCGCAACGGCGAAAGGGTAGGTCTCCAAAGTTGCAACATAATTGGGAGGGACCATACCGAGTTACAAAGCGAATCAACGACGTCGTATACCGGATACAGGAACATCGTAAGCCGAGAGCTAAAATGAAAATCGTGCATCTGGACCGTCTTGCCCCATATTACACCCACGGAGAATTGACTACACATAGCGACACATCTTTTCGGAGCGAAAAGAACTGAAGTGGGGGCAGTGTTACATGTACAAATAATTATATGTACAAATGATTCTGCGAGCTACTGTCGCAATTGTTTTCACAATCATTAAGAACGTCGACAACTGAATTTACTCGAACCCACGAGAACCCAACAAGCATTATCAACATCTGGAAGTGAGTCACTGCCCATTCATGCTGGAACGTTCCCGCATATTCACTAATGTACGAGAACTGAATTGAATGATTAGAGACCCTATATAAAGGCGAGCTAAATGAATGGGGGGATTCATTACAACCGCGATAGAAAACTGCGATATAGTGGAACGCGAAGTCAAGACGATTGATTGTTTGAGTGCGAAGTGATTTAGAAGACAATTGCGATAAGAAATTTATGGACAAGTGTTAGATTTTTTTCATAGTGAAAATTAAAATTAGTGAAAGTGTTAAATTGTTAAATTGTTTATTGTGCATTTTTGTAATTAAATAAATTCTTTTAACTTAAATTAAAAGACATTGCGTTTTCACTTTCCCGGAACATTAAAATTATTGGCCGCGAACCGAAAACACGCAACAATAGTATGATACTCAAACATGACATGTTTCTTGATTTTATTCGTTGCTGGTTACAGCATTTTGTAACTTGAGTACAAAACCCTTCTGACATGAGCATAGGTCTGTCTACCCAACTTATTTGTATATTCATGTATGAACGAGTATAAAGGCTCAATAAATTTGTACGTACGTTCATTCTAATTTTTACTTAAAAAATTTTGCAAATATTCGTAAGGTTTCTGAGATGGACGACTGTAAAGTTTACCCAAGTTGGCAGTTTTACCAGGGGATGGGCCTTAAGACGAATTGGCAGCTGCAATCCGATATTCTCGTATGCATTAATGAATGACAAGTTAGAAGGCATAATTTCATTGATTTTCGTATATTGCAAATTTCTTGAAAAAATATATAATAAAATATAAATAAACTTCAACTTATCTAACAAACATATGTTAAATGCTTTATCTAGATATGAGATTTTCATTTAAGAGAATTTACTTAAATATTTCTTATTATTCTGCTAAAATAACATATTTAACAAAGCAGTTACATGTAACTACAATTTATGTATTCACAATGATAAATTTCGTTTAAATTACAATACTTTGAAATGGCCACAATTCACTTCAAATGTGTTTTCTTTCCTATAATAGTTTCCGAAGGCTGAAATATGGAAGTTTCCATACAATCAGCTGAACGCTTTACAATCAACATAAAACGAATAAACCTTAAAACTTTTACTGGAGCGATAAGCGCAAGTTCTCCATTTCGTTTTACATAAATTGTGCTGGGACGATGGGGATGCAGACAATATAAATAAAACGCCTGTCCAAACAAACATTTCTATTTAGCCTCGCCAAAATTTGTTATTGCATCCCTACATCAACTTTTGTGCGGCGCATGTAGTGGCAAATTTAATGTAAACCGTTTTTGTTTGCTGGCCGTTTTATTTAGGTTAACACTAGGAAAACATTTTGAAAAACTAAAGTGCCAGGCTACAAGTTCCTTCTCCATTTCCCGTTTTTGGTTTGCAAACGAACAAGGAGGCCATCAAAAAATGCAACTACAAATACAAAATACTCGTACTTGCTACTTGAGCCACTTGCACTTTGGTGCAATTGCCAGCCTTGTGCTCTGTCCTGCTCAGTAAATGTATGCTTTCTGAAAAGTTTAAGGATACACTTTGTTTCGGACTTCATTACATAGCTCAGGTCTTCGGTTTGTGGTGATGTACATTGCAGCGGGTCATCCATGTGCTGATTAGAAGACACAAAATAATGGTGAAAACGGACTCCAAGGATTTTTAAAGAACTTTAAGTAGAGTTTATTATGGTAAGGAAGTTAGCGCTTCAATTACACAACATTTTTCCGGGTACCCAATTCATATTCATAAATACGCTTGTATTTTAATCTAATTGCATGCAACAGGATGCAAGAGCTTAAATGATTGTGGGTGATGGTTCTTAGCGTATGAGATTCCAGAAAATCGCCATGTGTGCTTTCCAAAGCATTCAACTCCAAACCTCCGATTTTATTTTCTGAATTCCTTATGATTAATGTGCCGGCTCTGAATAGGCTAAATTTACGCCCTATTCAAAGCTATTATCGAAAAGCAAAACCATCGCCATTCAAAAGGAAAGCAAAGATTACTGGTCGCTTTTATGAAAATAAAGGAGCGAGAACATCGGAAGGGATGCAAGGCGGCCAGTATAAAGGCAATATATGTATGATACAGTGCGGGGATGGGGCCATGAATTGGCAATAAATAACAGGATGTTTGTTCGTGGAGTGTTTCGGGCCGCTTATCGATGTACCATATTCAGGAGGTATTCAATCAATCGTCCTGCTTATACGCTCCTAGCTCTGCAACCGTTTTGAAAGCAATCTGACACTGCCGCTGACCAATATCGCTATCTAATGCTTGATCCTGATTAATGATTTTTGAGAGAAAGATTGATTTGGCAAGTCCGTTGTTGACATACGCTGTGTATTAGACTTCCTTGTTGGATGTGCATGTCTTGCGGAACAGCGCTCGCTTATTTTATTTTGATTTCCATTATATTTCGGACGAAGGCTGTACACACATTGAGTTTGTGTAATTCAATCGGAGACAAATTTGCTTCAGCAGAAATGATACAAGTTGACATGTTTGAATTGTTATTGGATTCTCGCTGTTATGAATGGCAATGCGGTTAGGAAATAAATCGAAAATTGATTGGACATGTACTGAAACTGTGGTAGTTTTCGTTGGTAATATCGGTTAAATTAGAATTATGAGGATAAAGTGAAAAATGATTGGCATCTTTGATGATGGGATCGATGAATTGGAAGGTAAGATTCACTTATTAACTAAAACAATTCGAAGCAGTTGGAGAGTTCTACAGCCAGAAAGGTTTTGTAAATCAATTAGTAACTCAAACAACATCTTCTGCCTATCAAAGCCTGGTTCACATATACAGGTCCCATAAATCCAGCTCGAAAAACTAAATCCTGGTTACTTTTAAATTTGCCGCCGTTTTGTGTGTTGTGTGTTGGTTTCATTGTTTCAGTGGTCATGATAACATTTAAATATAAAACATTTCTAAAATTCTCATTAAACCCCCACATATCTGCAGTATCCTCGTCATTTGCAAACGTGTATCTCCATAGTATCATGTTTTGTTGCTGTAATTATTGAATACACAATTTGCTATGACTCAGCTGCTTATGGCTTGATTATTGTGAAGTTTTCAGGATATACACATCTATTACTGAAAATTCTAAATTCGAGTTTTTAGTAAATTTAAGAGTCTCCTTTTGATTTTATAAGCTAAATCATAAAAGCTAAAATATGCTCTATCATGATGTGAGACGAGCCTTGAAAGCTAAAGATCGAGCACGTCAACGTTTCACGTGAAAGATCCCCTGAGTCACGTAATGCTTTTTGTCATCTGAGGTCGATAGCTAAGAAAGAGATGCAGATCGCTAAAGCTTTTTATTATCATAGTATTGAAGGCTCTCTAAACTCAAATTATTCAAAACCATTTTGGAAATATATAGGCTCTATCAAATCCTCTTCTAGCTTCCCATCCTCGATTCGTTCGAATGGCTGCTTAGCAACTTCACCTCTCGAGATTTGTGAACTTTTTAGAACTCAGTTTTTCTCTATTTTAAATGCTACTCCCAGGTATAGCCCTTTTTCCCAATCATACACACTCCATCTTCATTTCCTTTCACTTACTATCCGGAAGATATTATGAACTTTATTTTAGAACTTGATGACTCTATTAGTTCGGGTTCCAATGGTATTCCTAATCATTTTGTGGAATCATTAGCTACTTCTGTTTGTGTCCCCCTTTTCTTTCTCTTCAACTCCTGGTTATCTGCAGGCTCTTTCCTTCCCTCCTATTTTTAAAAAAGGTAGCACCTCAGACGGTTCCAATTATCGGCCTACCTATTTATTACCTTGTTTATCCGAACTACTGGAGAAAATTGTCTACTTGCGCCTTTTAGGTAAATTTCTCGAGAGAAATTTACCTATTGCAGAGAGCATCATATATATATATATATATATATATATATATATATATATATATATATATATATATATATATATATATATATATATATATATATATGTATGTATATACACATGTATATATATATATATATATATATATATATATATATATATATATATATATACATATATGGGATATAACGAAATATTTGACCACGCTAGAGGCTGCAATTTTGCTTCGACCAAATTTTCAGGAAAAGTGTATTGGGTAGCTATCTCGGTGAAATTCGTGAACCAGCTATATCGGCCGGGCAAAAACAAAATGGCGGCCATTTTAGACGAAAAATCGTGATTACTGTTCTGACCCAAGTATAGCTCCGATTAGGACGAAATTTGGCACAAAGGTTCATTAATGTATTTGATGAATCCCACAATAAAAAATCCAAAGTCGGTACGGCAGAAACGAAATGGCGACCGCTCAAAGGTCGAAAAACGTGCAAAATTTTGTTGTTGTAATAGTGGTCAAAGCTTTCAACCGATTTGCATGAAATTCAAGAGTTTGATATAAATTATAAGTATCTAAAGAATTGCGTAAAAAAACTGGAGGTCCAAAATCATATGCATGCATTCAAATTGGCGGCCCCTAAAGGTCAGAAGGCAAGCGCAATTCGCTATTTTAGTGCCAACTGAAATAATGAATATTTTTCATGGAAACGTTTTAAATGACTTTACTTGAAAGAACTTATACACCAGATCATTTTTAAGATATTGTAAAATATTTTTAACAATACCCTAAAAAATTATAAAATCGCGACTTGTCTGTCTGTCCGTCCGCCCGTTTGTTCGTGCGTCATAACAAGTTTTCTCGCAAACCACATGAGCTGGAATGAGGAAATTTTCTACGTAGGTCAAAAGTGGTGCCTCTTGAAATTTGCAGTGCAAGAAAATATTTTCAAGCGTTTAAGGGGGGTCTCCCCATACAGGCGGGTCTCCCCATACAGGGGGATGGCATACAATTTTTTTTAATTTCTGTAGCCCTCTAGCAGCCAAGTTTCTCTACAGATTCCGTTGAAACTTGAAATGATAAGTTATTAAGGAAAGTTAATTTAATTTAATTATGCAAATCGAATGACAAATAAAAAACTCGAAAATTTACAGCTTAATATTTTTAGCAGCCGATTTCAATAAAAATCGAAATGACGGCCCTCATAGTTCAGAAAAAAATTGAAAATGTATATATTGATGGCAACGCAAGTGCTGATTAAACTTTTATGGAAATCTGTTGAAATTAACTATTCGAGCTTTTTAAGCCTTTGTGTTGTTACCACTGTGAACTGTGTAAACAGCAAATGTGAGAAGGGCGATACTGGTTCTTGTATGTTTACAACAATTTATTATCCGCCGATTTTCAATATGTAATTTTAATTAGCAAAATATTTGCGCCCCGATAAAAGGTCTCTAAAAACGAATGTGGCCAGATTTTTTTTTAATGTTAATAAATACCCATGTGGTACTACGAAAATCGCAATAAGAAGTTTAGTAGTAGGCAAGCCAAATTCTATTTAGGAACTTTACGCTACATACGAGAAAAGTACGTTTCCGGCTGGTGCTACCAACGGGGATTTTCACTTACTCATGATTTGTTTGTTCCTGAGCAACATGGTTTTATCAAAGGGTGATTGACCTGAACAAATTGATTAGAATTCATGAGCGCTGCTTTATAAGCCATGGAGGACCGTTTGCAAGTCGAAACCTTGTATTTGGATTTCTCTAAGGCCTTCGACTCAGTAAATCACAATATATTGTTGAGTAAACTTAAATTTCTTAACTTTCTTGATTATTTGCTCCACTAGTTATCCTCTTACTAATCCAATCGTGTCAGTCAGGTATCTTTTCGAGACTGTCTTTCTACCCCCTTCCATCCATATTCAAGTGTTCTTCAAGGATCCATTCTTGGCCCACTATGTTAACTCTGTTTATAAATGACTCACCATTCATTGTCATCAACTCCTCCTGCCTTCTTAATGCAGATGACGTTAAAGTTTTCAAAGTTGTATCGTCTAACGATGACTGTGCCTTGTTTCAAGAAGATTTTAATGCGATTTTATTTTGGAGTTCTTATAAGCAACTTACACTAAATGTTTCTTAGTGCATCCATCTTTCATTTTTTATTAACCCTTGCCCTATAAGCTTTCAATTTTCATTAAATAGTTCGTACCTAAGCACGGTGACACATTTCAAGGACTTAGGTGTCACTTTCGGCTCTAAATTAAGGTTCGACGTTCATATTTCTGAAAATACTTTTAAAGCCTCTCGCATTTCTGGCTTGATCTTAAGGAATTCCTATATTTTTTCCGATCCTTTATCGTGTGTGAAATTCTATTCTAGTTTGGTTCGTCCCATCCTTGAGCACTGTTTGCCAGTTTGGTCGCCTCATTTGAAATGTTTGAAATTAACGCTAGAAGCTGTACAAACAAGTTGGGTAAACTTGTCAGAAGGGTTTTGTATTCAATTTACAAAATGCAGTCACCAGATCGAATCAAATCAAGAAACATGTCAAAGACGATTTTATTAGAGAAAAAATGAAATACGAAGATCATACAGTTATTAACAAAGTTGAACGAATTTCGACTTCTGAGGTTTTTTGGTATTGTTATATAAATATAAATATCTCCCTTGATAATTATTTCAGATGTCCATCCGCGACGGAGGAAACACATTTTTCATGTATTTCCCCCCCTATGCCCCCACTGAAGCAAAAACTGACAGTTTAAAAACTGTTTTGAAAAACTCACATGAAAACTTTTATTTCATACTCATATCGGCTACCTTTGATGAATTTTTTTTCAGGGGCCACTCTCCTGTACTGTTATCATCGATTCATGGCCAATTTTTTCGAATCCTAGAATGGTTACAAAGCCCTTTTGCTAGGAGCTCTCTCCCAACTCCTTGACTTGTTTCACTTATGAGCATTAATTGTAGGTACTCATCTTCAGTCATTCATTAAATTGAATCAAGTGTTCAAAGCATGCACCTTAAACGTTGAAGTTGAGAAAAAATAACTCAAAATTATTCAATCTTTGCATTTAAAACAGCCACTATTTTGTTTTACGATTACTGATACCACTAGCTGAACTGATTCTCAAAGATATACATGACACCTATCATTCCTGAAATTTTCATGCAAATCCTAGCAATACTGTAGTGTCTGAGTCCGTAAAAACCGCATGTTGTTCCATAGCCATATGTTGCCATAGTAATAAATGCAGCGCATATTGTTCCATAGTAATACAGGAAAATTCAAACCGCTATAACTTCGCTAAATATGACTCAATCTTCATGAAACTTTCAGGATAGATCAACCTTATAAATAGACATCTACGTACTGAATTTCATAGAATTTAAGGGCACTGTTAAGATTTTATTCAAGAAAACATAAAATCGATAAATCATACTATTACTAACAAAGTTGAGTGAATTGCAACTTCTAACGTATTTGTTGTTGTTGTACTCACCAAGGCCTACATTCCTGTGTCCAATCGCGAGGGGGGGACACAAATTTTTCGTGTATTTCCCCTCCCTGTGCGCCCCTCGAAGCAAATTTTGCCAAATTAAGACCTGTTTTGAAAAGTTCTCATCAAGACCTTTCATTTGATTTTTTTTTCAGGAGATCACTCTCCTATATGGGGAGACCCCCCTTCAATACCTTATAAAATTTTTTTGTAGTTGAACTTTGAAGAGATCATCAATTTACACCTACACACCAAATTTGATGTTTCTAGCTTAAATAGTTTCCGAGAAAAACTGCTGTGACACACGGACGGACGGACGGACAGACGGACAGACTGGTCGCGAAACTAGTAGGGTTTTGTAAAATTATTTTACAAAACCCTAAAAAGATTTACCCGGATCGTCTTCTTGAAGTTCCAGATTCCATACATTGTTTATGAATCACTCTTATCTATCCTCAACATTCCTTCGCTGGAAAGGCGTCAACTCTACCTTGATGAATGTTTCCTTTACAGGCTGTGCCATGGTTTGCTCGATACTCGGCTATTCAACCAGGTTTCAATGAGGCGCGTTGTTGTTCTACAAGATCGTCGAATATCTTTGATATTCCATTCGCACTAAGTTTGGTGTATTTTCACTCACCCATGCTCAGACTACCTCGTAACCATGATGACCTTCAGCTTGGGCCCTTTCCCTCTCGTATTTAGTTTATAAAAAAATGTCAGCTTTCTTCTTCTCAACTCTGATTAATTTTTTTTTCTCCTCATTTTTGCACTTTTTATTACTTTATCTTGATACTTGCACGTCTTTATTTCTTTGTCCTTGCGGTGCTATTATTTAATCTATTTTGTAATTGGATTTATTTTTTCTTTTTCTGTTAAATAATAAGTAAATAAATAAATCATTTACCAAGATGATCGAGTTTTGACCTCTGAAGTGTTTATTGGGTTAGCACTTATAAAGCTCTACTTTTATGACTTTTTCCAGATCTTTTAAACTTAAGATGACGAAAGTATTTACTTTGAAGAAGTTTACAAATTGAAAAATTTTATTATAAAAGCTGGAGCCATAAATAATAATTGTATTGTGCTTAAATCAAATGAGGAAATATTAAGAGTTAAATGGTTTAAAAAAGTCATACGGTAAAGATTTTCGGGCAAAAGTTTTGCAATATAAAATCGTTAGAAATGCGAAGAAGAAGAAATCCCAACGAAGAGCTTGGCAAAAACCGATGAATACCGCACTGATGTCTTCGGCGGTCCGTACAATCCTGATTGAAGTGTACTGACTGAAAACGTAGCAATATTGGTGCGATTGTGTTCAATGCGAGCTAGTTAAGATAATCGTAGAGTTTACGGACAACAGGTGACTAGGTAAATAAATCTTAAAAAACCATACCTGCTGGATTAGATTAACGTGCATCGTTGCGGACATTC
The DNA here is from genome assembly GCA_963969285.1 of Odontomyia ornata. Taxonomy (NCBI): domain Eukaryota; kingdom Metazoa; phylum Arthropoda; class Insecta; order Diptera; family Stratiomyidae; genus Odontomyia; species Odontomyia ornata. The sequence continues at coordinate 125,829,936 of OZ017738.1, read as the reverse complement.
AAAGTTGAAGTCGTTAATTAGTGAGTGAACATAGTAATTGATTGAAGTCAGCAGGTGTAGCGGCAGTGATAATAATAAAAACAAAGTGAAAAATGCGAGCAGGAGGGAAGAACTTAACGAGAAAAAGAAAGAGCAAGCTGACAAAAAAGCAAGGAGTCGTCTGGGTGAGTGATTTTTGCTTTCCTTGGTTGCGAGAGCATATTATTTTGATTATTTTTGATCCGTATAGCAATTATTTAAAAAGTTGGATCGATTGATGTTTGGATAGATAGTGCTTGAGTTTGGTTTGGGTGGGTTGTGGATATGACAGATATATCCACAATGGACAAAGATCAGCAGATCGCTCTGCTGATTGCCCAGCTGAAAGCTTCGCAAGCTATGCAGGCACAGTTTAACAAAGTAATACAACAGCGACTTATTGATGTAAATTTGGTGCTGGCCAAATCAAAAAAGAAGAACAAAAACAAAAAGAGGAATGTAGAGTCTTCATCTTCCTCATCAGAGAGCTGTCTGCCCTCCCCTCCTTCTTCAAAAGAAGAAGGCATGGAAGAGGAAGCCATACAAGAAGAAGATGAAGAAAATGCAGGAAGACTCTGTTGAGGAGGATGAAGAATTTCCTGTTCTGACACCGCCGGGTCCGTCAATGGCTCTACCAGAGCTGGCCATCCCACCAAAAAAGAAAACCACTCCCACAGCGCCCACCCCATCCAAATCCCCAGATGACGACAAGAAATGGGCAATGGTACCCGTCACCCTTCGAGAGCCTCAAAAGTGGACCCAAGTCCTAAAGGACTTGAAAGACTTTGGAATCAAACATAAATCCACCAGATAATTCTAGAGACACCACAAAACCACAGGGAACTGACAAAATGCTTGACAGACAATACATACCACACGTATATCCTTCCTGAAGAGAGGAATTTGATTGTGGTCATCAGGGGTCTATATGGACTATCAATTGACGACATCAAGGAAGATCTGAAGAGCCAAGGATTTCACCCCATCAAAATCTACTACATAAAGTTAAGAGATAGGCCATTCAGGCTGGTGAAGGTCCTCCTTCCTAAATCTGAGACTGGCATATACAGTATAAGGGCAATATGACACCTCATATGCACTGTCGAAGCGCAACGCCCCCGTAGAGGACAAGTTATGTGCCACAACTGTCAGCAATTTGGACACTCCTCCAAAAACTGTCACGCACAGGCCTGTTGTATTAGATGCGATGGGGTCCACTTTTTTTCCAAATGCGTTCAAAAAAGCAGAGGAAACGCTAAAATGTGTGAACTGAGGGGGAGAACATCCAGCCAACTATGATGGATGTCCTCAAAACCCAGTGAATGTCAGGAAATCGTTTTCACAAGTTGCAGCTGCAAATAGCAATAAAACCATCACAACATCTACACAGCAACAAAATAAAAACACACAAAAACAAAAATAGGCTAACACTCCACAAAACACAAAAAAAACATGAACAGACTCTTTACCACCATGCAAACACAGTTCTAAACCATGATCCAAGACATGATGGCAAAAATGATTCAGGGAATATTTACATCACAAAACAGTATCAATAGCACACTGACAAAGAAACAATGACGACATTTTTGGATCATTTAACCATTCTCACATGGAATGCAAATTCCCTACTTCATGAGCCTAGTGAGTTGACTCAACTTTTATTTGATTATAAGTTTGACATCATTCTCATCCAGGAAACTTTTCTCAAGCCTGGAAATTGCCTACGCTTCCCTAACTATTTTCTGCACAGAAATGACAAAACAACAGGCAGAGGAGGCGGAACGGCCATTCTTGTGAGAAGGAATGTGAGCCATAATCTATATTGACACCTACCTTACAAACGCAACTTTAATTCAAGTGCGGACGTATTCTTTTGAATTCATAGTAGTCTCAGTATACAGCAGCCCCTAGGCCGCTACGCTCATTGAAGAAATTAAAAAAAACTTCATACTTTCAGGGTCCCATACTCTTGCCGGAGACTTTAATGCCTATCACCGAAGTTGGGGAGCTGTGAGAAGCAACCGTGCTGGGACTGAGTTAAATCGATTCATCCCAGATAATCCATTAAGCCTGTATATCCCCAACGAAGCTGCCGAAACAGTTAAGGCCACAGAAATAGTTAAGGCTACTGAAATAGTTATCCTCTCGATATTAGTATATCACGTACCTTTGAACACGCTGTACGCATCGAAGTCCTCGACAAACTTTCATCCGATCACAAGCCAGTGGTCTTCTTAATAGGAGGTATATACAAAGACGAACCCCTACAAGTATAGAAGAAAACTGATTGGCAAGCTTTCCAAGTCGCACTGGCTAAAGACGTCATTATTCAAACAATTGAAACAGCCAGCGACACTGACAAAATGATAGAAAAAATCACAAACAAAATAATACAGGCGAAAGAGAACAACCCCGTCACAACTCTGGCAAGGGTGACAAACACCTATGAACTCCCTAACGGCATTAAAAACTTAATAAGGAGGAGGAATCGAGTCCGAAGAAGGGCTAGGAATACAGGTGATCCTAGATTACGCCAGGAAGCGAATCAAATTACGAACAAAATTCGTGATCGGATATCTAAATTCCACAATGAACAATGGGAGAGCTTCTTGCGAAGTCTGGAGCCTGGGTGTGATGCTTTCTGGAGGGTTTCTAAATACTTTCGTATTAAAAACAAACTTATAATACCGCCAATTCATGGCCCTTACAGTATCGAATTCGACAATTCTGGTAAGGGTGAGGTCTTCGCAGATACTCTAGAGCACCAGTTCTGTGAAAATTCATCTAATGAAGAGGGCCTTGACGAACATGAAGATCACGTCAAGCGGTTGAACAACAGGCTCATGAGGTCAGACATTACAGACTCCGACCCTATACAAAGCACCTGTCTTCAAGAGGTTAAAGACATCATACAAGTACTGAACAGATGGAAAGCACCAGGTTTTGATAAAATATCAAACACCATGGTCAAATGGCTCCCGGATAACATTTTCAATGCAATAAAAGCGATTAAAAACGCAATTTCACGCTTGCAAAAATACCCCAAAATATGGAAATCGGCAATAGTTATTGTTCTGCCAAAACTTGGTAAAAACCTCATGTTTCCACAAAAATGGCAACCTATTAGCCTATTATCCTCTCTGTCGAAAAAAGTAGAGTGGATGCTACTAAATTGACTAACTGAGGTTGTTACCGAAAAATAAATAATCCCAGAAAAACAATTTGGCTTCAAGCCAGCACACTTCACAGAACTCCAGCTTACTAGGGTGGTCCAACAAATTAGAATAGGGCTAAACTGCCGGAAATCAACGGGTTTGGTTATGTTTGAAATTGCCAAAGCCTTCGATACTTATTTACAAAATGCGTGAATCCCAAATCACACTGCAGCTAATCCAAATCATTGGCTCCTTTTTAAAAGGCAGATCATTTCATGTCCAAATTGACTACCACCTCTCAATCATGCAGTAAATTCAAGCTGGAGTCCCACAAGGATCACCCATCTCCCCCATACTATACAACATCTTTACTGCAGATCTACCTCGGCTGCATTTGAATGTCCACAAGCCCCTATATGCCGACGATACTTTTGTTCTATACTCATCCAGGCAAACAAGAGTCATTACCACCAAACTGCGATTCTCCATAGACATACTTTTGAAGTTTTTTTCGCAAGTGGAAGGTCAAGTTAAACATAGACAAAACCCAGGCATTATTTATAACTAGAAAAAGACAACAACAACCGAAAACTCTGACTGTTGAAAACGAAAATATTGCCTGGCCAGGTACAGCCAAGTATCTAGGACTGACATTCGACAACAAACTCTCCTGGACCGACCACATATGTAACAAACGAGGACATTGCTACAATGTGCTATCCCAACTCTATCTACTCCTTAAGGCCAAGAAACTCAATATCAAGAACCGTCTGCTGATCTACAAACAAATAATGCGACCGACGCTACTGTATGGTAGTACGGCCTTCTACCAGATGACAGGGACCAACAAAAAGGCACTACAATCCATGCAAAACAAAAGCACTATACAAATCTTCAGAGTGCCATGGTAGGTTAGAAATACTAGTATATACAAGGACCTCAGAATCGAACCTGTCGTAATATACGTACCGGACAAAGCACTAAAACTGTTCGACAAAGTAGACAGACATCCTAGCACTACCCTGTGAATTCTAAGACGCAAAGTACTCCCAAATGAAATTTATAAAACTATCCGCGCTAGCTTTACGAAAATATAATTGACTATAATCAAAATAATATGATGTCGTTAATCACAGTGAGCAAATAATTGCTCACAGATAGAAGGGAGCTAGGGTGCTAAATGGCACCAGCTCGAGAACGAATCCAAGGATTAAATTAACCTGTATCCAACAATAGACCTTTAAAGCACTAATAATATTAGCCAAAACACTCAAAAAAAAAAAACTTCAGTATAACATAAGAGAGAAATATCTTAGACAGCTTATCGTTTCTTATCTTTCAGTACCCCAAGTGAGAGAAAAACTTTATTTCTTACTCGTGTCTTTGCTATCTTCTTAGTAGCTCTTGGATAGCCAAGCAGTGAAAATAATCACTCATAATAACTTGGAACATTATTGTGTTGGCTTAATTATATAATGGACTCTTTTTTAAATAACCATCGAGCTGGTCAGATATGGTTGGCTATGGGAGCTACTGGTAAGAATTGCCAGCATTGGCGTAGCAAAGGGGGGGGGGGGGGGGGCAGGTGGGCCTGGCCCACCTTAGAATCTTCCTGGCCCACCCTAGAATATTAGCTGCGAGTGCACAATGAGAAAATTAGTTTACGATAATCTATATCAACAAAGAAAGTTGTTAAAATTTTTCAAAAAGTCGCGTCGATCAGTTTTGCTATGAACAGTACTCAAATTATTCTGCCGCCCAATGGAATGCAACACACATACCATTATTGACTAGGTGCATGGATTGTCCAGCCGTGGCGCTGGCCGCGCATCGGAATCATTCATTCCAAAGCAAACACAAAACGCAACGGTGTATACTTTTTGTGCATTGCATGAGGTAATCAGTTGAATTTTGTATCGTGTTGTGAGTTTATGTGGTACAGTGTTGACAGTCTGATGTGAGGTGCTGTTGTTTGTCGGAAAAGTAGTTTGATAAGGTTTGATAAGGTATATCTAGTTTATTAAGATTTAATAATAATAAACAAATGAAATGTGAATGGTTTTTCTTTCTCCTCTATATGTAGTTATAATAAATCAATAATGAAGAAATTTAAGGACATACGATGTTTTTAAAAAATAATACAATGCAGCCGCAATCAGATGACAGCGGTGAGGGTCAAGAAATCGCTTCCGATATTAGTTCTAAGGAAGAAAATCGTTATTTCAATGAACCTTCTACATCTACAGCATGTTCTAAAAGTACTAAAAATGACCTTGGATGTCGAGAAACTGAACCATCAAAGCCAGTCATAGATTTCCCTAGAAGAAAAATCGTTGACCGATTCAGATGTTTTTCGTCGAGATATTATGATGAATATCCCTGGATTGAGTACAGCATTAAAGAAGATAAAATTTACTGTTTTGTCTGCAGAAATTTTCGTACAAAGATTTTACGCACTCAACACGAAAAATTTAATTCTAGTGGTTTTGATAATTAGAAAAAGCTAGGGAAGCGGTGCAAAAACATTGCGATTCATTTGTTCATTAACAATCGACTGAATTTCATATCGCTTTGAAACAATCACTAATTTCGGGAAGCCTACAAGATAAAATAAATACACAACAAAATGCTGAAATAGCTCAAAGAAGGGAATATTTGACTAAAATAATTGAGATAATTATGTATTTGTCTCGTCAAGGGCTTGCACTAAGGGGACATAGGGAAGATGTGCTTTCCCATAATAGAGGAAATTTTTTGGAACTGTGTGACATATTTGCCAAAAGTGATGCCACATTTAGAAAACACTTAGAAAAAAATACGAATTACTGTTCCCCTCAAGTTCAAAATGAGATTATTACTACTGTTGCCCAATTTACGCTGCGTAAGATAGCAACGGAAGTAAGAAGTTGTGGATTTTTTTCTTTGATGGCTGATGAAGCACGATCGTTCAAAAAGGAGCAGTTGTCGATTGCAATTAGATACGCAAATAATATAGATGTTTAGGAGCGTGTTCTAACTTTTATCGATTACTCTACGGGACGAAATGCGCAGGGTTTGGCAACGTTTATTTTAGAAGCATTAAAAAAATTTGATCTAAATGATTTACCCGTGGTAGCGCAATCATATGACGGGGCAAGCGTTATGTCTGGTCACAACCGTGGCGTCCAAGCAATTATTAAAGAAACGTACCCAGAGGCGATATACATTCATTGCTTAGCGCATAGGTAAGTATAATTTTAGATTTCCTATGATCATGATTAATTAAAATTTCGTTAGAACAGAATATTTCATGCGCGAAAAAATTATCACAATTTTTTTCGGCTGTTTCCCATTTGGTTTGTAAAAAATAAGTAAGCATGCATATTATATTCTATTGTTCTTCGAAAAAAATAGATATGTTTGGAACTCATCGTCCATTGTCTTTTACAGACTTAACTTAGTAGTAGTAGATTCTTGCAACAATATTTCAACAGTCAGTGGATTCTTTAATGTCATTGAAGCGCTACATGCTGATTTTGCGCACCCACGTCTAAATGCACAACTGAAGAATATTCAGGAATCTCTTGGTATTAGTACGAAATCAAGTCGAGAAATACATAGCCTAAGTGAAACGCGCTGGGCTGTTTTAGCAAACTACGATGCCATCAAAACTGCTTTAGAAGAGGAAGTCAATAACCCTCAAAACAAAAATTCAGTAGAAGCGATAGGCCTTTTGAATTGTATTTCGAAAGCCGATTTTGTAGTTCCCTTATTTATATGTAAATATGTTTTATCAATCATAAACATTTTGAGTAAATATTTCCAAAACAATGACGCTACATTAGGCCAAACAGTTGAAATTATAAGAAGCACCATTACTGCATTGGAGGAGGACCGAAATAATTTAGAACATTTCCAAGATATCTGGAATGAGATTCAAAAATTTTCGAACGATAACGAAATTTCTTTGGAGCCTATCATAATCTCAAAAAAAAGAAGGCAACCAAAAAGGTTAGAAGATTTTATCGTTGACACCAGTTTGGGAAAGAGACACAACATAGACAATCTTCAATCATCAGAATCAGATGTACATGCATCTGAGTATTGGAGAACAAGCGTTTATCTACAGGTTTTAGATAATGTTGTTCGTCAATTCAAATGTAGATTCGAGAACTTACCATTTGCAGAGTCACTAGATTTTTTCATAAAGCTTGATTTCAAAAAGTCTGAAAGTTTCATTAATGCTTATAAAGACAGAATAAAAATTGATACGGATACATTGCAAGCAGAAATTACTATTATTGCGAGTATACTTAGAAATAAAAACTTGGACTTCAATTTGAAAAATTTGAAACAAGAAATTAACAAAGATTATTGTCCTAATTACTACAAATTACTCCAGGTAAGCTACCTAATTAGAACATTGGTAATTATTAATGAGCCATTTTACCTTTCATTTCAGGTTGCTATAACAATACCCGTTAGCTCGGCCGAGTGAGAGCGCAGTTTTTCAGCTATGCGTAGAATAAAAAACTGGCTTAGATCATCAATGGATAATCGGCGATTTTCAAATTTGGCCATAATAAACATAGAAAATTCTGTAGTGAAAAATATTAGTGCAGTTGATGTGATGAATGAATTTACAAAAACAAAATCGAAGAATTGCTCTTGATTAAAATTAATATGTGATATGAGACGTTAATTTCGATATTTTAATTTTTTTTATTGAGGCGATAAAATATCATTTTCTCACATCATTGATATAACTCCTGATTGAAAATACCAAACAAGTCGGGTAGACAGACCTACGCTCGTGTCAGAAGGGTTTTGTACGCAAACCATGATATGTATTGCAATGATGAGCATCCTGAAGATATACTACTTGTTTAAAAAAAAAACCAACGTTACTTAATTTTAAGCGGCCGCCATTTTGTTGTGGCACTACTAATATTACTGATTGATGAAATCTCAAAGATATTTATAGTATTCATATAATCTGAAGTTTTCGAGAAGATCCAATCAAAACTGTAGTTTCTGGTTCGATGGAAAGTCCATATAGTAGAAAAATCATGTACAGTAGTTGTTGTAATTGGAGAAATTTAAAGTGGGTATAACTTCTGCGAATATCAATCGATTTTGATGAAACTCACAGGTTATAAGGACCTTATATAGGGCTAGCAAAATATTGAAATTTGTTGAATTTAAGGGTATCCTTGCGATTTTATGGAGGAAAACGAAAAACTCATAAATCATGCTATTTTTAACCAAAGTTGAGTCGATTTTGACTTCAATGGTATTTGTCGTTGTTGTACATATAAAGGTTCACCTCCACAATTTTTTTCAGATTTTTCGGATCAAAGGTATCCAATCGCAAGGGGGGTCAAATTGGTCGTACATTTGCCCTTCTCCTGCACCCCACAAAGTTGGTAAGACTGTTTTGAGACCTGTTTTGGTAAGCTCTCATTAAGACCTTTCTTTTGACACCCCACATGCCTCCTTTTGGTAAAAAAAATTTAAGGGTCCCCTTCCGCTATGGGGGACCCCCCCCCTTTAATGACCCTTTCAATTTATTTTGATATCTGAACTTTTGAGGAACCGTAACTTCTGATATGCGTACTAAGTTTCGTGTTTGTAGCCGCTATAGTTTCTGAGAAAAACTGCTGTGACGCACGGATGCACAGACAGTACCGATTTTAGAAGGTTTCGTAAAAAAATTTTTTTACAAAACCCAAAAAGATATTTTCCTACACGTGAAATTTTTCAAATATTATATATATATATATATATATATATATATATATACATATATATATATATATATATATATATATATATATATATATATATATATATATATATATTTATTTATATATATATATATATATATATATATATATATATACATGTATTTATATGTATATGTATATATATATATATATATATATATATATATATATATATATATATATATATATATATATATATATATATATATATATATATGTGTGCGTGTATGTATACATTTTATAATACATTATATATTTTATATATATATATATATATATATATATATATATATATATATATATATATATATTGCATACATATATTTTACTTAGAATCTTAAATAACTATCAACAAAAGCATAGTAAACTAGTGCGATCATGTTCTTTTAGTCATCGGAAAGCTTTCCTTTACACTATGTATAAGTGGCAGCTAGTAATTTTAGGCGAAGTTGAAAATGTGGCCAACATTAGGAAAAATTGAGGGCATGGGTAATACCTCGAACTGTCAGTTTTAACAACGCTAGTGTAGCTATACAATTTGAGGAATAGTTTAATTCCAGTTCTCATTTTCGACAAATTTTATCTATTGAAGCTATGAGTATAGTAATGGTGCCAAACGTCAAGAAGAGCCAAAGATTATTGAGAGCATTTCATAGATATTAGTTATAAAATTGTTGTCTATTGCTCTACAATTATCTTTTTCATTTTTACTCGGTAATTTTCGACAAACTGGATTTGAGCACTTTTGAAGCCAAGAATATGAGGAGAGTGTTTGAATACTACTCTCAATTCAGCGTTTACTGCTGGAAAAGACCTCTTTCATTTTTTTTTCAAGAAAATAAACCTCTAATCCACTTCCTAGCCAAACTACAACCTTCTGCTACAGGACCCTCTTGAATTGATATTTGATCTAAAGTGTTCATAATTTATTAGCGAACCATGTTCATTAAATTTCTGAAAACCCCTTTTGACCTTTAATACGAGTATATGCTGCTTCGACTTACTAGAATTTGAACTTTGGAGAGTATAGCTTATTATGCTATGTTTTCAATTCCACTTCTAACGGTACCTTTTACTGAAAATATATAAGTGGAGTAGGCAGGAAAGTGCTCCCATTAGAAGGGCTTTGCAGCAATCCTGGGGTTCCAAATAACTTTTCTGATGGGGTGAACCAATTACTAACCCGTTGAACATACAAGAAATTCCAATAAACCCCAAAATTTTGAAAGCATACCACTTCTGACCTTTCCAAAAAGTTTTAATATTGTTCTATAGTTTCGTAGAAAGCTTGCTGTGATGACCGAAAAGACAGACAAACGGACAAACACGATCCGAAACCAGTAGGTCTTTGTAAAATTTGTTTTGCAAAGCCCTAAAAAGTAATTTTCCATGACACTTTCTCCAATTGAACGACATCCGTTTATGCGTTTGTGATCCTTTATACTATGAAAAGCGCGCAACTTGAAAATTTCAAATTCCATCAAAAAAAGGTTCCAGGTGATTTACCGTAAATCACATGAAATTCTAATAAAATCGACCTTCGTAAAAACTTTATAGGCAATTCAAGTTTGAAATGAAACGCGAAAAAGCAAATACGACCTGTAACTTGAAAAATTTCCATATTTTATTTCTTATTTGAGTGTATAAGCGCGGTCAAAAAATACGAGAAAGGACTATCAAATTTGTCGTTCATTCATCATTTTCATTTCATATTTTATTCAATTGAATATGTTGAAGGTAGCGCAGAAACTTTTTATTGATGTTGTTGACAGCTGTAAAGGTTGGTGGCAAATATCGACAAAGTAATCCCTTCTCCACAGATATCGAGGATATTTTCAATCAGAACTGATGAAGGTTGAATTACATTTCAGAAGAATGTTTTTTTGTGAAAATCAGTAGAAAATTAGTTTTCGAAACAATTGGGAAAGTTATTTGATCAATGCTCCTTCATTGTCGAAATTGGAGTTTCAGTTTTTGCCAACATCAATTAACAATTGACTAGAATCCCGGATTAATTTGGAATTCATTAACAATTTTCATTTCATTCAAGTAGGTACTGTGAGTGGAAGTATTAAGGACTCATCGTCTTCAAGTGTTGAGCTTATCTAGTCTGGTCGAAACTTTACACAGGATTTCTGCTAATGCTTTCTTGACAGTGACAAATGCTTTTTAAACGTCAGTGCTAATGGTGCCACATTACCAGCTGCTCCGTTTGTCCAACCAAAACCCCATGTAATCACATTAGTGGACTCCATCGCACAAAACATGCATGTCATGTTTTCATGATAGTGAACTAGACTTAATTTATTTTCATTTCTTTAAGTCTACTAGTTTTTCTGCTTCTTTTTTTCATTTTTATAAAAAGCAGACAGGAGGTTTTCACGCTGGTTGAGTCCTTAACTCAAAACAAATTTGCCAATTAGTTGAGATTTTCTTGGACTTAGTTTTTCAGTGACGATTAACATAGTCCTTTTGTATTATCTCTATTAAGGGAGATACAAATTATAAGTGCGAGTGGTCCATATTTGCATGTAAAGCTAGTATATGTTCCACTTTGCTGAATATATGTCTTCAAGCTATTCAAGCAAAAACTACTTTACATCTCCCCGGAGTCACTGATAAGCATCTGCAATTCAAACACAAATGCGGAATTTTCTTCAGGCAGGTATGTGAAGAGTATGTTTTTCGATAAATTTTCCTTTTACCGGGAGATACGTCACGCTAACGGTAAATAGAGTTTTCATGCAAATTTAACCAATTTTTCACGGCAGTCATAGACACTGTAAGTTTTATCATGTTCGCTTAGGACATGCATGTAAGGATAAAACTGAACCTAGGATGCAAACTGTACGACATTCTTCAGTCCGTGTTAGTTTTAGTCGAAGCATTGCCTCTTGGGAATGATGTTTGTGAAAAAAACTGTCAGGTGAGTTTTTTTTCGTGGTAACATGAATGTCTAGATAGGTGATTTTTAGTGGAGACGATATGTGTCGTTTTAATTTATTCATAGGATTTCTTTCTCTTGAGATGTATCTGAAAATGAAAATATGTTGGCGTGAATTTTGAAAGTCAGGTGGTTGTTTAAATGTTTTGCAGTTGAAAAAAAGAATAATTGTATATATTACTGGAAGTTGAAGCCATTTATTTTACATAAATTCTCCGATTCGATTTGAAGTCAATAAATAATCGATCATAAAATTCGGGGTCAAAACCTATATTGACATCAGATGATCTAATCAAATTCAAGAAGCTGCTTTCACTGGAATAATTATCTTATTAAGTATTTTGGAAAAATTTGTCATCGTTGATCAAATTTGCTTATTTATTGTTCTTGATGAAACATGTGTATTTAATTTTAAGATTTTCTAGATCAATTATATTTGACATTAGAATATCCAACACTACATCATCAACTGGTCGAAATAATTAGTTATATCAAATGCTCATGATTTTTTCAAAATTGCATGTAATTTATTATTATATTATGAATTTTTCTATATCTGTGCATCTAATTAACTTTTAACCACCTATGCACGGCCTCCAAGACCGCTCACAAATTTTGAGTTCAAATTCGGCATCGACATTTCTGATGAAACAAAGAAGTGAATCAAACAGTTACTAATACTCTATAGCTTCATTTAAAACCATCAAATAACATAAACTCCAGTAACATTTCGTAATATTCTTAAAAACTTCCCATGTGAAACGTTAAAGCATTAAACAAGTTGGGTTGACACACCTACGCTCATGCCAGAAGAGTTTTGTACTCAATTTGCAATATGCAGTCACCAACAACGATGAAAGTCAAGAAACACGTCTGAGATGTGCATGTTTATAAGAAAATCCATTGGTACTCCATTTTTAACGGTCGCCATTTTGTTTCAAACTAACAAAAATCAATCATATATGTAATGAATTCCCAATATATTTACGTGATTGATCTTACCTGAAATTCTTAAGGAGATCACGTCAAGACTGCAATGCATGATTCGATGGAGAGTCCATAAAATACCGAAACTGTGTAGTATTGTTGTTGTAATTAGAGAAATTTCAAATTTTTTTTTTAAACTCCTCCATTCCCTGCCACTCTTTCAATCACTCTTTCAATGTCGCACAACGCTCGTGCGGTCTGCACTTCACACGTCGATGCCTACCTTACCTCCAGGCAATGCTAAAACATCGGTATAAAGGGCACACCAAATGCTATGAAGTATTCCTTTCCTGTTAGTCTAGTCCGATTCGTTAATAGTTCTCAGAGATGAAAAAAATAATATTATATTACGACGCAGTAAAAAAAATTCTGATTTTATAAAAACTAGCTGTCTTTAAGTATCTTGACGTAAGGGTCTAAAATGCCCAAATATATAGCATTTTCAATCCTCCGGACTTATCATTAATTTGAATTTATTAGATGCTCCTTAAGTCTTTTCTTAAAAACCTATAATGAGTTTGCGTTTTTCACTGTTTCTGGAGGATTGTTTTATATACGCAGAGTATCATTCGTTGCATCGTTCTTTAGTCGATCAGTTTTAGCATAAGGTTTTACAAAATTGTTGGTATTTCTTAAATTATATGGGTTTATTTGTGATACCTTTATAACAGGATTTAGTTCTGATTCACTAGAAATTAGACATTTGATGTTAAACTTAGCTTCCTCGATAGTAATGACTAGACTGAAGGTGAGTGCATTGGTCCGTTGATACACAAGTCTTGTTGGAGTGAGAATTGGAAGGTTTATTATATATTTTATAGGCTTTGGTTAGTATCCTGGATATAATATTAAGGTTTTGCTTTGACGATTGACTCCAAATGTCCAGCGCATAGTGTTGCTTTGCCAGCATTTAATACAAATTTCTTTAAATATATTGGAAAACCTCCATATCTTCTCAACACTGCCAGTTATCCCCTCAAATTACATATGAGTGGCAACCATGCCAACCAATGATCTATGGTAAGACCGAGATACTTAATTTAAAACACTCTTTGCAATTTTTTGCCGTTAATTTAACTTCTATATCTTCCTATTCTTCGGTTTAAAAATAATGTATTTTGTCTTTGTAGTATTCAATGCTAGCTTGTTTTCGATAAGCCATGAACGATATTTATCTAGATCTTCGTTGACGATATTCTCCATGGCAACTTTATCATCAGCATATAATGTGTGGTGAGCTTTCAGTTTACATGCAGGTATATTCAAATTATTTGTGTATAGCAACAACAAGGTTGATCCAAGTATGGATCCTTGAGGAACCCTCAATTTCATTAGCGCTAGATTGCTCAAGGCATTATTAATTGATGTTTTTTAGGGTTTTGTGAAATAATTTTACAAAACCCTACTAGTTTCGCGACCAGTCTGTCCGTCTGTCCGTCCGTCCGTCCATCCGTCCGTCCGTGTGTCACAGCAGTTTTTCTCGGAAACTACTTAAGCTAGAAACATCAAATTTTGTGTGTAGGTGTAAAGTGGTGATCTCTTCAAAGTTCAACTACCAAAAAATTTTATAAGGTATTTAAGGGGGGTCTCTCCATATCGGAGAGTGACCCCCCCCAAAAAAAAAATTTCATTGAAGGTAGCCGATATGGGTATCAAATGAAAGGTCTTGATGAGAACTTTTCAAAACAGGTCTCAATTTGGCAAAGTTTGCTTCGAGGGGCGCACAGGAAGCGGAAATACACGAAAAATTTGTGTCCCTCCCCCCTCGCGATTGGACACCTGTGATCCGAAAAATCTGAAAAAAATCAGGAATGTGGGCCTTGGTGAGTACAACAACAACAAATACAAGAGAAGTCGCAATTCACTCAACTTTGTTAGTAATAGTATGATTTATCGATTTTATGTTTTCTTGACAAAAATCTTAAGGGTACCCTTAAATTCAATGAAATTCAGTAGGTAGATGTCTATTTATAAGATTGATCTATTCTGAAAGTTTCATAAAGATTGAATTATATTTAGCGATGTTATAGCGGTTTGAATTTTCCTGTATTACTATGGAACAATATGCGCTGCATTTATTACTATGGCAACATATGGCTATGGAACAAGATGCGCTTTTTACCGACTCAGACACTACAGTTTTGCTAGGATTTGCATGAAAATTTCAGGAATGATAGGTGTCATAAATATCTTTGAGAATTGGTTCAGCTAGTGGTTTCAGTAGTCGTAAAACAAAATAGTGGCTGTTTTAAATGCGATGATTGAATAATTTTGAGTTATTTTTTCCCAACTTCAACGTTTAAGGTGCATGCTTTGAACACTTGATTCAATTTAACGAATGACTGAAGATGAGTACCTACACTTAATGCTCATAAGTGAAACAAGTCAAGGAGGTGGGGGAGAGCTCCTAGCAAAAGGGTTTTGTAACCATTCTCGGATTCGAAAAAATTGGCCAATTATCGATGATAACAGTACAGGAGAGTAGCCCCTGTAAGAAAAATTCATCAAACGTAGCCGATATGAGTATGAAATAAAAGTTTGCATGGGAGGTTTTCAAAACAGTTGTTAAACTGTCAGTTTTTGCTTCAGTGGGGGCGCAGGGGGGAAATACATGAAAAATGTGTTTTCTCCGTCGCGGATAGATATCTGAAATAATTATCAGGGGAGATATTTATGAGAATAACAATTCTAAAAACCTCAGAAGTCGAAATTCGTTCAACTTTGTTAATAATAGTATGATTTTCGTATTTCATATTTTCTCCGATAAAATCGTCGTTGACATGTTTCTTGATTTGATTCGATCTGGTGACAGCATTTTGTAAATTGAATAAAAAACCCTTCTGACATGAGTGTAGGTCTGTTTACCCAACTTGTTAGAATCTTCCTTCCAAATAACTTTTAAAAAGTTGTTTCGGTTTGCCTTGTGTACCATGCAATTCAAGTTTTGGAAGTAACAGGTCATAATCAACCGTACCAAAAGCTTTCTTCAAGTCCACAAAAATTGCAATAACATAATCGCCTTTATCAAGACTTTCATTGATGTAACGTGAGACAAAAAGCAACGCATCGAAAGTACTCTTGTTCTTTTGAAAGCCAAACTGCTTCGGATTTATGATAGAATTGTCCATTAAGAAAGATTTTAAATGATTATTTACAAGTTTTTCAAATATTCTACGAAAGACTGTCGAATGTGCAACAGGGCAGTAATTATTCGGGTCCAGATGATCTGAATATTGGAATTATTTTTGCTAGTCTCTCTTCGTCCTGAAATGTTCCATTTCTCATATGTTCGTTTATAAAATTTACCTCCCCTTTGACTAGAATAATTTCATGTGTGGTAATGTTGTCAACACCTTATGCTGCATTTTTTTTTCAAATCGTCGATTTTATTTAATACTTCTCTTTTAGTTATTTGATGAATATGAAAGATGGGCTTAGATGGGCTTTTTATGATATTGAAGTAGCTAGTTGACTTTTCACCAAGCTCCTTGATAGTTTTTCCACCAATTGTTGAAAAAAAGTAGTTTAGCGAGTTTGCTGTTGCTGTTGCCTCTTAGAGCCCATGCCGAAAAATTCAGCATTGATGAAATGATCCCGGGTGATGAATTATCTTTTACTTTATTTGTTATTTTCCATATTTCGTGCGAGTTGTCCGCCGCTTCTTCCAATCTTCTGGAGTAATATGAAAATATAGCTTGACCATGGACAATAATTTTGAGAACACGATGATCGAACTCTGGTCAGTCTGCAAGTGTGAATTTAATGTTTCCAGCAATCTTTTTCTCATTTGTTGCTATGTGATCCAGGCAGGTACTTGAAGTCGGGCGAGTAACTTTGTTTTTATTGACATTGACCACTCCGTTTGCTTCCAGGGTATCCTTGTACATCCTCGGTTCTGGAGATTCTGCAATCACGTCTATATGTGTATCAGCAAATGTGATCAAATTTTTTTCAGTAGAGTATATTGCATCTATTACTGTGCAGAAGTCCTGGGCATTGAGATGATTGAGATTATAGTAAGTACTGATTTTTAGTTTTTCACCTGCGCAGGTTATTTCAATTATTATTATATTATACATGTCAGATATAATTCTTTTTGGCAACTAAATTTATTTTTATAAATTGCTGTACCTCCTCCTCTTTCGGGCTTGCAGGAGAAAACTCAACTTGTGTCGTAGTCTTCTTATATTGACATAAAAGATAGTTAATTTGTCACTTGATTGAGTTTCGTGGTTAACAATTATCATCATAATTGTAGTCAGTACTCCTTCTAGCAATTACAATCCTTCTTTGATACTCTGGGCACTCTCACAAGTCTGCTCTGTGCTCTGTGTAAGTGATCAGCATTCTTATTATTGCCCATACAATTGTAACAGTTCTCATGTGTGATTTTGCAAACCTTGAGCTTATGCTCTCCTCCATATTTCACACAGATTTGTTCTCCTTCAAATTTCGACGTCATACGGTTGTATTTTTGGCACTCAAAATATCTCGCTACGTTAAAGTCTTCCTTCACAAAATATGACCCATAATCAATGTTGACGAATTTATTAGCTAATTTCTTACACATGCTTCCATTTAACTCAATAATGTGTTATTATTTTACGTTTTTTGTCTGTCTAGCATGAATGAGCTCCATTTTTTCTCTATTCCCAACATCAGGGCTTAGCACCTGTATTTGTTTTCGTAGTACCTCGTTTGTGAACTGAGTATCCAGACCATTTATAACCCCACCATTGGGAATAGGGCGTACCAGTTGAAGAGGAATCTTGCAATTTGACGGTCTTATCTTCGACTTAAAATCGGCAAGCGTTTTATCTAATGATGTATCCTTTCTTGGCTTGATTATGATCCCTTTCTGGGACATGCAATCTGAGTGGAGCTCAGTTTGAGGCGTCGTATAATTTTTTATCCTGTGCGTATGTTGGTTTGTACCGAACTGCCGTCTTATCAATTAAAGAACTGACATTCGTCTTTCATTCTTCTATGTTACTTTCCAAATCTTCATTAGCAGAAAAAGTTTTCCTCCTTAAATTTTTGATGTAACAGCTTACACGTGGGACACATCTATATAACATCATCTGATATCTCCTTGATGGTCTCTTCAGCCATCTTTATGCATTTCAAGTTAAACCACTTGAAACACATTCCACCACATCCTATCGCTGAGTGAGCATCTTATACAGGTTTTCTACATTTAACATAATTCTTCTTCGGTGTTTTTGTGGCCATTACTGGATTCATTACCCGCGATAGTATTATTTATATTATTATTTCTCTCCAATGCCACTTCAGGATAGATCTTTCAATTTTCATTTTATTATTTTATCAATAGAGGGTGGTCCAACCATAATGTACGATGTTATTTGTGAGTCACACATTAATGTCAAATTTTTTGACAAATTTTACAAATTCATCCATGGATAGGTACGAAATTGAGCAGCACATTAAGGTTGTTGAAGTCTTTAAAAAAATGGGCGTTCAAATCACTTCAGGATTTTTTTGGTCAGCATAATCGAGCAAATGTATCCACAATCGGGAGAATTGTGCGCAAATTTCAGCAAACCGTGTCTGTAGAAAACGCGAAATTACCTGTGCATGCTCACCGAGTTCATTCTGCGGAAAACATTGCTGTTGGTCGTGATAGTGTGGCAAAAGAGCTGTCAATCTCGACTCATCGGGCCGTAATTCTTCGAAAATGAGGACGGTCAAGCAGTTACCGTGAATGGTGTTGACTATTGCGAGATGATAATGGACTTGTTGTGGCCAGAAATTAAGTTTATGGACCTGGACAATATTTGGTTCCAACAGGATGGTACCACTTGCCCCACAGCCAACGAAACAATAGCTCTTTTGCGCGAGAAATTCAATGGCCGTGTTATCTCACATTATGGCGATCTTAATTGGCCGCCACGATCATGTGATTTGACACCTTTGGACTTCTTTCTCTGGGGATATTTGAAAGAAAAAGTGCACGTCAATAAGCCATGAACAATTCAAGAGCTGAAGCATGGGATAACTCAGCACATTAACGAGATTGAACCTCAATTATGTCTCAGAGTCATTGAAAATATGGAAAATCGGATAGAAGTATGCCACCGTAGCTGTGCCGAGCATTTGGGCAATATTTTGTTTGACGCATAATTGCCATATGTTCTTCCATTATACTAAAAAAAATATTAACATAATTCTCTGAAATCTTTTTGTTTTATTTAATATACAATTAACATCGTGCGTTTTGGTTGGACCACTCTTTGTTTCAAAAAAAAACTTCATCAAATTTTTTTATATTTTGTTTATATAAACTGCTAGCGAAAATACTCGTATATGGATTTTTAAATCACGTTGGATTTAACATAAAATGTAAAATTAACAATTCTTCACTCTACTACACGAGAATTCCTCTCCTCGTAAAAGGAAGACAATGAATATAAAAGAAAACAAGTTGAAGTAGCAGGAGAGTGCTCCTGCCAGAAGGGTTTTGAAAAAAAAAACAATTAGTAGATCATGCAATATCTTCTGCATATCAAAACTTTACTAATATTCAGATTCCATAAATTGAGCTCGAAAAATTATTATGGTTATTATGATTTTACATTCACCGCCATTTTGTTTCAAGAGCTTTGATCATGTTGATTAAATAGTTATGATAATTTTTATCAAAATTCCTTTATGTTTGTAGTATCTAGGTCCGTTGCAAACTTGTATCTCCCAGGTATCACGTGTTGATGTTGTTGTAATTGTTAAATATTCAATCGTCTGTAATTTAGTCCTAAAGCCGCACTTCTGTAATTTTTTCAGATTTTTCGGGTGAAAGGTGTTCAATCGCGAGGGGGAGGACACAAAATTTTCATGTGTTTGTCCTTCCCCTGCACTCCTCAAGGCGAAACTTATCGTTTTTAGGCCTGTTTTGAAAACATTTCATCAAGACCTTTCATTTGATACCCACATTGCTTACATTCAATGAGATTTATTTTTCCAGGGGTTACTCCCTTATATGGGGAGACCCCCTTAAACACCTTATCACATTTTTTTGTGGCGAAACTTTGAAGAGGCTGTCACTTCGCACCTACTCAAAAAATCGTATGTTTGTAGCTTACGTAGTTTGCGGGAAAAATTGATATGACACACGGAAGGACAGACGGACAGACATTACGCAATTTTAGTAGGCTATTGTAAAATGATTTTAACAAAGCCCTAAAGAACAACCGTTAATTTATTATTAGAACAAAATTGTAAAAAAGCCTGTACTTGGCTCTGAGTACTTATCCCCAACTTTTTCGAAACGTGTAGTGCAGCTCCATTCACACTTCAGTTAATAAATCACTATTTAATTCAAATTAAGTACCACTCCGATCAATTTCAATTCATGAACGATTTTTCTGTGTACAGCTTGTTATATGTCACAGTGATAAATTCATTTTCTGTCCGCGAAGTGGCTATAACTTCCGTGAATATGATTCGATTTTCATCAAACTTACACAGTATTAGGTCCTTTCGTAAGAATACTTAAATGTCGACTTTTGTTGAGTTTAAGGGTGTATATACGATTTTATTGGGAAAAATGTAAAATTCGAAGATGATACTTTTATTAACTAGTCCCCTATATGGGGAGGTTACCTTTAAGCACCTTGTAAAATTTATTTTGTAGTTGAACTTTGAAGAGGGCACCACTTCACACCTATATACAAAATTTGATGTTTGTAGCGTCAGTAATTTGCGATAAAAATTGCTGTGACACACGGACGGACGAAGGGACAGATGAACAGACGGACAGGCAGGCGCAATTTTCGTAGGGGTTTATAAAATTATTTTGCAAAACCCTAAAAATCACTCAGCTAACAAAATAAGGTATATAGCGTTAGGAACATAAAATTTCATCTTGTTGATATTAATTCTTTCAACTTGAAATAGTATTTTAAAGTATAAACAAAAAAAACTGCAACATAAAAGAAAATTTCAAACAAAACTGCAGCTCTGCAGCTTTCATAATTTTTCGCTGAAGTTATTGCATATTTTTTCGTATACTCTAAACAAATTGGTAAGCTGTCTTGCACTTTGTATGGATCACAATTGATACATGTTTTTTCTACTTCAAGTTTCTCTACATTAAAGGTACTCCGTAAATCTTGATTTATTTGTAAAATTCGATAAATAGAGTTCTTGACGTTCCTTTGAATATGATAACACGTTTCATGTGCAGTTTCATAAGCTGCTTTGCCAATTTTTTCGCAAGCTTTAATCGGAGTAGTAAGAGCATCTTTGATCAAGAAGCTCAATGCTTTTTTTGTTAGGTTCAAACATAGAATGATTCTAGTTTCTTAGTACCTTTGTCAACGCTAGCTGTGTGATGCATGCTGGAAACCAGAACAACTGCTTTATTGTTCTTTGGTACAAAAGATGCCAAAGTGATATCTTTGGTAAAAATAAAGATGGATGGCCCAATTGACTACCGTCTGGATAGCTTTGAGCGGTATCTCACGTTTATTTTTCAAAGTGTGTACAAAAGTGAGGAATTTTTCTTTTAAAATGTTGACCGCTACTAATGAAGAAAACCAATTATAAGCAATGATGTTTCTATTTGTTCCTTCAATTTGGGAGACAAGGCGTAGAACCGCCTAAGTTGGCTTTAATAGTCTCTTTTGTTCTTGAATCAAACCTTCTCCATCTGGATTTTTCCCGAGATATATGTAGGCATTTAGTAAATAACCATTTCTTGAGTTCTTTTTTGGCACATACTTTTTAAATTTACAACGATTGCAAAAGCAATCAGCATCTCATCACACAGGCGCAAGGTCCAATCGAGTAAATTTCCCGACAGTCTCGTATAAAGCAATCAAAAAATTCTTAATTAAGTGCAGCCAATTAAAGTTCACGCCGTTCTTTTCTTGCTTCGTCGCCATCAAATTGAAGAGTGTTTATCAAGATTTCTAGTATATTTTTACATAAAATACAAAGATAAATATCTCATCCAGAGCCGTCGGTATTGTTCCACGATGTATGGTGTTCATGATTTACCTTGAATATTGCTGTGTAGAATAAAAACCTAATAGAATCTTTTAGCTCTACATTGTCTAGATCTTTAACACAAGTCTGCATTTTGTAGTTTGACCTGGTTCTTCCTATTTTTTCGTTAGTGCATATAATTATTTTCTGTAGCATCTCATCCGTAAACAAAAGGCCCCAAATATCCAGTGGCATCACAGAATTTGTTGTAACAGTACAAAAAGCTAGTTTTACACTCGGCGTTATCTACACGATGTTATGCTGTAGCGTTCTTGCACGAGCGATGTTGTTTCCGATGTTCAGCGAAAACTATTAGCACCAAAATAATAATTTTTCCTGTGCCTTACCTTACCTTACAAAAATGAAAGTGGAATGTCATCATCTGGTGAGTCACTTTCATGCGTTGCCTTTGGTTTAAATGTCTACCTTGAAGAGACTACCTGCTGGTCCACCTTTAAATGAACTAGTTTCCTCTTCATTGTCAAGTTCAATTTCAGAATCATATTCACAGTCGACAAAGGGCACAATGTCTTCGGTTAAATCAAGTCCCACGTCCATTTGGCATATTTTCCTCACCTGACATCTCCTGTTGCATCTACTCCACAATATTTTCATAATTTTTACTCATTTTTGCCACTAAAACAATAAGCTAAATGAAAAAAAAAAGCATACAACCGCCTACGTGCGGTCTAAGAGATCGCTTGTGAGATATTTTTTTCTTACCCTTACTAAATGCGTGCAGCTGTTTACTTGCCAAGCCTCAACTGGATACTGGTCAATGCATAGAAAAGGTACATGGATACACATTGTCGTACAATGCATGCAAATTGAGATATTGTATTTGAATTTGAAAATTGTTTGGGGTCTGTGAGACCGGTGGTAAGTCGTTAAGGTTTAGTGTGGAAAATGTTCTGTCTCCGTCATTTTCCAGTAATACGCGTGCGGTATACATAAATATAACGACTAATCAAAATAACCTCATAATGTATTCATCATTTTGCTTTAAAACTACTCGTATCTTAAAAATACCTTCCATAAATTGCCGTTTCTGCATTTTTCATTATCATTGTGGTTTGTCATGCATTAAAATTTCCTTTTTGTGGCTATTGTGTGCATTTAAATTACTTACGGTTAAGGTCAATACATATGTTTACAATTTAACGTTATTGCTTTAATGTTTAGTAAATGGTGAATGAGAATTTTTAACTGATTCAAACATACAATATCTTGAAAACGTATTTTTCTGCTTCTATCAAATGTAAATAATATTGCAACGATTCAATACTGCCAAATTTTTTTTGAAGAAGCTATATAAATATAAGTGATTCCCTTTGTCTAGAATAGGTCACATAGGAGACGTTGACTCGTCAATATCTCCTGCAGTTTATTTAAAAAGCGTAGTGCGATGGAGACCCATCAGTCTCCTCTCATCGCTGTCGAAAATTTTGGAAAGGGTGCCTATACATCGAATTAATGAGATTGTATTGGACAAAGATGTTATGCCGGAAGAACAATTTGACTTCAACGCTAAACACTCTACTGAACTCCTGTTAGTTAGAGTAGTCCAACACATCAAAACAGGCTTAAATTGCAAGAATTCAGTTTAGTTTAGTTATGTTTGATATAGCTAAGACCTTTGATAAAGTTTTGCATGTAGGATTTATCTTCAAAATGCATCAATTCAATATGCCACTGCAGCTCATTCAAATTATTGGCTCCTTCTTGGAAGGTAAAATATTCCGTGCCAGAATTGACAAACAGCTCTCAAGCCTGAGACCAATTGATACTGGAGCTCCCCAGAGTTCACCCATCTCACCGGTTCTATACAATATATTCACTGCCAACTTTCCTAATCTGCCTCCAAAAGTAAAATTATCACGACAAGCAAGACTTTTCACTTCAAACTTGCAACGGTTATTAAATATTTTATTGGAATACTTTCGTAAATGGAAAATTAAGATTAATTCTGATAAAACATGGACCCTATTCATCATACAGAAAAGACTACGAACTCCACAGAGACTTATCGTTGACAATGAAGCAATAGACTGGACACCAACGGCTAAATACCTTGGACTTACATTCAACAGAAGCTTCACATGAAAACAACACATGCAAAATAAACGGGACACTGCATTGGACTTTTCTCCTCTTTATACCCACTCATTAAATCCAAACGACCTCGCCTTAAAAATTGATTGCTCGTATACAAACAAATTATACGACCGACACTACTATACGGTAGTTTTGCTTTCTACCAGAACAGAGACTAACAAAAAAGCCCTCCAGTTCTTCCAAAATAGAATTATGAGAAAAATGTTAAGAATTCCATAGTACATGAGAAACACTGACCTATACAAAGATATAAGACTCAAGACTGTTGAAAAATACTTTCGTGATAAAGCACTGAAACATTTTAACACAATTGACAACCATACTAATAGTACCCTGGCATTCCTTTGAATTGTAGGAAACAGGAATGAGGTACGGTTCCCAAATATCTGCCAAATAACTTTTTAAAAATCTATTTCTCAAAATTATATAATGAGAAACTGGCTCAGGAAATTATATGGGTACTGAAGTACTTACAGACATGAGGGAGTTAAGGTTCTAAATTGCACTAGCTCCACACCCCTAACACATACCGCGTCTTGGCTACGATAAAATTGCTAGTAATCTTGGAAACTACCGAAGAAACATTTTGGTGAATTAATAAGAAAGAAAAAAAGGTGTATTTTTTCAGTAATAATGAAGAAAAAATCAGCCTTGATTTACTCTGAACCAGAAATTTTTCAAAATTAGGAAAGTCATCGAGCTATTTTCGCTCAAGGATAGAGTTAGGCGAATACCGCCAGCAGAGAATGCTAGCCGACAGGAATACTCTTGGAGGCTAGCATTCCTCGGGGAATTCCGTCCTCATGTACCCGAGGATATTCCCGCAGGGGGAATGCCGGTCGACATGAGCACTCTTGGAGGCTAGCATTCCTTGGGGAGTGCCGGCCCAACGGACCTGAGGATATGGGGGGGGGGGACGTGAGGTTCCCTCCTGGGATGAGGAATTGATGCTTTGGGCTTGCGGATATGATGGTTTGGACCTAGTTGCTTTCCACAGTAGCGTCGAGGTAACTCTTGTGTGTGAACGGCTTCAATTCAACTATCATACCGTCTCCATCCCGGTAAAACCTTGGAAGGCCTCAGAGTACGCCCGAAGTTTGCACCATTGGGTTGGTGGTGTAGGTTCGGTTGAGACGGACTCCCCACTAGCGCTGATCTGGTTCTGAGCACTTGTCCCCATAAGGGCTGGTGCTAACCCTCGCGTAGCTTCCCTGCTCTGGGAAAATAAGGATGGGACCAAAAAGGTGACTACACACATGAACGGAGATAGCGGCTCCGAGGGGAGACCCAATAAAACTGGAGCAAATGAACCACTTAAAAAGATAAAAAAACACCAAAAAAGAAATAAAAAATAATAACAACGACGGCATAACCAGTGGTTGCAGCCACGATGTTAACAGTACATCGGGAGCGGTACTAACAATGACGAAAAGACGAATAATACAATGAAACTAAAGACGGACGTAAAAATGGGGATGAGTAGACAGTCTGGCCTAGCCTGAGATTCCTGCGGTATTCGGGCGCAGAAAAAAAATTATGCAAACGCTAGAACGTCCTATAAAGTGAAAGCGGGAAGCTCTGCAGGACGCTTCAGGTGTTCAAGCGGTAAAAGAAAATATAAAGAAGACCGAGAATTCGATAGTCACTGCTGCTTTTGTCATCGTAGCGACCGATGCAAGGGTCGTAGATCCCGACATAATAAAGAGCTATCCTGAAGCCAACTTGGAGATTACGGCAGGAAAAGAAACGAGTGAACAAGTAAATAAAGCGACGTTGGGTGATTGCATCGTCAACGCTGAAAAAGTGGCGGAAGTACTGTACTCGGAAACCGAAAGAAGTAACCTCTTCCAAGGACAAGTGCCGCCCAGTGACCCGAAGAAGAAAGGCTATTCCGAAAAGCGGGAGGTGTTTTGAAAAGAATACAATCTGCATGCGACTCCTCAAAAATCAGCAAAACAGTAAAGATCGGGCTCCTTGAACTAGACGAGCTCTTAGACTGCAAAGGGCATTATTGGAGGAGCTGGTTAAAGGCCGAAGACGAGCAGAAGGCTAAAGAAGCGCTGGGGGCGAAATCTAAAGGCCACATGCAGATAGCTCTACCATTAAAAATCAATAAAAGAATGGCGTCTAGCCCAATCGAAGGAGATCAGGATAAAAGATGGAAGGAAGAGGCACTTGATGGGGGTGGAACACCAGACCACGAGTTCCAGACAGTACTTACAAAAGGGGCGAAGAAAGCTGCAAAGAAACTACTTCAAAAAGTGCCAGATAGTAAAGTTCGCATGGGTGCCCAACAAGAAAAAATACCTGATGCAAAATAGGAAAGACAGAAGCCCAAACGAAGACCACGTCATCAGGTACTGCTCGTAAAACCCCAAGATGGCCGATCCTGCGCGGAGGCGCTGCGGGACATTCGGGGAAACGTAAGGCCCGAAGACACCAATACCACCATTAAAGCAGCACGACCAACGCGGTCGGGCCAGATACGGTCGAATTTGGAGCATAGGCCAACTATAAGGAAGCATTTTGCGATGCAGTAAAGAAAGTCATCGGCAAAAGCGCAGCTATAACCTCGCTCGACCCGATGGCAATGATCATTATAAGAGACACCGACTGCGTCACAGATCTGGCCGAGGTAGAAGAGGCAATCAAAAGGGAGTTCCCTAGCGTGGGAAGGATCAAACGAAGGTGGACACCAGGAAATCAAAGGGGACAACGCATGGTCGTAATTAACTTGACCGAAAAGGATGCCGAACAATTCCTGAACACGGGCAAAGTACGAATAGGGTGGGTTGTCTGTAGGATACGGCAAAGAACAACACCTCTTCAATGTTTCAAATGCCTTGGCTTTGGTCACAGCAAACAAGTATGCAGAGGACCCGCTGTGTTACAAATGCGGTGAAATGGGACATAAAATAAAAGAGTGTACGAAGGAGGTACACTGTATTCTTTGCAAGGATACTGATCCAAGACCTGATCTGGAACACGTCTTGGGATCAGGAAAATGCCGAGTATCCCAGGAAGGTCTAGCCAAGGCAAAATCAGAACTTCGATGACCCGCATCCTGCAGCTAAACCTACAACGCAGTTCAACCGCCCAAAATCTGCTTGAGCAGTTTGCGAGGGACATGAAAGCTGACTTCTTTCTGCTGAGTGAACAATGCCATGATAAAAGTCATGCATTACGGTATTCTGACGAAACTGGTACTGTCGCCATCTGGGTTCGGAACAGTGATTTCCAAGTGGAGAGTTGTGGACGGGGGGATGGTTTTGTGTGGGTTCGGTGCTCAGGGACCACCTTCTTTAATGTGTACCTAACGCCAACGAATTGATATCATCTTTCCAAGTCAAGATTAATGCTCTGGAGGGCGCTGTCTCCAAGAGGGCAGCGTACTCGTTGGGGGAGACTTCAACGCTAAAGCAATCGGATGGGGCATGCCTCAAACAGATCCGTGGGGAAAATCAATCCTGGAAACGGCAGCCAGAACGGTGCTCGTCGTACTAAACTCCGGAAATACGCCGACTTTCCGCCATATTAGCTGTGAGGGAGCCATACCGGACGTGACATTTGCCTCGGAGTCCTTAGCACGGAGGATACACAATTGGAAAGTATTAGAGGACTTCTCAGCCGGTGATCATCAGTGCACTCTGCTGTAGATCAGTGATGTTTTCTTGTGACGTACGTGCTCTTGGCTTTCTCCAACTGAACGAAATATCGGAAGGATGGAAGTTGATAGGTTCGTCGAGGTGCTCACAGCAGGTGAGCCGCTGCAGGGGGCTTCGGAGATGACGGAAGAATTGGCAGCTCAAGACGTAGTGAACTCAACTATGCGCATCATTACAACTGCTTGCTGTGCTTCTTTGTCCCGTCAAAAACCCCTGCACGGCAAGCCCCCAGTGTATTGGTGGTCAACTGAAATCGCTGAAAAGTGAAGAGAGTGTCACAAGCTTCAGCGTGAGGCTCAATGGGCGCGACCGTGAAGAGGCATGCAAATGGATGGCAGCATATAGGTTGGCCAGAAAATGCCTTCGCAAATCGATTAACAATAGCAAGGCTCGCCACTGGCAAGACCTAGTGGACAATGTGAACAAGGATCTGTGGGGCCTTGGCTACAAACTAGTTATGCGGAAGCTTGGCGCCCTACGGAAACCTTTCATACATGATGCAGAAAAGATGGATGAGATAGTGCGGGGACTCTTCCGTGCCCATCCCGTCCATGTTGACGCAGTCCATGGTGAAACAGCAGTCGGGTGTCCACTCTTCAAACAGCCGGAACTGGAGGAGGCAGTCCTTTAATTGAAAGCGAGGAAGGCTCTAGGTCCAGATGGTGTTCCGGCTGAGGTGTTGCGGCTTGTCTATTACCATTGTCCTGACTTGCTGCTCAGTACATTCAACGCTTGCCTACGGGACGGGGTTTTCCCGGTACGATGGAAGGTGGCGAGGAGGAAATCCCGAATCGTCGTCTGCATACCGCCCGTTATGCATGCTAAACACGGCTGGGAAAGTGCTAGAGAAACTCATCAAGGGAAGACTCACTGACGCAATACGTTCTCCTGGGGTATGGCAGTATGGCTTTAGAGCAGGACGTTCTAATATCAATGTGATTGCAGAGGTGATGGGCGTGGTTCAAAAGGCAGATGTATATAGTTACACCAAGCGACGGATCGTCCTGTTGGTGACACTTGACGTCAGGAACGCCTTCAACTCCGCTAGATGGGTGGATATTCTGGATACGCTGGTAAGCCCTTCTTCACTTTCAGAATATCTAATGCGGCTTTTGAGGGACTACGTAAAAGACCGAAGCCTGCTCTACGACACGACACAGGGCCAACGCAAGATGGTGGTTACATTGGGTGTTGCCCAGGGATCTATCCTTGGTCTGGACCTATGGAACGTGTCTTACGACGGGCTACTGAGGCTTGAAATGCCATATGATTCGAACTTGGCCGGCTATGCGGATGATGTTGCGGCTCTGGTCACTGGATGCACCGTTGAACAGGCGCAACTTAGGCTAGGTATGCTAATGTGCCGAGTGAGGTGAGTTCAGTTTAGCACTGGAGAAAACTGAAGTGGTCATCTTGACAAAAAACCGAATCCCTAGAGTAAGGATGATCAGTACTGGAGATATGCAAATTGAATCAAAGCCAGGTGAAGTACCTGGTGCTACTGATCGACTCGAAGATGAGTTTCTCTGAGCAAATCAGGGCAACGGCTGAGAAGGCTTCTTTGGAAATATTGGCTCTGAGTCGACTTATGGCCAACGTAGGGGGACCAAGTCCATCAAGAAGACGCCTCTTGATGAGTGCTGTAGGGTCAGTGCTACTATATGGGGCAGAGGTATTGGGCGACGCTCTCAGTTAGGAGGTAAACCGAAAACGTTGGCACAGGTACAGAGAAGAGGAGCACTGAGGATTGTATCTACATATTTGACAGTAACTGATCCAGCGTTGAGAGTTGTTGCAGGCGTGATACCTGTCGGCCTCCTTGCTAGAGAGTTCTGCGCGATTTACCTGTGCCGAAACGAGGATGCGAGGGAGATAGTTGTCCACGAGGAGAGACAGCGCTCGCAGTAGTCTTGGGTAAATCGCACGAATTTAGTACACAACCCTCAAATAACAGGAAAAAAGTATACGTGATGAATTGATAACCTTTTTTACTTAGTTAAAAATTTAAAAATTAAAAGTATCTCATGTATACATATGAGAAAAAATCAGTATGTTTTTAAACTATTGATGTGTTTGATACAAATGTTGTTACCAGTATTAATACTACTAATATGTACAACAATTAACACAATTGAGAAATTGATCTTATAGGTTGGCTCTTGCATGGGTATAAATTCTACTAATGCAACTAGAGATGCATGATGAAGTTGGTATTCATCATTAAACTTCCGAAGAAAAATCACTATTTTACCATATTTTCGGTTTATCTTTCACAAAGTTTGGTATGTTGCGTTACATGAGCATTGCGAATCAACTCCATCGAAAGACAATTGAGACACCGCCCAATAGCCTGATGCAATCATGAAGTTGAAACAAAGTATCTCCTTTTCTGTACAAGTACGCCACTCTTTCAGACCAAGTTTGTACACGCATACGTGTACATTCAATCGTTTGACATAAAATCACGCATACTACCACGTCAGATAAACCATAAGAACTCCTCAATCCTTTAATACCACCAACAAAACGCACGTGGAAAGGAAAACAACTACAGGTCTATTGTTTGATGAATTGTGCCTTAATATACGCCACAGGCGGCTCTCTATTATTCCCAACATCCGCCGCACAATTTTTATATGTTCCTCCAAAGGAGTTTCGGCTGATAGTCTCAATCAGTACTTCAGAACTATAAAATTTCATTTTCATGTTTCAAGTATCATAACCCGTCCCATAAAGATGTCGAAGAAGAGCGTTCTTGTCCTTTGTGTCTTCCGTTCGGAATCATTAAATGAGATTTATTGGTTTTATTATTGCATATCTTAAAATGGATCAAAAGTTTTATTGCGAATTTTACGACGACAGGGTAAATAAAATGTGACGGGTGTTCGTCTTCCTTTAGGCATAAAAATGAGATAATTTCAAGGATCAGTCAACAGGTTTTGTATATTGTCAATGGATTTGAAAAGATTGTTTTGTGCAGAAAGGGAGACGTACAGCACGAAATATATTTGTACACTTTCAATATGGACAAGAATGACATACGGTTTAATTTGATTTGACTTGTATCCTTAGCAGACTTTCCGTTTTCCTGCTATCGCATGTTTTCCAAAGGAATTAAACAAAAGCAGATAAATAGTCTCTGACACCAAGAGGATGTTTTTCATATTTTGCAGAAATCATCTTTTATGAATCAAATGTATTCTTGCCGAAATTGTGTAATTCACAGAACTAATGCGGGAACCTATCACACACAGGTGGGCATGGAGTTGAAGAAAAATGCGAAAGGCGATATATGTGAATTGTTCGGAAATTTTCTCACGTTCAATGAAATCGTGACTTTCATCCTAAGGGGATCATAACCGGACGTAGTCGGCTTATCGCTTTTCAAGCATCCTTGAGGCAACTTTCAGACAGCTTAAATCTTATTGTGATACAAACCCTCAGTTTTTATACGTGGTGATGTCACACGAGTGAGTGCAAATCGATTTATAAGACTGCTGTGCGGAATTTGATTTTCACGAAGTGACATGATATCTTTTATTATGTCTTAAACGAAATGGAATGATTTTTTCTCAGTACCAAAAGGATATGCCCATCAGTATTCGTAGTTTGGCTAAATGTATGCTCATTTTCGCAATTCAGAACAAATCTGTGTGGTATGCCAAACGTACAAAAAAGTATGATCCCTTTCCAAGAAAAGTGAAGAAAATAATGCTTGAGGCTATTTCATCCCGATGGGAATCGCTTTGCTTGCATTTTTCGAGATGATAAAATTGACAGGCAAGGAAAATGATAAAAGTAAAATTCGAAGTAGAATCTGATATTTAAATGGGTCAAATTGCTTTGCAGATTGAATACATAATAAACACTTTTGAGGGTTGGAGTTAAGCTACTTTTTCAGAAAGTCTATGTAAATCAATATTTGAGTGAACTGAAGGATGTGTGTATATTGATTTGAAAACAATTCATTGCCCACTACAAAAGCATTGCAGAGAATATGGTTTGGCACAGAACCTGTGAGTGAGAGAGAGGAAGAGAGTTTTGCCCTCAATCTAGGTAATACAGGTACTAATATTTTGCAATTCGCCATTAAACTCAACTACCTTGCCTGACAAAGATAGAGCTCGAGCATACTTGAACTGCGTATGTACGAGTATTGAGGAGCCAGTTGTAACTCGGGTCATGAGTTGATCAAATTAAAATATCCATGTTGCATATCAAATGTGTATTCGCCGATGATCAGTCCTCTACAAAAATTTGAAAGCAAAAGCTTCAAACGGGGTCTGTGGCGGAGAAATGCTCCGAAACCCCTGACGACCAGTTGGCTTCCATCCTATCATACACATCACTGAAAACAAGCAACGAGCTGTGGATGGAAGTGAAAATGGAAATGATTAGTTCAATTCTGTGTGCTGAAATGCATTTGATAAAAATAATCAGACGTACAAACAGTATTTAGGTGGGAAAATTAGGACGAGGAGAGAACATTTTGAATGATAATTCAATTTAACAAAAGGAAACAAATCAGAAGTCAACAGCCTACTTGCATAACGAAAAAAAAACTTGAGGCAAATATCAAAACAAGTTGGGTAGACAACTTATGAAATGCAGTGACCAGCAACGAATAAAGTCTAGAAACATGTCAAAGAGGTCTACGCGTTTAAAAGAAAATCGATTGTTTCTCTATTTTAAACGGCCACCATTTTGTTGCAATCATACAAAAACCACTCAAATCATTAATTCCCAAAAATATTTATGTTTTTGATTTATTAGAAAATCTCAAGATGATCAAGTTAACACTGCAGTGTCTGATTTCATGGAAAGTCTATGAAATACCAGAAATCGTGAGTAATTGTTGTTGTGATTGGAAAAATTTCAAATGGCTATAACTTGCGTGATTATGATTTGATTTTTATCAAGAGAGAGTATAAGGATCTTATGTAAGGCTAATTAAATATTAAGTTTACGAAGATTTTATTGGGGGAAATGTGGAAATCGAAGTTCATACTATTTTTAGGATTTTGTACTAAAATACAAAACCCTATTGCAATCACGACCTGTGTCCGTCCGTCCGTCCGTCCGTCTGTATGTCACAGCACTTTTTCTCCGAAACTATAGAGGCTACAGCCATGAAACTTTGTAGGAAGGTCAGAAGTGGTGACTTCTTTAAAGTTCAAGGGTGAAAAATTTTTTCAAAGGGGTTTAAGGGGGTCTCCCCATATAGGGAGGTGACCCCTCAAAAAAATTTTTTCACCATTGGTAGTCGAGTAGGGAGTCATTGGAAAGGTCTTAATGAGATCTTTTCAAAACAAGTCTTGAAATTGCCTTCTGAGTACCCAGGGGGGCAGGGGAAGGGGAAATGTACGAAATTTTCGCGTACCCCCCCCTCGCGATTGGACACCTTCCATCCGAAAAATCTGAAAAAAATCATGAATGTAGGCCTTCATGAGTACAAAACAACAAATACATGAGAAGTCGAAATCCACTCAACTTTGTTAGTAATAGTATGATTTCTCGATTTTATGTTTTCTTGAATAAAATCTAAAGGGTACCCTTAAATTCAATAAAATTTAGCAAACAGATGATTATTTATAGTATTGATCATTTCTGAAAGTTTCATAAAGATCGAATAGTATTTGACGAAGTTATAGCGATTTGAATTTTCCTGTATTACTATGGAACAATATGCCCTGTATTACTATGGAAACATATGGCTATGGAGCCATATGCGCTTTTTACCGACTTAGACACTATAGCTTTGCTAGGATTTGCATGAAAATTGCAGGAATGATAGGTATCATGAAGATTTGTACATTTAATTGAAACAAGTCGAAGAGGCAGGAGAGAGCTCCTAGCAAAAGGGCTTTGTAACCATTCTAGGATTCGAAAAAATAGGCCATGAATCGATGATTACAGTACAGAGGGTTGGCCCCTGAAAATAAATTTCATCAAAGGTAGCCGATATGAGTATCAACTGAAAGTTCTCTATGAGAGCTTTTCAAAACAGTTCTTAAACTGATCGTTTTTGCTTCAGTGGGGGCACAGGGGGGGGGGGAAATACATGAAAAATGTGTTTCCTCCCTCGCGAATGGACACCCGTGATCTGAAAATCTGAAAAAATTATCAAGGGAGATATTTATGGGTGTAACTCTAACAAATACCTCAGAAGTCACAATTCTTTCAACTTTGTTAATAATAGTATGATCCTCGAATTTCACATTTTCTCCAATAAAATCGTCTTTGACATGTTTCTTGATTTTATTCGTTGCTGGTTACTGCATTTTGTAAGTTGAGTACAAAACCCTTCTGACATGAGCATAGGTCTGTCTACCCAACTTGTTTGAGTTCCTGACACCCCTGAGCGCACATCACGGCCTGGTCCGGCAACATTAACGCTTCAATCAACTTACATAGTTATTTAAGGTTAATTAGCACTGTAATAATTAGCGTATTCATAGTTAATTCGATTTATTTGATTGATTTATCAATTGATCGATCATTTTAATTCAATTTCGAATACCACATTTTTATTTTAATCAATCGAGTAACCCATTTTTAGGGTATTGTTAAATCATTTTACAATATCATACAAAAATCGCGTCCTGTCCGTCCGTCCGTCCGTCCGTCCGTGTGTCACACCACTTTTTCTCGCAAACTACATAAGCTAGAAACATAAGATTTTGTAAGTAGGTGTAAAGCGATGCCCTTTTCAAAATCTCATCACAAAAAAAAATTATATGGTGTTCAAGGGGGTCTCCCCATATAGGGGAGTGGCCCCGAAAAAAAAGTTTCATCGCATGTAGGCAGCGTGGGTATCAAATGTAAGGTCTTGATGAGAACTTTTCAAAACAGGTCTTAAAATGAAAAATTTTGCTTTGGGGGGTGCAGGGGAAAGGAAAATGTACGAAAATTTTGTCCTTTTACTCGAAAAATCTGGAAAAAATCACAAAGCTGTGACTTTAGGAGTAACAGGGCAACAAACACCTAAGGAGTCGAAATTCGATCAACTTTGTTAAAAATAGTAGATTTTATAAATTTTACGTTTTTGCTTATAAAATCAAAACGGGAAAACTACAATATAAATTTTCTGAAAGCCATTGTCTATGTTCGGAACATTTCAATATAATCGAAAAATCAATAGCGGAGTTACAGCCGATTGAATATTTAACAATTACAACGACATTAACACGTGCTACTAGGGAGATACACGCTTGCAACGGACCTAGCCACTATAAATATGTCGAAATTTTGATAAAAATGTTAGAAATGGTTTGTAATATTGATGTGTTATCATGACTAATTAAACAACGGGGGCAAAACACTTGAAACAAAATGGCGGCGAATATAAAAATATAATAACCATAATAATTCTTCCGACTCAATTTATGGAATCTGTCTATTAGTCAAGTTTTGATATGCAGAATATATTGTTTGATTTACTAGTTGTTTTACAATACCCTTCTGGCAGGAGCACTCTCCTGCTACTTCAACTTGTTCATTCACTTTTTAATTTGTCAAAACTTTTAAACAGAAAGTTTATTCATTGTTCGATTGGTAGTTGGTCTGTATCATAGCTGCTGAACGTTTATTAAAAGATTTTAACGAATTTTGAGCTTCTGGCTGAATGTATCAAATAAAAATAATAAAATCAAAATTTGGGACAAAAGAGCCCCGGCGCAAACATTTGGAGGCCTCGGCAAGATGGACTTGGTATTTATTTTGCCGTACATAACTGAATAATTGTTTTTCCCGGTGAATAAGTCGTGAATTGCTTTGTGGTGTTTTTGTGCAGTATCGTGGTATATCCACGCTTTCTGTTTCCGGCCGCCTTCCGACTTTCTACGCAATGCCGAATTTGGATCACCTGAACAGGACCTAAAAGGATTGGCTCGAATTGTCGAAGGCATCATTTCAAACTACAAGAAGGATTCGCCCTCAAGGAAGCAGGAAGCCGGGTATCATGCGGAGTGACTGCGGTGACTGGGTTCCGCGTGGGAGGATTTTGAAATAGGCGATAGTCACATCCGATCCCTACTGGAGGTCGCTCTATCGCACGAGTATTTTACCCATCATATATAGGATACTACCAAAGGGAACTACCTCCGTTACCAGTAGCACTTCCGCGATCAAATGCGTTCCAAAACGCACGTGGACACGCCAGCTGAGGAACAATTGCCAAAAGGACTTGAAATTCAGGATAGCGAGGACAAGGACTACACTGCAGAAGCCTCAGCATCAAAAAATGCCTGTGTGGTCAGGATGCTGCGTCGCTACAAAGTCATGGCGGGCGGATCACTGGTCTCACCGGAGAAGCGGCGCTTTTGATTCGAAATTTTACATTGTCAGATGACAACTACGAGGTGGCTTGGACAACCTTGAAGGAAAGGTGCGACAACCGACGACTATTAGTAGCAACGCTTACCAACAAATTGGTGAGTCAGCCATCTCATGCTAACGAAAAGCCATCAGTGCCAGCAATAAAGGCTCTACATGACACCACACAAGATTGTCTCAGAGGCTTGGAGAAGCTGATAGTGCCCGCAAGGGACAGGGCTCTGTTGCTGCTACATGTGCTAATCCGAAAATTATATTTAGCAACTCACGCATCATACGAACAATTGTTATCCAACCCGTGAAAGCTACCACTCTTGAAGTGTTTGCCGGACTTCATGGAAACGGGTTTCTATGCTCTCGAGACACCCGGCCATAAAACAAAGGAACTGGAGATCAACTGTAGGAAAGCCACCAAGTCGACCATGATCGCCATGACAGCTTCTTGGTGCTTAATGTGTGAACAGGATCACCCACTTTACTACTGCCTGGATTTCATCAGGATCACTGCTGCAAAGAGACTAGAGAAAGAGTGCGTGCTGTGCGTGAATTGCCTTCGAGAAGGACATCAGGCTTCCAGCTGCACGGCTAGAAGTTACAAGCAGTGTTTCAAGAATCACAACACCCTGCTGCATCTGCCTGGAGATAACAAGCCCAAACAAATCAAGACAATATCCTCGAGCAGGACAACGCCAAATCAAGACTCGGAACTGCAAGCAAATGCAGAACCGTCATCGCTCGCTTCAACGACTCTGATGGAACTTCGACCCCAAGGATATGTACTTCTCGGCACAGCCGTCGTCAGGCTGGTCACCAGCAATAGAAAGAGGGCAGATTGTCGAGCTGTGCTGGATCTGGGCGCACAAAAAAACCTAGTCACCAAAATAATTATCAAAAAATTTGGTTTATCATCAACACCACACCTTGCGCTCATTGAAAGGGTAGGCGGTAGCACTGAGAAGGCATACCATAAGGTGAACCTCGGCCAAAAATCCAGATTATCAGGATATGCCATGCAGTTGGAAGCCTACGTCATGGATAAAATAATATCACCGCAACCGTCTCAGAACTCGAACACATCGGGATGGCACATACATTAAAATATAGAGCTGGCAGATCCAGACTTCCACCAAACGGAGCGCATTGACATGTTGCTGAGCACTGAAAACTTTTATGAGGTCCTAGCCATTGGACAAATTAAGTTGGGCCCACAGCTCCCATTACTCCAGAACACGCTCCTAGGGTGGATTCTAGCCGGTAGAGTGATCACATCTCATGTGTTATCCGCGACATGTGGCATCCTGGCGGAAGATAACCAGCTTAACCAGCTCATCAAGTGATTTTGGGAGGTCAAGGAAGAACAGGATCCGCAGCACAAGCTTACGTTAGCTGAAGGGGCTTGCGAAGCACATTTCTATCAGACAATGACAAGAAGTCCCGATGGCCGTTTCTTCGTTAAACTCCCATTCAGCAAGGATCCTGAGACGTTAGCTGATTCCCAAGCGGTGGAAACTCGCAGATTCATTGCCTTGGAGCCTCAACTGGAGAGGAATCCTTATCTAAGACTTCCATACAAGGACTTTATGAAGGGGTATATTCGGCTCGGGCATATAGAGGGGGTGACGTCGCAGCAGCGGGAGGAATTACGATACTTCTTTCCACATCATTGTGCCCTGAAGCCTGACAGCAGTGCAACCAAGCTGCAAATGGTTTTCGATGCATCCAGTAAGACGACCACAAACGTTTCGTTGAATGATGTCCTTCATACAGGACCTACTGTCCAGGATGATCTTTTTCGATATTCCTGCATTTCAGAATGCCTTGTTTCGTATTCACTGTCGACATCGAGAAGAAGTATTGGTAGGTGATGCTCCATCCTGAAGACTGTCAGTGCCATGGCTTGATTCAGAGAAATAGTTCAACGCAACCAGTGTGATACTATCAGTTGAAAACAATAACCTCTGTATCTCCGTAAAATGTCTGCAAGTTCTAGCTCAAGAGAACCAGCACAAAGGTCCTCTGGGCAGCAGCGCATTGGAGAAAGATTGCTAAATCGATTATGTCATGACTGGGGCAGACAGCTCTGGGGAGGCACTTTGCAAACAGGCAGAGCTATGCACCATACTCTCAAGTGCAGGTATACATTTGCGCAAATGGTGTGCCAACCATCCTCTATTCCTGAAGCAGATTAAACCTGAGGACCAACCGGCCCAGCTGGACTTCAGTAGTTTCGCGAGGACTATACGTTAGGAGTCATCTGGCATTCGAAGACTGACGAGTTCCAGATAAAAATCAACCTGGATCCAACCGGTGCGAAGCTCTCCAAGAGGACGGTGGCATCTAATATAGCCAGAATGTTTGATCCATTGGGCATTCCAGCTCCTATGATAGTAGCAGCCAAGCTACTTTTACAGGAATGACGCTGATTGGAATCGGACTAGGATGCAGCACTACCAGTGGGGATCCATACCCAGTGGTCTGATTTCCGCAGTGATCTGCCATCATTGCAGTAGGCCCGTCACATCAGTACAGGTGAAAAACCCGTGCAAGTACAGTTACACACCTTTTTTGATGCCTCCGAGAAGGAATATGGCAAAGCGATATACATGCAGTCAACTCTAAGGAGCGGTCAAGTCATCGTCAGGTTGCTGTGCGCCAAGTCAAAATTTGCCCCGATCAAAACACTTACTGTTCAATGCCTGGAGCCGTGTGCAGCGCAACAAGGTGTTGAGCTCACGAGACGAGTTAAGACAGCGCTCAATCTGCAGGAGATTTTTCAGGTGTTCTGATCAAACTGATCTAATATTTCAGTTATATTGAGAAGTGAATAGCTGTCGGAACTTGTGACATCGTTAAATTTCCTATAATTGGTTAGAGCACGCCACTTCTTAGTGCCACTCTAACTAGCTTTCTCTGAAATAATTCACAAAGAACTTTTCCATGGTGATTCGCTGTCTCTAATTATACCATCTTCTTTCACTTTACTCAATTGATTTCGAACATTTTCTTCATGCATCTTTGGATACCTATATCCTTTGGTGTAAATAGACACTGTCCCTGGTTGGAAATTTATTATGTGTTTTAGAACTTCCGTAGAGGTAAGTTTTTCGTCCTTTAAACTAAATAACCCACTATATTTCGAAATAGTTTTTTAAGCTCCGGTTTTTCAAAATTACTCAGATCAGATGTTCGAATTACCTCTAAATCTCTATTATAATTAGTTTCGCCTAATTCAAAATTTTCTAAGCTTTCAGCTTTTATAGCAACTTTGTAAATACATATTCTTTCATGAAGTGTATTGACAATTGGTACCAAAGCTTTCCCATTCCAAGCGTTAGTAAAACAATTAGGAACAAATAAGCCCTACCGCAGTCCATGTCTGCAAAGTCCATGTCTGCAAAGTCTATGTCTGTAAAGTCCATGTCCGCAAAGTCCATTTCTGAAAAGTTCATTTCTGCAAAGTTCATGTCTGCAAAGTTCACGTCTGCAAAGTCCATGTCTGCACAGTCCATTTCTGCAAAGTTCATGTCCGCAAAGTCCGGGTCTGCAAAGCTCGTGTCTGCAAAGCCCGTGTCTGCAAAGTCCATGTCTGCAAAGTTCATTTCTGCAAAGTCAATGTCTGCAAAGCCCATATCTGCAAACCTCATGTCAGAAAAGTCCATGTCTGCAAAGTCTTTGTCAGCAAAATCCATGTCTGCAAAGTCCATGTCTGCTCAGTCCATGTCTGCGAAGTCCATGTCTGCAAAGCCCTTGTCTGCATAGCCCATGTCTGAAAATTTCATTTCTGCAAAGTCCATGTCTCCAAAGCTCATGTTTGCAAAGTTCATGTCTGCAAAGTCCATGTCTGCAAAGTCCATGCCTGCAAGGTCCCTGTCTACAAAGTCTGTATCTACAAAGTTAATTTCTGCAAATTCCATGTTTGCAAAGCCCATGTCAGCAAAGTCTATATCTGCAAAGTCCGTCAAGTTCATTTCTGCAAAATTCAGGTCTGAAAAGTCCATGTCTGCACAGTCCATGTCTTTAAAATGCATGTCTGCACGTACATGTCTGCAACGCCTCACTTCACACGCCTCACGCGTCACACTTCACTTCTCACGCCTAAAACCTCACGCCTCACGCGTCACACCTCACGTCTCATGCCTTTGACACAAATATCGGGCTAAAGCAGGGAGATGGGTTGGCCCCATTGCTACTCAATTTGGCTCTGGAGTACGTCATAAGGAAGCTAACTGTCGATACTCGAGGTACATTACTGTACAATTTGAACCAAGTAGTAGCCTATGCAGACAACATCAACACTTTCTCACGGTCATTAACAACTGCCAAAGAACGCTTCCTGAAACTTTACAGCGAAGCAAAACTAGTAAGGCTACAAATCAATGAAAACACAATAAAGCTCATGATGCAGTCGAGGCAAAATACCTCAAATGCATTAAATATCACACTTGGCGAATACAGTATCGAAAACGTGAACGAATTCGTGTATTTAGGCGCCAAAATAACAATAATGAGTAATGAAATGACGAAATACGCCGAAGAATTCAGCTCGCAAATAAAATATTTTATTCAAGTTTAACGATCTTGAAGACCAGCTGCATACACAGGAAAACAAAACTCTAAGTATATAAATCTGCGATAGGACCTGTGGTATGCTATGCGTGTGAAACATGGATCGTAACCTTCAAGTGATGGGTCCTGAGGTAAATAATCAGAGCGAAGCTAGACGGGGACCAATGGTGAACTCGATACAGCCATGAAATTTTTGACACACCGGAGGTGTCAACGATTGTAAGACTGCGGAAGCTGCAATGGGTTAGCCACATGAATCGTATGGATGAACAATGGATACCCAAAAAGGTATTCGTTGGGATAACTGAAGGCCTGAGACCAGTGGAGAAACCGAGGAAACGGTGAAAATGATGGTCTGACTAGTTCGACGAAGACAGTTCATAGCTGCTGGGATTTTGAAATAGGAGGACGTGGTCAATGGACTAAGGCAGTCGAAGGCGCTATTTGCAGGCAGCAAAGTCCTGAGAGGGACTGTAGCACTACGAAGAAGAAGAAGAGATATACACGACAAAGCAAGGCCCGACGGCTTTTCTGGGTAATTAGTGTTTAAAGTAGTTTATCCAGTATCTTTTGTTTTGAATTTAATTCCAAGGGCTGTATATACAGACATATATATATATATATATATATATATATATATATATATATATATATATATATATATATATATATATATATA
Organism: Odontomyia ornata; assembly: GCA_963969285.1. NCBI lineage: Eukaryota > Metazoa > Arthropoda > Insecta > Diptera > Stratiomyidae > Odontomyia > Odontomyia ornata. The sequence continues at coordinate 125,788,699 of OZ017738.1, read as the reverse complement.
TATATATATATATATATATATGTCAAGGTTATTAGCACATAAGGACCATATTTTAGTAGATTACACTGAAGAAGGTGCAAACTCGGCTCTGAAATACGTAATCGTATATGTATAAATAAAAACGTTCTATGGTTCAAGGAAAAAACATTTTATTACGATTGGAAAAATAGGTATTACTTGTATTTGTGCAATTGGAAGCAGTGAAGACAAAGTTTTTGACTACATTGCCAATTAGTGTTAGATTTCAATTAACCTTGTAGACATGCGGCTATTTTGAACTTCAACAATAGAGGTTGAAGTAAGGGACAACTGCATGATAAACTTTTAATGCGACATCGAGTCGATTCAAACAGGGGCCCCTGCATGGAAATATTAGGCAATTAGGTAAATTGAAAATTTTTAATTGATGTCAATTTCTATTAGAACAAGATAAAACAAATTTCCAAATGGTTTATCATATAGGGAAATATACAAATTTGCTCGAAACGTAAATTTGAGCTTGTGGTTTGCTAAACGATTAAATTGTAAAGGTCGCCTCGCGCAAAACGCTGAACGTTAGTTGGAAAGTTTTGAGTCGTTTTTTGGTAGTAAATAGTTCTGAATACTCGAGCTGGATAGATAGTTACGGCTAGGTGTGGTACTGTTACTTTTTCTTCTGGTTTGGTTTAGTTCATTCAGAAGGACTAGAAGAGTGTGTTCCCACTTTTTAAGTGCGGTGAAAGTATACCCCGGTGGCCAGGTTGTCACTCGGTGGTACATTTGGGGCCATTGGATTAAAACGACTGGTACCCGCGCCCGTCTTCAGACATGCAACTGGGACTGCAGGCCCCAGGTGGTGTACCCGAAGTTTAGAGGGTAACAAGGAAGCGAGCTCACTTATGGTAGTTAAGAAAAGACTTAGGGATCACTTAATGACCACTGATTGAAGCGTGGACCTGAAGATTTTTCAGGGCATTTTTGACCCTTTTGGTGAGATACTCGAGGAGATTGTTACCCACGGTTTTTTTCATGCATCGTAGCATATTGAGTTTTAGGTAAATTTCTCGAGAGAAATTTACCTATTGCGGAGAGTATTATATATATATAGATATATATATATATATATATATATATATATATATATATATATATATATATATATATATATATATATATATATATATATATATATATATATATATATATATATATATATATATATATATATATTGTCGCGTGTTTTCGGTTCGCGGCCAATAATTTTAATGTTCCGGGAAAGTGAAAACGCAATGTCTTTTAATTTAAGTTAAAAGAATTTATTTAATTACAAAAATGCACAATAAACAATTTAACAATTTAACACTTTCACTAATTTTAATTTTCACCATGAAAAAATCTAACACTTGTCCATAAATTTCTTATCGCAATTGTCCTCTAAATCACTTCGCACTCAAACAATCAATCGTCTTTACTTCGCGTTCCACTATGTCGCAGTTTTCTATCGCGGTTGTAATGAATGATCCCCCCATTCATTCAGCTCGCCTTTATATAGGGTCTCTACCTATTCATCCATTTCTCGTACATTATCGAATGTTCTACCGAGAGGTACCTGGTAGATTCGAGCAAATTAATGAATGGAGTGACGTCACTTGCAGATGTTGATCATGCTTGTTGGGTTCTCGTGGGTTCGAGTAAATTCATTTGTTGACGTTGATTATGAAAACAATTGCGACAGCAGCTCGCAGAATTATTTGTACATGTAATTATTTGTACATGTAACACTGCCCCCACTTCAGTTCTTTTCGCCCCGAAAAGATGTGTCGCTATTTGTAGTCAATTCTCCCTGGGTGTAATATGGGGCAAGACGGTCCAGATGCACGATTTTCATTTTAGCTCTCGGCTTACGATGTTCCTGTATTCGGTATACGACGTCGTTGATTCGCTTTGTAACTCGGTATGGTCCCTCCCAATTATGTTGCAACTTTGGAGACCTGCCCTTTCGCCATTGCGGGTTATAAAGCCACACAAAGTCATCTTGCTGGAAGCCAGTAGAATTAGCCTTTAGATCATACCTGGTCTTCATGCGGTCAGTAGCCGATTCGAGGTGTTTTTGCACTGTCCGATGTATCTGGTTCAACCGTTGTCTTAGATCACTTGCGTACTCCGAGACCGTTTGGGGTTTCTCAGGGGGTGTTCCGAACTTTATATCGGCTGGCAAACGAATAGTCTTTCCAAAAATGACTTTGGCTGGGGCTTGGCCCGTCAATGCATGTTCGGCAGCTCTATACGCCATCAAAAACAGTGGGATATGTCGGTCCCAGTCCCTTTGGTTCTCGTCAACCATCTTGGCCAGATGTTTATTGAGCGTGCCGTTGAACCGTTCGACCATTCCATCGGATTGGGGATGCAGCGGTGTTGTCCTCGTTTTCCGTATTCCCAGTAGTTCACACATTTCGCCAAAAACTAGTGACTCAAAGTTTCGGCCTTGATCTGAATGTAATACGCAAGGTACGCCGTACCTACTGACCCAATTTAACACTAGCTGTTCGGCTACGGTAGTTGCTTCCTGGTTGGGAATGGGGTAGACCTCGGGCCACTTGCTGAAATAATCGGCTACAACCAGCGTATATCGATTTCCCCAATCGGATTCAGGAAAGGGTCCTGCGATGTCAACAGCAATCCTTTCGAATGGCACGCCTACGTTATAGGTTTGCATTTGTCCTCTCAGTCGTCGCTTTGGGCCTTTGACGGAAGCGCAAATTGTGCATCTGCGACACCAGTCCTCTACGTCTTCTCGAGCGTGGAGCCAGTAGAACCTTTCCCGCGATTTCGCTAAGGTCTTGTTAACACCAAGGTGGCCTCCCGAGGATCCTTCATGCATTTCCTTAACCACATCGTGGATTCGGCTTTTGGGAAGTATAGTTTGCATCCTATAGGAGCTACCATCCGCCGTTTCCCATTTTCGCTTGAGTACGCCACCCTCCACCTGAAGGGAGTTCCATTGTGCCCAATAGCTTTTCAGGGTTGCGCCATGCATTGAAACGTCTTTCCACTCAGGTCGCCCAATCGTCTCCTTCCATACCAGCAATGGTCCGATGTCTTCATCGGCTAACTGGGCGGTTCAAATCTCCTCCGATGACCAACCTTCATCGAATTCCGCCGTTATCAATCGCAGATCAACGAGCGGTTCCTTTTCCTCAATCCGTCAGCAATGCTTGCAGTTAGCTGGACATGGACGGCGGGATAGGGTGTCAGCATTTCCATGAACTCCGCCCTTCCGATGAACGATTTCGTAGTCGTATGACTGCAATCTTTCGATCCATCTCGCAACTTGTCCCTCGGGATATTTGAAGTTGAGCAACCATCTCAGTGATGCATGGTCCGTTCGAAGAACAAATTTCTGGCCATATAGATACTTGTGGAACTGCTTGGTGGCCTCTATTATAGCCAATAACTCCTTCCTGGTCACACAGTAATTCCTCTCACTTTTCGAGAGAACTCGACTGTAATAAGAGAGGACTCTTTCTTCGCCATTGATCTGCTGGGAGAGTACAGCTCCAATACCGCCGTTGCTTGCATTGGTGTCAACTACAAACATTTTTCCGGGTTTCGGATACGCCAGCACGGGTGATTCACACAGCTTTTCCTTCAGGGTCTCAAAGGCTGTCTGGCATTGTTCATTCCAGACATACGGACGATTTTTCTCGGTTAGCTGATGGAGACACTTAGCTATTTTGGCAAAGTCTTTGACGAATCTTCGATAGTAGGTTGCCAGACCCAGAAAACTTCGTAGTTGGCGCTTGTTGTTTGGTGTTGGCCAACTTTTCACGGCTTCAATTTTCTCAGGGTCTGTTTTGACCCCTTCTGCTGATACGACGTGTCCCAGGTATTTTACTTCATCTGCGAAAAGAGTACACTTCTCGGGACTAAGTTTCAAATTTGCCAGTCGTAATCGGGAGAAAACCTCTTCTAAGTTCCGCACATGCTCTTCGAACGTTCTACCGATGACGATGATGTCATCTAGGTATACCAAGCAGGTTTTCTAGGTTAGACCACGTAGCACATATTCCATCAAGCGTTCGAAAGTAGCTGGAGCATTGCAAAGCCCAAACGGCATCATCACAAATTGCCACAATCCGGTCCCAACTGAAAATGCGGTCTTCTCTCGGTCCTTCTTGTCAATTTCTACCTGCCAGTAGCCACTCTTGAGATCGAGTGTAGAAAACCATTTTGCGTCGGCTAAAGTGTCCATGATGTCATCGATGCGTGGGAGTGGGTAACTATCTTTCTTAGTGACGTCATTAAGCTGCCTATAGTCGACACAAAAGCGAGTGCTACCATCCTTTTTCTTCACTAGAACTACAGGCGCGGCCCATGAACTGACAGAAGGTTCAATAACGCCTTGTTTTTCCATGTCCGAGATCAGCGCACTCACTTCTCCTTGTTTGGCTATAGGGAGACGTCTCGGTGCTTGTCGAATCGGCTTGGCTCCCTGTGTATCTATGACGTGAGTTACCATACTCGTTCGGCCTTGGTCATCCGGGCTTGTTGAGAAGATGTCACTGTACTTGGTGACCAGATTAGAGGCTCGTTTGAATAGCTGCACTGGCAATTTGACCTGCTTCAATATTGCAGACGTGGATTCCCGGGCTTTGTCTGTGTCTTGCCTCCTTTTCCAATGATGGTCGTGAGTAGCTTCCAAAGAGGTGATGGTGGAAACAAGCTGGCAGCTGCCGATGACTTCTCCCGCTTTGATGCTCGTAGTTGAGTCTGCGGTGTTAAGGACTCTAACCGGCACATATCCGTTCCTTAAAGATCTTACAAGGCATCGTCCTACAATCAAACTGCGCAATGCGGACGTCTTCGTTGGCTCTATTAGGTAAGATCGGTGGTCTCCAGAATCACCATCAAGCTTGGCCCATACAATGCTTTCGGAAAAATTCGGTACATCAGTGTCAGTACATACCACTACATTCATCTTGGGAATTTGGACGCTGGGATCCTCCATCAGTACTTCTACATTCTGCCATTTCAATACACGTTTGCCCAAATCCAACGTGATTCCGTGTGGTTGCAGAAAATCCATTCCGAGAATGCAGTCATCCATAATGTTCGCGACCAGAAAATTATGTCGGAACACAAGGTCTCCCAACTGTATTTGGAGGTTGACCTCTCCATGAACAGGTGCAGTTTCTCCCGTAGCTGTCCGTAGTGAGAAAATTCTGCCCTTGTGAAATTGTTGCTGTCTAACTAGGTCTGGTCGGATAATCGATCGGGTTGCACCAGTGTCGATTGTTATGGTGCAGTGTTCTCCGTCAACTTAACCCGGAAGGCATAAGTCCACTTCTCCACGATGTAGTTTTGACACGATGATGGTGGTGCTGGGGACGTCGATCCTCCTAGCCAACCTCTGCCCCACGAAGTTGGCTCTTACATGTTTCCCGACCCCTCTGTTTGAAGGGCTCCCATTCTGGGCTCCTGACTCGGTCTGGGTCTCCTCCTAGCTGCACACCCTGGACAATAGCTCGGTTTTCTTCGCTTCTTGCAGTCTCTTTGCAGGTGCCCCTTCTCTCCGCAATTCCAGCATCTAGGCGCACCATTTACATGCGGATCTCGCTCAATTTCCACGCGCTCACACCTGCACTCGTCTGTCACTACCTCACGAACCCGGGCAGTGGTACGAGTCACATTTTTCGCTGCCTCAAAGTTCAGGCTATAAGCCAGTGCATCCTTAACCGTTTGCTTTTGAGCTGAACGCACGGCTTGTTGCAATTCCGGGTCCTTTAGTGCGCTGATGAATGCTTCTGTCGCTGCATCATCTCGATGTTCTGGGTCGTACGCTGGATAAGCCAAAAGTGCCAGTCGCTCAATGTCTTGGGCTAGCTGCTGTAGGGTTTCACCAGACTTCTGCATTCGATGCCTTAGCTGTGACCGATAAATCTGCTTTAGATGATCGTCTCCATAACGCATGTCGAGCGCATTCATTATAGCATTCGGGTTTGAGTGCAATTCAACGGGGATGGTCTGCAAAAGCTCGGCAGCTGGGCCTCTTAGAGCAAGAATCAATGCAGTTGCCCGCTCCTGTCCATTCCAGTGATTTATGCGAGCGGCTGCTTCGAATTGGGTTTTGTAAATAGTCCAGACCGTTTGCCAATCGAATATTGGTGCTTGCACATTTCTAGATGAGCTTTGCGTTGCGGTTATAATTGGGGCTGGTGAGGTGGTTACTACTGCCTTTGCTGCTTCGAATTCCCTTTTCATATTTTCCATCTCATTGTTGATTCTCTCCTCGACCTGGCTGACCTTTTCCTCGACCTGGTAAACCTTTTCCTCGACCTGGTCAATCTTTTCCTCGACGCCTTTAATTTGTTTGTTGAGACTACCGAGCTCGGTTGACTGTTTCTCCAGCTTCTGTGTGATGTCTGCCTTGATGTCTGCTTTGATTTCGATTGCTTGTTGGTCTAGCTTCGCTGATTGTTCATTTAGCTTCGTTGTTAAATTGGATGACTGTTGTCGCTGCTCTTGCTGCATCAGCATTAACATTTGCATCAGCGCATTTTCTGGTTCCTTTGTTTTTTTTTCTGCTTCACCACCTTCTGCGCCTTTTTCTTCATCTGAGGGCTCACCGGAATCCAGATACACGCCTTCCGATTCAATTGCGTCACGCAAGCGTGCAATCAGTGTGGCCTTTGTACCTTGCGTAGCCAGGTTTCGCTGTTCCAACTCTTTCTTAAGATCCGACATGGTCAATTCATTAATTTTTAAGTTTAAGCTTCGTGGCATTTTTAATGTTTCTTTAAATTTTCCTATTGTGCACTATAAAAATGTTCAAATATTCACTTTCAAAATTTTTCTTTCGCACTTCTTGACACCACTGTCGCGTGTTTTCGGTTCGCGGCCAATAATTTTAATGTTCCGGGAAAGAGAAAACGCAATGTCTTTAAATTTAAGTTGAAAGAATTTATTTAATTACAAAAATGCACAATAAACAATTTAACAATTTAACACTTTCACTAATTTTAATTTTCACCATGAAAAAAATCTAACACTTGTCCATAAATTTCTTATCGCAATTGTCCTCTAAATCACTTCGCACTCAAACAATCAATCGTCTTTACTTCGCGTTCCACTATGTCGCAGTTTTCTATCGCGGTTGTAATGAATGATCCCCCCATTCATTCAGCTCGCCTTTATATAGGGTCTCTACCTATTCACCCATTTCTCGTACATTATCGAATGTTCTACCGAGAGGTACCTGGTAGATTCGAGCAAATTAATGAATGGGGTGACGTCACTTGCAGATGTTGATCATGCTTGTTGGGTTCTCGTGGGTTCGAGTAAATTCATTTATTGACGTTGATTATGAAAACAATTGCGACAGCAGCTCGCAGAATTATTTGTACATGTAATTATTTGTACATGTAACAATATATATATATATATATATATATATATATATATATATATATATATATATATATACATATATATATATATATATATATATATATATATATATATATATATGCATATAACGAAATTCGTGACCCCTTCAGAAGTTTCAATTTTGGTCCGATTTTCACCAAATTTTCAGAAAAAGTGTATCGCGTAAATATCTCGGTTAAGTTCGTGAACTAGCTATATCGGCAGGGCAAAAACAAAATGGCGGCAATTTTAGGCGAAAAAATCGTGATATCTGTTCTGGCCAAAGTATAACATCGATTTGGATGAAATTTGGTACAACGGTTCACTGATGTATGCGATGAATCTCACAATAAAAAATCCGAAGTCGGTACGACAGAAACAAAATGGCGGCCGCTCAAAGGTCGGAAAACGTGCAAAATGTTGTGTTGTAATAGTGGTCAAAGCTTTCAACAGATGTTCATGAAATTCGGCAGTTGGATCATGCATGTGCAAATTCCGAATTGGCGGCGGTTTAAAAATGCATTTTTTTTAGGTTTTTGTGGCCCTCTAGCGGTCACATTTTTCTGCGGACTTTGATGAAACTTGAAATTATGGACTTTTGCACTATGTACTTGTATTTTGCAGAAAATTATTAAAATTGAATGAAAAATAAAAAAGTCGAAATTTTAAAACTTAATTAGCTAAACATTATGATTGGATCATTTCACCCTTTTCACATCAACTTAATGTAAATCTATACGACAAATTTGCTCCACATTTGAAGCTTATCTAACGTCGCGCGGATATCGATCACTCTTTAGCTAATACAAGTACTTACAAGAGAAATTTACCTTGAATATAACTTGCAGATACAAAAACATATTGAGTTTGCATAAGTAGAAAAATTAAAAAAAAATATACTCCCTCATCTCTGAGCATGGTGGTCGCCATCACCGATGTGTATCTAAGAGTGATGGCTTAAGGAGAATTAGTGCACACGTCGAAACCACCTTCTTCTAACATTTTTCTTCTCTAATAATTTTTCAGAAACATTATTATTCAAAATATGCAACTCATTTATATGTAGCTGCAAACAATTCCATAAAAAATAGTAACTTAAAACTTAATATTCTTAGCTGCCATTTTCACTAAAAATTGAATTATTTTGCCCTGTATAGAATGAAACATTGGTACATTGATTGATGAGGTTCTAGCAGACAAAGATTTAAAATAGTCCAAAATCAAATGCATGCATTCAAAATGGCGGCCTCTAATGGTCAGGAACAAGCGCAATACGCTAGTTTAGTAGCAACTGAAATAATGATTTTTTTTTCATGGAAACGTTTTAAATTACTTAACTTAAAAGTATTTATAAATCAGGCTATTTTTTAAATATTGTAAAATATTTTTAACAATACCCTAAAAATTATAAAATCGCGACTTGTCTGTCTGTCCGTCCGTTTGTTCGTGCGTCACAATGGTTCAGAAAAGAATCGAAAAAGTATATATTAATGGCAATGCAAGTGCTGATTAAACTTAAATGGAAATCTTTTGAAATCAACTATTTGAGCTATTTAAGCCAAAAAGTTATCACCTTTATGTGGTAACCACTGTGAAATGTGTAAACAGCAAATGTGAGAAGGGCGAAACCAGTATTTATATGTTTATATCAATTTATTACTCGCCGATTTTTAATATACGATCCATACGTGAGCAACTCCATTTAATTAGCAACATATTTGCACCTCTATGAAGGGTCTCCAAATACGAACGGCGGCAGATTCTTTTTATGTTAATAAATAACCATGTGGTGCTACAAAAATTGCAGTAAGAAGTCCAGTAGTAGTCAAGCCAAATTCTTTTTCGAAGCCATACACTACATACGAGAAATTTACCTTTCCGGCTGGTGCTGCCAACGGGGATTTTTTAATCTCAGAAAGCTGGTCATGAATTGGACCATGTTAGATATTCATAAAAGAATGAATTCGCATTATTTTGTGTGGCCCGTTATACCGATATATTGAACATTGTCTGGTTGGTACATTTGATGAAGCAGTGAAATATGAATGCAGATCACACGAGCGTTGTGTGACGAAGAAATAGTAACGGAAAGATTGGTATGCAATAGAGGTGGTAAGAAGAGAAAATAATAATGTTTTTGTTGCTTGGAGTTATTATGATATACTTTTTATCGCTTTCCCATTCTACAACTAATCTTTATGTTTCCCTCCTCTTTGTGCGAAGAATATAAAAAGATAGTTCGTTTCAAGGAAAAAAATGATCCGTCACTCGATGTCGTTCTTAAAACTGCCGAAATACTCGTTTACACGCATATAAATAACTTAGTCCCACCTACAGAAACAAAGAATCTCATTTCTCATAATATTTCACCCTCTCAATCAAGCCTAAACCATGACATATGTACACTCGAAAACATTACCCCGCTTGTCTTTCAATTTCAATTTATTTCCGACTATTGAATATTAAATCAGTATTGAATCACAAATATCTGAGTGGGATTTCGATTGGATTCATACAAGTCAGCAGCGTATACTCGAGTATTTTTTGTTCCAACCTCAAACACTACTGAATTATTTTGTATGTTATTATTCTTTGATAAGTGGGGTGTTGGCTAAGCTTTAATATTCACGCCTTGGCATTTCAGGGACATTTGAATTGACGCCCTAAAAAATGTGGAAAAATGGCTTTTGGTTGATGTCGGAATGTTTCTTGACACATTCTCAACATTTTGCCATACAATGCTCAAAATACATACGAGTAGTCATGTGTAGATAGGTAGAAAGCACTTCATGAGATGTTGGTTCATAATTGATGACGTGGTAAGTACTGGAGTTTATTTTAGATTCTTCAAGAATATTCAAAATACAACAAGTTGGGTAAACAGACCTACGCTCATGGCAGAAGGGTTTTGTATTCAATTTTCAAAATGTAGTCACCAGATTGAATAAAGTCAAGAAGCATGTCAATGACGATTTTATTGGAGAAACTATGAAATTCGAAGATCATACTATTATTAACAAAGTTGAACGAATTTAGACTTCTGAGGTTTTTGTTATTGTTATACTCATAAATATCTCCCTTGATAATTATTTCAGATGTCCATTCGCGAGGGAGGAAACACATTTTTCATGTATTTGCCCCCTGTGCCCCACTGAAGCAAAAACTGACAGTTTAAGAACTGTTTTGAAAAGCTCCCATGAAAACTTTCATTTCATACTCATATCGGCTACGTTTGATGAATTTTTTCTCAGGGACCACTCTCCTGTACTGTTATCATCGATTAATAGCCAATTTTTTCGAATCCTAGAGTTGTTACAAAGCCCTTTTGTTAGAAGCTCCCTCCCGCCTCCTTGACTTGTTTCACTTATGAGTATTAATTGTAGGTACTCAGCTTCAGTCATTCATTAAATTGAATCAAGTGTTCAAAGCATGCACCTTGAACGTTGAAGTTGGGAAAAAATAACTCAAAATTACTCAATCTTCGCATTTAAAACAGCCACTATTTTGTTTTACGATTACTGATACCACTAGCTGAACTGATTCTCAAAGTTATTCATGACACCTATCATTCCTGATATTTTCATGCAAATCCTAGCAAAACTGTAGTGTCTGAGTCGGTAAAAAGCGCATGTTGTTCCATAGCATATGTTGCCATAGTAATACATGCAGCGCATATTGTTCCATAGTAATACAGGAAAATTCAAACCGCTATAACTTCGCTAAATATGATGCAATCTTTATGAAACTTGCAGGGTTCATTGAATTTAAGGGTACCGTTAAGATTTTATTCAAGAAAACATAAAATCGATATATCATACTATTACTAACAAAGTTGAGTGAATTGCGACTTCTCACGTATTTGTTGTTGTTGTACTCATCAAGGCCTACATTCTTGATTTTTTTCAGATTTTTCGGATTACAGGTGTCCAATCGCGAGGGGGGGACACAAATTTTTCGTGTATTTCCCCTCCCTGGGCGCCCCTCGAAGCAAACTTTGCCAAACTAAGACCTGTTTTGAAAAGTTCTCATCAAGACCTTTCATTTGATACCCAAATCGGCTACCTTCAATGAAATTTTTTTTTCGGGGGGTCACTCCCCTACATGGGGAGACCCCCCTTAAATACCTTATAAAATTTTGTTGTAGTTGAACTTTGAAGAGATCACCACTTTACACCTACATACAAAATTTGACGCTTCTAGTTTAAGTAGTTTCCGAGAAAAACTGCTGTGACACACCGACGGACGGACGGACAGACAGACAGACAGACGGACAGACAGGACGCGATTTTAGAAGGGTTTTGTAAAATTATTTTACAAAACCCTAAAAATGGGAAGCGATTTTTGAAAAAAATGTGCTTAATATTTGTGTAAGATTCTGAAATGTCATATTTAGTAGGATTCATTCTGATTTCAAGCAAGTGGTGAATTTATGTGTGGTAATGTTCGGTTAGATATGAACTGTCATAGAATAATTTAATTTCAAGGGAATGGCTCAATTTGAACAATATACTCTAACTGCCAGCATGTTCAATAATACCTTATTTTCAGGAAGGTTAGTAACAGTTGCTACGGAACAACTTGTAAAGATAGTCTGATTATCTTTTAATTATACATATTTTAAAGTTCCTGGGCTATGAAGTCTCCTTACAGTGCGATAAATGTTGAAGTATGGCTTATTGTAAGTCTTCAGTCTAGCATGCTACACAAGAAGTTTAACTTGCTTTGTAAGATGAAATAAGGAAAAGCTCCAGCCAGGTATTGTTTTAAATGGATAAAGATGATAATAAATGGGCAAAGCACTACAAATAGGCTTATTCCGCAACTAAAACTGCTGTTTATTCCAATGGAACAAATGTGTTTAGTAAGGTTAATCTTTAATCAAAGCAAAAGAGACGGCATTCCTCATCGATCAAATGAAAGTTGCCGAACAAGAGGCTTCTGCTGACCAATGAGTGGTAGAGTGTGGAAAGTGTGAAAACACGGGATTTCAATTAAAAGTAATTCCAACGACTAAGAATCTACTGAGATCTTATCATTTGAGCAAATTATCGATATTATCCTCTTGAGCTTCGGAGACCTTTCAGTTAGTCAGTGGAACATAGCCATAGACAGAGAGATACCCTGTAACTGATGCTAAGTTGTCATTATCATCAAGCATCCCTCTCTTATAGTATTGAATGCATGTAACTCACTATACACTAGGTGCACAATCATATTTCGTTCATCTTTTGACGACGTAAGTTCAATATCTGCATTTTGAATAATTTGACACCTATGAAAATTATAGACAAAGCAGCTTTAACAGAAGGCTGTGAAAAACGGCCGATAGAAGACCTTGTACTTAAAATAACAACAAATATTAAGGATCTTGTAGTAATGGAGCAGTCACACAAGCAAATTTTAATGGCAACTTTAGAAAAAAATTTAATTATTTACATTCCTTATCGAAATTTGTAAAATAGTTTTGTTTCTCATTATTATTATTAAATATAATTTTTAATATCAATTTCCCTTTATATTAAATTTAAATGTTTCCCTTTAATTATATTCTTCATGAGATTTAGCTTTTATTTCTAATTAAATTCCTCTTCATTTTCTTTACTTCAGTTAAATTTTGTTTTTAAAATGTTAAATCTGTAATTTTTTTGTAGCGAGCTGGTCTTCGCTGCGGAAGCTGCAAAGCGCTGGACACATGAATTTTATCGACGAACAATGGACACCCAAAAAGGTATTCGCTGGGAGAACTGAAGGCCGGCCGCCAGTGGGGAAACCGAGGAAATGCTGGTTTGACTCGGTCGGCGAAGACAGTTCATCACTGCTCGGATTTCGAAATTGGATGACGTGGTCAACGGACCGAGACAATTGGAGATGCTGTTTGCAGGAAACGAAGGCCCGTAAGGGGCTGTAGTAGTAAGAAGAAGAAATCTGTAAATAAAATTTCGAGTATGGGAACGCTGATCTAAGTGAGGGCCGGTTCCGTGTAAGTGCGCGTAGTGAATTAAATCCATACAAAGGTGGTCGCCCATGCGTTAAGTTCTAGCTCTAAGTAAGGATTCAGCGTGATCATCAGCAGTCACAAAAACTTTAGCAAAAAGGGAAATTTCGCCAAAAGATCAATTCGCATGGGATGTAGCAGAGACTTCTAAAATGTCATTCACTTCGACCGAGGATATGTACGGCACTTGCTACTCAGCAGTTTGAAGCGTAAGTATAAGCTCTTGTGGTGTAGGAAGTTTTACAGAGCCCTCACAAGGCATATTTAAATGTTTTCTTGCAGTGTTGACAAGTGCGCGGTGGGCATTTTGGGGCGAAAAAGGAAACTGAAAAGGTAACCTCCGGGCGGCATACGGCTGAACCGGTAAAGGAAAATTTGCAACGGTAAAAATAAGTGAGGAACCATGAGCTGGGTGTGACAAATGTCGAGCAGCATATGCGGAAGGACTCGTCGTTGCTTAATAGGCGGAGGAACTAATTATCAGTTCCAAGGAATTTCAATCGGCTACTGCGAAATTGAATTGGATGTAAGCAAGTGTCCGACTAGGCAACATGGCGGGACAAGTTCATTGGAAACTTTTGACGGAACCATATAAAGTTTTTTGGTAAATTGCTCTTCGAATTCGGTGAGGGTGACATAAATGGAGACACGAGGTAATGCATCGTAGTCACAGTCACCGTGTGAAAGCATTCAACAAGACCTGGTTATTTATCGCTTTTAACTCTAATTTGCCGTGTAAATCTGCGATGCTGTGGCGGCGGGTGAGTGATGAAGTAGTTATCTTTCATAATCAATAGTTCTATTTTACAACAGCATATCATTTTTGAGCATTTGTCAAATTTTGAAGTTTGCTCTCTATGGTGCTTGCGTTGCTTCTCATATTCGCAAAACACGAGAAATGTGTGCAGAAGGTTGTTTCGCCAAAATAATTAAAATTGGTTTTTTTTAATTCGAACCGCGTTATTAAGTGCCTGCTTTCCCGCGAGTGCCTGATTTACGTGTGAAAGTATTCGCGTTTTGGATTTATAGCACTTTACTGAACGAAAAAATTGTGATTGAAACTGCGTGAATGAAAATTTTGGTCTTCATATTTATACAATTTGAATGATAAATAATGAAAAGGATTGTATGTTTATCAAAGTATTTTAAAAAGTATTGGGAGGAGAAAAGAATAATTCACATCATGAAAAAAGCCAAAGTTGGTCACGTTCGATTTAATTAGTAAAAAGGGAAGAAGTTTGATCAATCTGTAAATAGTGCAAAACAGTTTGGCCCAATATATGGGGCGTAGAATGATTTGGCAAAACGAAATCTGTCTCTTATTTCTAGAGTCCAAACAGGAATAAAATGGTGTAAATAATAGACGAGTGGAAGCCGACGCTACCAAAGTGTATGAAATAGACAATGTGAAATTAAATGCACAGAATACATTTTTTAAAATGAACGTTTGCATGCAATCACGTAATGGCGATAGTTGTAAACTAAACAATAATTGACGGTGGCTCACTATGAACAATTTACGCGAAGAAATCCGGTTTATACTTTCCATATCAGATAAACAGAAATAAATTCATTTGAAAGATAGACGCGCGTTACCTACCATACCACCAAACTCATAGAAATTATAAACAAAAAATAAGCGCTCATTGAACACTTGTATATTTTGTTTTTTTTAAATGTTTTTTGTAATTTTAGTTGAACGAGAATAGAATTTTACTATGTAAAACCAAAAAGCGCATTATTTTAAACTTATGCGTTTGTAAGGGAGCATTTTCTATATTTTTTTAAGTATAAAATGGTGTTCAATATTATACGTAGCCATTTGTACACAAGAAAGTACAGAGGATACTTCTCAAGACCAATAGATGTAATAATAACAATGGATTTATTTTGGATATTACCGAACAGGAGATACACTCAATACTTGAATGCAGTTAAAAGTTGATATTAAAAGATTACCACGACCAACAAATTGCAAATCTCCTTTTGCCGTTTTTCCTTTACAATGAAAAAAAAGATAGTACAAAGACTTCTTGAATATGGGAAGAAAATTAGCTACATGCAAGTTTTATCAGAAAACAAAACCTATAAATTAGCATTTTCTATAAGAAACAGGAAATGAATATCGCAGAGGAAACCTTAGGAACTTAACATCCTTTATAAATCGACTAGAAAGACGACCTCTAAACTAAAACTGCGAATGTTAGATTAACTGTCGTTCAGTAAATTAATTGGTCTTAATACCTTATATCGTACTTGTAGAGGAAATGATTCCTTTGATTTACCTGTTAAATTTGCATTGCGTGTATGCATCACCCTTTGTAAAATTGTAAGTTGTTTTCACCGGGATAATTCATATATTGAATACTTCTGTTGAATAAGTAATCATACGTTTTTCGTTTTGGCCACAAAACGCGCTCCTCCGTTTTTTGTTGTTTAATAGGGGCTCTTGCCAGGTAGAGTAGCCTTCCACTCGCGTGCTCTTTTATGGTATAGAGTTGAGTGATTTGATCACATAATGCAACAACACAAATTGGTCACGTCTATATTTCTCATTTGATGGTAAAGTTGATGCAAATTATGTTTGTATGAGTTTTTCACTCAAATGAGAAATATATGGCCACGCCTTCGTTTGGATCTTGATCCGGTTGAGAGGATGTGAGGGGGCACCGCTTCCACCTGCATGCCCCACTCTTATTTGTGGGCCATAAGAATTGTCGGTGACAACGAAATCTCCACCAGTCCGTCCGTTTTTGCTCGGCCCAATTTGTTCTTCGAACAAACATTTCAACCCTTAGTAGGTTACCTCGGCCTCGACACCAGTTAATCGGCATTCGACCCCTTAATTCGTAAATGCGAATATTTTTGGTGTGGGTCCTTGTGCTAAGGGGAAATAACCCGCCCCACGACACCACAACGCTAGCCTGCCAGCACATTCACGCGTCCCCAGACAAAGCCAATCTCGGCGGATCTTAACATCCTCTTCCGCTGAGGCAACAGACCATCGTTGCAGCCCTGCATGGACATTTTTAGGGTTTTGTAAAATAATTTTACAAAACCCTACTAGTTTTGCGACCAGTCTGTCCGTCTGTCCGTCTGTCCGTCCGTCCGTGTGTCACAGCAGTTTTTCTCGGAAACTACTTAAGCTAGAAACATCAAATTTTGTGTGTAGGTGTAAAGTGGTGATCTCTTTTATAAGGTATTGAAGGGGGTCTCCCCATATAGGAGAGTGACCCCCCGAAAAAAAAATTTCATTGAAGGTAGCCGATATGGGTATCAAATGAAAGGTCTTGATCAGAACTTTACAAAACAGGTCTTAGTTTGGCGAAATTTGCTTCAAGGGGCGCACAGGGAGGGGAAATACACGAAAAATTTGTGTCCCCCCTCGCGATTGGACACCTGTGATCCGAAAAATCTGAAAAAAATCAGGAATGTAGGCCTTGGTGCGTACAACAACAACAAATACGTGAGAAGTCGCAATACACTCAACTTTGTTAGTAATAGTATGATTTATTGATTTTATATTTTCTTGAATAAAATCTTAACGGTACCCTTAAATTCTATGAAATTCACTACACAGATGACTATTTATAAGATTGATCTATGCTGAAAGTTTCATAAAGATTGAATCATATTTAGCGAAGTTATAGCGGTTTGAATTTTCCTGTATTACTATGGAACAATATGCGCTGCATGTATTACTATGGCAACATATGGCTATAGAACAAAATGCGCTTTTTACCGACTCAGACACTACAGTTTTGCTAGGATTTGCATGAAAATTTCAGGAATGATAGGTGTCATGTATATCTTTGAGAATCGGTTCAGCTAGTAGTATCAGTAATCGTAAAACAAGATAGTGGCTGTTTTAAATGCGAAGATTGAATAATTTTGAGTTATTTTTTCCCAACTTCAACGTTTAAGGTGCATGCTTTGAACATTTGATTTAATTGAATGAATGTCTGAAGATGAGTACCTACAATTAATGCTCATAAGTGAAACTAGTCAAGGAGGTGGGAGAGAGCTCCTAGCAACAGGGTTTTGTAACCATTTTAGGATTCGAAAAAATTGGCCATGAATCGATGATTTCAGCACAGGAGAGTGGCCCCTGAAAAAAAAATTCATCAAACGTAGCCGGTATGAGTATGAAATGAATGTTTTCATGGGAACTTTTCAAAACAGTTGTTAAACTGTCAGTTTTGGCTTCAGTGGGGGCACAGGGGGGAAATACATGAGAAATGTGTTGCTTCCGTCGCGGATGGACATCTGAAATAATTATCAAGGGAGATATTTATGAGTATAACAATACCAAAAACCTCAGAAGTCGAAATTTGTTCAACTTTGTTAAAAATCTGATCTTCGCATTTCATATTTTCTCCAATAAAATCGTCTTTGACATGTTTCTTGATTTTATTCGATCTGGTGACTGCATTTTGTAAATTGAATACAAAACCCTTCTGACATGAGCGTAGGTCTGTTTACCCAACTTGTTTTACCTACTTTCATTACGATCTGTATTTTTTTAAGGATCTTTGCTATATTAAGGTAATGTGGCTTCATGATTTACTGTCGAAAGTGTGGTGAAGAGGAAAAGGTAGGTTAAGAATCCAATGAAAAGCATCAGGACAGTATTATCAAAAGCTAAGAAGCTGCTCCAAATTAACCTTCAAATATATCATGTGGAAAGAGTCACTACTTTCCGGTTGCTCTATAGTCATCAATTTAATTGAAAAGATAAGAAATGTGTTTCCTTTTTGACTATATTTTTTATTTTCCTGTAGATACGTATTGTACTGAAGAAGACCGCATGTTGCGGTCGAAATACGTATCTACAGGAAAATAAAAAATATAGTCAAAAAGGGAACATATTTCTTATCTTTTCAATTATATAAGGTAGGTTCTGCTACTCCATTTTAGGGTATTGTAAAATAATTTTTGAAGTGGACTTCTTTACTAGGGGGTTAACATTTTCAGAGGTAACGAAAAAGCAGAACCGTTTACACTCCAGGTGTACAGCAAAACGACATTGGCGTGACAATCTGTTTTCACTAGGAGTTTACTCATGCTGCAATATAAATTTCCGACCAAATTCTCGCTTATTGGGAATAGTAAAGTAGTTTGTTGGGTTGCTTGGTGGTTGCCTTGTATGCGTGTTTGGTGCCGACAAATGGTGGCCATGTGATGGATTGTGATGAATGAATGAGGGTTGAGTAGGAGTTTGTTAGGGGCTGCAACTGATTCCGCCGATGTCCAATGAATGCGATTGGCGGTAGGGGGTCATTGTCAGTTAATAAACACTTAAGATGACTCAAAGAGGTCAAAACGCGTCTGCTCACACAACAAAGCAAATGCCGACAGCTTTTAAAGAAAAAAAGAAAATTGGACTGCGGATACCAAATAAACAAAATAATTGACTATAATAAACATTTGTTCGTGGTCATACCACTGATGCCGCGGATGTGCAATGTATTGAGCCGGTGACAACGGATGGTCATTGGTGGGTATTTGGGGACTATGGGCAAGTGGATGGTGGTACTGTGGTGCCCGTGCTAGGTCTTAGCATCGGTGCCACTGATGAGCAATGTATTCGAATCGCGATGACGGCTGCCCTATGTGGGTATTTGGAGTCCATGAATGATTGCATGGTAGTTTGGCTTGGACTTAAGACCTATGCCACTGATGTGCAATGCATTGAAGTGGCAACAATGGATGATGGTTGTGTGGTCTTTGACAATGATTAGCAAATGCATGGTGGTTCCGCGGTACCAAAAGTAGTCGATATGTGTATCAAATCAAAGGTCTTGATGAGAGCTTTTCGAAACAGGTCTTAAACTGACACTTTTTGCTTCAGGGGGTGCAGTGGAAGGTGAAATATATGAAAAATCCCCGCTCCACTCATGATTGAACATCTTTGAACAAAAAAGTCTGGAAAAATCTCAAAAGCAGGTCTTTGTGAGTACAAGTGCAACAAAAACCTCAAAAATCTAAACTCCGTGTGAACAAAATTACATTTTTTATGTTGATAGACGACATTGATAGATTAATTTGATCAAGTAATGATCTGAGTTACAATTATCTCCCCGGTATGTACGGACGTCAAGTATGCTCGAGAACCAAATTTGTTGGATCAGAACCTGATCGATGTGGTTTTGTGTGTGGCCATCCGGTGATACCCAGGTCATTTTATGAAAGGCTCCAAACGGCGTCTGCAGGCCAAAAAAATCACGGGGAACCATCGGGCTCCCATCTTATTAGATGCATCGTTAAAGGTGGGTAACGAGCTCTGGATGGAAGTGAAAGCAGCTGTCAGAACCGTGGCAGAACAGACGATCGGACATCAACCCCGGCACAAGAGGAGTGATTGGTTCGATGATGAGTGCCAGAATGCATGAGATAAAAAGAGAATCAGGCCTACAAAGAATACATAGATAGGAAAACCAGGACAAAGAGAGAACACAATGAAAATCTCAGAAGAGTAGCGAACAAAATAGTTAAGATTCAGAAAAGAAAATACTATGACGACCAATTGAGAAGTATAGATGTAAGTTTAGCGAGCAACAACACAAAACAAGCATACAAAGTAGTGAAAAACCTGAAACGTGTTTATCAGCCCAAAACGACGCTCTGTCGTGCTAACATTGGCAATACCATCGCTGATGAAGCCAAGATTAAGGAAAGATGGGCATCATATTTTAAGTGTCTCCTTAATCTTCCGCATAGCTCCAGAATATTGGAGCCTATAGATGTTTGCGGAAAGCTTCCATTGGTGCCACCAACTCTGGATGAATTTAGTTCCATCACCAAAGCCCAAAAGAATAATCAAGCGCCGGGCATCGATGAGACTCCAATGGAGCTCATCAAATATGGGGGCAATAGTGTTCATCAAGCTATTCACAAAGTCATCCAGTACATTTGACAACAAGAACATATGCCAAAAGACTGGAGCCAACCAATTATACTCCCTATCCACAAAAAAGGTGACAAGCTACAGTGCGAAAACTATAGAGCCATATCACTACCTTTTACGGCATTAAAAAATATTTTCTAAAATCTTAAAAAATAAAATCGGATCATACGTTAACAGAATTATTGGGGAGGGTCAAGGTGGTATTGGAGCTGGGAGATTGAAGGAAGGCTAATTGTTCACAGTCAAGTAGGCACTTGAAAAATGCTGGGAGTTCAACACAGACGTTCACCTAATTTTTGTTGACTTCAAGCAAGCATACGACAGTATTGATCGTAATGTACGGTACCAAATAATGCTTTGCTTTGGCATCCCAGCCAAATTAGTCCACCTTCCTTAAATGGCAATGACTTCGACAACATCCCAAGTCCGCATCAATAACCAACTCACTGATGCCTTTGATACAAATATCGGACTAAAGCAGGGAGATGGGCTGGCCCCATTGCAATTCAACTCAAGTCTAGAGAACTTCATAATCAAGCTAACTGTCGATACGTGAGGCACATTACTATACAAGTCGAGCAAGTAATAGCCTATGCGGATGACATCAACATTTTGTCACAGTCATTAAGAACTGCCGAAAACTTTTCCTGAAACTCGACAGCGAAGCAAAACAAGTAGGGCTACAAATCAATGAATATAAAACAAAGCTCACGACGCAGTCAAGGAAAAATACTTCAAGTACGCAAAATATCACATTTGGCGAGTACAGTATCGCAAATGTTAGCGAATTCGTGTATTTAGGCGCCAAAATAACGAAAACGGGCAATGAAAGAGACAAAATATGTCGAAGAATACAGCGCACAAATAAAATATTTTATTCAGTTTTGACGGTTTTGAAGACCAGCTGCATACGCAGGATAACAAATCTTCAAGTTTACAAATCTGTGATAAGACCTGTGTTATGCTATGGGTGTGAAACATGGACCCCAACCCAAACATCCGCAAATATATTGAACACCTTTGAGCGACGCGTTCTGTGGCGAATAATCGGAGCGACGCTAGACGGGGACCAATGGCGAGTTCAATACAGTCATGAGCATTTTTAGACGATTCCGAGGTCTCAACGATTATAAGACTGCGGACGCTGCAATGAGCTGGACATATGAATCGTATCGATGAACAACAGCTACCCCAAAAGATATTCGTTGGGAGAACTGAAGGCTGGAGTCCAGTGAGGAAACCGAGGAAACACTGGCCTGACTCAGTTGACGAAGACAATTCATCACTCCTCGGATTTCGGAATCGGAGGGCGCGGTCAACGGACCGAGAAAGTTGGAGGTACTATTTGCAGGAAGTGATGGCCCAAAAGGGGCTGTTGTGCTAAGAAGAAGATATGTATATACCTGTATATGTATATTTATATGCATATGGATATACCTGAAACCTCAGGTAGACTAATGGTCAAGTCCACACAATTTATAGCATATGCTGATGATGTCAGTATTCTGGCACGTTCAATTTTCGATGCCAAACGAACATTTCTGAGCCTTAAATATGAAGATAACCAAATTGGCCTACGATTTAATGAAACGAAAACAAAATTTATGACTCAAACGTGGAAGAAAACTCCAGTTCGACAAAACCTAACTGTAGGCGACTACAACTTTGAAAGAATGGCTAATTTTATATACCTTGAAGTCAACCTGAATTGTAGAGGCAATGGAAAAGATGGGATTGGATGCCATTTAAACGCAACAAATAAAGCCTATCACTTTATGCTTCCCATTCTAATTTCCAGAGTGGTTTAGAGGCAAAATAAGCTCCGCATTTACAAAACACTAGTCAAACCTGTGTTGTTAAATGGAAGTGAGAAATTATTTCTAATGGATGAACCCAAAAAGGCAGTGAACGCATCTGTTCGAACAGAATGGAGACTATATTACAACGATGAGTTGTATGACCTACTTGACGATCCACCTATTTCCTCTTGCGTAAAGTTACGCAAATTGCAATGAGCGGGCCATGCAGGAAAATGGAAGGTTACCGGCTACCCAAAAGAATAGTACTGGGTAGAGCATAAGGTAGACGTCCAACGGGAGGACCAAGGACTCGATTGCAAGACATGATAGAAGTACAGCAGATCCTTCTTGGGAGTAAACAACTGGCGGGCAAGGTCGCGGAATCGTGATAATTGAAGGAGATTAATCCTAGAGGTTAAGGCTCAGCTTGGGCTACATTGCTATAGATGATGATGACTTTCCAAATACATCCCGAGATAATTAGTTTCTTTCTTGAATTTCTACACCAATCTATTTAAGCTTCTGGTGTAAAGTTTCTCTAGTTTTCGCTTCTTTGTAGGTAGCACCAGTGTAATTCTATCAAAATTAAGGTCCAAACTAATTTGTTAGTACCAATCACTCACCCTACGAAGTTTTATTGGACTAGGATTTCGCTATCCTCCACACATGTGTGATATGCTATATAACTTTCATATGCTAAATTTGATAAGATTCCTCAATGTAGATAACGTCATGTGGTATGCACCTTATAAGGCATAGTTTCTGAAGCGAGAGATTGTGAGGTCCAGTAGATTATGACACGGTTTATCTGTTTAATTTTTTAATTGAATATTGATTTAGTTTAGAATGCTATGTTGACCATTCTGTTTTTGGGTGCTATCATGTTATAAAACTTGAAAGCGCATTTGAACTGCCTATTGATTAGTGCATTTCCATTGCGATATAACTTGCATTGTTAAAAGCCCCGTCAGTATCAAGGAATGCCCCTAGTACAATTTTTTGTGCTCCAAAGATTCATTGATCTTTTATTTTAATGCGGTTTCCGTGAATTTGTTCGCTCTGTATTTATGTTGATTGCAATATGGTGGATGACTTATAAGCGTTGTTGTCTTTTTATGATTGTCCACTGCTTTTTGCATAGTTTTAAAAATAAAAAATTCGACTGATTGGTTTGCATGCCTTTGGGTTTCTCGCTATCCTTAACCACCTTCAGCATGGTGATCACTTTTGTTTCTTTCCACCAGTTTTGTGAGCTTTCTAAAGTCAGACTACTCATATATATCCATGTTAAATAGAATTTGAGTCGATTTTTTTCTTTCAGAATATGGACTGGATATGCTTTGTCTTCACCTGGTGATTTAAAGAGTTGAAAAAAGTTCATTACCCGTTGTTTAAAAAATTCGACCTCCTTGTATTTTGTGCGGTCTAGTTTCAATCCTGAATCCAAATCGTCAATCTTATAATTTCACTACTACAAAGTGGGTCTTCATTAGAAGAAGAGCTCTCTTTTCACTATTTTTTATGAACAAACAGATTTGTATTGCGGCTTTATGAAGTTTTGCTGTTACAGGGGTTTCGTTGACATTCTCAAAAAATAGTCTGTGCAGTGTTTCGTTTTGCGGGTTTCCTTAACTCAGTATTTGTGAGGCCAATGGTAAGAGTCCTAGTTGTTAGTACCTTTTGCGTCATTGTGAAGCTTCTGTACCTCTAATATCCCCAATATTCCACCCGTAAGGTTCTCTCCCCTTCTCTATGATCCGCAGGGACAACTTTGTTCATAGGCGTTCATTATTACCTCGTTGAGTTTTTTTATAGCATTGAGAGGATGTTGTTATGGGTGAACATTGAGATTCCATAGTGTTGCTCACCGCGAACACTACCATACGCAATTTTGTAAGATTTAAACATACAAAATATCGAACCGCTTTTTATTAACTTTTTTTGATAGCCTAATAATGTAACCAACAGCAAGCACTTTAAATTTTCATTCTTAAAATGACTACTTGTTAGATTATGGAAAGAAAGCCACATAATATTTTTTGCCTGTTAATTAATTATACTTAATTAGCTAGATCGCTTCCGATTATACGCCACATTATGGACAACGCAAGCAATAACAATTGCCAAAAGTATCAAGAACCAATGCGAGCTCGAAACGAAACGCAAATTCCCGGTAATACGACTAGGTCACACGTAGTGGAAACTTTCGTCATCCAATCAACATATGTGGCAGCATAAAACATATAGCCCCGGGAAGTAATCACAATTGCGACGCAAACAAAATAACATGCAACGCTGGGAGGAAATCCGAATTTGAATCGTTGCTCTCGTCATGCCACAAGAAGTGTTCGTGATATGCCCGATAATCTGCGGGCATTTACACCATTTCCTCAAATCAAGATATGATACCGACTGTGTTTTCATTGATTCTACTTTCCAACATAGACTCCCAATGAATTTTGATGCAGTATATAATTCGCCTGATTCAAATTCGAACCTGAGTGCTGTCGAAATTTACAGGGAAACCATTTTTCCTATCAGGTGTGCAGCTTCCGGCCAAGGACATAGACTTAACGATCCCGCCGCAAACATCTTCACAGTCACGCAGATCCAGCAGAGATGCATACATGCCACCAAAGAGGAATGAGCCGAATAACAAAGCAAGAGATGCTGCTGAGGCAGCAATGGCACGCATACCGAAGGAAGACACTCGCGAATTTAACACTACATTAGTGGCAAGCGAAGGACGAGTAAAACACGAACTTGAGGCGTGACGTAAATTAAAAGTAATAGTATCAAAAAAACGAAAGTGCCAAGGAAGAGGTGAAAGAAGTACTTCAAGCTCTAGAAGAACTGACTGTTAACTACGATCAAAAATCACCAGGAATCGAGACCAAAAACAAAGATATTGAGACTATGATCGAGGAATTGCAACAAAAACAGGGCACATAGAATGTCATTACATCGGAGTTGCAACAATTGAAAGATATGTCAGCGCATCATAAGAAACAAATTTATGGAATGCTCTCAAATCTTTTGCGTAATCTGTCGAAAGTTGGACAAGCCTTATGCATGGATAGTAACACTGAGTTGGGAATGAATACATCTGATGCAGGTGGTAAGTTTGAAAATGAATCCGCTGCAGCTCGACTATATAGTAGTAAAATTAGATCGGAAGCTAAAAATATCGCACAAGATGTCAGAATCTGGAGGCATTGCAAACAGATCCAAATAAAAATGTTTCACAATATTAAAAGGACTTAGGCCAATGCCATTTGTTGAGCTGACAACATGAAGCCAGAATGAAGTCATTGTAGGAATCAATGTGAGAGTCCAAGAACAAGAAGTGAACTCTTGAAGAACAAATCAATGGTCTTCGGGAAGAATTTGCGAAACTGAAAACAGCTGAGCATGTTTCAACAATTAATGCTGAAGTGTTACGCGCAATCTTCGATATCAAGAGCTGAACTATGTGACGGCCACAAAAAACAATTAGTAGAGCTTCGTGATGAGTTCTCAGCCAAACAAGAGGCTATGAATGAGCTTAAAAATATCAAACAAAAACTCACTTTGACACACCAACAAATGACCGCTAATTGATGCTCAAACAAGAGGAAGCTGTTAAATCCACTAAACTACACGAAAGAAACACGGATGCAACTGCTGAATTTCTTACCTCCTCCTTACCAAATTCACTATATTCCACCATGGAAATCTAAATGAAGAAAATCGGGACATTCCCGAGGAGAGATTCGATGACCGAAATTAGTTACAACTGATGGATAAATATACACACACGACACGCCACGGCGGAGACAAGAAAAACTAGGAAATATTAGTGCCGGCTCAAGTTAAAAGGGAAAAGCGAGGATTATTGTGAAGTCCTCATCTTACATCGTGATGCAAATAAACATTACTGACAGGTTGAACTGTCAATCAAATGCACTCAGCGCATTCAGCGCGTAATACACTTAATGCCCACTAGGATCGCTACTGAGTGGAACTTGTTATGAGTGAAATCAAGCGCGGGGAACTACTCGAAAAAAACACTCCAAAACATGATTTTAACGGTGGATGGGGGGGAAAAACGTTAACCTGGAGGTTATTTAAGCCCGGGAAGATTGGCGCGCTTTCTTTTGGGAGTTTTCGAGCAACCAGCGGAACGTTTATAGCGAAAATATTTTGACGAGGAATTGGAGACGAACTTTGGATACCGGAACATTAAATTGGAGATGAACCTTGGATACCGGAACATTAAATTCGGACGAGACAACTGTGTGGTGGCAATAATCACGAATATGGAAGAAAAGGGCCCCTTACTAGAGTAGGGAATAAATGTACGAGTAAGTGGCTCTAATTTTATTTTATATTGCTCGAATTCGTAATAAAGTATAGAGTATGTTCGAGTAAAGACAATTGTAGATTGTCCCTTCCTCGCTACCATTCGACATAAAAACATTCCTTTTCAGCTGTGAGAGCTGTGGCTCGGAAAATCTTTTCCTGGGAGCTTGACCAGGCAGAAAAACCTGGAAAAGTGTAGATTTTGGCAGATGCAGTGAAAGTTAGTGTCGTTCTAGATAATTTTGGTTGCCCTGTTGTGGGAAACTACGGATTTTGTGTGGTAGTGAAACACTTCAACTCGTTCTGCGTGGCAGAATTTCTTTTTGAATGTGATCTTTGCCGTGAGCCATAAAACTCGTATAAGTGTTAATTACGCTCCGGGCGGTCGTCCTGTTGATCAGATGACCCCTTGAGAGGCTCGAAGAATCGAACGAGTGGCGCCCAGGCCCGTATTTGTGCGAGTTAGTTTGGGTCGGTGAAGCCTCCGCCAGAGTAGCTGTGGAATCGGTAATAGTGCCTTGAAGTTCTTTTTACTGAATTACTTAGTAGGTGATCTTCCTAAAAAGGTTGTCTAGTATGTTTTCTCGAGCTTGTACCCCAAAACTCTATGGTTAGATATTTAAAACTCTGTTTATACTCGCCATCTCTTTGTCATCGAGACAATGTGATCTTCAGTACTTCTTCTCTTGCTTTTATGGCAAAAATACGTGTATACCTCACGTTAAGGATGTTCAAATTAGAATTCATTATGGATTTGAATAATTGCCCATTCTTTGATTGCTATCTGTCCTGGCGCATAATTGATTGCATACATTAGCATAACATCCAATTACAATAGGAAGGATACTTTTCTCACAACTTTTAACTAGCTTTCCAGCTTCCATTTTGGAAGTTTGTTCTTTGTCTCTAGAGAATGAATTTTACTCTCTATTGAAACAAAAGTTCTTATAGAAATCAAATATTGCGTCATAAATTCTGAAAGACACATATAATTTGTGTTTCCTTTGATCATGACACCGATCTTTGTCGGATCCTGTCCCAAACTTACAATCAGTATGAAGTTCTTAGTGTTGAAGCCTCGAATATGACCTCGATTGATCCAGGGCTCTTAAATTAGTGCTAGCCATAGTTATTCTTAACTCCGATTTTGGTGATTTTATGTGTATAAAAATATGTATCAATCTTCATCAAGTACAAGCCATAACAATCAGCGCCATGTTGGTAATTGATTCCCAAATCACCCTAAACTTAGGCTATTTGACTTAAATTTAGTATTCAGTAAGGAGAATTCAGAGTCAGCTAGTAAAATTTCAAAAGATCTACAGGTTACCTTTTGAACAGTGTATTAACGAGAAACAAAAATTGATTATGTAGGTGAACCAAATTTCCGAACAAATTATTTGACCAATTTTTTAAAAACATATGTTAGCATATATGCGATAGCTAATAGCTAACGTTAAAGAAATTTCCCGTGTTTGGACAAATTATGACGACATTATTTGTAAACTTCAGTCAATTTATATATTCATATAAAATTTCACGACATGGAATAGCAATTGAAAATTTAAAAGAATACATACATAATTCTCCCTGATATAATTTTCCCAGATGAACATCTAACCCAACCGCAAAGATAAAATGTTTGCAAGTATTCCGCTCGCAGTGTAGAAGAAACTAGCGAAACCTTCTTACAAGGCCGTAAAATATCTGGAAACTTTAAGTAATTCACTTATAATATACAAACTTTAGAAGTTATTTCCATCTCACTTACTTTTTGCTATACACAGTATATAATAACCCATTTGAGGAATCGTAAATAGCGACATGGACGGGAAGAGTAATACAAAGTGAGAGGACATATTTGCAAATAAATTAAAGTTTTAGAATACGAATTAATTTTGCGGAAACTCAAGTATTATGTTATTTTCATAGGTTACCTTGTCGTATAAGTGACGACGGTAAAATATTCATAATTCTATAAAGGATAATTTAACTGTGAGCTGTTGCCATCGGGAAAGGTTTTACGGAGAAAGTTTGACGATTTTAATAATGCTTTCATTTATGTTGGAGTAAATTTAATTTATGTGAATAGCTGCGTTTTACTTTTAGGGCGTAGAAGTTTTCAAAGTATTCACTTTTGATTTATGATAAAATATTTGGAGGTATTCGTTTGGCATTTCATTTTAGTCGCAAGCTATAAAAAGTGAATTATTTTTTATAGCAGATATTAAAATTTCTGTATATTATTAATCTATACTAATTTTGGAGTGTGTAAAATTGTAAGTTACCAGCTAAAATTAAAGTTGAAATAATTTCAATTCTACCTCACTGGTATATTACTAAGCCAAATTCTTGAATTTAAAATTCACATATTACAATCTTCTATGTGAATAAAATTACTATATTTTTAATAAACTTTTATGTAAAGCAAAGTTCTTTTAGAAAATTACAAAAGAAAATCCCAGCAACTTTGAAAGCATTTCACCAGAAACCAACACCAACAATGCTCCTTCAGTATATCCAGAAATCGAAATATCTCTTATTTTTGAATCCTCCTGGGGCATACTTGCTCGTGAAATGAACAAAGCACTTGGCAAACGTAGCAAATAAATTGAATTTCTTCAAGAATGCCTTAAATGTTCGAACATGTAATATGGAGAAGTTTATCAAAAAACAAGAAGTAAAAATATATCTCAATTTTTATTTAATAGCATTTCTTCCTTATCTAAAGAATTTCCTGTAAGTATGGTATGTTAGCTCGTTCTTTAAACACATTTGAACTGCTAAGACTGTGCATTTTTCAGATGCAGACTATTCATTTTTCTTTGAGGGAGCATTATTCAGTAGTTTTTTGAACAAAATTTAGAATTTGGAATTAATTTAAAATATTTTACACAGTTTATTTTATTTTACCATTTCAAGAATGCAGTGTACGTATTTACCTTTCTGTTCATCAATTCATTAAAGCAAATTTTGTGGAAAATTGAACGTGCTTAACAGTGTTGGTAACACACTTTTTTTGAAGGCTTCATTCTTAGCACGCCATATCTTTGGGGGCCTTTTCGCGCCGAAAATTTCGAATTTGTTCTCATCAGTTTACAATACATTTTCCCAAAAAGATGGAGCCTCGTTTTTTCATTTTTTTAGCGAAGTCCATACGCTTGATCTGATTCGCCTTGGATATGTATGGATTTTTCCGTGGCATTCTTTCTTGTAGACCATTTTTATGTAGCGCTCTCCTGACTGTACTCGCACTTACTGGTTTGCCTGATGCCTGCGTATGCCTTCTGAGAATTTAACTGCACTTGAGGCTGGATATGCCCTTACTTCTTTTACTACAGCTCTAACTTCAGTACCACTTAGCCGGTTTGGGCATCAAGATCTTGGTGAATCTTCAACGAGATGACGTTTGGCATACTTAACAATATTTTTTTTACTGTGCAGTGGTTCCTACCAACGATTTCACCAATTTCACGCAAGGATTTACTTTTTTCTTTTAAGTCTATTATAATTTTCCGAGTATCAGGCGATGTTTGCTTTCCCATAGTGAAACTATTTTCTTTTACGTCTTTATTTTTAATATTAATTAGAACAAATGTACTCAAAACGACATTTGCTAGAGTAAAGCACGCGAGCAGCACAAATTTGTCACCAAAAGTTAAGGTTCTTCCCCGAAATATAAAAGAAGCGAAGTAAGTGTTACCTTTGTTTACTTTTTTTTTTGACGCGTAAGATCAGATGCATTTCCACTTTGGTGAGATTTGTGCAATGTTGCTACTTGTTTTGATTTCATGTTTAATACTATTCAATCTCTAAATGGTTAAGTAGTAAACTCATTAATATTACTTTTTATCGCCAGTCAATAATGGTTTGTAATGTAATGTAACAATTTAAAGATGAAAAGTTGGTGTTTACTTTCTTTCGACGCTCACAGTATGTTTATATATATATGTATATATATATATATATATATATATATATATATATATATATATATATATATATATATATATATATATATATATATATATATATATATATATACATATAACATTTCTGCGAGTTATTGTCACAATTATTGTCGGAACTATTAATAACATCATGATGAATAAACGAATGTACTCGAAAGCACAAGAATCAACCAATCATGATCAATATATGAAAGTGACGTCACTGCAGCCATTCAAAATTGCTCGAATATTCCAGGTAGTTTGCCAATATACGAGAAATGGATTGTATGACTAGAGACCTTATATAAAGCTGAGCTGAATCAATGGGGGAAACCGCGATAGTAAAACTGCGATAGAATGGAACGCGAAATAAAGGCGCTATTGATTGATAGTGGAGTGATTTTCGAGATACAGACAGTTGTTGTATAAATTGATAGACAAGTAAAAAATAAAATAGTGAAATTAATGAATGTGCATTCTTAGTTAATAAATTCTTTTAACTTAATTTAAAAGACAGTGCGTTTTCACTGTCCTGGAACATTAATATTATTAGCCGCTAACCGTAACACGCGACAATAAATATATATATACATATATACATATATATATATATATATATATATATATATATATATATATAAATATATATATATATATATATATATATATATATATATATATATATACATACACATATATATATATGTATATTTATTTATATATATATATATATATATATATATATATATATATATATATATATATGTATATATATATATATATACATATATATATATATATATATATATATATATATATATATATGTATATATATATATATATATATATATATATATATATATATATATATATATATATGGATATATATGTATATATAGTGATAGAAAAATAATTAAAAACGATGAAATTCATGAACAACTTTTTTAATACAACATTGTTAACACACTTCCGAGCTACGATATGCATTACAATAAATTGCATTTTTTTTGCTAGTGACATTTTGCTGCTTTTTTTGTGTGATGGGAACGTGTGAATAAATATGTTTTCTTTAGAAAAAAGCGTGGCTTCCAGACTAACACAGTTGAAAAATTAATCCAAAAAATTCAGGTAGTTTTACTGTAGCGGTAAATTTGTAGCATTTAATATTTCTTCTATTAAAATATTTTCTAATATCTTATTTTGATCAGAAGGAAACAAAAATAGGAAAAATATGCACACCAGCTCTTAGGAAGTTAATTGTTCATAAGTACTGCCTGGAGGAGGCTTTAATCAGTACTATTGCTAAGTATCTCGTGTGTTCAAAAAAGATGATATACGATGCAATTCAAGTTTTCACAGACACAAGCAGCGTAGAAAGCCGTCAAAGGAAACAAAGAGTGAGAAAAGCAGCTCTTAGAGGGATAGGTTTACATGCCGTTTAAGTAAGGCGAGTCCTTTTCTCACAAGTAAAAACATTTTGTCCGCTATGCCAGATCAACTAAGCGTCTAAGTTACAACTAGAATAAACAGACATAGACTGTTGGAAGTAGGGTTAAGAGGCTGTATTACATGCTGGAAGGCACATGTGCCAAAAGAAATTTAATTTGCCGATTGGAATTCACCAAAGAACTTGGAAAAAGCCGAAAAAGGGTACACTGGACCAATGAATTAAAATCTAGTATATTATAAAAAACATGTTCGTTTCTAATTATTTTTCCACCACTGTATGTGAAAATACTCGTATATATATGTATACGAATATACATATAAAAGGTGATTTATTATGAGGTTTGATTTTCAATAGGCTTGTTTTAATAGATCAAGCGTGACTACTGTCAAACTGTCATGTAATTTTTATTCAGTATAGCTAGACAAATCTCATGGAAAGACTTACACTTCAACAGCGTGTCCGAATTGCTTAGCTGTGTTACAAAAATTTGCGTTTTGCGAAATAAAAAGACGGTACTACTTCACAGTTAGCGAAAGAAACAATGGACTTATAGAGAAACCTGATTTCACGTTTAGGATCAGTAAATTTGCCGCCTTTATCATGTGATATCAAACCTTTAGACTATTTTCTTTGGGGTTACTCGAAATCTCTGGTCTTCAGCGATAAGCCAGCTTCAAGACTCAATCAGGACATTTGATGGCATCGACAACTGACAACTATTCAATTTATAACTGGATTGAAAATTCAGAAAAAATGGCAATGTTGTTGGGACGGGATGGTTTAATATTGTTTATATCCGCGAAAAAAAAGTTTTAGTGATCTTGCGGAGTTGTTTGTGCAAAGTAAAAGACGTTTAAATTCATGGAAAGCCTTAAAAAATGCACTTAGTGAAGTGTATGGTGCCAAATTGATCCGTGCTCAGTTATACAAAATATTAGCGGACACCAAAATTAAACAAGTTTATTAGACAGACCTACGCTCATGTCAGAAGGGTTTTGTACTTAATTTACTAAATGCAATCAATAGCAACGAATACAATCAAGAAACATGTCAAAGAGATTTTCTCGTTTAAAAGAAAATCCGTCATTTTCGAGTAACAAAAATCACTCAAATCATGAAATCCCAAAAGCATTTATGTCATCCATTTTATCTGAAAATTTTAAGAAGATCAAATCAAAACTACAGTGTCTGGTTCGACTGAGTCCTTCGACTGAGTCCATAAAACCCAAAATAGTGTATTATATTTGTTGAAATTGGAGAAATTTCAAATGGATATAACTTCCGTGAATATAATACGAATTGCGTCAAACTTACAGAGTATAAGGACGTTGTGTAAGGTTAGATTTAAAGACATCCATAAGATTTTATTGGAGAAAATGTGAAATTCGAAGATAATACTATTCTTAACAAAGTTGAACAAATTTTGACTTCTGAGGTATTTGTTATTATTGTATTCATAAATGACTCCGTTAATAATTTTTATCAGATTTTTTGGATCACAGGTGTCCAATTGCGAGGGGGAACACATTTTTCGTGCCCCCAATGAAGCAAAAACTGTCAGTTTAAGGACTATTTTGAAAAGCTCCCATAAAGAACTTTCATTTGATACTTATATCGGCTACCTTTAATGAATTTTTTTTTCAGCGCCCACTTTCCTGTACTGTAATCATCGATTTATGGCATCAAGATTTCTTTTCGGACCCTAGCGTGGTTACAAAGCCCTTCATTTAGGAGTTTTCTCCTGCCTCCTCGACTTGTTTTACGTATGAGTTTTAATTAAAGGTGCTCATCTTGAGTCATTCATTAAATTGAAACAAGTGTTAAAAGCACGCGTCTTAAATGTTGAAGTTGGGAAAAACTATCTCAAAATTATTCAATCTTCGCATTTAAAACAGCCACTATTTTTTTACGATTACTGATACCGCTGGCTGAACTATTCTCAAAGATATTCATGATACCTATCATTTCTGAAATTTCCGTGCAAATCCTAGCAAACTGTAGCGTCTGAGTCGGTAAAAACCGCATATTGTTCCATAGCCATATATTTCCATATGATACAGCGTATATTGTTCCATAGTAATACAGGAAAATTCAAACTGCTATAACTTTGTTAAATACCATTCGATCTTTATGAAACTTACAGGACAGGTCAATCTTACAAATAGTCATCTGTTGACTTTAAGGGTACCGTTCAGATTTTATTCAAGAAAACGAAAATCGATAAATCATACTATTACCAACAAAGTTGAGTGAATTTCGACTTCTTACGCAATTGTTGTTGTTGTACTCATTAAGGCCTGCATTCATATTTTTTCAGATTTTTCGGATGAAAAAAGTCTAATCGCGAGGGAGGGGCGCGAAGAAATCTCCTGCCCCCCACGGTACTGATAAGGCAATTTTAAGGCTTGTTTTGAAAAGATCTTGTTGAGACCTTTCCAACGAGACCCCACTCGACTACCAATGGTGAAAATTTTTTTTGAAGGGTCATCTCCCTATATGGGAAGACCCCCCTAAAACCCCTTTAAAAAAATTTTCCACCCAAAAATTTGAAAGAAGTTGCCACTTCTGACCTTTCCACAAAGTTTCATGGCTGTAGCTTCTATAGTTTCGGAGAAAAAGTGCTGTGTCATACAGACGGCAGACGGACGCATAGATGGACACAGATCGTGATTGCAATAGGGTTTTGTATTTTAGTACAAAACTCTTAAAAGTTGAAAGTGTTTGTGAGTATTTCCATCACATGAAAAAAACTCACGTTAATTAAATACATTGTGGATGGAATGGACAAATAAACCAGGGGATTTTATGCGGCGTGAAAATTTTGAAGGAATTAAAATGAGAAACTCAAAGCATACGATGAAATCAAGGCAATGGTGAAAGGCCAATCAACTAAATAAATTGATAGTCGCAAAACTTATGTTCGGAAGTAAAGTACAAACCCTGATTTTGGCAACGTAGTTAGAGGATCGCAAACAAGTTCAAGCCCCAGCCGTTGCTTTGATTGTGGCCAGACCGATCACCGATCCAAAGAGTGTGTATCGAAAAATTTTGGCCCCAAATGTTTCAAGAGCAACAATTTTGGCCATCGATCATTCAACTGCTCTCAGAATCCAACCAACAACCGAAGTCCATGTCACACTCGAGGTTCGAAAATAGATACCGATAGCAGGAGAGTAAACAAAATAGCTGTAAGCGCTGCATATAAGATTAAAAGATGGTTGACATAAACGGGTTTAGAGTTGAGGCGTTGATTGATACCGGAAGTCAAATTAAGCTTATTAACGCCGATACCCATTGAAAAGTGGGTTCAGCATTGTTGTGGAGCGCCGAGATAACGCTGAGTGGATTAGTTGATTCCAACATCAAGGCGATTGGTTGTTTCGATACCAAAATAATAATAGATGAGACTGAGTTTACGACAAAAGTGTATGTAATAATAAATTATCATTCAATGTATGATGCCATAGTAGTTGCCCAGCTGCTTAACGACGCTGAAGTATTCATTAGCGAAGACCGTATCCAAACAGGAAAACCAACTTCCGAGATTCTTTCTCGGATGCAGATTAATTCGAATAGAAGCGATGATACTGACCCAGATTTGTGTCCAAACATTCATCTTAGAATCAGGCAGGAGGTTTTCAATATGATTAAGTATTCCACACTCCAGAAGATCAAGACAAAAATATTCAGCTGAGAATTGTAACGAAGGATGATACTTCGATTCTTAGCAGTTACAACAGACTCACTATGCATGACCATGATGTAGTATCAAAACAAGTAAAGGAATGGATTCAGAACGATATAATTGAACCAACTTAGTCTGATTTTGCTAGCCCAGTTATGGTTACCAAAAGTGAAGATGAATCGCACCGAGTTTGCATAAATTAAAGGAAGATAAATCGAGTCATTGTAAAAGATATACATCCGATCCCATTGATTGACGATATTTTGGACAAGTTACAGAACGCTAAGACATTCACGACATTGGATCTACGCAACGGATTCTTTCACGTTTTAGATGAAGAGGAGAGTAGAAAGTTCACCTCTTTCGACGTGCGAGATGGTCAACGGCAGTTTCAGCGTGTTCCTTTTGGATTGTGTAATTCCACAGCTATCTTCAGAAATTTATTAATATAGTATTTCGAGAGCTGAATAGGCAGGACATAGTATTGTCATATATGGATGACCTGATTACCCCCTCTGAAGGCGCAGAAGATGGCTTACAAAAACTTTAAATGGTTTTGCAAACGTGTAAAGACTACGAGCTGAAAATAAATCAAACAAGTTGGGTAGACAGACCTATGCTCATGTCAGAAGGGTTTTGTACTCAACTTATAAAATGCAGTAACCAGCAACGAATAAAATCAAGAAACATGTCAAAGACAATTTTATTGGAGAAAATGTGAAATTCGAGGATCATACTATTATTAACAAAGTTGAAAGAATTTTGAATACTGAGGTTTTTGTAATTGTTATACCCATAAATATCTCCCTTGATAATTTTTTCAGATTTTTTAGATCACGGGTGTCCATTCGCGAGGGAGGAAATACATTTTTCATGTATTTCCCCCCCTGTGCCCCCACTGAAGCAAAAAATGTCAGTTTAAGAACAGTTTTGAAAAGCTCTCATAGAGATTTTTCAGTTGATACTCATATCGGCTACCTTTCATGAAATTTTTTTTCAGGGGCCACTCCTCTGTACTGTAATCATCGATTCATGGCCTATTTTTTCGAATCCTAGAATGGTTACAAAGCCCTTTTGCTAGGAGCTCTCTCCTGCCTCTTCGACTTGTTTCAATTGTATGTACTCATCTTCATGATACCTATCACTCCTGAAATTTTCATGCAAATCCTAGGAAAGCTGTAGTGTCTAAGTCGGTAAAAAGCGCATATGGCTCCATAGCCATATGTTTCCATAGCAATACAGGGCATATTGCTCCATAGTAATACAGGAAAATTCAAATCGCTATAACTTCGATAAGTACTATTCGATCTTTATGAAACTTTCAGAAAAGATCAATCTTATAAATAGTCATCTTTTTGCTAAATTTTATTGAGTTTAAAGGTACCGTTTAGATTTTATTCATGAAAACACAATATCGATAAATCATACTATTACTAACAAAGTTTAGTGAATTTTGACTTCTCATGTATTTGTTGTTTTTGTACTCATGAAGGCCTACATTCATGATTTTTTTCAGATTTTTCGGGTTGAAGGTGGATTGGACAATCGCGAGGGGGGTACGCGGAAAGTTCGTACATTTCCCCTTCCCCTGCCCCACTCGGTACTCAAAAGGCAGTTTTAAGACTTGTTTTGAAAAGATCTCATTAAGGCCTTCCCAATGACACCCTACTCGACTACCAATGGTGAAAAAAAAATTTTGAGGGGTCACCTCCCTATATGGGGAGACCCTCCTTAAACGCCTTTGAAAAATTTTTCCACCCTTGAAATTTCAAGAGGTCACCATTTCTGACCTTCCTACAAAGTTTCATGACTGTAGCCTCTATAGTTTTGGAGAAAAAGTACTGTGACTTACAGACGGACGGACGGACGGACAGACGGACACAGGTCGTGATTGCAATAGGGTTTTGTATTTTAGTACAAAACCCTAAAAATATCATTTTCTCTACTCGAAAATAGAGTTTCTTGGACATGTTATTGAAGACGGGAAAATTTTTTCATCGACACTAAAACAGAAGCAGTCACGCAGTTTTCATTTT
Source organism: Odontomyia ornata (assembly GCA_963969285.1). Lineage (NCBI taxonomy): Eukaryota > Metazoa > Arthropoda > Insecta > Diptera > Stratiomyidae > Odontomyia > Odontomyia ornata. The sequence goes on along the minus strand of OZ017738.1, from coordinate 125,751,132 downwards.
CAGAGCTGACAACTGTCAAAAAGCTACAAAGTTTTTAAGGCCAGAACGCTCACTCGCTAACCAATCTTATGAAAAAGAAAGGAAAACCTGAATTCCTTAAAGAGTCTAAACACGCGTACAATGAGTTAAATGTAGCTCCGAGTAAACGGCCAGTTCTACACACATCCAAGCAAGGCGCAGCACTTACATAAATGGCAAGCGGACGCATCCAAAGAACTGTACTGCTGCAATGATCAATAGAAAACGATATGCTACATCCGATATTCTACGCAAGCAAGACTACGACCGATGCGCAGAAGAAATGTAGTTCATACAAACTAGAAGTGCTTCCTATTATTACAATACTCGAAAAGTTTCGATTCTACTTGAAGGGTAGTGCATTCAAGATTGTTATGGACTGTGCTGCCTTCGATAAGACAATGAAAAACGATAATATTAGTCACAGAATTAGCCATCGGATTAAGATTGAAACACGGTGATGCTTAACAATGACAGTGGACACTATGAGCGACCAAATTAGAAGGGCTCAAGAAAATGATTAGTGTATCGGTTTCAAAATGATACAGAGCGTATAGTTATTCCAAAAGGAATGAACTATGAATTGATTGGAAAAATTCATGAAAACGGGCACTTATCCGCAAAGAAAGTCGAATATGTCATTAAAAAAGACTACTATCCTAGCATTAAAGAAGAAAGTTGATAGAATAATAGCAAGTTGCATTAAATGTATTCTCGCAAACCGTAAACGGGGAAAACATTAACGATATTTGCGCATATTACTAAAATAAGAAAGTCTCCTTCATACATTTCACGTAGACCATCTTGGCCCGCTGGAAAGTACTAGCAAAAATTATCAGTACGTGTTCGTAATGCTAAACTCATTTACAAGAAAGTTTTGGGGAGTAACAATTTTTCACAAGGGTCCTTTCCCATATAGGGAGGTGAGCTTCTAACAAAATTCTTTCACCACTGATAGTCCAATAGAGTGTCATTGGAAAGGTCTTAGTGAGATCCTTTCTAAGCAAGCCTTAAAATCATATTATCAATGCTGAGAGGGGTAAAGGAAAGGCAAAGTTTAGGAAATTTCGAATCGATGACTTGAATTGTTCATCCAATACTTGAATAAGAAGTCATTCAAATTTATCTAAAAAATACAGAGCTTCCTTCAAAAGTAGATAACAGGCACCATTTTGCTCCAGATTAAATAATTTGTCTAAATGTTCAGCCGATTTAACATGCTCAAATCAAAAAATATTCTTTATATTTTCATGAAAACTCGAAGAAAATAGGAGTGCCTAGTTTATTGATGATAGAATTCCATACAATTGAAGCGGCGATAGCTCACTTGATTACGATCTGATTTTCATGAAATTTCGTTACAAAGTAGTTTTATATCAACCTACATAACTGCAAAGTTTGAAGAAGCTTAAGGGCACCGTTAAGGTTTTTTGGGGGAATATAATATTCATACTTTTATTAACAAACTTGAGTGAATTTTGATTTCTAAGGTATTGTATTTGTTGCCCTTCAACTCATAAGGACCTACCATTATGATATTTTTCTGGTTTTTTGGCTCAAAGGTATCCAGGGGGGGGGGGGACACAAATATTGACATCCTGAGCAAAAAATTACTTTTTCAGATTTTAAAAGTGCAAAGACCTTTCATTTCATACCCTACACGACTTAATTTGATAAAAAAAATTGTTAAGGGCCACTTCGTTGGGTGGGGGGAGCCCTTCAAAAAATTTTGGAATATTTAATAAGACCTAAACTTTTGTGAAACCATCACTTCTGACCTGTTCACAAAGTTTGAGTTTTGTTGCTTCTACGGTTTCTGAAGAAACTTCCTGTAATGCACGGATAGATGAACAGATCGACAGAGAACGGACAGGCAGGATGCAAAACTGGTAGGTTTTTGGAAAATTTATTTCCTAAAGTCCTTAGAATCATGGAGGTATATCCAAAGCAAAATAAACTAGAGGTTGAAATTCGTTGAACTTTGCTGATAATAGTAAGATTTCGCATTTTCGTCAGGCAAACTGTATTAGTATTACTAAATTGGATAAAATCAGGCTTAAGTTGTTTTTAAATGATCCTTATATTCCATAAGTTTCAATAAAGTTTACGAAAGCTGTAAAAGTTTGAATTTCCTCCAATCACGATTCTAGTATCTGATTTTTATGCTACATGGGCTTTCCATAGAACCAGAGACTGCACTTTTGATTAGATCGTCTCCAAATTTTCAGATATAATGAATAACTTAAATACATTTAAGATACCGTTGATTAAAAGGTTGGCTGGTTAGAATGGAGTTCTTTTAAAGCAAGAACATATTTTTTGTGCATGTCATGAAGGTTTTTCTTGAATTAAACCATTCTACATATCTGCATATTGTAGGTTAAATATAAAAACCTTCTGACATGAGTGTAGGTCTGTCTTCTCAACTTATTTCAGTTTGGAATCATGATTTCCAAAAGCCTTTTCATGTGTTATTCTTCGCGTAAAATATAGAGTACTCATTTGTCCAAGGCTCCTATATTATCAGCAATTTTACGCGTAGATGCACTTAAATCTTTATAAACAATATCATGGACTTGCTTAATGATCTCTGGTTTTATTGCACTTTTCGGAAATCCACTACGTGGTTCACCGTAAACGCTTGTATGACAAATTTACACTCTAAAAATCATCAGCACACAGTTGAAAATGAAGAATCAGACCCCGTTAAAAATTCACCACATGAATTTCTGTTGCTGATAAACCTTCCAAATCAAAAAATTTTATCACTGCACGATTTCGGTTTTATCCGTTGCTCAACAATTTGTTGACACGTCAATTTGAAATGGTTTGTAAACAAAGAATGAATTAACTGATAGGAATAAATTTTTATGTGTGTTCATATAGAAGATGAAATATTAAAATGTGTGAATGTTGATACTGGTACTGGTTAGTAGGTATCGCTTTTAAAGCCTGTCAACCAATCTGTATAGCAGCGATGACCTGTGTTCGTCGACCCAGTCATACCAGCATTTCCTCTGTTTTTCCACTGGTCTCCGGTCTTCAGTTCTCCCAACGAATACTTTCTTGGGTGTGCGTTGTTCGTCCATACGATTCATGTGTCCAGCCCATTGCAGCTTACGCAGTCTTATAATCATTGAGGCCTCCGATTCATCAAAAATTTTATACTGCTCGTGATTGTATCGAGTTCGCCATTGGTCCTCGTCTAGCTTTGCTCCGATTATTCGCCTCAGGACGCGTTGCTCAAAGGCGTTCAATATATTTGCGGATGCTTGGGTTAGGGTCCATGTTTCACACTCATAGCATAGCATAGGTCTTATCACAGATTTGTATACTTGAAGCTTTGCTTTCCTGTGTATGCAGCTGGTCTTCAAAATCTTCAATACTGAATAGAATATTTTATTTACGAACATTTTTTTCGGCGTATTTCGTCTCTTTCATTGCACGTTTTCGTTATGTTGGTGCCTTAAAACACAAATTCGCTGACACTCTCGATACTGTATTCGCGAAGTGTGATATTTTGTGTATTTGAGGTATTTTTCCTCGACTGCGTCATGAACTTTGTTTTATTTTCGTTGATTTGTAGCCCTAATAGTTTTGCTTCGTTGTCGAGTTTCAGGAAGAGTTCTTTGGCAGTTTTAAGTGACCGTGACAGAATGTCACTTGGATAGTAATGTACCTCGCATATCGACAAGTAACTTCCGCATAACGTACTCCAGAGCCAAATTGAGTAGCAATGGGGCCATATATATATATATATATATATATATATATATATATATATATATATATATATATATATATATTTATATATATTGTTACATGTACAAATAATTCTGCGAGCTACTGTCGCAATTGTTTTCACAACAATGAAGACCATCAACAAAACGAATTTACTCGAAACCACGAGAACCCAACAAGCATGAACAACATCTGAAAGTGAGTCACTGCTCCATTCATTCACTGCTGGAATGTTCCCGCTAATTCACCAATGTACGAGAACTGAGTCGAATGATTAGAGACCCTATATAAAGGCGAGCTGAATGAATGGGGGGATCATTCATTCTACCGCGATAAGAACTGCGATAGTGTGTGGGGAGCGATATTGTTCGAGTAATAGAAAAGTGATTTTCGTAATAGTCAAGTGTTAGATTTTAAATAGTGAAAATGAAAATTAGAGAAGGTGTTAAATTGATTATTGTGCATTTTTGTAACTAAATAAACTCTTTTAACTTAAATTAAAAGACATTGCGTTTTCACTTTCCCGGAACATTAAAATTATTGGCCGCGAACCATAACACGCGCCAATATATATGTATATATATATATATATATATATATATATATATATATATATATATATATATATATATATATATGTTTATATATATATATATATATATATATATACATATATGTATATATATGTAGATATATATATATATATATATATATATATATATATATATATATATATATATATATATATATATATATATATATATATATGCATATATATATATATATATATATATATATATATATATATATATACATATATGTACATATATATATGTATGTAAATATAATATTTAGTTTTTCCATTTTCCACAATATCTTAGACACTAAAAATTAATATTTCATCAAAGATTGAAGTGCGACCTTTTCACCAGTTATTTCAAAGCTCAGATTTAAATTGGAATGCGCAAGTCTAAAACAGTACATTACTCAAAGATTCAATGGTACAAATAACACTCTAAATTTAAACAATAATGAATAAATAATATCATACGCTATGAATTGAAAATTACTAAATGAATATTACCAATTAATTGGAAGATAAGAAAAAATCAACCGACTCTATTAAAAATTACATTTAACCAAAGAACATAATGAAAGCGTGTACTTTGTGTATAGAACTAATATGTGTCAACTTAATTCTAAAATATGTAATTGAACATTTTTAGGGTTTTGTACTAAAATATAAAATCCTATTGATATCGGTACCAGTGTCGTACGTCCATCTATACGCCACAACAGTTTTGCTCCAAAACTATAGAAGCTACAAGCATGAAGCTTTGTGGAAAAGTTGGAAGCTATAACTTCTAGAAAGTTTTGGGGTGAAAAAATGCTCAAAGAGTTTTAAGAGGGAGTGGCCCTTAAACTTTTTTTTCATCAAATGTGGTAAAGTGGAATATCATATGAAAGATCTCCATGAGGTCTTTTCAAAACAGGTCTTAAAATTACTTTACTAGTGACGAAAGGGCAGGAGAAGGAGAAATGCTCAAAATTTTTTCGTACTCCCCCTCGCGACTGGACATCTTACATCCGAAAAATTCAAAAAAAAAATTGTGTATCATCTGAATAAGCGCAACAACAACAAATTTGTCAGAAGTTGAAATTCACTCAACTTTGTTAGTAATAGTATGCTGTAATAATTTTACACTTTCTTGAATAAAATCGCAAGGGCACTCTCAAACGTAATGAAATTTAGTATACGAGTACAAATGATAATTTATAAGTTCAATTAAAAATAAGAGAGTGATCGAATTGTATATAACAAAGTTATGGTCTTTTAAATTTTCATGTACAGGTATTACAACAGCGACTATGTGTGGTTATGGGGCAATATGCACTTCCGATCAACTCAGACACTACAGTTATGCTAGGATTCACATGAAAGTTTATGGAATTGTATGTATAATGAATATCTTTGAGAATTTATTCAACGTTTGACATTTGTAATCATAAAATGAATGGTGGTGGTTTTAAATGAAAGTTTTGCATAAAATTGTGTTATTTTTCCCCAATTTCAAAATTTAAGGTACATGTTATAAACACTTGATTTAATTTATTAATGAATAGTTGAAGATAAGTAGCTACAAATAATATGTGAAAAAATCGTGACGGTAAATCCAACAATAACTAGTAGGATTCGTAATTTTAATACTTTCACCAGTAAAAATGTATTAGTATGATTTAATTGGCTGAAAGTAGATATTTAAGTAGTCCTTTAAAAGGTTCACATATTCTATAAGTTTTAATAGATTATACAGAAGTTATTGCCGTTTAAATGTTCTTTGGTTACAACAATCATTTACGGTTTTCCTACCACATGGGCTTTCCATCGCACCAGACACTACAGTTTTGATTGTATTTTTTCCAAATATATAATATAACAAAAATAAATTTAAGGTTCGGCTTAGTCAATGATTTTAGCAATATTGCAACAAAATGTTGGGTAGTTAAAATGAAGTAGCACTGGTTTTTCTTTTGAAGCGAAAATATAGTTGGTTTGCAGGCCATTAAAGTTCTTTTTGAATTCAATCACTGTATATGTCTGCACATCGTAGGTTAAATTCAAAACCTTTATATCATGGAGTGTAAATCTGTATACCCGCCTTATTTTTTTACTAGTGCTATCCGTACAAAATAACAATAATCCTAACTGATATGTGAACCTCATCCCTAATTATTTGAAATACGAACACAAACAAATTATCATAACCAATAACTTAGCAATAATGAATTGCCAATAAAACACAAAACTACAAACAACCACGAATAATTTTGCAATTGCCATTATACCACCAAACTAAGATTGCTCCATCTTAGCTCGACCAGCCTCAACGTACTTCGCAAATGAGTACCGCAATTGGAATCGTTGCTGTCGCGAGCTGAAATTTGAATGATATTCTATCTTCTTATTATTGGCCCATCTGTTATATAATAGATAATCAGATCACCATTAGAATCAAAAGGATACAGTTTCATGTCCAGATGCATGAATGCTTCTGGAGGTATGAACCCAGTGGTAAGACAAGCCACCATACAATCGTCGGTAGAGTAGAGTGCGTGCAACATCCAGGGGGTTTCGCCAACAGTTAAAGACTTTCCGTGACAATTCCTAACAAACCTTAAAATGAATGTATCCACTCTCATCACTTTGGCAGTGTGATAAACTCTTTTATTCGTCATAAAACACATTTTTTCTCGCAAACTTGTAATATTTCCATTGTAGTAGTACTCTGATTATACCCAATTGGACTTGTACATGTCAATACTAGTCTAACTAAAGCCTTGTAGCAAATAGCTTTGACCATTTGATCCATATATATACAAGTTGGGAAGACAGACCTATGCTCATGTCAGAAGGGTTTTGTACTCAACTTACAAAATGCAGTAACCAGCAACGAATAAAATCAAGAAACATGTCAAAGACGATTTTATTGGAGAAAATGTGAAATTCGAGGATCATACTATTATTAACAAAGTTGAAAGAGTTTTGACTTCTGAGGTATTTGTTAGAGTTATACCCATTAATATCTCCCTTGATAATTTTTTCAGATTTTTTAAGATCACGGGTGTCCATTCGCGAGGGAGGAAACACATTTTTCATGTATTACCCCCCCTGTGCCCCCACTGAAGCAAAAACTGTCAGTTTGAGAACAGTTTTGAAAAGCTCTCATAGAGAACTTTCAGTTGATACTTATATCGACTACCTTTCATGAAATTTCTTTCCAGGGGTCACTTCTCTGTACTGTAATCATCGATTCATGGCCTATTTTTTCGAATCCTAGAATGGTTACAAAGCCCTTTTGCTAGGAGCTCTCTCCTGCCTCTTCGACTTGTTTCAATTATATGTACTCATCTTCATGCTACCTATCATTCCTGCAATTTTCATGCAAATCCTAGCAAAGCTGTAGTGTCTAAGTCGGTAAAAAGCGCATATGGCTCCATAGCCATATGTTTCCATAGTAATACAGGGCACATTGTTCCATAGTAATACAGGAAAATTCAAATCGCTATAACTTCGTCAAATACTATTCGATCTTTATGAAGCTTTCAGAAAAGATCAATCCTATAAAAAGTCATCTGTTTGCAAATTTTATTGAATTTAAGGGTACCGTTTAGATTTTATTCAAGAAAACATAAAATCGATAAATCATACTATTACTAACAAATTTGAGTGAATTTCGACTTCTCATGTATTTGTTGTTGTTGTACTCATTAAGGCCTACATTCATGATTTTTTTCAGATTTTTCGGATGGAAGGTGTCCAATCGCGAGGGGGGGTACGCGAAAAGTTCGTACATTTCCCCTTCCCCTGCCCCCCTCAGTACTCATAAGGCGATTTTAAGACCTGTTTTGAAAAGATCTCATTGAGACCTTTCCAACGACACCCTACTCGACTACCAATGGTGAAAATTTTTTTTTGAGGGGTCACCTCCCTATATGGGGAGACCCCCCTTAAACCCCTTTAAATAATTTTTTCACCCTTGAACTTTGAAGAGGTCACCACTTCTGACCATTCCACAAAGTTTCATGGCTGTAGCCTCTATAGTTTCGGAGAAAAAGTGCTGTGACATACAGACGGACGGACGGACGGACGGACGGACAGACGGACACAGGTCGTGATTGCAATAGGGTTTTGTATTTTAGTACAAAACCCTTAAAAATGAAAGAGTCCTCAAAGAGGCAAAAACATTTCCATTGGCCCCACAAACTCTTAAAGCTCAAAAGAATAATAAAGCATCTAACATCAATGAGATTCCAGTGGAGCTCATCAAATATGGTGGCAGCAGTGTTCACGAGGCTATTCATAAAGTCATCCAGCACATTTGGCAACAAGAACATATGCCAGGCGACTGTAGCGAATCAATTATATTTCCTATCTACAAGAAAGATGAAAAGCTACTCGTGCAGTGCGAAAATTGTTTTGTACAGCGTAAAAAATATTTTCAAAGATCTCAAAAAACAAAATCGGATCAAACGTCAACGGTATTATTGGTGAATATTAAGGCAGGTAGATTGGAAACAGACCAATTGTTCACAGTCAATCAGGTACTTGAAAAATGCTGAGAGTTCAACAAGCATACGACGGTATTAATCGTAATTTACTGTACCAAATAATGTTTTGCATTGGCATCCCAGTCAAGTTAGTCTGTTTTACCAAAATAACAATGACGTCGATGACCTCCCAAGTCCGCATCAATAAGCAACTCATCAACGCCTTTAACACAAATATCGGACTAAAGCATGGAGATGAGCTGGCTCAATTGCTATTCAATTTGGCTCTGGAGTACGGCATAAGAAAGCTACGTGTCGATACACGAGGTACATTACTATATAAGTCGGGCCAAGTAGTAGCCTATGCGGATGACATCAACATTTTGTCACGGTCATTAGCAACTATCATAGAGCTCTTCCTGAGACTCGACAGCGAAGCAAAACTAGTCGGGATACTAACCAATGAGAATAAAACAAAGCTTATAGCGCACACATGGAAAAATACCTCAAATACACAAAATATCACACTTAGCGAATACAATAAAAGCTCCAAATATACAAATCGACGATAAGACCTGTGCCATGTTTTGAGTGGAAAACATGACCTTAACCCAAGCATCTGCAATTATACTGAACGCCTTCAGACGAAGGGTCCTGAGGTGAATAATTGGAGCGAAGTTAGATGGAATCAATGGGGCATTCAATACAACCATGAGCTGTATGAAATGATTGCTAGACTGCAAAAACTGCGATGAACTGGCTACATGAATCGTATTTGCGAACAAACAATGCTCAATAAAGTATTCTCTGAAAGAACTGAAGGGCGGAGATTAGTGGGGAAACCGTGAAAAAGCTGGTTTGACAAAAACGGTTCATCACTGCTTGGATTTCGAAATCGGAGGGCGTGTTCGATGGACTGAGACAGTTGAAAGCGCTATTTGTAGGAAGCGAAGGGCCGAAAGGGGCTGTATTGCTACGATTGGACTTATATGGACATTTAATATTTAAGATTACATGCTGCCATGTAATTGAAGTTTCCAAATATTTGGCTGTCTAGTTCTTAAGTTCATAGAAAAATTAATTTAATAAATATTTTTTCAATAATTTCTCAGCTTAGACTATCAATTCTGCTGTATAATCACCATGCAAATTTACATACATATGAACTATTTACACACATTTTTAACAATACTCCTTGTAAAGTTTTTTGCCTAGAGCACATTCATCATTAAAATGTTTTCCTTGCCACAATATGTACTTATACCACGCAACATTATCAAAATTTATTTTAAGTACAAAGGAAAGCAGAAATTTAAATCATATTAGTATAGCCTTGGGTGGCTAATCCATATTCCATTATTAAATTGAGCAAGTTAAAATATATGTATACGTATTCATCTTAATTTTAATGAGCCAAATATTTTCTTGTGTTTGCATTTATTATTTCAAATTTGCATGATTAAAAAATTGTATTTGTGGTAAAGCAATCCTAGATACAAATGTTTGTAACCAAATTTATTGCAATAACTTAGCTTAACTTCGAAAATATTCGAGGTGCTTGTGCATAAATTTCTATTCAACTTTGAATTTTAACTTAATTCAAATGCACTTTATTTCATCAATTATTTTAAAATTTATAATAACATAAAGCAAGATTTAATAAGTTGGGCAGACAGAACTACGTTCATGTCAGAAAAGTTTTGTACTTAACCTACAATATGCAGATGTGTAGAATGATTTAATTTCAGGAAAATGTTCCTGACATGCGCAATAAATATATCTTTCCTTTGAAAGAACTTCAATTTAACTGGCCAACATTTTGTTTCAATATTCTTAAAATCATTGACTGACCGGAATCTTAAATTTTTTGTTGTTTGTCTTATATGAAAATTTGGAGAACATCCAAGCAAAAGTGTAGTGTCTGATTCGATGGAAACTATATTTAGTAGAAAAACCATTTATAATGATCGGAGGAAATTTAAACGGCTTTAGTTTCTGTAAGTTTTATTAAAACTTCTCTAAAGAAACTATAGCAGTATAGTTTTACTGGCAAAAATATTAAATCTTACTATTATTAACAAAGTTCAATAAATTTTTGCCTCTAAGTTATTTATTACTGGATCTTTCTCCATGATTGGGCTTTGCAAAGGGAATTTCACAAAAATCTGCTAGGCTTACATCTTGTTTGCCCGTCTGTCGATCAGTCCGTCTGTCCATGTGTCACAGCAAGTTTCTTCAGGAACTACAGAAGCTATAAAACCTTTACGAAAAGGTCAAAACTAGTGAAACCTCAAGAGCTTATATCTTATTCAATATTTCAAAATATTTTCAGGAGGGTCACCTCATAAAGAAGATGGCGCTTACATATATTTCTCATCAAATGTATCCAATGAAAGAACATGACTAGCACTATCAGAATCTGAAACAAAAGGTAATTTTATGCATCAGGGGTTCAGGGTGAGGTAAAATAAAATGTATGAAAAATTCGACTACTTTTGAAGAAAAACAATTCTTTAAGGGCCACATCCCTTTATTGGGCGACTCTTTCGATACCCTTGGGCTATAGAACTTTCATTAACCAGAAACTTCTAAGCTGTTCACAAAATTTGGTAACTCTAGTTTCTCTAGTTGCTGAGAAAACCTGCTGTAATGAAATGATGAACGGATGGACATGTACCGATTTATAAAGGGTATTTAAGAAATCTTCATTAAAATAAATTTTTAACAAATTTTTAATTAATTGAAAAAATGATACAAAGCCAACAAGCTTTACTCAAAAATTATATATTGCACAAAGCCCACCACAAAAATGGTGAAGGTTTAGCTTGTATGTAGTACGTTTTAGCTTAATTCTAATGAACTCTCATCAAAAATCTTTAAATTCTTCAAAGCACTGCAGCCCCTCTTAGGCCTTCGCTTCCTATAACAAGCTCTTCCAACTGTCTCAGTCCGTTGACTGTATCCCCTAATTTCAAAATCCGAGCAGCGATAAACTATCTCCTTCGAACAAGTCAGATCAGCGTTTCCTCAGTTTACTGGTTAGCATCCTTCAGTTCTCCCAACGAATACCTTTTTGGATATCCGTTGTGCGTCCAAACGATTCATATGGCCAGTCTGTTGCAGCTTTCTAGCCTAACAAACATTGAGACCTCCGGCTCGTGAAAAATTTCATTTGCCATTGGTCCCCATCTAGCTTCGCTCCGATCATTCACCTTAGGACCCGCCACTCAAAGAGGTTAAATATATTTGCAGATGCTTGGGTTAGGGTCCATGTTTCACACCCATAACATAACACAGGCCTTATCACAGATTTATATAGATACTTGGAGCTTTGTTTTCCTGTGTATGCAGCTGGTATTCAAGATCGTTAAAGTTGAATGAAATATTTTATTTGCGAGCTGTATTCTTCGTCGTATTTCGTCTCTTTCATTGCTCGTTTTTGTTAGTTTGATGCCTAAATACACAAATTTGCTCACATTTTTGAAAATGTATTAGCCAAGTGTGATATTTTGTATATTTGAGGTATTTTTTCTCGACTGCGTCATGAGCTTTGTTTTATTCTCATTGATTTGTAGCCCGATTAGTTTTGCTTCGCTATCGAATTTCAGGAAGAGTTTTTTGGCAGTTGTTAATGACCATGACAAAATGTTCATGTCGTTCGCAAAAGCTACCATTTGGCTCGAATTGTATAATAATGTAACTGGTATAACTACTTAAGCTAGAAACTTCATATTTTGTACTTAGGTTCAAAATGGTGCTCTCTTCAAATTTCAACGACAAAAAACAATTTTATAAGGCATTTATGGGGAGTCTCCACATATAGGGGAGTGGCCTACGAAAAAAATTTCATCAAACGTAGCCGATATGGGTATCAAATGAAAGGTCTGGAGGAGGGCTTTACAAAACAGGGGGTGCACAGGGAGGGGAAAAATATGAAAAATGTGCGTCTCCCTCGCGGTTGCACACCTTTGATCTGAAACAAATGCTGGTGTTTATGAGAAAAACAACAACAAATACCTTAGAAGTCAAGAATCGCTCGAATTTGTTAATAATAGTATGATCTTCGAATTTTACATTTTCCCCAATGAAATCGGTACCTTTAAACTCAAAAATATTCGATATTTGAGTAGTCTTACAAAAGTTCTTCATACTTTGTAAGTTTGACGAAAATCGAATGATAGACACGGAAGTTATAGCCTTTTGAAGTTTCTCCAATAACAACAAAAATAACACATAATTTTGGTATTGTACGGATTTGCCATCGAACCAGACATCGCAATTTTGATTTGATCTTCTCAAAATGTTTAAATAAATCCAATAACATAAATCTTTTTGGGAATTCACGATTTGAGTGATATTTGCTATTTTGCAACAAGATGGTGACCGTTGAAAAAAGAAAAACATGAAAATTTTGTTTTAAGCGCGCACATCTCTGTGGCATCTCTCTTGACTTTATTTGTTGCTGGTGACTGCATTTCAGAGAAATGGAGAAGATATGAACGTAGGTCTGTCTACGTAACTTGTTTGTTTGTCTTAGCACCATATACCCCTATGGCCCTACACTTACAGATAGTTAGAGTATCTCATTATCTTGATCGAATGTATTGGCATTTGAGAAGGTGATATGGTCAGTACCATGCTTTAGCTGTGTGTCCATCCACCCAGCTGCGATAAGCCCTAATTTTAAACCATCACGTATTATAAACTTAAAGGGCTTATGGTGTGTCTGAAGAATCACTCGAAATAAATCCCCTTTTCACCAACGGGACTCGAACCAGGGATCTTCGGTTTACGGGTTGAGTGCTCTAACTATTATACCACATGAACCAAATAGTAGGCCGGTTAAACTAAGTGTTAAAACTTATATCCAGTAATATATATCCTGTCTTTAATCAAGCAACAACTCGTATGTAAACTTGTCTGTTTTTAACTATATTACGTTTTCAAAATTCACATTAATCTTAACATCATTCTTTGTTCTAATATTAGTTTTCAAACATAAATATATCTAAATCCTTTTCCACTTTAACTTCATCTAATTTTAAAACGAAATCAATTCATGCTTACATATTTTTTTCTTTGTAGCACTACAGCTCCTTTGGGTCTTCGCTTAAAGATTGCTAGAGTATCTCATTATCATAATCGAATCTATCGGTACTCCTCAAGTTTATGTGGTCAGTATCATCTTTTGGCTATGTATCTGGCCACCCAGCTGCGATACGTTCTGATTTTAAACGAGCACGTATCATAACTGAACAGACTTAAAGTCGGTCCGAAGAATCACTTGATCTTAATCTCGTTGCCGGCAATGAGAGTCAAACCAGGGACATTTGACTTGCGTGATGAGTGCTCTAACCACTACACCACGTAGACTACTATGCTTACATAGCGTTCTGTAATTCTAATGGCTTTTCAAAAATTTGAACATGACCCTGAAAGTTCTTAAAAGAATCGAGACACAATTCATCGTAAATATCAATGATAAGCAATTTAGACTAGGAAACCCAAACGCACTCAAACAAGTTTTAACCCTCAACATTCTTTTTCAGCCAATATGACTACTGGAGCCATTTTTGCTTTTGATGCATATCCATCGAACACTGCCATAGCAATTCAATGTCTGTGATATCAATATTTTCAGTGTTTCTTTTGCATATATGGTAAATTACAGCAACTCCATGTCCATCAATTATGAGATACTTTCCTTCTAGATAAAGGAAAGCTTCAGGTGGTATGAAGTCTGTCTCTCTTCTTCGACGGAAGTACAATGATTCAGATAGTGTGGATAATATGGATAGTATTGATTGACATATTTATATGCATCTATTCCTGATGTGCAGAATAAAAGTGCACCCTGGAATTTCCTACAATGCCATAAATCTTCCTATTTGATACATACTCATAGAAATCAGTTTCAAATTTCTGGTAAACTCCAATGAGAGCTTGCAAGCATTTTTGGTTCAAATGCTCTGATTGTTCCAGAAGAAGTACTTTAAAACATGTAGAGCATGAGTATATTATAATGATCTAAAGATGACATTGACAACATTTAATCTTTACACGTGCCCCAGTCCTCTAACAGACATAAAAGCATTTATTGCCTTCATCAGCTACAATTTTACATGCAGGATGCATTGCAAGTGGAATTCCCCGAATGTTTCAAATGCCGAGCTTTCGAGATTCCGAAAAGTTTTTTTGGTTTCGAAATCTTGGGACTTCAATTTATCAATCCCGAAATTTTTGGGAACTATAAATTATAATACTTGTATACGTTCTAAACTCAACAGCAAAACGATAATTCATTGCTTATTCTCAAAAAAGTGCAAAAGTACCCACCATACTAAAAAATTTCCATGTAAGATAAACTTTAGGGAGAAGCTGAAAATCAAGGATGGTGGATTTTGGTCCAATACCACAGGTGATAAAGATAGCAGCAAAGAGGCCCTCATCATCGAAGCAACCAGCAACTACAATATATAAGATATTTATCCTAAAGTTGTTGTTTTAGAATTTCTGAGTTGATGCTTGCTCTTGGAAAGTATCTAGGTTTTTGTAGTAAAATACAAAACCCTATTAAAATCGGTGCCTTTATTTGTCTGCCTCTCCATCTGTTTGTCCGTCCGTCCGAAATCTCAAAAAATCATGAGTGTAGACTTTTATGACAACAACAACAACAAATGCATCAGAGGTTGAAATTCGCTCAACTTTGTTAGTAATAATTGATTTAATAACTTTACTCTTTCTTGAATAAACCCGCAAGGGCACTTTTAATATCGATCAAATTCAGTATGAAGATGTCTATTTACAAGCTTACTCATAACTAAGTACCGACCTTTCAGAAATATCGAATAGTAAAGGGTGGTTCAACCATAATGCACGATGTTAATTGTTGGTCACACCTTAACATCAAGGTTTTCGCCGAACTTAATTTAATATTTCTTTGTTTTATCGTTTGACAAATTTAACCATGGCGAAGTACACAATTGACCAGTGCGTTAACGTTTTTGAAGGCTTTTACGATAATGGGCATTTCGTGCACTTCGTGCACTTCGTGATTTTTTTGATTAGCATAATCGACCAAATTGTCCACAATCGGGACAATTGAGCACAAATTTCAGCGAACGGGGTCTGCACAAAATGTAAAATCACCTGTGCAGCTCGCCCAGTTCGTTCTACGGTAAATATTGCTGTTGTTTGTGATAGGCTAGCAGAAGAGCCGTTAACTTCGACTCGTCGTCGTGCCCAACAATTTAACATCTCACGAACATCATTGATGCGAATTTTGAATAAAGATTTGAATTTACACGCTCACAAGGTTTAATTGACTCAAAAACTGAAGCTTGCTGAGCATTTCAAGCATCGGCGATACGCCGATTGGTTGGTTGAACAGACAGAAGGGAATAGTGACTTCACAAAGAAAACCATCTCCAGCGATGAGGCACAGTTTCACCTCAGTGGATTTGTTAATAAGCAGAATTGTGACATTTGGGCAAATTAGAATCCACGAGTGATTGTTGAAAAGATGATGCATCTACAAAGAGTGACTGTTTGGTGTGGCTTACGGGCTGGCAGCGTCACCGAGCCGTACTTCTTCGAAAATGAGGACGGCCAAGTACTTACCGTGAATGGTGTTCGCTATTCCGAGATGATAACGGACTTTTTGTGACCAGAAATTGAGGTTACAGATCCGCATAATATGTGGTTCGAACAGGATGGTGCCACTTGCTACACAGCTCTTTTGCGCGAGAAATTCAATGGCCGTGCTACCTCACGTTGTGGCGATGTTAATTGGCCACCACGATCATGTGATTTGACACAGTTGGACTTCTTTCTCTGAGAAAATTTAAAAGAAAAGTGTACGTCAATAAGTCAAAAACAATTCAAGAACTAAAGGATGAGATATTCAGCACATTAACGACATTCAACCTTAATAATGCCTCAATGTTATTGAAAATATGGACCATCGGATAGAAGAATGCCACAGTAACCGTAGTGAGCATTTGGGCAATATTTTGTTGCACACATAATTGCCATGAATTCTTCTATTATAATAAAAAATACTAACGTAATTCTCTGTAAACTTTTTGTTTTATTTACAATTAACATCATGTGTTTTAGTTGGACCACTCTATATTTAACAAAGGTATGGGGGTTTAAATTTTCTGTATTACAACAGCAACTGCGAGTAAATATGGCTATGGGAGAATATGCACTTCCGATCAACTCAGACATTACGGGTTTGCTGGAGTTTTTTTTTTATACCTCCATTCCCTACCACTCTCTCCATCACACTTTCTGCGTCGCACAAGGCTCGTGCGATCTGCACTTCACATTTCGTCGCTTCTTCTAGTGTGACACCCAGGCAATGTTTATAACTTCGATATAAGGGTGCACACAAAAATATGTGAGGTCATTCTATTAATCTTATCTTGTCCAATTTTCGATCAGCTCTCAGAGATAAAAAAAATTATAAATTCGACGCAGTAAAAAAAACACTGAGTTATAAAATAGCTGTCTCTTCAAGCATCCCGACGATAGGGTTTCAAAAATGCCCTAAGATGCTATGTTGAACTTTACTAGACTGAATTTCAAACGTTATTAATTAAATATTCTTTAAGCCTTTTCTTAAAGACTGTAAGTGAGTTTGCTTCCTTAACTGAATCAGGAAGATTGTTTTAAATTCGCAGCGCATCATTTGTAGCATGGTGCTTCAGACGGTCCGTTCTTGCAAAAGGTATTATGAATTGATTTGCATTTCTAGCATTGTACTGATTCTTTTGCGATACTTTAAAAAATTGAACTTGTGATGACGATTTTGATTGTAAACATTTGAAGATAAACTTGGCTTTCTCCATTTCAATGATTTGAGGAAAGGTTAATGCTTTCGCTGATTGATACACTAATCTGGTTTGATGATCATTCTAGAGATGATATTAAGATGCTGTTTTGATGACAGTACGAATGCATTTAGGATCATCTGCTTGATGTTTTTTTGAAAACCTTCATATCTTCTAAGTAGTCCGACAATAGGAGCTAATTGTCTCCTTAAGTTATTAATGTGTGTCAACCATGTCCAAGATACTTGATCTCCGTTACTTTTTCTAATTTTTCGTCATTAATTTTTATGTCCATGTCAATGTCACCTTTATTCTTTTGCTTGAAAATGACGAATTTTGTTTTTGAAGTGTTCAGTGCTATTTTACCATCAATCGGCCACGAAGGATATGTTTTTAGATCCTCATTAATCGTGTTTTCGAGTTAATCTCTTTGTGTCTCGAGTCAAGTAGTACTATATCGTCGGCGTATAGTGCATAATGTCCTTTAAGTCCACATGTATTCAAATTATTAGTGTATAACAAGAATAAGGTTGGGCCAAGTATCGAGCCTTGTGGAACGCCCGATTTCATAGGAGCAGCGTCACTCAAAACTTTATAGACTGCTGTTCTCTGCGATTTGCCTTTCAAGTAATTTCTAAATAGCTGATTTGCATTGCCTTGAATACCATATTTTTCCGTTTTACGAAGTAGAAGATCATGATCCACCGTATGAAAAGCTTTTTTCAGATCCACAAAAATTGCAGCAACATAATCTCCTTTATCCAGGCCTGTATTGATGAAATGCATGACTGTAATGAGGGCATCAACAGTTCCTCTATTTTTAGGTAAATTTCTCGAGAGAAATTTACCTATTGCGGAGAGCATCAATATATATATATATATATATATATATATATATATATATATATATATATATATATATATATATATATATATATATATATATATATATATATATATATATATATATATGTATATATATATATATATATATATATATATATATATATATGTATATATATATATAATGTATATATATATATATATATATATATATATATATATATATATATATATATATATATATGGGATATAACGAAATTTGTGACCACGATAGAGGTCGCAATTTTGTTTCGATTTTCACCAAATTTTCAGGAAAGGTGTATTGGGTAATTATCTCGGTTAATTTCGTGAACCAGCTATATCGGCCGGGCAAAAACAAAATGGCGGCCATTTTAAACGAAAAATCGCGATTTCTGTTCTGACCAGAGTGTAGCTCCGATTTGGATGAAATTTGGTACAAAGGTTCATTGAAGTATGTGATGAATCTCACAATAAAAAATCCAAAGTCGGTACGGCAGAAACAAAATGGCGGCCGCTCAAAAGTCGAAAAACGTGCAAAATTTTGTTGTTGTAATAGTGGTCAAAGCTTTCAACAGATTTTCACGAAACTCGTAAGTTTGATAGAAATTATAAGTATCTAAAGAATTTCGTAAAAAAACTGGAGGTCAGGTTGCAAAAAACAAAATGGCGGCCAGTTGAAGGTCGAAATTTCAAAGGCTTTTAAAAGTCGCAATTTTTATCAGACATATATAAAACTTGGTTTCAAGATAGACATTACTTACACCTACAGTCTTTGATATTTTGGTGGTCATGCATGTGCAAATTTCAAAATGGCGGCCGTTTAAATATGCGTTTTTTTCATGTTTTTGTGGCCCTCTAGCGGTCACATTTTCCAACGGATTTTGATGAAACTTGAGATTATGAATCCCTGTACTATGTTTTTGTATTTGGCAGGAAATTATTAAAATTGAATGAAAAATAAAAAAGTCAAAAATTTAAAGCCTAATATTTTTAGCTGCGATTTTCTTTAAAAATTGAATTATTTTGCCCTGTCTAGAGTGAAACTCCTATTTGAACGAGATAGTACATTGATTGATGAGGTCCTAGCATACAAAGATTTAAAATGATCCAAAATCAAATGCATGCATTCAAAATGGCGGCCCCCAAAGGTCTGAAGGCAAGCGCAATTCGCTATTTTAGTGCCAACTGAAATAATGAATATTTACCATTGAAACGTTTTAAATGACTTTACTTGAAAGAACTTATAAACCAGATCATTTTTAAGATATTGTATAATATTTTTAACAATACCCTAAAAAATTGTAAAATCGCGACTTGTCTGTCTGTCCGTCCGTCCGCCCGTTTGTTCGTGCGTCATAACAAGTTTTCTCGCAAACCACATGAGCTAGAATGAGGAAATTTTCTACGTAGGTCAAAAGTGGTGCCTCTTGAAATTTGCAGTGCAAGAAAATATTTTAAGGTATTTAAGAGGGGTCTCCCCATACAGGCGGGTTTCCCCATACAGGCGGATGGCATACAATTTGTTTTTATTTCTGTAGCCCTCTAGCAGCCAAGATTCTCAACAGATTCCGTTGAAACTTGAAATTATAAGTTATTAAGGCAAGTTAATTTAATTTGATTATGCAAATCGAATGACAAATAAAACAGTGGAAAATTTACAGCTTAATATTTTTAGCAGCCG
Source organism: Odontomyia ornata (assembly GCA_963969285.1). Classification (NCBI taxonomy): domain Eukaryota; kingdom Metazoa; phylum Arthropoda; class Insecta; order Diptera; family Stratiomyidae; genus Odontomyia; species Odontomyia ornata. The sequence goes on along the minus strand of OZ017738.1, from coordinate 125,730,942 downwards.
ATTTCAATAAAAATCGAAATGACGGCCCTCACAGTTCAGAAAAAAATTGAAATGTATATATTAATGGCAATGCAAGTGCTGATTAAACTTTTATGGAAATCTTTTGAAGTTAACTATTCGAGCTATTTAAGCCTTTGCGTGGTTACCACTGTGAACTGTGTAAACAGCAGATGCGAGAAGGGCGAAATCGGTATTTATATGTTTACAACAATATGTAATCCATACGCATGCAACTCAATTCAATTAGCAAAATATTTGCGCCCCGATAAAAGGTTTCTAAAAACGAACGTGGCCAGATTTTTTTTAACGTTAATAAATACCCATGTGGTACTACGAAAATTGCAGAAAGAAGTTTAGTAGTAGGCAAGCCAAATTCTTTTTCGAAACTTTACGCTACATACGAGAAATTTACCTTTCCGGCTGGTGCTGCCAACGGGGATTTTCTGGAATTCAAATTGTTGTAAATTTGAAATTGAGTTTTCCGAAATGAAAGAGGTTAGGCGGTTATTTATTAGTTTTTCGAAAATTTTACTAAACCCTATTAAAAGGGCGATCGGGCGGTAGTTGTTTGGATCCATTTGGTCTCCTTCTTGGAAATCGGGACTATTTTAGCTAGTTTCCCTTTCTCTGGAAACGTTCCTTTCCTAATGTGCTCATTAAGGTAAGTTGCAATATTATCAGCTATCAGTTCTTTAATGAGTTTTATTTCATCCATTGTTATGTTATCAATCCCGGGTGCTATATTTTTCTTCATTCCCTCAATGATGTTTATAACTTGAGATTTGTTTGTTGGATGCATATGAAATGAAGATTTTGGCAAAGTAATTGTGGGACTGAAATTTCTTATTGTGTTTGTCTGGATTTCATTGGCAATCTTTTCACCAATAGTAGAAAAAATATTATTGAGTGTACTTGCAGCTTTAAATGCATTTAATTGTGTAGTTGAGTTCTCTAATCTGAAAGAAGATTCTTGGGCTTCTGAGTGACGCGGTGAGTTACTTTCAACCTCGTTTATTATGTCCCATATTTCATGTGGATTGTCAGCCACTGCATCCAGTCTGTTGGAATAGTACAAAGTTTTCGCTTCTTTCACAGCGCATTTGGACAATTTGTTTGCTTTGATATACATGAACTTTAGTGACTGATCGTTCATATTCCGTTTGTAGTCCATATATGCCTTCCATTTGTTCTTGCTCGCCTCAATCACTTCTTGAGTAATCCATGAATGTTGACCACATCTAATTTTTTTCTCTTTAGTTGCGTTGTCTTTAGCTTCTGCTATAATCTTTGAAAGTTCCATTAGGTTTGTAGGTCTCCGTTGTTCTAATAATCGTTGGATGTAAGATTTGAAGAGCTCCGTGTTCAAGTATCGAAAAGTTTTGTAAGCAGGCCTCTGTTTATGAGCGCTTATGCCTTGATTGTTTATTGTTAAAACACGATGATCCAGCTCTGGCTAATCCTCATATATGAAATTAATTTTTTCTGCAGTTGGCTTATCGTTTGTAACCATGTGATCGAGGCAACTATTTAAAGCAGGACGTTAAGTTGTTTCTTGGTTCACGATAATAGCACAATCTGTATCCAGTGTATCCTTATATAGCCTTGATTCTGAGAAATCAGTAATTATATCGATTTTTGTGTCACTATTGTAAGTAGATTTTTTTCTGAGGAATAAAGGTTGTCTAGTGCCGGGCATAGATGTTACGCATTCAGACGGTAGAGGTTGTAGAAAGTACCAATTTTAATTTTTTTTCCTGCGTAGTTTATTTCAATTATTATAATGCAGTATTTATCAGGTGTGACGTATTTAGTTATGAAGTTTATCGTATTTTTTACATAAATAGCTGTGCCACCACCTCTTCCAGGTCTACAGGAGAATACTGAATTATAGCCTACGATATTAAAATACTTTGCTTCCCCTGGGTAAATCCATACTTCATTTAGATAAATCACATTTGTCTCGGGGTTCTGCTGTAGATAAATCTTAATATCGCTCAGTTTGTTCCGTAGGCTTCTTATATTAGCATATAAGATCGTTAGTTGTGTGCCACTTGATCGATTTGTATTGCCAAAAATCATTTTGAATCGTAGTCAATGCTCCTTCTAGCAATTTTTATCCTACGCTGGTATTCTTGGCACTTCGTAGAGTCTGCTCTGTGCGAATGATCAACATTCTTACTATTTCCCGCGCAGTTGCAACATTTTTTGTACGCGCTTTTGCAGTCCTTCAATTGATGCTTTCCCCCACACCTAGCACATATTTGCTCCCCTTTGCATTTCGCCATTTTATGATTAAACTTTTGGCACTTATAACATCTTGTCACATTGTAGTCTTCCTTTACGAAGTAGGACCCGTAATCGATGTTTACATACCTATTTACTAGTCTTTGCATGAATGTGCAACGACTTTCCATTTTTTGTGCGTCTGGCGTGACCTAATTCCATTTTCTCGTTTTCCTCAATATTGGGGTTTAAAGACAGCATTTCATCTCTTAATTCCTCACCAGGAAACTGCTTCTCAAGACCATTGATGACCAGCCTGGGCTGACGAGATTTTGTCTCCGTGACTTCATATACGTCTTGTAGATTATCTTTTGTAATTTTGAAGAGCGATGTCGTATTGTTATTTGTGGACGATTTTATAATAGTACCACCATTACGTATAGGCTGGAACAGTTGGAGGGGAATCTTACATTTAGATGGCTTGATCTTCGACTTAAAATCGGATAGCGTTTTTTTCCGAAGATGGATGTTTTTTGGGCTGAATTATAATCCATTTTTGTGATGTTGAATGTGCACGCCGTTCAGTTTAAAAAGTAGAAATACTTTTCATGATGTCCGCATGAGAAGGTTTTCGCGCGGCTGCATTTTTATCGATTAAAGCGGTTACAGTTGTGTTTAGTTCAACTATATGGTTTTCCATTTCTTTCATTAGATGAAAGAGGCGATCTTCTTTCGATTTCTGGTGTTGGATCTTACAAGAGGGACACATTCACATAACATTCTCGGAGATGTCCATAATCTTTTGATATTGCTCGTCACTCATCTTAATGCACTTGAAGTGAAACCACTTATTACAAATTCCATCACAGCCCATTCCTCGATAATTATCTTCCACTGGCCATCTGCATTTTCCACATTTAGACTCAGTGGCAGGTGTTGGCATATTTGTTTATTTTTTTATTATTTAGTCTATTTGTGTATTAATCGATTTTATTTTGAATTTTATTTTTATTTGGATTAGTAAGTGGAAGGATAAAAAATATATTAGAGGAAAATATAATATGTAGATTATAAGAAGAAAAAGTAACGTGTTTATTTGTAAAGTTAAATTTTTTTTTTATAACTTAATGCCGCAAAGAACTTTTGCTACTAGAGAAACAAGTATTTTATGTGAAGAAAATATTTTGTAAGTATTAAAAAATGTATCTAAATCAGTCTTTTTGTTACACAAAAAATTTTGATTGCGATTGATGAAACTCTCGCTACACGAGAATCTCACTAATCCTAAGCAATCAAAATCCGTTAATGGAAAATAAAGAAGAAAAATGAATTGTGAAAATGATCACTAATTCACTTATCCGCTTAAACTTTATTGCTCTCGAAGCTGCAACACTCCTTAGTACTTTGATAAATCACATCAGCTGATAAAAAACAATCACTGAACTTAAAATTTCAATTTTACTCTAAGATCTACTCTCACTATTTAAGCTAGTTTCCCTTTCTCTGGAAAAGTTCCTTTCCTAATGGGCTCATTAAGGTAAGTTGCAATATAATCAGCTATCAGTTCTTTAATGAGTTTTATTTCATCCATTGTTATGTTGTCAATCCCGGGTGCTATATTTTTCTTCATTCCCTCAATGATGTTTATAACTTGAGATTTGTTTGTTGGATGCATATGAAATGAAGATTTTGGCAAAGTAATTGTGGGACTAAAATTTCTTGTTGTGTTTGTCCGGTTTCATTGGCAATCTTTTCACCAGTAGTAGAAAAAATATTATTGAGTGTACTTGCAGCTTTAAATGCATTTAATTATGTAGTTGAGTTCTCTAATCTGAAAGAAGATTCTTGGGCTTCTGAGTGACGCGGTGAGTTACTTTTAACCTCGTTTATTATGTCCCATATTTCATGTGGATTGTCAGTCGCTGCTTCCAGTCTTTTGGAATAGTACAAAGCATTCGCTTCTTTCACAGCGCATTTGGACAATTTGTTTGCTTTGTTATACATAAACTTTAGTGCCTGATCGTTCATATTCCGTTTGTAGTCCATATTTGCCTTCCGCTTGTTTTTGCTCGCCTCAATCACTTTTTGAGTAATCCATGAATGCTGACGACATCTAATTTTTTCTCTTTAGTCGCGCTGTCTCTAGCTTCTGCTATAATCTTTGAAAGTTCCATTAGGTTTGTAGGTATCCGTTGTTCTAATAATCGTTGGATGTACGATTTGAAGAGCTCCGTGTTCAAGTATCGGAAAGTTTTGTAAGCAGAACTCTGTTTATGAGCGCTTATGCCTTGAATGTTTATTTTTAAAACACGATGATCCAGCTCTGGCCAATCCTCATATTTGAAATTAATTTTTTTCACAGTTGGCTTATCGTTTGTAACTTTGTGATCGAAGAAGGTATTTGAAATAGGACGTGTAATTGTTTCTTGGTTCACGATAATAGCACCATTTGTATCCAGAGTATCCTCATACAGCCTTGATTCTGACGAATCAGTAATTATATCAATGTTTGTATCAGCTATTGTAAGTAGATTTTTTTCTGAGGATGAAGGTTGTCTAGTACCGAGCATAAATCTTGTGCATTCAGATGGTTAGAAAGTACCAATTTTATTTTTTTTCCTGCGTAGTTTATTTCGATTATAATAATGCAGTATTTATCAGGCGTGACCATTTAGTAATGAAGTTTATTGTATTTTTTACATAAATAGCTGTGCCACCACCTCTACCAGGTCTACAGGAGAATACTGAATTATAGCCTACGGTATTAAAATACTTTTCTTCCTCTGGGTAAATCCATACTTCATTTAGAATAATCACATCTGTCTCGGGATTTTGCTTTAGATAAATCTGAATATCACTTAGTTTGTTCCATAGGCTTTTTATTTGCATGAAAGTCTCAGGTATTGTATTTATAATTAATATTTTTAAGAATTTGTTCAACAGTTGGCATCCGTAATCGTAAAACGAAATAGTGGCCATTTTAAATGAGATGATTGCATAAAACTGTATTATGTTTTTCAAACTTAGAAAATTCAAGTTATATGCTGTTAAAATTTGATTGAATTCATAAATAAAAGACTGAAGATGAGCAGCTAAAAGTAATAGGCGAAAAAATCATGAAAAAGGATCGAATAATAAATAACTTAAAGGTTGGCATTTTTTTAACTTTGTTTAAAATAGTAGGTTTTGTATATTTAAAATTTTTGCAAGTAAAACTGTATTAGTATGATTAAGTTGGATTCAAGTAGATATTTAAGCGGTCTTTTAGAAGGTTCTTATATTTTATAAGTTTTAATCGAATGTACAGAAGTGATTGCAGTTAGAGTTTTCTCCGATTACAACAATTATATACTACAATTTGTTTGTATTTCTTCCATATATTTAATATAACAGAAATACATTTGGGATTCGGCTTAGTCAATGATTTTAGCAATATTGCTACACAATTTTGGCTGGTTAAGATGAAGTAACACTGGTTTTTTTTAAAACAAAAGTATAATTGTTGTGCATATCATTGAAGTATTTCTTGCATTAAATCATTTTAATGTCTGCATATCGTAGTTGAAGCACAAAACCCTTTTGACAAGAGCGTAGTTCTATCAACCCAATTTGTTAGGGTTTTGTAAAATAATTTTACAAAACCCTACTAAAATCGCGGCCTGTCTATCCTTCTGTCCGTTTGTCCGTCTGTCTGTCCGTCCGTGTGCCACACACACGGAAACTACTTAAGTTAGAAACACCAAATTTTGTATGCAGGTGTAAAGTGGTGCCCTCTTCAAAATTCAACTACAAAAAATTTATGAGGTATTTAAGGGGGGGTCTACCCATATAGCGGAGTGCCCCCCGAAAAAAAAATTTCATCAAAGGGAGCCGACATGGGCATCAAATGAAAGGTCTTGATGAGAACTTTTCAAAACAGGTCATAATTTGATACTTTTTGCTTCGAGGGACGCGCAGAGAGGGGAATTACACGAAAAATTTGTGTCCCCCCCTCGCGATTGGACACCTATGATCCGAAAAATTTGAAAAAAATTATAGTGGTAGGTGTTTATGAGTGTAACAACAGAAAATACCTTAGAAGTCGAAATTCGCTCAACTTTGTTAATAATAGTATGATCTTCGAATTTCACATTTTCCTCATTAAAATCGCATCGGTGCCCTTAAACTGAACGAAATTCGATTTTTACGGAGTCCTACTAAAGGTTCTTAAACTTTGTAAGTTTGATAAAAATCGAATGATATACACGGAAGTTAAAGCCATTTGAAATTTCTCCAATTACAACAGCAATAACACATGATTTTGGTATTTTATGGACTTTCCATCGAATCAGTCATTGCAGTTTTGAATTAAATTTTCTTGAAATTTTTGAATAATGTCAATAACATTAATATTTTTGAGAATTCATGACTTGAGTGGTTTTTGTTTGATTGCAACAAAATCGCGATCGTTGAAAGGGGAAAAACAATGGATTTTCCATTGAACGTCCCCATTTCTTTGACATATTTCTTGACGTTATGCATTGCTGATGGCTGCATTTCTGAGAAGTTGGGTACAAAACCCTTCTGACATGAGTGTAGGTCTTGCTACCCAACTTGTTTTTCTTTGAAATGTGAATCTACAATAACATTTTGGCTTTCAGTAGCACTTTAGCGAAAGACTTGGTAAGTGTAATATTCATCGCGAGGTTTTTAACGAAGTTTTGAAGGGGCTTTTAGTGGATTTGGAAAATGTGTTGAAGACAATCTACTTTATTTTATAGGCTCCAACTTCTCTTCATTTTAGAGCGAAAGATATTAATCCTCAGGGAGATATTCGCGGTAAACTGCTGTTGTTTTGAGCTGTTTGAGTGACTGAAGCTAGTGAACTTTCCTCCAGAGAGTTGAAGACAAGCTGGTCCATGTTCTCCAGTAACAAGTAAGGGTGAGCAAGTTAGTTTATAGAAAAAAGGTCAAGCGATCCATTAAAAGTTTAGACTAGAAAGTAATTTTTATTAGGAATTTTAAGTGTAATTAAATAAATCTACTGTATTTTAAGTAGTGGCCACTGATATCAATTGAAGAACATATTACTCTAAGAAGTCTGAAATAGTCGAGACAATGAAACTGAGATTCCATGAATATATTTTATTTTGAAATGCCTGAACACCCGTACAGATTAAAAAGGCTTTATCTCATTTATATAGAAATATAATTTTAATTTTTCCATGAACTCATAGAGATGTATAAATTAAGTGCAAGGTGAAATTTACCATTTGTGAATGAGCTCAGTATATGAATAATTTGTATTTAGATGAAAAGCTCCTATTAAAACTACTTCGTTCTTTCAGGCAATTTCATTCTTTCTTAAAAAATTTCAATACTACACATCTTTCACAAATATTGCATATTTATTACATTTTAGCAAAAAGCGTGAATAATTTTGCAGCTTGCTTGACGCTTACGCTCATGTTACAAGAAAAAGGCAAGCAGAATGGAAGACTGTAAGAAGCAATATATTGCAACTGAAATTTTGAACTGAGTGTATCTATTCAGTAGATGCATCTAAGAGAAGTAACTGAACTGTCACCTTTTTAAAAAGCTTTCATTTAGCTATCACATACGAGTGTGTCGCTTAACATGTTTGGTTCACCGTCTTTGCTACTCCAATGCTACAAGGAAACGACAAGGAGCGAAAAAGACAACATCCGAATGAAGGTTAATAGTGGAAAATATTCGTGAAATATATGTTCGCAGCTTTTAACTTACTAAAGGAACATGATGCTTATAAAACTGTTTACAGCAGATTTCAATTGATTCTCAGCTGAAAAGGAGCTCAATTTTCAATTGGAATGGATTTTACTTGTGATTTCAAGCTAACTTTTATTTCCTTTGCAGTGACTAAAAGACATGTAAATTTCTGACTATATTTGTAACACAAAAGTCCCAGGGCAATTAGAGACACTTAGAGCACAGGACTTTTAAAGAGTTCTGAAGATGTTTCTCCATTTATTGAAGTAGTCTTCAACATAATTGCAAAATCAATTGTTTCAGGCTTATAATAGTACTATTATGCAAAGTCGAAGATAAATGCACTATATTTAATTAATCTTTCCAAAATTTATTATAACATAAAGCAAGTTTTATAACGACAAAATAATCATAAGCTTAATATCCCATTTGAATCTAAAATTAAGACAATGAAGCAAAAAAAATTGATTACAACAAGTCACAGTAGCAACAGAGTGTTCCCACTAGAAGGGTTTTGTAAACTTATTAGCAACTCAAAAAACATCATACAAATATCAAAGCTTGATACATATGCAGATTTCATCAATTGAGCTCGAAAAAATAAACCCTGACTATTATGTATTTAAATCTACCGCCATTTTTTGACAGTCTACTGACCTCATTGTTTGAGTAGTCATGATAATATATTAACGGGCTGTGTGTTCAGTTTGAAAATTTTAAATTCTTCCTGTTTTGTTTTAAACTTATTCGCAACTTTGAGTTTTTCTCCAAAAAACGAAAACTTTCAAAGTAGGGCATATACATGATGAGAAAGCAACAAATGTTTCGCAAAATTTCATTTTCGTGGCTGTGCGGATAAAATTTGATAATCTAAAAAACGTTCAGTTCAGTATATCAGAGTAAAAAATTAAAATTTATAGATTTTCTCTACATATAAAGGGTAATTCATTAAGAGGTTTGATTTGCAATTTGGCTTTTTTGACAGATCACGGGTGACATATGTCAAACTGTAATACAATTTTTATTCAGTATCATTCGGTGAATCATCATGGAAAGACTTACACTGCAACCACGTATCCAAATTGTTCAGCTATATTCCGAAAAACAGCGTTCACCAAAACTTTGCATACAGCGAAAGAAACAATGGACTTATTGAGAAATAATCTTAGTGAGAACCTGATATTACGTTTTGGACCAGTAAATTGGCCGCCTAAATTGTGTGATATCACACTTTTAGATTATTTTCTTTAGAGTTACATGAAGTCTCTGGTCTTCAGGGATAAGTCAGCTTCAATTGACGCTTTGGAAGCTAATATGTCATTCGTGAGATGTCGGTCGCTATGCTTGAACGCGTCATCCGAAATTGGACCCTCAGGAGAGACCATTTACACCTAGTCGCGATCACCATTTAAACAAAACAATCTTTAAAAAACAAATGTCATACATGGCTCCAATTTAATGCCTTTTATTTGAGATTAAAAACCAAAGCTCATAATGAATCACCCTATATATTGCACACTACTTACATACATATTTTTGATATTTGTTATTGACTCTATCAGACTATCTAGATTCTAAGAAATTAATTTAAGTAGTTGTACGATACTCATTAAATACAATAGATGAAGTAGCGTGCATTGAATAATTCTAGACAAATTACTTGTACATTAACAATTTCTGGGAAAAATTATCCATGTTTATATAAGTACATTTAATATTATTTTAAACGATTTATTGGCGCAATAGAGGCAGATGTAACTATCAATTTCAATAAAACAAGTGGTACGTATAGTAATCGAGCAGTCACCAAGGCAAAATGCTCGAAAAATATTTCATCTAATTTTAATCGTAAATTTAAAAAAATAATAATTAAATATTTAAATTTGCAATAAAAATTTATTCACGGTAGCCCTTTTCCAACGCAATTTATTCACATAAATTATCATATCTTCATTTTAGAGTGAAAGATATTAATCCTCAGGGAGATATTTGCTGTAAACTGCTGTTGTGTTGAGCTGTTTGAGTGACTGAAGCTAGTGAACTTTCCTCCAAAGAGTTGAAGAGAAGCTGGTCCATGTTCTCCAGAAACAAGTAAGGGTGAGCAAGTTAGTTTATAAGAAAAAGGTCAAGCGATCCATAAAAAGTTTAGCACATTCAAAAATTGGTTTTACCGACGTAAGTAAAATGGTCAATACAAAAATTCAGGCGAGACTGGTATCAAATGAAATATATATTTCAGTTTAAGGACCAGTAAAAAATTTACTTTGCAATTATTCTGAACTTTATTTTCGGTACACTGTGCCTTCTTTAGACGATATGAAGAATGTGTAGTGTACCAAAACGATCTTTATGCTGGAAAAAAATCGGGTACAAATTAGAAAATAATTAACTGGAATTTTAAGTGCAATTAAATGAATTGACTGTATTTTAAGTAGTGGCCACTGATATTAATAAAAAACATATTGCTTTAAAAGTCTAATATAGTCGAGACAATGAAACTGAGATTCGATGAATATTTTTTATTTTGAAATAAACACCCGTTCAGATTCAATATGCTTTATCTCATTTAAATAGAAATAACATTTTAATTTTTCCATCAACTCATAGAGATGTATGAATTAAGTGCAAGGTGCAATTTACCATTTGTGAATAAGCTCAGTATATGAATAATTTCTCTTCAGATGAAAAGCTCCTATTAAAACTACTTCGTTCTTTCAAGCAATTTCAACTTTTCTTAAAAAAATTTCAATGCTACTCAACTTTCACAAATATTGTATATTTATTACATTTTAGCAAAAAGCGTGAACAATTTTGCAGCTTGCATGACGCTTACACTCATGTTGCGAGAAAAGGGCAAGCAGAATGGAAGTCTGCAAGAAGCAATATATTGCAACTGAAATTTTGAACTCAATGTATCTATTCAGTAGATGCATCTAAGAGAAGTAGCTGAACTGTCACCTTTTTAAAAAGCTTTCACCGGAAAGGTGTCATTTAGCTATCACATACGAGTATGTCGCTTAACATGTTTGGTTCATCGTCTTTGCTACTCCAATGCTACAAGGAAACGACAAGGAAAAAGACAACATCCGAATGAAGGTTAATAGTTGAAAATATTCGTGAAATATATGTTCGCAGCTTTTAACTTACTAACGGAATAAGATGCTTTCAAAACTGTTTACAGCAGATTTCAATTGGTTCTCAGCAGAAAAGGAGCTCAATTTTCAATTGGAATGGATTTTACTTGTGATTTCAAGCTTACTTTTATTCCCTTTGCAGTGACTAAAAGAGATGTAAATTTCTGACTATATTTGTAACACAAAAGTCCTAGGGCAATTAGAGACACTAAGGACGCAGGACTTTAAAAGAGTTTTGAAGATGTTTCTCCATTTATTGAAGTAGTCTTCAAGATAATTGAAAAATCAATTGTTTACAGGCTTATAATAGTACATACTATTTTTCGGAGTCACAGTTAAATGCACTATATTTCACTAATCTTTCCAAAATTTATTATAACATAAAGCAAGTTTTATAACAACAAAATAATCATAAGCTTAATATCCCATTTGAATCTTAAATTAAGACAATGAAGCAAAAAAAAATTATTACAACAAGTCACAGTAGCAACAGAGTATTCCCGCTAGAAGGGTTTTGTAAACTTATTAGCAACTCAAAAAACATCATACAAATATCAAAACTTGATACATATGCAGATTTCATTAATTAAGATCGATCGAACAAATAAACCCTGGCTATTATGTATTTAAATCTACCGCCATTTTTTGACAGTCTAACAGGCCAACTGAAAAGTCCCTGGTCTGATACACAGTTGGCGGTGCTAGTGTTAAGTCCATATGATTTTTAGTTAGTACTAACCTTCAAACGATACTTATCAAAATTTGACAGCAGTCTGAGCATTAGGTTGTGAGATATTGCGTTGTGAGTGTAGCTACTTTTGTTATTTGAAAAAAAGATGGGAAAAAATTTCGTGTGCTGATAAAATATTGCTTTTTGAAGGGGAAAAATACAGTTGAAGCAAAATCTTGGCTTGATAAAGAGTCTCCGGGGTATGCACCAGGAAAATCAACCATCATGCACGTTGTTTCTGTTATTCTATCGATTCTTGTGATCTTCAAAGTTTAGTATGTAATGTGAGCGACCTTACTCATCATAAGTAATAGAAACTATTTTTTGAGTACAACAACCATTTTCTAAGATAGTTTGATATATGTTTTTTGTTTCAGTAAAGATTCTCAGAGGGTTAAGTGATGAGGAAATACTGTAATTGCTTGGAGATGAAAATTTGGAAATAAGTGATGATTCAGAGCACAAGGATTTTGACTCAAAGATTGGGAATCTAGACTGAAATTATAAAACCAGGAATTAGAATAAATTTTTTCCGATTTTTGATGTTCATAATCCGAGTCTAGATTGAATATAGAAAAAGATATTCAAAATAAAGAGTTGGTTGCAAGCAAAATTTTGTAATCAAGAATACAACATGGGCAAAGCAATGATCATCGCCTGGTTGTACATGCATCAATCGCATATCCTGTAACTTCAATTGGTCCAGTTACCTCATCTGATTCCCTTTCAAGCATAATAACTTTCTCCGGTAGTTCCATAAGAGGCAAAAAGAGTTTTGAATGGAAAACATCCACGTTAATTACAGTTGGGACCAGGATACCGAGGCAAAATGTTGTTCATGTTCAATCCCGACTAGAAATTGCACTACTTTTCTTGAATACTTTAGTACAACACTTTTATCACAGAGCCTTTGCTGGCAATGATATTGCAATACACTAACAATGAGATGGAGACACAAAATACAAAACTCAAAATTCAACTGTGTCAAATACCTCAATGGAACAACTTAAAGCTTTATTGGGTGTCCTGATCTAGGGTGCAACTTAAAAGCGCGACCATCTAACGAAATGCGGTTGAACCCAGAGTACTTGGCCAATTGTTACCTATGTACTCAGTCAAAAGACAGGTTTTGCTTCGTAATAAACTACCTCCAGTTTGACGAGAAATGTTCAAGAGAGGAGTGAAAAAATGAATGAAGGGTTTTGTACTCAACTTACAAAATGCAATCACCAGCAACAAATGAAATTAAGAAACATGTCAGATTTTCTCATTTAAAAGAAAATCCATTGTTTCTTCATTTTCAATTAACAAAAATCACTCAAATCATGAAATCCCAAAAGCATTTATGTCATCGACCTTATCTGAAAATTTTAAGAAGATCAAATAAAAACTGCAGTGTCTGGTTCGATGGAGAGTCCATAAAATACCAAAATTATGTGTTATTGTAATTGGAGAAATTTCAAATAGATTAACTTCCGTAAGTATAATATGAATTTCATCAAACTTACAGAGTATTAGGATCTTGTGCAAGGCTACTTAAATATTTTGTTAAGTCTACGATTTTATTGGAGAGAATGCGAAATTCGAAAACCATACTATTATTAACAAAATTGAACGAATTGTGAATTCTGAGGTATTGGTTATTGTTGCACTCATAAATATCTCCCTTGATAACTTTTTTCAGATTTTTTTAATCACAGGTGTCCAATCGCGAAGGGAAACACATTTTTTGTGTATTCTCCCTCCTGTGCCCCATCTGTTTTAAAAAGCTCTCATCAGGACCTTTCATTTGATACCCATATAGATAACCTTTGATGAAATTTTTTTCAGGAACCACTCCCCTGTACTGTAATTATCAATTTATGGCATCAGACAATTTTTTTCGAAGCCTGGAATGGTTACAAAGTCTCCAGGACTTGTTTCACTTATGAGTATTAATTGTAAGTACTCGTCTTCATTTATTAATTAAATTAAATCAAGTGTTAAAAGCATGCACCTTAAACGTTGAAGTTGGGGAAAAATGACTCAAAATTATTCAATCTTCGCATTTAAAACAGCCGCAATTTTGTTTTAGAATCACTGATGCCACTAGCTGACCCATTCTCAAACATATTTATGATATCTATCATTCCTGAAACTTTTATGCAAACCCTAGCAAACCTGTAGTGTCTGAGTCGGTAAAAAGCTCGTATTGTTTCATAGCCATATGTTTCCATGGTAATAATGCGCATTATGTTCCATTTTATTACAAGAAAATTCAAACTACTATAACTTCGTTAAACACTATTTGATCTTTGTGAAACTTGCAGAACAGATCAATCTTATATATAGTCATTAATGCACTGAGTTTCGTTGAATTCAAAAGTACCATTAAGATTTTATGCAAGAAAACGTAAAATTGATGTATCACACTATTACTAACAGAGTTGAGGGAATTTCGACTGCTCATGTATTTGCTGTAGTTGTACTCATAAAGGCCAAAATTCATGATTTTTCTGATTTTTCAGATGAAAGGTGTCCAATCGCGAGGGGGGTACACGAAAAGTTCCTTCCCCTCGGTACCGATGAGACAATTTTAAGACTTGTTTTGAAAAGATTTCATTAAGACCTTTCCAATAACATCCTATTTGACTATAAATGGTGAAAAAAAATTTTAAGGGGTCGTCTCCCTATACGGGGAGACCTCCCTTAAAAATTTAAAAAAAAATGTCCACCCAAAGCTTTCAAGAAGTCACCACTTCTCACCTTTTCACAACGTGTCATGGCTGTAGCCTGTATAGTTTCGGAGAAAAAGTGCTGTGACATACAAAAGGATGAACGGACGGACGGACAGACGGACACAGGTCGTGACTGTAATAGGGTTTTGAATTTTAGTACAAAACCCTATAAATGACGATGGGTAACTGGTTTAAAAGTACTCCTCTCTACAGCTCTTGAAAGAAGAAGATGCAATCATATTAGGAACCAAAAAAGACAAAAAGAAATTTTCTGGTGCTTTCAAGGATATTCACTTTCAAGAAGGGCATGTGCGAGGGGTGCAGAGGTGAATAAGTGGAGCTAAGCTAGACGTAGACCAATGATGAATTCAATAAAATCATGACCTGTTTGAAATGTTTGACGAGCCTGAGGTCTCGACGATTATAAAACTGCGGAAGCTGCAATGGGCTGGCCATATGAATCGTATGGATGAACAACGGATACACAAAAAGTTATTCATTGGCAGAACTGAAACCGGAGACCAGTGGGGAAACCGAGGAAGAGCTGGTCTGACCCAGTCGACGAAGACACCTCATCACTGCTCGGATTTCAAAATTGGAGGACGCGGTCAATGAATCGGAACAGTTGTAGGCGCTATTTGCCGGAAGAGAAGATACGAACGGGGCTGTAGTGCTAAGAAGAAGATGTGAAACCTCAATAGTGTTTGTACTATGAAGATTTGTCAGCGCTTTTACATGAAGTAAAAAGTAACAAAACTGCACTACTAATTTGCTTTGTGCACTTAACAAAATATACGCGGCGGAATTAAAATAAACGTTAGGTTCATAATGGGTTCATGTCAACAATCAACTTTCACGGAATCAACAACACAGCAAGGCACAACATTTGCGATGTATTTTTTTAGGGTTTTGTAAAATCATTTCACAATACCCTACTAAAATTGCGTCCTGTCTGTCCGTCTGTCCGTCCGTCCGTGTGTCACACCACTTTTTCTCGCAAACTACATAAGCTAGAAACATAAGATTTTGTAAGTAGGTGCGAAAGGACGCCCTTTTCAAATGTTCAACACGAAAAAAAATTTATAAGGTCTTTGAGGAGGGTCTCCCCATATAGGGGAGTTGCCCCTGAAAAAAAAGTTTTCATCGCATGTAGGCAATATGGGTATCAAATGTAAGGCCTTAATGAGAACTTTTCAAAACAGGTCTTAAAATGAAAAATTTTGCTTCGAGGGGTGCAGGGGAAGGGGAAATGTACGAAAATTGTGTGTCCCCCCTCTCGCGATTGGGCACCTTACATCCGAAAAATCTGAAAAAAAATCATGAATGTAGGCCTTTATGAGTAAAACAACAACAAATACATGAGAAGTCGAAATTCACTCAACTTTATTAGTAATAGTATGATTTATCGATTTTGTGTTTTCCTGAATAAAATTCATAAAATTCAGTACACAAATGACTATTAACAAGGTAAATCTGTCCTGAAAATTTCATAAAGATCGAATGATATTTAATGAAGTTATAGTGATTTGAATTTTCCCGTATTACTATGGAAAAATATGCGCTGTATTACTATGGAAACATATGGCTATGGAACAATATGCGCTTTTTACCGACTCAGATACTAAAGTTTTGCTAGGATTTGCACGATAATTTCAGGAATCATTGGTATCATGAATTTCTTTGAGAATTGGCTCAGCTAGCAGTATTAGTAATCGTAAAGCAAAATAGTGGCTGTTTTAAATGTGAAGATTGAATAATTTTGAGTTATTTTACCCCAACTTCAACGTTTAAGGTGCATGCTTTTAACACTTGATTCAATTTAATGAATGACTGAAGATGAGTACCTACAATTAATACTCATATGTAAAACAAGTCGAGGAGGCAGGAGAGAGCTCTTAGCAAATGGGCTTTTTAATCATTCTAGGATTCGAAAAAATAGGCCATGAATCGATGATTACAGTACAGGAGAGTGGCCGCTGAACTAAAAATTTCATCAAAGGTAGCCGATATGAATATCAAATGAAAGTTCTTTATAAGAGCTTTTCAAAACAGTACTTAAACTGACAATTTTTTCTTCAGAGAGCAACAAATACCTTAGAAGTCGAGCTTCGATCAACTTTGTTAATAATGGTACATTTTATGAATTTTGCTTTTTTGTCTATAAAATCAAGATGGGACCCTTAAATTTACTAAAATCTATAATTTAAGTTTTCTGAACAATAAACAGCTGAGTTACAGCCGATTGAATATCTAACAATTACAACAACATTAACCCGTGATACTAGGGAGATACACGCTTTCAAAGGACCTAGACACTACAAATATGTAGGAATTTTGATGAAAATGTTATAAATGGTTTGTAATATTCATAAGTTATCATGACTAATCAAGCAACGGGGTCAGAATACTTGAAACGAAATCGTGGCGAGTTTAAAATCAAAATAACCATAATAATTTTTCGAGCTCAATTTATGGAATCTGTATATTAGCCAAGTTTTGATATGCAGGATATATTGTTTGATTTACTAATTGTTTTACAATACCTCTCTGGCAGGAGCATCCTCCTGCTACTTCAACTTGTTTAACTTCCTATACTCCTTTTACTTTGGGCAATTAATTTACGTTCTCGCTTTAAACGTTTCTAGCATTTTTGATTTGTTCTCGCTGTGCAGATCCTTGTTGAACCAACTTTTAATTTCCTTGTTTTTATCAGTTGCGAGGAGCTTTTAAACTGCAATGAATATTTTCCAACAGACTTTTCATTCTACCTGGCTAGGTAAGTGCAGAACTAACAAACGTTAGATTTAGGGTAAGAAAAATAAGTTTCCGACGACGAATGCACACAACATGAACATTAAAGTGCAAAGAAGAACTCAATCACTGCCAAAACGAATACCGTGATTAAATCAAATGAACAAAGCAAACCATCACCGCAAACAGCTTGAAAATGCCAGCATTATCTACGCGATAATGTTAACCAATTGGCAATTAGACCTCGACGACGACTGATCTTCCGGGAAGGAAAAATAGTTGGCAAGCGGCATGTGTGGATCGCATCGTGCACGAGTGGATTAACGAAGGAAAGGAAACGGCTGGTTGCAAAAAGTACAGTTGGGGGCTTAAATTTAGAAGAAAAGCAGACAGCAAATCAGGAGTGCCCCTTAGAAATTATAACCTTTTACGTAAGTTAGTATTGTATATACAATTACACCTTACCAGAATATTATATAAGCAGAATAGAATTGTAAGTTTAACTTTGTGAATTTATCAATAAATAGTAAATTATCCTTTTTTAATAGAACCAAAAAAGGGTGGTCATAATTTGAAGGTGCAATAATCAGAATCTCGTTAGGAGTTATTTTTCAATCTGACAGAGGGTATGTAAACTTGGCTCGGATGCGAGGAAGTACAACTCGTAAGTTAGCTCCGTTGTTAAATAGTAAACATTACACTTTGGCGATTCATAGTCTTGCTCGATGCCTCACCGAGCTTCATAGGAAGCAATTGGTACCCAACCAGCAACCCGGAAAAGAAAGCCCCGCTACAACCATCCGCTTTCAGGTGCAGAACCATTTAGCCACTGATATTTTCCCGCGTAACCATTCCATGGTTAACACTCTTTTCACTACAATAATAAGTACGAGTATAATTTTGTTCCTACTATGGGCTGGGAAACCATATATCCCCGCCTTGACGGAGCAATATATGGAACCCACTGGCCAGTGCTTTAATTTCCGCCCAGTTCAGTTTTAGTCGGGATTTTCTCCGGTCGTCACAGAATCAAAAAACAAGTTGAAGTACCAGGAGAGCGCTCCTGTCAAAAGGGTATTGTAAACCATTAGTAAATCAAACAATATATTCTGCATGCCAAAACTTGACTAATATACAGATTCCATAAATTGAGTTCGAAAAATTATTATGGTTATTATGATGTTAAACTCGCCGCCATTTTGTTTCAAGTGTTTTGACCCCGTCGCTTGATTAGTCATGATAACACATCAATACTACAAACCATTTCTAAAATTTTCATCAAAATTCCTACATTGTTTTAGAGTCTAGGTCCGTAGCAAACGTGTATCTCCCTAGTATCACGTATCGACGTTATTGTACTTGTTAAATATTCAATTGGCTGTAACATAGCAGTTTACTGTCAAATCATTGTGAAATTTTTGGAACTACTTTTGAAAAACTTAAATTGTAGGTTTTGGGAAATTTAAGGGTCCCACCTTGATTTTATAGGCAAAATGTTAAATTTATAAAATGTCCTATTATTAACAAAGTTGATCGAATTTCGACTTCTGAGGTATTTGTTGCCCTTGCACTCCTTAAGCTACACCTCTATAGTTTTTTTCAGATTTTTCGGGTCAAAGGGACACAAAATGTTCGTACATTTCCCCTTCCCCTGCACCCCTCAAAACAAAATTTGTTAGTTTGAAACATGTTTTAAAAAGCTCTCATTAAGATCTTGCATTTGACACCCATATTGCCTACATGTAATTTAAATTTTTCTTTCGGGGGCTACCTCTTAAAGACCTTATAAATTTTTTTCATGGTAAAACTTTGAAGAGAGCATCACTTCGCACCTACTTACAAAATTTTATGTTTCTAGCTTATGTAGTTTGCGAGAAAAAGTGGTGTGAGACACGGACGGACAAACAGGACGCGATTTTAGTAGGGTATTGTAAAATGATTTTACAATACCCTAGAAAGCTTGCATTTATTATCGATGTCAATAAAGTTTTTCTTGAATCAGATTGTACATTTAATACAAAATCCTTCTAACATGAGCGTATTTCTATTTAGTGATATTATTATGTCTTATTATTATAAAGAATTATAAAATATTGTCGGAAAAAATTCAATTTCACATGGCTCATACAACTTGCTCCAAAAATGGAGACAGTCATTTTTACAAGAAGAGAGAAGTTAAGGTCAGTTCAATTCTCATATTTTCGAACGATATAGAACATAGTCCTCCAACTAGTTTCGTTATATATATGAATTGTTGAAATGCGAATGTCTTGTGAAAGAATGTATTTTTTCAATGGTCTTGAGTCTATACATCCGCAGACAATTCAAGGATACAAAGATATAAAGTTTAACCCATATCAGCACTAAAGAATTCTAAGAAAAGTTTTCTTCTAATGGAGTGCAATCGTTGAATAATGTGTGCATCTGTTATTTTGTTAAGTGCAAGAGATAGAATCTTGCCTTACCTTGTTGTACTTTTTGGAAAAAGTGGCTGAAGTGCAGAGCAATGTCCTTGCAAACTATCTGAAAAAATGCATGTGCCACGAACTCTTGTTTGTATAAATGTCGTAGAAATGGAAAATGTCTTTGAAGAAGATTTATACACTTGAATAGACTTTCAGTTGCTCATGCATCGATTGATCTTTTGTCTGTCTGTGTCACCATTAAACTACAAGTTTCTAAAGAAAATTTATTTCATTTCAATTACGTGCTTGGAAGATAGAATGAATTTTGTTTTTCCATTAATTTTCTACCCGGCCTCTTTGAATTGAACCAATCGCTGTCTGAATTTATTGGTGAAACAAACGTCCACTGAGTTCAACTGGGGGCGAAAATTTTCTCATCTTTGTGTAGTACCATCAAAAAGAGACCTCTCACCCTCATAACTTTTCCAATTATCCAGCATAAATTGCTTTTCCTTAATTGAATGATTAAAAATTCACCAGGAATATAAAGGTATGTACGTGTACGAGTATGGTCCAAAAAGTTAAAAGCTTGAAAGACTTTCATTTAAATGGTCTGTACAAAAAGTCGATAATGAGAAAGTAATTTAGCGTGGCTCGTTCCTGGAGAGTAAAATCAAAATAAACGAAAAATATTAATAGATAGTCTTCCCTCTAATTTGGATACTTAAGGTTAATAAAATTACAAAGTGATTGAAGTCAGGGTTCAAGATCATTTGCCGTTCATAAAGAGGAAGGTCAGATTAATTCCACGAATATTTTCTTCTCATTTTATTGAAATTCAAGGAAAAGTTTGATCTATTTTTCATTAAAAACGTTCAGGCATCCAATAATTTAAAAGATACTTCATTTTACTCTAAAGTGTAAGCAATTAAATCTGCAATGAAAAATCGGAATGACATTATTGTTATACATTACTATGCTAGAAAAATAAACCACTGAATAAATTTGTCATATAATTTATAAAAAACATAAAATATTAGCTTTAATTTAAACCTCTTAAAATTTTAAATCTACTGTTATAGATTTTTTTTTGTGGAGCAGAAAGTAGTTTGAAATTGGGCAATATATAGGTTTGACGAATTTGTTGAATGCAAGTTCACAGAAAGGTAAAAAGTAGATTCAGTTATTGTACAACTAAATTTGTGTGAAATATTTTAACAAATGTTTTCATAGGAAGCAAAGATATAAGCTTAAAGTACTAAGAATCACGTTAAAGCATTGCGGGGAATTTCAGTCTTTAAAAGTATTGAGTTTCTGCACAAAACTGCGTAACTTTAATATACCTAGAATCAAAGCACTACTATGAGTTGAAATCATTTAGCAAAACTATGTAAATACATTTTGTGCTTCCAAACTGTGATCTTTTGTTATTTTGTAATTTTAGTGATTTTGCTAATTTTAAAATATCTGAGAACTTTATACAAGACCACAATTGTTTTACTGAAAACGCAAATCACACATTATTACTATTTTTCACCACAAAAAATATAGGGTTTTGCATTAGGGACATACAAATTTTGTATCTTTATATGAACGCATTTTTAAGCTTTTTTAAATAAAATATCAATATGAAAACGTTAGCTAAAGTTAACATTTTTATCATGGTAAAGTTCACGAGCCAGCATCGTTTAGAAACTATTAAAAATTACTTTTAATTACTAGTATCGAAAAATAATCTTCAGCAATGAAGCTCATTTCTGGCTCAATGGGTTTGTCAATAACCAAAGTATGCCTTATTCGTCAGCAACAAACCCACATATGCTTCTTGAAACACCGTTGCATCTGCAAAAAATGACTGTTTGGTGTGGTATTCATGCCAGAGGTGAGATTAGGCCGTATTTTTTCTTGGATGAAAACGACCGTCATGTTACCGTCAATGGAGAGCGCTTACGTGTTATGTTGGAATATTATTTGTGGTCAGAATTGTATGAACTTGACATCAACGATATGCGGTTTCAACAAGACCGTGTCACTAGCCAAACAGCACGCCTTACGATCGATTTATTGACATTTATTTATTTATTGTTACGCCTTTCATGGAAAACTCCATATCTGTCGCATATGCAAATGCTTTTAGTGAATATATTTTGTATTTGTTCTGTGTGTTGTAGAGTACATATGAAAGGTAGTTTAAACTCAACAACCACGTATTCTATTAACCATTCTTTAAGTAAAAGCCGTGCAAAAATTGTAAATAGGGTACTCAAAGCGCTTACAAAAGAATCATGTATATAATAGCCCGATAACAGCTATAGAGATCTATAGGGTTTTGTAAAATACTTTTATGAAACCCTCCTAAAATCACGTCCTTCATGTCCGTCTGTGTGTCACAGCAAGTTTTCTCGCAAACTACTTAGTCTATAAACGTCAAATTTTGCATGTAGGTGTCAAATGGTGGTCTCTTTAAATTCCAAATACAAAAATTTTAATGAATCCCAAATAAAACATTTTCATCTAAGGTATGGATAGATAGGGGTATCAAATGAAACATCCTGAAACAGTTCTTAAATTAACATTTTTTGCTTTGACGGGTGCACAGGGAGGGGAAACACACGAATAATTTGTTTCCCCCTTCGCGATTGAAAACCTGTGATCTGAAAAATCTGCAAAAAAATTATGGAGCTAGGCATTTATGAATACAATAACAACATTTATGAATAAAATAACAACTTTGTTAATTATAGTTTGATATTCAAATTTCAGATTTTCCCCAATAAAATTGTACAGATACCCTCAAAGTCAACAAAATTCAACATTTAAGAACTCTTGCAAAAGGTCTTCATACGTTGGAAGTTTGATGAAAATCAATAGATGCACACGGAAGTTACAGCTATTTGAAATTTCTCCAATTACAACAACAATAAAACATGATTTTGGTATTTAATGGACTTTCCTTCGAATCAATTTTGATTTTCTTAAAACTTCCAAAGAAGAACAAGAACAAAAATATTTTTTGATTAGAATTATTTTTACTATTTTAAAACAAAATGGCAACTGTTAAAAACAGAGGAACAATAGATTTTCTTTAAACGTGCACTTCGCTTTGATATGTTTCCGGGCTTATTCTGACTGCATTTTTGAGAAGACCCTTCTGACATGAGCGTAGGTCTGTCTCTCCAAGTTACTTGGTAATAAATACGTTCAGTTACCATGGCGAGATCGAGTTCATGACAAATGGTGAATTCAATATAACTATGCGCTATATGTATGTATGCGGAAAGAGTGGATTAAATCGATTATATCCGCTATCCATGAAAAAGGTGACAAGCAACAGTGGCAAAATTACAGAGGCATTAAATACTTTCATAGATCTTAGAGAATAAAACCGGGTTATACGCCAACAGTATTCTTGGGGTGTATCAAGGCGGTGTTAGAGCAGTTGATTCGCCGATATACCAATTGTTCACTATCAAGCTGATACTTCAGAAATACTGGGAGTACAACGTACACCAAATATTCGGTAACTTTAAGCAAGCATACGACAGCATTGTTCGTAACGTACCGTACCAAGTAATGCTTTGCTTTAGTATCCCAGCCAAATTAGACCACGTTACCAAAATGACGATGACGTTGACGACCTCCCAAGTCCACATTAAAAACTAACTCGCCGACGCCTTTGACAAAAATATCAGACTAAAGCAAGGGGAGTCCCACACTCTGTGCATAAAGAGCATTCATCACCCTACCAGAAAAAAAAAGCAAGGGGATGGGCTGGCCCCATTGCTATTCAATTTGGCCCTGCACTACGTCATCAGAAAGCTGCCTGTCGATGTACGAGGTACATTACTATACAAGTTGAGCCAAGTAGTAGCCTATGCGAATGACATCAACATTTTGTCACGGTCAATAACAACTGCCAAAGAACTTTTCCTGAAATTCGACAGCGCAGGAGAACTTGTAGGGCTACAAATAAATGAAAATAAAACAAAGATCGTGATGCAGTCGAGGAAAAATATCTCAAATACTCAAAATTTTGCACTTGACGCATGCAATATCGACAATGTAGCAAATTCGTATATTTAGGCGCTAAAATAACGAGAACCGGTAATGAAAGAGACGAAATACGCCAAAGAAACCAACAAGCATATAAAATATTTCATTCAGGTTTGACGCTCTTGAAGACCAGCTGCATACACAGGAGGACAAAGCTCCAACTGTACAAATCTGTGATAAGACCTGTGTTATGCTATAGGTTTGAAACATGGACCCTAACTCGAGCATCCGCAAGCATATTGAACATCTTTGAGCGACGGGTCCTGAGGCAGATAATCGGAGCGAGGCTGGACGGAGGCAAGTGGCGAGTTCGATACAGCCATAAGCTGTATGAAATTTTTGACGAACTGGAGGTCTAAACAATTGTAAGACTGCAGAACCACGGATATCCAAAAAGGTATTCGTTGGAATAACTCAAGGTCGGAGACCAGTGGAAACTGGGGAAATTCTGACCTGGCTTGGTCGAAGAAGACAGTTAACCGCTGCTTGGATTTCAAAATTGGAGGACGTGGTCAATAGATGGAGACAGTTGAAGGCGGTTGTTGCAGGAAGCAAAGGCCCGAGAGAGGCTTCAGTGCTACAAAGAAGAGGACCAGATGAACCGTATGAAATTTTGTCGAGCTGGAGCTCTCAACGATTGTCAGACTGCGAAATTTGCAATGGGCTTGCCAAGTGAATTTTATGGAGAAAAAAGGTATACCCAAAAAGGTATTCGTTGAAGGAACTGAAGGGAGGAGACCAGCGGAGAAACCAGTGGAACGCTGGTCTGACTCGGTCAAAGAAAACAGTTCATCGCTGCTCAGATTTTAAAATTGAAGGAAGTGGTCAATCGACCGAGACAGTTGGAGGTGCTATTTGCAGGAAGTGAAGGTCCAAGAAGAGCTGTTATGCTACGAAGAAGAAGAAGGTCATGTTCTGTTATAAAACGTGCTGGTTTAAAATCAGAATGTATCGCAGCTGGGTGAACAGACACACGAACAAAGCAGACGACTAACTCAACCTCTTATCAAAGGGACTAAATTAGGCTGTAGTACTAAAACAAATAAAAACATGTTGCTGTGAGCAACATGCCAGCTGCCCCAATGTGTGGTTAGTTTCTCCACCCAGAGGGGGTTGGTGACGTGAAGTCAAGCTTTTAGCGTTCCCTGTGTGGTATCGGATTCGCTTTACTCAAATTAAAAGAAAAGCATTTTCCAATCGCCCCAATTGTGAATCTGTCCTCTTGACAAAATAAGGGGGTATTATATTTAGAAATTATTTTTAATTTCGACCTTTTGTTTTTTAACCTAGATTCGATTTAAAATTTTAATTTTTTTCGTTTTACATTACGAACACTATGTATCCACTTGTGAATTGATATTTAAAACAAAACTTTTCCATTTAAATAACATGCATATACACTAAATTTTTTTTTGATACTAAACAAATAATACGAAAATTAATTATAATTACTGTCCTATACAAATGAAATGATAATAGTCAAATAACATGGTTATAACTATGTAGTATTTTTTCAACTCATATAAATGATAAGTTTTATTTTGAATCATTTGAGAGTATGAGTATGCTATAGTAGTAATATTTTTAATTAAACAATAACAAAAATAAGTTAAAGAAATACAAATTAAAATATGCGAACTTTTCGGCTTTTTGCCTCACTAAATTTTCTTAAGGTGGTGTCATAATTTATACCAGCCGCTATTTCAGCTTCAATTGATAGCTCTGATAACGCAGAGAGTCGCTCTTTGCTCATCGTGCTTCTCAAGTAGGTTTTAATTTATTTATACTTTGAAAAGCTTCTCTCAGCATAAGCTGTGGGGCCTGGAATTGTGAGCATAATTTGGATAGTTATATAAACATTTGGGTATACTTCCTCCAAATTATTCTCCAAAATATAGTGAATTAGTTGTCTTACGTCATTGATAGAATCCAGTGAGTTTAATTTTAATAGTTGGAGTTCCTCATAAAGCTCGAAAGGCTGTTTATCGCTATTTACGCCTTCCCGAAGTATTTTACCCAAATCATTACAGCACTGGAGAGGATCCTCCTTGGATAACGATTTTAAATAATTTATATCATAAATAAAGCCAAATCGTTCAAAATATTCATTGAGCGCTTCAAATCGGCAATCGGTGTCCACTATTATAGCATCCATCATTGTTTTAAAAAAATTGACTCAACTGAATTTCAACTAATTGTAGAGCTTCATCAGTTTGTTCATAGCCAAACAACCGCTTTTTCTTTGCTAATCTTTTTTTTAAAATTGAATCTCAATTTTGTAGCTACTTTTATTTACAAATAACTGAGCTTCGGCAACGCTTGTTTTGAATCCTGTTTTACGGAATTCTTGAGTCCAGTCACAAAATGAACGCAACGTATTGATAGCGACTTTCAAGTTCACTTGAACCGATTGCCATAATTTACTAATATTATTTACGCGCAGTAAAATCTCGTACCATACGTGTATCGAAACTATAATGACAAATATTAGCATTTCATTCAGTACTGCTTCACAAGGGTTTCAGAATCATCAGTTTTATTTTTCAATTCATTCACGCAGTCGATGACACCATCAATTGCAAATATATTGCCTTTATTGCTCCAATTCTACGTTCCCATCTTGTTTCAGATAAAGGTTTTAACTTTAATTTTGATTTGGATTTAATGAGATCCTAACGCCTGCTTGACTTCGAAAATAGCACGTTAATTTGGTAAATAAACCCGTCAAATGTTTTAAATTTTTTTAATGTAGAAGAGCTAGCTGCATCTATCAAAAATAAATTCCAACAATGGCGTGAAAAATGCCCATGAGTTAAAATTCAGTATTCTTGTTCTAACGTCGTTATTAATGCCGATCATATTGGTGCCGTTGTCATATCGTTGCCCTCGGCAATTCTGGGTACCTAGACCATTTTTTGTAGTTCCTTTAAAATTGCATTAGTTAAGTACTCGCCCGTTGTTTCGGCGACGACGATAAATCTAACAAAATGTTCCTCTATTGCTCCAATTGTGGAATTGCATAATCTTAATATTATTGACCTTTGTTGTTGTTGTTGCATAATATTTTGCTTCCTTAACTCTTTTTATAATTTCGCCGATCACCTGTTTTGACATTAATGTAATCAACTCATTTTGAATGTCATGGCTTAGATAATGTTGAGACAGTTCCTTTTCGTAAATGCGATGCAAGTGCTCTTTTAGCGTAAGATCATATTTAGATAACAATTCAATTAAATCTACAAAATTTCCACGGTTTCTACTTCTGCCAGGCTAAGGGATTCTCGATGAGCTTTGAATGCTAGAATGTGTGACGCTAAGAAGTTTATTATGTCGATTAACTTTTCAAACAAGTTAAACCAATTCTTTTGTGACTCTCTTATCTGTCTCACGTTTTCCTGGTCTAGTGTTTTTCCATATTTAATTCTTTTATGGAACTCCATCCATTTTATAATGCACTCCATGTGACCTTGCCTTTGCTCACGTCTTTGTAATATCTTACTCAATTCTTTCCAGTCACACCATCCTTCCATTACCATCTGTGTCTGCAAATGTGAAAAAAGTCGACAAGGAAAGCAATAAACTTTATCTTGGCATTATACTCCTAGAGTAAGCTAACCATCTGCGATGTTGCTTTTCTCCATTACTCAATTTTCTGGTGAAATAAAATTTAGAAAAATGTCTTTTGTTTGCGTCTTTGGGATAACTTTCATCATGTTTTTCTAGGTTTTGTTGGGAGCAATTTTCAATTAAGTAATGACGCTGCGAATCTTTCACTAGAAATTCCCACTTTCCCGGATCTGATTCTATAAATGACTCTCTCACATGAACACGTTGCTCTTGATTTTTTGAGCCACAAACCCTTTCACTTTCTGTGTGTTTCTTTGGTTCAGAATCATGCATCACAGCAGTTTCAACCAACTCGGATGTTATATCAGAATCGATGGCAGATTCATTGGACCCTAAAGCTGATCCTGTCTCAGAAATTAATGGAACTTGAATAAGAGGTTCTGTAAACGCCTCTGGAACATAAATGTTTGCTTTATATGCAAAAAGACCGAAATGATTTACGATATCAAGAGGAAGTACTAACGGATGTTTATTTAACGTTGTATTGGGTCAAATTTCGCAAAAACTAAAGGTTTTAAAAGTATTAACGGTGCGAAACTATCACATACCAAAGGAAGATTTCTGAGCCTAGAGTCTGAAGCACACTGAATTAGACTACGAGTTAATGAAAGAAAAACTAAATTCATAACTCAAACAAAAAAGAACGTTCCAGCTCAGCAAAGCCTGAATGTAAATAACTCCAACGAGATTGTCACGTTGGAGCTCACCGGAAAAGAAGAGGCAATGGAAAAGACGAGGTCGGATGCCTCATAAATGCCGTAAATAAGGCCTACTACTCCATGCTTCTCATCCTAAGGTCCAGAGGTGTACACCGGAAAAATAAGCTTCGTATTTGAAAACCAAGCCAGTACTACTATATGGAAGCGAAACATGGACCCCGACGATTGGCCTGGAACAGGCTGTACATACATATCTTTGAACGTAGGGTGCTCTGAAAAATCTACGGCCCAGTGTGATAAAGAATAAATTCGAGATACCGTTACAATAAGTTGCAGGGATTATTTGATGAACCGCCTATATCAACAAAAGTACGTAAAGCTATGCAAACTGCAAAGGGCTGGCCACGTAGAAAGAATGGCAGAAAACCTCCAAAAAAAATTAAACGGTAGAGCACCAGGTGGGCGTCTTCCAGGATGATCGAGGACTTGGTGGGAAGACATGATAGAAGCGGACACCAGATCGTTGCTGGGAGTAATCAAAAAGCGAACGAGGTCACAGAACCGCGATGATTAGAGTTGCCTAATCCTGGAGGCCAAGGCACTACTTGGGCTGTCCCGCCATTGATGATGATGATTGGCATGAAATCTCACGAAATTGATTTCAATGATTATTTTCTGATATTCATATCATTACGCTCAATCCTTCAAGAATAGAATTTACTCTATAACAATCAAAAATCATTCTGTTGCAAATAATACACTTTGAGATACATACTCGTATATGTGTACATATTTATGTAAATCATATGTATATATATATATATATATATATATATATATATATATATATATATATATATATATATTCATATATATATATATATATATATATATATATATATATATATATATATATATATATATATGTATATATGTATATATATATATATATATATATATATATATATATATTTATATGTATATATATACATATATATATATATATATATATATATATATATATATATATATATATATATATATATATATTAAGTATATATATTCCAATAATTCTCGGCGAACGCAAACGACGGGAGAGGCGCGGAAGTTCTGCCACTCGTTTGAGGGCCCTTTACAGCCAAATAATACTAAGAAATGTAACTTACCTTACAAGTATGAGATAAATCACAACAGTATATCTTGAAAAATATTAACTTTGATGATAAATACGATATATTTATCTAAATCACAACGCTACTAGGCTATTAAAGATTCGGAGATAGCTGAGCAAATTAGCGCAAAATGGCCAACATCTACTAATAATGTTGTCAGGCAGCTCTGGATAAATATTTCTTCACTCTTACGGAAATGAGTAACATAGTACAGTGGCGACTCGAATAACCGAACGTCAATTATAAGGTTTCACTATTATCTGTACCCACAATCGTACCAAATTCGTTATGTAAATTAAAATATGACTGGAAATTATTTCATGTAGCACATGATTTTAAGGAAATACACAAATACTTACGAAAGTGTATCTCAATTATTTTAATGAATATGAATTTTAGTCAATAATTTTGTTTATTTGATATCCGCAGGCCAATCCTCTTTTCCTTTAAAAGCCGTCGTTTCCGATTTCGTCTAAGAGTGTGGTCTCAATCTCATAAAGACCACAATTAAACAGAACTATTTTAAGTTCAATAGAAACACATACAATGCCAAAGACGGTCTGGGTATGGGACATCCAATGTCCTCAATAATGTCAGAAATATTCTTACAATCTTTGGAAGAAGTCTTTATACCCAAAGTTGTCAAAAGATTCAATGTAATATTTTACAGACGATGTGTGGATGACTGTTTCATTGTTATTGACTCACAAGAAAATTAACAAGATGAACTACTTACCTATATGAATGAAATTCACCCGAATATAAAGTTCACTATGGAAAAAGAAACAAACGGATAACTCAACTATATGAACCTAACTGTGACACGTGAACAAACACGATTGGACTACAAAATATACAGAAAATCAACCACAACTGATTATACCATTGATGAAACATCTAACCCCCCCGCACAACATAAGCTAGCAGCGTACAGATCAATGGTGCAGAGGCTTCCATGACTCCTACTGACTACTCCAACGAACTAAACAACATTTACAGAATAGCTAATAATAACGGATACAAACAATGCGACATTGAAAAACTTGTCGCACAGTACAAACGAAAACAGCAATGCCAACCGACTGAAACTCATAAGAACGACCAACAGTGGGTATCGTTAACATACGTAGGCAAAGAGACATACAAACTTTCAAACTTCCTTAGGAAATACAAATTGCAAACTGCATTCAAAACGAACAACAACATTGGAAACAAACTGAAACCAAAACTGAATGACCCATCGATATACGAAAACAGCGGCATATACAAACTGACATGCAAGGACTGCGACATGGTATATATAGGAAGGACAACACGAAAACCAACGACAAGATAAAAAGAGGACCAACGATTTTTCTTACACAACATGGCAGACTCCAATTATGCGACGCACCTACAAAACCACGCACATGAGCCTGAAGCTATGACAAACTCTATGAAATTGCTACACAAACGAAGTAAAGGACCGAGACTTGTCACCCTAGAAAGGCTTGAAATTTATAAACATAGGAAGACTGACGGTGACATTATCAACGAACAACTTGTTACCAATCCAGACGCAATTTTCTCAGTCCTAGACCACACTCTTAGACGGAAACGGAAACGAGATGAAAGCAAAACAAAAAACAAAAACATAATATCACTCTACCTGGTATAATTTAGCACTTGAGTAATTTACTTCCTGACCTCATTATCCATCCACTAATTACCCATCCGCTAATTACCCATTCGCTAATTACCCATCCTACGACTATATAAAGTCGTTCCTTCAACACATCCTTTAGACACTGAAGATGACTCAAAGTAGTCGAAACGCGTCTGTTCACGCAACTAAGCAAGGCCCGACGGCTTTTAAAGAAAAAAATAAAAATATGAATTTTCGTTTAATTTCAATAAGTTTTATTTTATACCTTATTTTTTAACCGCTGAATGTAGTTATGAAACGAATGTAAACGATATAAGGATCTCATTCTGCAATACATATATAAATATGTATGAACTACAAAAATTGAATCTCTTGAATTTTGGCTATCTAATGATGTACGGTAAAAATTGGTCCGGTTAATCGAGTCTCCACTGTATGGTCATTTAGTAGCCACAAGCCACAATCAAGCTAGCCTCGAAACAAAAACAGAGCGGCAAATACTGTATAACATAGTATACTCAACTAGTAGCCACACCTTTCATTTACCCTGTGTTGCACACTTTTTGAATTTTCCCAGGGGCATTACAGCTGATCCATTTTTGGCGCGCTCAAGAAACAAAGCAAAATGCAGATAAAATTTCCGACGCACGTGTTCTTTTACGCATTTCAGAACATAGGAGTGCTGCCAGATCCTAATAAAAAACTAAAAGATTGCATGGAACGAATTTGTTTTTCGGCAATGTTATTCATTTTTTAGCTCTGGTAGCCCTGAAATCTCTCATCGAAGCATATGTTTATATTCGCGCCATTCCTCGCACTAGCGTTTACCATCTACCTGCTACCGAAGATTTATGGCTTGCTGTCCGGCTTGTGTTCGGATTTTTCCGGAGGGTTGATGGAGTGTGGTTACTAGTTGAGTATACTATGCTGTATAATGTAATCAATCGATATACAAGTGTATTGCGTAATGTAAACAAACATCCTCGACCGGGCTTCCGGGAAAATTCTGAAAATGGGAAGTATAGGGTAAAGTGTTGCTACTGTATATATTTTTATATACTGCCATAAATACGGGAACTAAATTTTCTTTTTCGAGGCCCCTTTTTGCGAGGCCCCCAAAACACGAGGCGGTCGCCAACGCCTAACGCCGCCGCTGAGTATAGAACAGATACTGAATGAGATATGTAAATACCGAGGTGTAAGACACAGGTTTTATGTGTAACCCGTTCTGAACCACCCTCACCAGCCATAATGTGGAAATCCTACTAATTTACAATTGAGGTCTTGACTGAATCCCTGTAGCGTTGTCCAAAACAATATTGTTGCGCACTTCTGCGCATTGATTTTCATTTACCAACTGTCCGTGTGTGTACAGCAGCACATTATTAAACATTTTTTGAAGATTGCTCTGAACTATTGAAGCTTTTCAGTCTGCCGTATAGATGATCAGATCATTAGCAAACGCTACCAATGATCGCGTTGGCGAGACGTTAAAATCAAAGCGGTTCAATAGTATGTGTAATTTTTAGGGTTTTGTAAAATAATTTTACAAAACCCTACTAGTTTCGCGACCAGTCTGTCCGTCTGTCCGTCTGTCCGTCCGTCCGTCCGTCCGTCCGTCCGTCCGTGTGTCACAGCAGTTTTTCTCAGAAACTACTTAAGCTAGAAACATCAAATTTTGTGTGTAGGTGTAAAGTGGTGATCTCTTCAAAGTTCAACTACAAAAAAATTTTATAAGGTATTTAAGGGGGGTCTCCCCATATAGGAGAGTGACCCCCCGAAAAAAAAATTTCATTGAAGGTAGCTGATATGGGTATCAAATGAAAGGTCTTGATGAGAACTTTTCAAAACAGGTCTTAGTTCCGCAAAGTTTGCTTCGAGGGGAGCACAGGGAGGGGAAATACACGAAAATTTTGTGTCCCCCCCCCTCGCGATTGGACACCTGTGATCCGAAAATTTTGAAAAAAGCCAGGGATGTAAGCCTTGATGAGTACAACAACAACAAATACGTGAGAAGTCGCAATTCACTCAACTTTGTTAGTAATAGTATGATTTATTGATTTTATGTTTTCTTGAATAAAATCTTAACGGTACCCTTAAATTCAATGAAATTCAGTACGTAGATGTCTATTTATAAGGTTAATCTCTCCTGAAAGTTTCATGAAGATTGAATCATATTTAGCGAAGTTATAGCGGTTTGAATTTTCCTGTATTACTATGGAACAATATGCGCTGCATTTATTACTATGGCAACATATGGCTATGGAACAACATGCGCCTTTTACCGACTCAGACACTACAATTTTGCTAGGATTTGCATGAAAATTTCAGGAATGATAGGTGTCATGTATATCTTTGAGAATCGGTTCAGTTAGTGGTATCAGTAATCGTAAAACAAAATAGTGGCTGTTTTAAATGCGAAGATTGAATAATTTTGAGTTATTTTTTCCCAACTTCAACGTTTAAGGTGCATGCTTTGAACACTTGATTCAATTGAATGAATGACTGAAGATGAGTACCGACAATTAATGCTCATAAGTGAAACAAGTCAAGGAGGTGGGAGAGAGCTCCTAGCAAAAGGGTTTTGTAACCATTCTAGGATTCGAAAAAATTGGCCATTGATCGATGATAACGGTACAGGAGAGTGGCCCCTGAAAAAAAATTCATCAAACGTAGCCGATATGAGTATGAAATACAAGTTTTCATGGGAATTTTTCAAAACAGTTGTTGAACTGTCAGGTTTTGCTTTAGTGGGGACACAGGGGGGGGGGGGTTGTAAATACATGCAAAATGTGTTTTCTCCGTCGCGGATGGACATCTGAAATAATTATCAAGGGAGATATTTATGGGTATAACAATATCAAAAACCTTAGACGTCGAAATTCGTTCAACTTTGTTAATAATAGTATGAGCTTCGTATTTCATACTTTCTCCAATAAAATCGTCTTTGACATGTTTCTTGATTTGATTCGATCTGCGTGACTGCAGTTTGTAAATTGAATACAAAACCCTTCTGACATGAGCGTAGGTCTGTTTACCCAACTTGTTTTTTTCCAAAAATGATCATATAAAGTTCAATGTGAAAGTTTTCATTCAGAACTTTTTGAAACAGCTCCCAAACAGCAGGTTGCATTCAGGGGTGTAGATGGATGGGAAATGTGAACAATGTGTTTTGTTTGGTTCGGCATCCAAAAAACTTTAAAAAAAATCAGAGTGTTAACTTTTTATGAGAGCATAAACTACAAATAACTTAGAAGTCGAGCTTCACTCAACTTTGTAAATAATGGTATGATTCCTAAATTTCAGTTCTTAATAAAATTGAATGAGTACTACATATTATATAATATTGGGTTGTCCAAAAATTCATATCGTTTTCTCTCATCAATGATAGAAACTGTATACATCATTTAGTAGTGAATGCTTGGCTTATATTATTATATACTTCTTAGGGTTTTGTACTAAAATACAAAACCCTATTGCAATCACGACCTGTGTCCACCTGTCCGTCGGTCCGTCTGTATGTCACAGCACTTTTTCTCCAAAACTATAGAAGCTACAGCCATGAAACTTTGTTAAAAAGTCAAAGTGGTGACTTTTTAATAGTTTGGGGTTGAAAAGTTTTTCAAAGGGGTTCTCTCCATATAGGGAGGTGATCCTTCAAAAAAAATTTTCCACCGTTGATCTTTTTAAAATTTTCAGATAAGATCGATGACGTAAATGCTTTTGGGATTTCATCATTTCAGTGATATTTGTTAGTTGAAAATGAAGAAACAATGGATTTTTTTTTTAAACGAGCAAATCCTTTTGACATGTTTCTTGATTTTATTTGTTGCTGGTGATTGCTTTTTGTAAGTTGAGTAAAAAACATAAACACTTCTGACATGAACGTAAGCCTGTGTACCCAACTTGTTTCAACACTAAATTTTTGACTATCTCCAGTTATAAACTGAGTGTCATTAGGAGACAGCAAGTTGGTTACAAATAAACTTGAAAGCGGACAATAAAAGGGAGCATTATCGACATATATTATTGTTTTACTTCCGAAAGGGCAAAAATGAGGTGCAAGCTCAAAAGAAAGTTTAAAGTGACGACTGCCTTACTGAACGCCACTGTCAGCGTTGTTTTGCTTTCGTTCTGAAAATTTTAATGCGAAAGATGCACCACATACTGGTCGTCCAACTATTACTGACGACAAAAGAATAAAGGCGTTAATCGAAACCAACTGGCGTATGATAACCCGACCGATAGCAGAAAAGCTCGACACATCAAGTTCAATCATTTACTTGTACCCACAACAGCTTGGTTAAGTAAACAAACTGGATGTTTGGCCTGCTCACGAATCAAAGGAACTCCACCTCACCAAACGCATTAACATACGCGACTATTTGCTGGATTGTAACTAAAACGACCTATTTCTAAAAAGAATCATAACGGGTGATGAACAACGAAATGTTTATGATAATTTAGTCCAAAAACGATCATGGACCAAGCAAGACTAGCCCCCACAACCGACACCCGAAGCCAATATTCACCAAAAGAAGATGATGCTTTCTGAGTGGTGAGCTTACAAGGGTATAATCTACTTTAAGCTGCTTTAAAGAATCCAAACTATCAATTGGAATGTCTACTATTGTCAACTATTAAACTGAATGAAAAAATTATTAAAAACGGCTGAACTGGCCAATCGCAAAGGCGAGATGTTCCATCATGATAACGATAGATCCCACACCTTTTTGACAACCCGTCAAAATTTAATTGAGCTGACCCTATAGCCTTAATTCTGCACCTTCCGACTATTGTTGGTTTCGCTCCCTTCAAAACTATTTGAATGTTCAAACTTTTGATTCCTAACAGGCTGGTAAAAAAGAGTTAGACCAATTCTTCGCTTCTAAAAACCAAGGCTTCTTCGAACATGAAACAAGCTAATCGAAATATCACAAAAGGTCATCCAAAAAAATGGTCAATATATAATTGATTAATCCTTGTTGTTAATATAAAAAAATTTGCTTTGAAAACATAAAAAAAATGACATTAATTATCGAACAACCCAATAATTTCGTGTCAAAGCAATTCGATGTAAGATCTTTACATTCTAAAATTTTAGTTGAAAATCGAACTGTGCTACTGAAAGTCCAAGCCATTTGAAATTTCTACTTATACAACAATACACAATACAATACACAATACAGAGTTCGCTGCTGTAGCTGATGAGGCGTATGACATAGGATCATCTGTCATAGGATCTCGTCAATTTTGAATTTCAATGCCTTCGTCCGGCTATGCATCTCCACAGCCTCCGCCCGATCTGCTAACGGAGGAGCTATCTGCAATGCGGTAGGCCATCGCCCAACTCACGAACATCACTCGCGAGCTCCAATAAAATACGAGTGATCCATATCAGAGAGGCTGTTCAGTATCACGCAGCGGCCGTAAACCCCAGGCCCACTCCTCTACACCAGGCCCCAACGAAAGAACGGGGTACTGTTGGTACCACACGAGACACGGCGGATGCGCGCAACATTGCAGGCAGCCTTGTTTCTTCTCCACTCAGACACAGCCATCTCAGGAAACTGAAGCAACCGGCGATACTTTTGGCAGCCATCACTGCTAACTTTTCAGAAAGCCGCTTTTACGTCATGGATCGCAATTCCTCGATCCAATTTCTCGTTGAATCAGGATCTGAACTCTCTATCATTCCCAAAAACATTGCACCCATCCGAACGCTTGTTGCAACTTTTGGAGTGAGACAACTCAGCTTAAACCTTGGTTTACGTCACTCTTTTCAGTGGAGCTTTATCATCGCAAACGTGCAGACGGCGATTCTCAGAGCAGACGATTTGAAACACCACGGACTTCTCATAGGTCTCCGAAATTGCCGCTTGCTAGATGGTCGCACCAGCTTTTCAGCACTTTGCTCAATTGGTCCAGTTCCGGAGATGCACTCTATTATTATTGCTGCATCCAAAATCATGCCTCATGGATCTCTAAAAGAGGTCTACGCAAAGCTTATCGACAATTTCGCCAAAAGCTCTACTCACTTTGGAGAAATGGTACGCGTTCCTGATCTATCCGTTCAGCCCCACATCGTTACTAGTGGTCCCTCAGTATTTCCTCGACCACATCGACTCTCAGGTGATCGACTTAGCTCAGCTAAAAGGGAATTCAGCGAATTGCTAGAGTGAAAAATCATCCTCCCCTCAGCGGGCCAGTCCTCTTCACATGGTGCCGAAGGTCAATGAAGTTGGCGAGCTACCGGTGGCAATCGCCTGGTCAACGCAATCAGCCGCCCCGACCGTTACCTACTTCCAGTAATTAGGACTTGCTGCGGGATGCTCAAGGCAAAGTGTTTACGGTCATCGAGCCTTTTACCAGATCCCGATGGCACCGAAAGACGTTGAAGAGACAGCAGTCACGATGCCTTTTGGATTATTCGAGTTTTTAGGCATGCCACGTGGCCTAAAGAATGCGACTCAAACCATGCAATGTACAATTAATCATGTTCTCAGAAATCTACCATTCGTGGGTAAATATCAAGATGATCTTCTCATCAGCTCAGACAGCCATGAAGTGCATCAGGCGCACCTCGCTAAACTTCTCTCAACTTCAAACGAAGCACGCCTTCAAATTAACTGGACTAAATGCTAAATCGCCCAGCAGCAGTTAAAATTTTCCGGCTATCACGTGTCGAAAGAAGGTTTTCGCCCACCTCTGCCAAAAATCCAGGCTATCCCAAGACCCGAGGACACTACGCAGCTCAAACCTCTCGAGGGAATGCTGAACTTTTACCGGCGCTGCATTTCACAAGCTCCCCTCACTGACTTACTTAAAGGAATCACGAAAAAGCAAGCTAAGCTTGCCTGGTCCAAGCAGGTCAACGATGTTCTCATGCACTGCAAACAGGCTATAGCTTCTGCATCAACCTCCGTTTTCCTCACACTCACTCAGCGGCTCGCTTTACG
The DNA here is from genome assembly GCA_963969285.1 of Odontomyia ornata. NCBI lineage: Eukaryota > Metazoa > Arthropoda > Insecta > Diptera > Stratiomyidae > Odontomyia > Odontomyia ornata. Next base: position 125,693,140 of record OZ017738.1, on the reverse strand, counting down.
CACAGATGTATTCAACACTGCAATAGGCGCAGTTTTGGATCAGCAGTTAACTGATAGTACCTACGTCCAACTAGGATTCTTCTCGAGAAAGCTCTCAGATGCGGAGCAGAAATATTTGAACTACGATTGGGAGCGTCTAGCCATATTCGCTGCAATCAGGCATTTCTAGTGCATTCTCGAAGGCAGGCAGTTCACCGCCTATACATATCATCGGCCGCTCACTCAAGCAGCAATCAGAAAAAACATCGCCTTGGCAGATTCGGCAATTAGGTTTTATATCGCAGTTTAATACACAGCTGGAATACACACCTGGGGAAGAAAAAATCGTAGCCGACGCACTCTTGTGCATGGAAACTGTCTACATTTCTGCCGCCTGCAACCTCAGCACCATAAGCGCTTAGCAAGACAAAGATGAACAGCTACCGCACCTATTAGCTATACCTCGTTCCAAGCTTTGACGCCTCCAGCTCAACGGATATTCATTGGTTTGCACTGAACACAACAGCACTATCAAGCCCAACTTGCCAGTCTCACTACGCAAACAAGCATTCGACACAGCTCACAATTTGTCACATCGTAGTGGGCTGCTAAGCGAATTGCCTTCAAATAGCCTTCGTTGAGACATATTTCAGTTGGCCAAGCAGTGCATCCCCTACCAAAAGTTAAACGTTCATCGCCACGATAGAGCGGAGATTCAACCACATCCATTTGGACATGATCAGAGTGCTACTCGCTGAAAATTTTGAACACTGTCTAACTATTATAGACTGCTACACCCGTTGGCCGCAGGCAATACCAGTACTTGACATGACAGCTGCAACCGTCACCCGTACTCTCGGTAATAACTGGATATCCTGCTTTGGAACGCCGCGTGAAGTTACGACCGATCAGGGCACGCAATTCGAGGCTGAGCTTCACCATGAACTATCTCGCGTCCTAAGAGCTCATCAAATCCATACGAGGTCTTACCACTCGAAATCGAACCGCATGGTAGAGCGTATGCAGCGCATGCTCAAGACTAGAAATCTCCTGACCGAAAGTACTTCTAACCGTACTCATTGGCTTACGAACAACTTTCAAGAAGGACCTTCAAGCCTCGCCAACAGAACTAGTCTTTGGGACATCACTTCGCATCACAGGTGAATTCATTGATCCTCGTCCTGTTCTCGTTTGTACTCCGTCAGATTTCGTTACCGACCTCCGTGGCGTGTTCAACGCTATTCGCCCAATCCAAGCTTTCACACATGTCAACGATCGCCCTTTCATTTTCAGGAACTGAGCCACTTGCGAATACGTTTTCCGACGAATAGACTCAATCAAAAAGCCACTGGAGCAACCGTACTCTGGCCTTTATCGAGTGATAAAGCATATTGACGAGCGTTTTTTCGTCGTAGATGTCAATTGCATAGTAAAATCACTATCGACCGATCAGCTGAAGCCCACTTACATTGCTGCAGTGGATTTAAGTCATCCAGTAATCACAGATTCACAAACGTCCACCCCAGTCAATTCACCAGCCTCCATACCAGAGCCTGAGACTTTACAGCCTACGCCACAGCTTAGCAGCTCACCGCCTCATTCGCCAACATCCGTCGCTCCTTCGTTACCTGCTCAGCTTCCATCACCGGCAAATATACCGAAATCCAAAAAGCACGTTACATTTTCATTCCCTTCACACTACGCAAAGCTCAATGGGGTGGGAGTAGCTGTAGCGTCTTCGCTTCCACAGTCTCGGCGTAAACAAAGAACTATACAAAGAGAGATTTTCGCGTGCTTTGGTTGAGATGCCAACACACGCACATTCAGAGTGTGGACACGTCGTTTCAGGCATCATCGACGCGTTTTCCTTTTGATCGTCATTCGTTCCTTGACGACGCTTGGATTATTTGCAGCGAGCATCGAGTGAAGGAGAGTTGTGATACATGCTTCGCAGCGTGTACTAGTTCATTGCATGAGCAGCAAGATGCGCCTTTCATTCTACTTTCATCCTAGCATAACTTTTATCTTGTGAGATGTAAATTGTAGTTTTTGTTCGCGAATAAATTTATAAGTATTAATGAAGTACCATTTCATTTTCCTAAACATCGCACTATCTAAGATGAAAAAAATTGAAAGTTACCGCCATATATAGAAGAACTTCCTTGAAACTCTTTGAAAAACTTTACATCACAAAATATCTGAATAGTCATTCCTTCTGACCTGACAAAGTTTGACAGATGTAGCTTCTATAGTTTCGATGAAAAACTGCTGTGACGCAGAAACGGATGGATGGGCTGATGGGCATACATCGTAATTTCAATAAGGTTTGAGATTTTAGTACAAAACCTCAAAAAATAAAGTTAATAAAAGACGTTGCAAAGAATTTGCCTAAAACTTCAATTAGAAAACTATATATTCAAATTGTGGATCAAAATTTCAGTAATCAATGCAAATTCAATATAAGGTTAGAATTCCCAATTAAATTATTTTGCACTGGCAAAAATTTTAATAGTCGTATTTCAATTCCCATAAATATAATAATTTTCGTTTTAACCGCATTCAACAGCCGCAGAGTAATTTTCATCCTTTCACATACGTTCAACGAATCTGAGCTTATGTTTGGGCACAGTGTTTGCACTCATTAATAATAAATACTTACAATGAATATTGTTCTATTTCATCGTGCCAGCATGCATGAAATATGAGACAAACTTTCAACAAACACAACAGCATCGTAATCCATTTCTAATCTGATATTGTTTGTGTGCATTTGATCAAATATTGTTTTCAATGTACGGTAATAGTTCTCTGTTTTCCCAACAAATATTTTCGATTTAGGTGTAGACAAACATATATGAAAGTGGTATTTTGTATTGTTTAACTCGATTTAAAATATAAGAGACATTTATTTATGCATATTTTATTATTGATATGTTGTATGAAATGGGCTCATTAGCTATGATGCCATGGGAATTAAATGTAGAGGTTCATGGATCGGGGTATCAAATGGAAAACAAGTTGGGTAGACAGACCTACGCCCATGTCACAAGTCTTTTGTACTTAACTTACAATATGTAGAAACGTAGAATGATTTAATTCAAGCAACACTTCATGGCATGCACCACAAATATATTCTTACTTCGAAAGAACTCTATGTATTTTAACGAGCCAACGTTCTGGTCACCGGTATCTTTAATGTATTTTTGCTATCCATCTTATCTGCAAGTTTGGAGAAGACCAATCAAAAGTGTAGTGTTTGTTTCGATGGAAAGCTCATGTAGTAGACAAATCGTATATGATTGTTGTAATCGAGGAAATTTTAACGGCTACAGCTTCTGTAAATTTTATTGAAACTTCTTTTAAAAACTACTTGAATGGCTGATTTTATCCAATTTAATGATACTAATTCAATTTCACTGACAAAAATGCTAAATCTTACTATTATTAGCAAAGTTCAAGGAATTTCAACCTCTTGGTTATTTGCTATTAGAAGTACCCCCATAGTTTTTTGAAATAAAATTTACAAAATCTACTAGTTTCGCATTCTGCCTGTCCATTTGTCTGTCTATCTGTTGGCCTGCCCGTCTATCCATGCGTTACAGGAAATTTTTCAGAAACTATGGAAGCAATAAAGCTCAAACTTTGCTAAACGGTTAAAAGTGGCGGTGTCTCAAGAGCGTAAGTCTGATCAAATATTTTAAAAAATGTTTAGGGCGCCCCCCACCCCCCCCCCCTAAGAACGATACGGCCCTTAAAAAATGTTTTTTCAACAAATACAGTCGAGTAGCATATTAAATGAAAGGTGTTTGCACTTTTAGAATCAGAAAAGTATTTTTTTGCATCACTTTCAGAATGTGAATAAGTAATTTTTGGCATCAGGGTGTCAAGGAGGAAGCAAAATGTACGGACAATATTTGTGTCCCCTTCCCTGGTGATTCTATACCTATGAGCTAAAAAACTAGAAAAACATCACTATGGTAGGCCTTCTGAGCAAAAGGGTAACAAATACCTTAGGAATCAAAATTCACTAAACTCTCTTAAAAACAGCATGATTTGTACATTTTACATTTCGAATCGGTGCTCTAAATTTTCTTAAAATTTTACCGTTATGTAGACTAATATGAAACTTTTATTTTTACGAAATTTCATGGGAATTAAATCACAATCAAGTGAGCTATCGCCATTTCAATTGTATGGAATTATAACAACAACAACAACACGTGTTGATGGTTGATACATATTTCAAATAGACCTAGGCATTCTTATTATCTTCGGGTTTTCATTGAAATACAAGTAAAAGTGTTTAATTTGATTATAACCACATTGTTGGAACGAAATGGCACCTTTTTTGTACTTATAAAAGAAATTCTACATCCTTTAGATAAATTTGAATGATTTCTTATGCAACTATTGGATGATAATTCAAGTCATCGACTTATGCCATCAGAAAGCTTGTTTTGAACCCTAAGACAGTTTCAAGGTCTTTCTAATAGGAGCACTTTCCTACTCACTCGATTTTTTTCACCTCTCATCTTCAGCCATTCATTGATAAATACAATCAAACGTTAATATCATGTACCTTAAATGTTGAAGTTGGGGGAAAAAACTCAAATTTATTCAATCTTCTCATTTCAAATGGTGGTAATTTTGCTTTAGGATTACTGATGGCACTAGTTGAACAAATCCTTAAAGGTATTCATGATACCTATCATTCCTGAAACTTCTATGCAAATCGTTGCAAACCTGTAGTGCCCGAGTCAGTAAAAAACGCAAATTGTTCCAAAGCCCTCTGGCTCCATAGTAATACAGCGCATATTGTTACATAGTAATACAGAAAAATTCGTTAAATACTATTGGATCGTTTTGAAACTTTCAGAGCATATAGTAATTTTTGTGTCAAATTTCACTGAATTTAAGGGTATGCTTACAGTTTTATTCAAGAAAATGTAAAATCGATAAACCATACTATTACTAACAAAGTTGATCGAATTTCAACTTCTGACGTATTTGTTGTTGTTTTACTCATAAATGCCTATATTCATGATTTTATTCAGATTTTTCGAATGGAAGGGGCCCAATGCGAGGAGGCTGCGCGAAAAGTTTGTGCATTTCCCCTTCCCCAGCCCCGCCGGTACTGATAAGATAGTTTTAGACTTATTTTGAAAAGATGTCATAACGACCTTTCCAATGACACCCTACTCGACTACCACTGGAGAAAATTTTTTTTTGAAGGGTCGCCTAACTATATGGGGACGCCTCCTTTAAAACTTTCCAAAAAATGTTTACTCCCCAAAACTTTCAAGAAATCATCACTTTTCATAAAATTTTATAGTTGTAGCTCCTATAGTTTCGGAGAAAAGCTGCTGGGACACACAGACGGACGGATAGATGGACACATGTCGTGATTTCAATAGGTTTTTGTATTTCTGTACAAAAGCCGAAAAAGTACTCCATATGTCTTTAATCTGAAAGTGATGAAATCAAAAGAGGGGAAAAGTGCTTCTGGCAGAAGGGGTGTTTAAGATAATATCAACCAGTATTGACTGAATGTTGAAACTTTACTCATAGATTCTATAAAATAAGTTAGAACAAGTTGCGTAGAATCATGACAGAAGGGTTTTGTAGTCAATTTCTCAGAAATTCAGTCACCAGCAACGAATAAAGTCAAGAAATATGTCAAAGAGATGTGCACGTTTAGAAGAAAATCGCCATTTTCTTGCGAACCATAAAAAATGACTCAAATATGAATTCCCAAAAATTAATGTTATTGGCCTTATTTGAAAATTTCAAGAATATCAAACCCAAACTGTAATGACTGATTCGGTGGAAAGTCCATAAAACACTAAAATCATGCGTTATTGTTGGTGTAATTGGAGTAATTTCAGACGGCTATAGCTTCCGTGTGTTTCATTCGATATTCATCATACTTATAAAGTTAAAGGACCTTTTGTAAGACTGCTTAAATATCAGTTCATCAGTTTGTAAGACTACTTAAATTCCATTTAGTTTAAGGGTACCGATGCGATTTTATTGGGGAAAATGTGAAATTCGAATATCATACCATTATTAACAAAGTTTAGTGAGTTGCGACTTCTAATGTATTTGCTGTTGTCGACTCATAAACATCTGACTTCATAATTTTTTTCAGATTTTTCGGATCACAGGTGTCCAGTCGCGAGTAGTACACATTTTTCGTGTATTTCCCCTCTCTGTGCCCCCCTCAAAGCAAGAAGTATCAAATTAAGACCTGTTTTACACCAGTATACAAAATTTGATGTTTCTACCTTAAGTATTTTGCAAGAAAAAGTGCTGTGACCCACCGAAGAACGGACGGATGGCCAGTATAATATTTCGCGTCTTTCCAATTCGTTCGTCGCTTCAGTGCTATGATTTAATAGAATAATTAATAATGGTGATTCGATAAATATCACCTCACCTACTTAACCAAGTGGCTAGGCCGCAGAGATTTCTGGCGAACAAAGAAAATTCCATACGCGAACCCATATGAATCACTCTCATGCACTTGGTTCTTCGACAAATTATATCTCAAGTATCTGTCGCGTGCTATTCGTCTACAAAGGAAAGATGACACGTTAGTTCACACATTAGTGTGAATGGTTTTCGTAAGAGACTCATGTTACTTTTTACGGTATGAATGAAATGGGTTGATCGTTTGTTAATATTTATGTTCGTTGGATATTTGAGATGTTCTTTGGACTCCATTGAAATTTATTATCAGTGTTTTTATTGCTGTAAGCAATAACATAATGAATGAATATATTGATGTAATGAACGGGTATTAAGGTAAGTATTATTGTAATGATTAATATAATGAATGTGTATTAAGGTAAGTATTACTGTAATGATGAATATATATAAAAATGGATATCATTACACCAGACGGGCAGACAGGACGTGATTTTAAAAGGGTTTTGTGGAGTTATTTTGCAAAACCCTTAAAAATTAAAGGAAGTTTATTATGTATATTCTTTTCATTTTGCTTTCAGTCTATTGATCTCATTGTTTTGAGTGTGTTGATCTCGTTGTTTGAGTAGTCTTAATAACTTATCAATGTTACAAACCAATTCTATAATTTCCATCAAGATTTGTCTTCACAGTATTAATTTTTCAATCACATGTTATTTACATGCTTATAGCTTAATTATTGTGAAATTTCAAGAATACGCACATTTACCGCAAGGAAACCAATATTCGAGTTTTGAATAAATCTAAGGTATCTACTCTTTTTGATTTTAGAAGCAAAAAAAATACAACTCATAAAATGTACTTTTATTAACAAGGTTGTTAAAATTTAGACTTCCCACGTATTAATTGATCTTGTACTAATAAAAAATTTACTCATATTTTCATATTTTTAAGATTTTTTGAATCAAATGTACTCAATCAATCGCGAGAGATAGGTAAGCGAAAATGTCATTTCATTAGCTGTTTTTAAATGTTTTTATCAAGATCTTTCATTTGATTCCCATATTGGCTATATTTGCTGTAAAAAAAGTTTTAAGGAACATCACCCCTATATAGAGAAACTCTCCTTAAACACCTTATCCGATTTTCTTCATACCTAAATTTTGCAAACGTTATCGCTTTTGACTTGTTCACAAAATGGATTGCAATTATCGTAGTTCCTGTAAAAACTTGCTCTGACGCATGGACGGATAAACGGATGGGCGGAAAGACCGGTCCCCAAACTTGTAGGGTTTTTAAAAAGCGATTCCAATTGCATACAATATTATTCCAATGCTAGCATGGAACTCATTCTCAAATGCAGGAAGGATTATGCCGTGGCTTCGACAATAACCGAAAAGAAGCTCAAATACCTGTCTTGCAGTAATTTTTCTGAAATCCCTCAGTACGGCTAGTAAGTTGAAGAAAATTAATGGCCTTTGAGTCGAATCTGGTTCAAGAGCTTCTAAATACAATCATTGTCCTACCCCTTATATATATATATATATATATATATATATATATATATATATATATATATATATATATATATATATATATATATATATATATATATATATATACAGTCTTCCACAAAAGTCAAGGTACAGTGATAAATATCATGAAAATTGTTTGATATTTTTATTTAAAAAACCTATAGTGATAAAATTTTTTTGGTATTACTTCAACTATAATCATTACACTTTAAATTCATGTAAAACAAAACGAAAATTCTGTCGTATTAATATATTATTACATATGATGTGCTGGAAAGTCAATGAATGAAGTCCACAAAAGTCATGGTACACCTCAAGAAAAATGATACAAATTGTAATTATAGTCTTGCATAGTTATTTGAATTATACTTTTCTTAATATTTTGTCGGATATCCTTTCATCTGAATTACTGACTTCAGTCTTTTAGGCATAGAATATACCAATTTTTTAGTAAATTCGCTGCTGATTCTGGCCCACTCCTCCAATATAGCATCCTTAAGCTGCGCCTTGCTTGATATCACTCTTTTTCGGATTTTTGTCTCAAGCTCATTCCAAAGATGCTCTATAGGGTTCAAATCAGGGCTTTGAGGCGGTGTAGCAAGCATGCGAGGATTGTACAATAGCCACATTCGAACTTTATGCGCAGTGTGCTTAGGGTCATTGTCCCGTTGAAACAAGAAATCTTCTCGCATACCTAATTTGGCTGCACTTTGTTTCATGTTGTTTCGTAGAATCTCTAAATAAGAGTTCTGATCCATAGTATTTTCGATGAATGTCAGATTTCCAACTCCAGCAGCAGCCATGCAACCCCAAACCATAACACCACCGCCTCCATGTTTTACTGTTTTAATAGTGTTCTTGGGATTAAATGCTTCTCCTACTTTTCGCCAGACCCTCTTATGCTCATTTACACCAAATATACAAAATTTAGACTCATCCGAAAATAAAACATTATCCCAAAACGTTATTGGTTATGCTTTTGCAAATGTTATTCTTTTTTGTTGGTTTATGGAACTTACAAGCGGTTTTCTTCTAGGCGTACGAGATGAAAATCCAGCTTCTACGACAGCTCTAAGCACAGTTTCTGCGCTAACCTCTTTCTTATCATTAATTCCAAGAACATCGCAGATTTTTCTACAGCTTAGAAATGGATCTTGTTTTACCATTCGCGAAATTTTTCTCTAGTCCTTTGCACTTAGTTTAGATGGACGACCTGTTCGGAGCACATTTTCCATTCTATTTTCCTTCTTAAATCGATTTATCACTTTTTGAATGGTTGACCGACTTCGCAACACTAGTTCAGCTATTTCAGAATATGATTTGCTCTGATTTGAATGCGGATTAATAATTATTTCACGCTTCTTAATACTCAACTCCTTTCGACTCATTTTTTAAAAATTTTATTAAATAAAAGATACACCACGAATACGGACGCGATATTAAAGACAGCGGCCTACAGTTGTTAACTCACTCTGATAATATGAACTTGGGGGATTCCCCTTTTTACAAATAACAGGCCATTTTCTGCAGCTGTACCAAGACTTTTGTGGAGTAGAAAAGAGACATTGCCAACAAAAAATTATTGTCTTCAATGATCATTATTGCCGAACCCCTTTAAATTTATGAAAACTTAAATTCAACAGAACTCGTATTATTACCATTTCATAACTTTTGGTTTTCAAATAAAAATATTGATTCAGTAATACAATTTTCAGTTACCGATTCTCTGTACCTTGACTTTTGTGGAAGACTGTATATATATATATATATATATATATATATATATATATATATATATATATATATGTATATATATATATATATATATGTATATATGTATATATATATAGACATATATATATATATATATATATATATATATATATATATATATATATATATATATATATACATATATACATATATATATATATATATATATATATATATATATATATATATATATAAATATATATTTATATATATATATATATATATATGTATATACATATATATATATATATATATATATATATATATATATATATATATATATATATATATATATATATAATATATATATATATATATATATATATATATATATATATATATATATATATATATATATATATATATATATATATATATACATATATGTATATGTATATATATGTATATATATATATATATATATATATATATATATATACATATATATATATATATATATATATATATATATATATACATATATATACATATACATATATGTATATATATATTTATTTATATGTATATATATATATATATATATATATATATATATATGTATATGTATATATATGTATATATATATATATATATATATATATATATATATATATATATATATGTATATATATATATATATATATATATATATATATATGTATATATATATATATATATATATATATATATATATATATATATATACAATATATATGTATGCATATATATATATATGTATATATATATATATATATATATATATATATATATATATATATATATATATATATATATATGTATATATATATATATATAAACAGCTAGACAAAATAACAGGCTTTAAACATTTTAAAATAAGGGGCCAATTTTGAAATGGCCATAATAATAGGTGTGCCCAAAAAAATCGAAATCAGCATAGAAATTTCGATAGTTATGGTCTTTTTTTATACAGAAATAGTTAACACGTATCCAATATCTTGAAACTCCGCCATTATTTTCAATGATTTTTTCGATTCTTTTGGGCATATACGATGTCAACTCCCTACAAGTTTTTACAGGAATATTGTACCAACATTTTTGAATATTCTCTAATATTTGCGTTTTATTTTGGCAAACCGTTTTTGAAACTTCTCGTGTAAGTTCACCCCAAAGATTCTCAATAGGACTTAGGCTTAAGGATTGACTTGGCTGCTCAAGGATGTCCACATTATTTTCCTGGAACCTTGTTTTGAACGATCGAGATGAGTGTTTTGGATCATTGTCCTACTGAAATGTCCACAACAAAGACATATTATCTTAGGCATATGGCAGCATTACTGTTTTCAACAAATCCTTGGACACACAGACACACACAGCCCCATAGCATCAAGCTGCCACCTGTGTTTTTTTCGTAAAAGTAGCATGAAGTTGTTTGCCTTCCGGTCAAAGAACGTTTCTTCTCGCATTGTTACCAAACAAATTTAGTCAGTTTTCATCGCTCCAGAGGATATTGTGTCATTTTTCTCACCCTATGATCCGCACCAGGTTTTATGAGATGACACAACGTTTTTTGTCCTCACCAAATTTGCAGTTTTAAGGAAAGTAGTTTTTCAGACAATCCTACCGGATAGTATTGCCTTTACTAATCGCTGTCAGATGGTTTGTGACGAAACAACATTCCTAATTTCTCTTGCAACTGTCCTGGATGATATGAACGAGGTGCATTAAGCTAATGTAACTATACGATTGTCGGTGACTGCTTTTTGATATTTCCGAATTGAGTTTATTTTTTATAAAATTTTCGGACCATCCACTTGATATAGCAATGAACTTCCCCTCATTTTGGAGCTGACGCACAAATTTTCTTTTCTCTGCACTACAATAAAGTCTATGGTCCATCTTATATTATCATAATCTTATAATAATACCTGCAATTAGTTTGATTTCTTAAAAATCTTACCTTCTGGAAATAAATAATCCTTTACATTGATTCACATTAATTTTTTTATCAGCGCACTGCTATTTTATTGCACACCTCAATTTTAGGGACTGAACAAAGAAACAAGCCGCAATTTTTGCCAACAAGTAAATATATATATATATATATATATTATATATATATATATATATATATATATATATATATATATATACATATATATATATATATATATATATATATATATATATATATATATATATATACATATATATATATATATATATATATATATATATATATATATATATATATATATATACATACATAAACGAGGGCGGGTTAAATATGATACGTTTATTCACTATCGAAAAAACTTTCAGTATTTTTAGGTACTCCCCCTTACAAGTTACACATTTTGTCCACTTTTCTGGGACCTTTTTGATGCCGGTATCGAAGAGTTCCTTGGGCAACTCGGACAGCCAAGTGCGCAAGTCCTCCTCCAATTCGTCATCGGTGTTGACTGTTTGACCTCCGAGGGCTTCGTCAGTGGTCCAAACATGTGGTAGTTGCAGGTTGATAAATAAGGACTGTAGCGAGGGTGTTCCGGTACCTCCCACCACAATTCCGATATTGTATCGAATGTGAGATACGCGGTATGAGGGCGCGCGTTATCCAGGAGAAAAATCGCACTTCGTGCTGGAATGCTGCTTTGCTTCGAGCGATAAGTGGGTTTCACGTGTATTTTTAGAGTAGTATGCAGCATTGATGGAACGTTAGGTGCGCAGGAAATTGACGTACAGAATGCCCCTATGGTCTCAGAATACAGTACACATAACCTTACCCGCGGATCTGGTTGTCTTCGGTTTGACTAGCACCCCTTCCTTCTTCTCCCTCCACTCTTTAGACGACACCTTGCTTTTGTGAATATATCATAATAGTGTACCCATGTATTGTCTGTAGTGAAGATTCGCATTAAAACCCCATCCCTATCCACCTCGTATTGCGTCAGCAAGTGGCAACAAACTTCCAACCGCGTGAAATTTCCTGCGAAGTTCAACAGTTCAAGAGCCCATCGCGCCGCTATTTTGTGATATTGAAGGTGTTCGTGGATGATAGACTCTACATTACCAATATTAATGCCTAGTTCAGCCGAAATATCTCGAACATTCATGCTATGGTCTTCCAAAATGAGTTGTTCTACATGGCAAATGTTGTCTGGTATGATGCTGGTTCGCGATCGACGATCATGCGGCTCATTCTCGTGACCATCCTTGAATATTTTGGCCCTTTTTTAACGCAGAAGCCCTAGTCAGATACTCACTACTGAACTGATCTCGCAAACGCTGAAAAATTGAGTTTTTAACGCCTTCCCTCAATAAAACACTAATGAAAATATGTTGCGCAACGGCGGTCGGCACTTGACGTTCACTCATGGTCGTAGTCATTTACAGCGTTTGTCTCCATCATATTTGAACCACTCTCATATATAAACATAGGATTATTCATTATGAGGTTTGGTTTTTAAGCGAAAGGCATAAATTTGAATTCTATAGTAAACATTTTCCTTGATATTTAGTTATTAATGATTATCTCGTTTAAATTTTAACCGCGACTACGCTGTAAATGGTCCATCTTGAGGATCCAATTTTGAACGACGCTTGACAGCATAGCGACCGGTATCTTGCGAATAATATGAGTAATGATGGTTTCCAAAGCATTGGTTGAAGCTGGCTTATCCTTGAAGAACAAAAACTTCATATGTCCTCAAAGAAAACCTTAACGTGTGATATCACATGATCTAAGCGGCCAATTTACTAGTCCAAAACGTGAAATCGGGTTCCCACCAAAATGATTTCTCAATAAGCCCATTGTTTCTCTCGCTGCATACGAAGTAGCGCCGTCTTGTTGAAAAAAAGTTAAATCCGCTATCACGGTGCGATAGCGGTCGCCATTGACGGTTACGTTCTGACCGGACTCATTTTAAAAAAAAATATTTCCCGACAGTTTCACTGACCCACAAACCACACCAAACTGTGCATATCTGTGGCTGTAGTGGTAGTTGTTGAGGCTGTTCCAGTTTTTCATCAGCCTAAGTACGCCAAATGGGTTTATTGACGTATCCTTGAGCCAAACATGAAAGTCATCATTGAACAAAATTTTGTGATAAAACAACGGATTTACATTGAGCTGATTCTGAACCCATTTGTGAAAAACACGGCGCAAACCTAAGTCGCCTAGCTTTAATTCTTGCATACGTCAAGTTGTTGCGTGCAACAAACCAAGCTATTGAGAACGACGTCGAATCAATTCATCATGGTCTTCAGCCACACTCTCAGCTACAGCCGCTATATTCTCTTCACTGCATGGTTAATGTAGTCTAATCGTTCAACTGTTATCCAATGAAGTTTGTTGGATTTAAAATTCGTGGATGGTATGGGCTGTAGTGATTTCGGTAGGTTGACGATACACCAAATGTTAAGTTACTCTAAGTGCACAAAAACCACTTCTCGCAGCAAGCTGGTTTTTTGTCATACAGTTGATCAATTTGGATGCGTTGTTGCAGTGTAAGTCCTTTCATGATGATTTTTCAAACAATACTGAATAAAAATTACACTATACTTTCACTGGAGTCACGCGTGATTGGTCAAAAAAAGCCTATTGAAAATCAAATCTCATAATGAATCCCCCTTTATATATATGTTATATATATATATATATATATATATATATATATATATATATATATATATATATATATTTATATATATATATATAAACATATATATATATATATATATATATATATATATATATATATATATATATATATATATATATATATATATATATATATATATATATATAAATATATAAATATATAAATATATAAATATATAAATATATATATACATATATATATATATATATATATATATATATATATATATATATATATATATATATATATACATATATATATATATATATGTATATATATATATATATATATATATATATATATATATATATATATATATATATATATATATATTAATATAAATATACGTATATATATATATATATATATATATATATATATATATATTTATATATATATATATATATATATATATATAAATATATAAATATATATATATATATATATATATATATATATACATATTTTTATATATATATATATATATATATATATATATATATATATATATATATATATATATATATATATATAGACATGCATATATTGTATATAAAGAAGGGTGATTGATAGCAAGTGTACACAGTTTTGTCGAAAAAAAAACATAGTTGTTGTGAAGGTTGAGCTATAATGTTTATTTATTATGGTAATTTGGTCCCTTACAATTAAATATGAAACATTACTTTGGGCATATGTGCACCTCGTGCTGCTCAAACGATGATTGTAATTTTCGATGACATTTTCGCACATTACCGGCGTTATTAGGCGTATGTTGACTCGAATATTGTTTTATAATGCTTCAGTAGTCTGGAGAGCATCAGCGTAAACACGATCCTTCAGACATCTCCAAAGGAAGAAGTCACAAGGAGTCAAATCACACGATCTCGGCGGCCAATTTATGGGTGGACCAAGATATTCACGTAGAGCGCAAAATGTTTACACTGGCGATTCATTATTTTTGTAAAAAGTTTTAACAATAATAAAACGTTTAGCTGATGTGTATGACACCATTTAAATTCTAAAAGACCAAACTGTCATAATCTGTCAATATATGGACCTGAAATTGGTGATAAATAAGAGTTAAGGCCCATTCACATGGGTACACTTATTATAAATCACCCTTTATATTCATATATTCTAAGAGTTTTAGCTGATTATATCGCTTAAGACATCTTAAAATGCTCTGTACTGAATTGCCATACACAAGATACTTTAAACCAATGTTGTGTTAGTTTTAAAGAAGCTCTAGGAGCTGTGATGTTAGATTACACGCAATTTTTATTTCCCCAATAATTTTAAGGATAAAAGATATTCGTGTCTTCTGTTAGGTTATGTTTTAATTTTAAGAAATTTTTGATCGCAATAATAAATATGAAGAGCTTTACTTGCCCAGAAGATGACATAGTGATAAAAAATCGGATCAATGGAGCACTTTATGCTTCTTCAAAGTCAGTATAGTCACTAAAGTCTATTCAAACCAGCTTCCAGATGCTGCAAATAATTAGAATTTTGACCAACCAAAGGATCATCGATTGTAGAATACGATGTAAGGATTATTAAGTGATTGTGTGTTTCTTGCATGCTACAATTGGTATATACGAGGGCGGCCCGATAAGCACTGAACATACAAAAAAAAAACAAAGATTTTAGAAAATTGGTGATTCAGTTCTGATAATAATTTCCTTTTAGCTCGGTACATTTGACCCAGTTATGCTCCCAATTTTTTTAACTCGTCTCAAAAATACGCTTTCTCGAGATCTGCAAAGTAGGCCTCCGTGGCGGCGATGACCTCCTCATACAACTCGATTTTCTGCCTCGCGGGTGACATTTTCATGTTTGGAAATAAAAAAAAGTCGCACGGGGCCAAACTTGGAGAATATAGTGAACGGGGTAGCAGTTCGCCACCCAATTTGGCCGTGGCGATGTCGAAGGTCTGAGCCGCTGCGTTGTCATAGTTGAAGAGCACTTTTTTCTTATCCAAATGAGGACTTTTTTTTACTACAATTCGGTATCAAACTGGCCTAGTGATTCGGCATATCAGAGCTCTATGACCATTTTGCTCTTCTCCGGACAATCGATCCAAACCACACCCTGTGATTTCCAGACATCGGTGGCCATCAGCTTTCCGGCCCATAGGATAGTCTTTGCCTTCCCAAAGCACATCCGCAGGGTGAAGTCCACTGTTTTGACTGCTCTTTGGTCCCTAGTTTATACCAGTGGAGCCACGTTTCGTCAACGGTCACAAAACAATGCAGAAACTTCTTCGGATTACACTTAAACAGCGTCCAACACTGCTCTGAAGTAGTGTCACAGTTGCATTTGTTGTCCAGAGTGAGCAAACGTGGCGCCTACAGCTTTCTCATGCCCAAAATTTTACAAGGGATATGACCCACGCAGTCTTTTGAGATGCTTACTGACTAGCTATCATACCTTCAATTGGTGGTGTGTCAATACAAGCTCATGAATTATTGAGGCACCTGGGTACCAATGTGCGACCAAGTTGAAGTCCGTTAAAACTATTTTTTACGGTCGCAACTGCAGGCGCTCATTGGTTTTCTGCGGGACTTCCCTTCCAAAAATAAGAATTAAATCACTGACCAATATTGATTATTCAATTTTTCAAGCATCCCTGGACACGCCCGATTCCATAAACAGTCGACAATAGCCAATTACAAAAATGTACTACACGTCAGGAAATCTTTCTTGCGATAGTGGCGTCATCCGGCAGTGGAGCTAAGTACTTATCAGATCACCTTCGTACATCAGCAAGAACCTTGCATCCAAAAAAATGACTATTGAATAGTCATTGTTTAATATATTGTGTTTATAAATTGAATATTTTTCTTTCTAGTGTTAAGAAAAAAGCATGCACCTTGGACAGAATTTTATCTACTTTTTTCGGGTTTTAGAATTTGTATGAAACTTAATTGAAATGAATCTTCGTGAAAGAATGCAATTTGGGCTAGTGAATGATCAATACAAATTTGCCAAAGGATCAGTGATACATTTGATCAATATAATGAGATACTCTAAGCAAAGGCACGAAAAAAGCTGCAATGCTAAAGTAAGTTTTTGTCCTTAACCTACAATATGCAGATATGTAGAATTCAAGAAAATAATATGCACAAAGCATATATTCTTGCTTTAAAAGAACTCTGTTTTAACTAGCTGACATCCCAGACACAGGAACCTTTAATGTAATTTTGTTATTCATCTTATCTGAAAATTTGGGGAAGATCCAATCAAAAGTGAAGTGTCTGGTTTGATGGAAAGTCCATTTCGAAGAAAGCCTGTTTATGATTGTCGTAGTCGGAAGAAATTCAAGTGGCTTCAGCTTTTGTAAATTATATTGAAATTTGTCGAATATAAGGGTCTCTTAAAGAACAACTGAAATGGCTGATTGCATCCAGCTTAATAATACTCATACAGTTTTATTCAGGAAACTGTTAAATCTACTATTATTGGCAAGGTTAAACGAATTTCAACCTCTATGTTATTTGTTAGTGAATGTACCTCTATGTTCTTTAGGGCTTTGTGGAAGAAATTTTCCGAAAACCTGCTAGTTTTCCATCTTAACTGTACGTCAATCCATCCATCACTGCGTCACAGGAAGTTTTTTTTCGAAACTGTAGACGCAACAAAGTTCAAATTTTGTGAAAATGTCCGAGCTCTTGGTCTCTTAAAATTTTAGGTCTTATCAAATATTTCAAATTTTTTAGAGGATGCTCCCTCCTCACCACAAAGTGGCCCTTAACCAATTTTTTCACCAAATGCAGTCGAGTAGGGTATCACATGAAAGGTCTTAGCACTTTCAAAATCTGAAAAAGTCATTTTTGCATCAATGTGTCAAGGGGAAGGCAAAATGTACGAATAATATTTGTCTCCCCTCCCCTCGCGATTGGGCACCTTTGAGTTGAATAACCAGAATAAATCACGATAGTAGGTCCTTATGAATACAAAGGCAATACTTAACTCTATTAATAATAGTAAAATTTGAACATTTTATATTTTCCCCCGAAA
Source organism: Odontomyia ornata (assembly GCA_963969285.1). NCBI lineage: Eukaryota > Metazoa > Arthropoda > Insecta > Diptera > Stratiomyidae > Odontomyia > Odontomyia ornata. The sequence goes on along the minus strand of OZ017738.1, from coordinate 125,674,767 downwards.
ATTGAAACAGTGCCCCTGAACTTCTTTAAATTTCAGAGTTATGTATGTTGATGTAAGGTCCTTATGCCTACAAAAGTTCCTGGAAATCAAATTATAATCAAGTGAGTTATGGCACGACGCATGCTCTTACATCTGGCCAACCTCAATCAATCTGTTAACAATCTGCAGTCGCCAGTACAGATCCAGTATGGTAGAAAGAAGAAGAAGAGAAGAAGAAAGAAGAGAGAAAGCCGAAATTCAAACTAATATATCTTACATTGTACACTGCAGGTATTTTTTTTTTTTGTTAGTGAGTTGATGTATACTTTTTTATAAGAAGGAAGTTAAGTAATAAGAAAGTGAAGTTTTTAATGCAAAACTCATGCCAAAAAGAATCGTATAACCTTCCAAAGTCTGGCAACTCAAAAGATATTGGTTTAAAGCCAGTTACTACGTACCTATATAACTATAAATTTCACTATAGAAAAAGAAGCTAACGGACAACTTGGCTATTTGAACCTAACTATGGCACATGATTAGATTACAAAATATAAAAAAAATAGCCACAACTGATCATGCCATACACGTATATCTAAACACTTCACACAACATAAAAAAGCAGGATGCAGACCAAAGGCGCAGAGACTCCACTCCAACTCCATAACTGCTACTAGCTACTCCATCGAACTAAGCAACATTTACAGAATAGCTTGTAATAATGGATACAAAACACGTGACATTGAAAAACTTTTTCATACAAAAATGGGAACGCCGACTGATTGACAAGGATTGCCGACAATGGATTTCGTTAACATGTGTCAGCAAAGAAAAAAAAACTATCAAACTTCCTAAACAAACTGCGTTCAAAACTAGCAACAACATTGGAAACAAACTGAAACTAAAACTGAATGACATATCAATATACGAAAACAGCGGCATGTACAAACTGACATGCAAGAACTGCGACATTGTATACATAGGAAGGACAACATGGAAACTAGCGACCAGATGCAAACAGCACTTCTGATTTTTCTTACACAACAAGGCAGGCTCTAACTAAACGACGCACCTACAAAACCACGCATATGAGCCTAACGCTATGACAAACTCTATGACATTGTTACACAAACAAACCAAAAAACCAAGACTTGACATCCTAGATAGACTTGATATATACGTGTATAAACATAGAAAACAAGATGGTAACATTATCGACAAGCAACTTATTACAAACTCCGACGCAATTTTCTCAGTACTAAACCACACCCTCCGACGGAAACGCAAACGAAATGACCCAGAACAAATGGATATTCAACAACCCAAAAAATAAAAACCTAATATCCGTCTACCTGGCCTAACCTAGGCCCTACCTGCCTAGCCTACACCTATATAAAGCCATTTCCTTCTACACATCCTTTCAACATTGAATATTACTCAAAGAATTCGAAACGCTTATGCTCACTTAAAAAATCCCGTTTGCACCAACAGCCGGAAAGGCAAATTTTTCGTAGGTACCATTATTTGGTAGATCATTTTATTGCTCCTCACTTTGAAAGTCAAACACTGTTTAGTATAAGTAAACTAGCAGCAGAGTCCTTCTACCAGAAAGATTTTGTAAAATAATTATTAAATCAAACAACTTCCATGAATTGAATTCGGAAAAACGATATGTGGTTACTATGTATTTTAATTTGCCGCCATTTTATTTTCAGTCTTTTGAGCTCAATATTTGAGTAGTCATGATAACATATCAGTGCTTTGAAATATTTCTAAGCTTTTCATCAAAGCTCTTACAAATCTGTAGTGTTTGGGTCCTTTGAGAATGTGTATTTACACAGTAACACATGTAATTGTTCTTGTAAATGATAAATTTCCATTGTCTATAAATAAGCTGTTTACAGCTTGATTTTTAATAAACTTTCAGAAATGCTTTACATTGGAAAATTAAGATAAATTTTTTTAGCAAATTGAAGGGTTATCTTTGGATATAAGTGAATATGTGAAATTTATAAAATTTACTATTATGTACGAGGCATGACAATTAAGAAATGAGACTTATTTTATTGCCGCGTTTGTGGTAAACATACGATCTTGAAATTTCCTTTTCCTTCCGCAGCATACTTCTTCTCTCAATTGATATATTTATCATTGCTCTAGCTTGTTTAATTTGCCTGCTGTGCCGTGTTAAGTAGACGTGTGTTAGTGGTGCTCCTCACGAAAACGGAGAAACAAAATCAAGAGCAACGCGTCGCAATAAAATTTTGCGCCAGGTTGGGCGAAACAGCTTCGGAAACGTACGCTAAAATTGCATGGTGATAGTGCTCGTAGTCGTGTCCAAGTGTTTTGATGGCATAAAGAGTTTAAGGAGGGCGTGAAAGCATGGAACATAAGGTGCTAACTGACACGAATGCGCAGCATAAAGAATTTGTTCCATCTACTATCGCCAAGTGCTCCTCGCCCTCAGTATTTGGCCTCTAAAGAGATCGCCGTGTTGCAACAGCCGCCTTATTTGCCCGATATGTCACCCTATAACTTTTTCTGTTCCCTAGGACAAAATCGGTAGTCAAAGCAACCCATTTTGAGTCAACTACGGACATCCAGGCGGCCGTGATGAGGGTACTCGTGGACATCCCAGTCGAAGCGTTCCAGGAATGTTCAAAAGTATAGAAAACGCGCTAGAATCGCTGCATAGCTGCCTAAGAGGACTACTTTGAAGGGGATGGTAGAATTGTAGAGTAATTTTTAGATATACGGTTTTCGTGGAATTAGTCTCATTACTTAATTGTCACACTTCGTCTCATTACTTAATTGTCACACTTCACAGGTGTCCAATCGCGAGGGGGGGGGGGGACACAAATTTTTCATGTATTTCCCCTCCCTGTGAGCCCCTCGAAGCAAACTTTGCCAAACTAAGACCAGTTTTGAAAAGTTCTCATCAAGACCTTTCACTTGATACCCATATCCGCTACCTTCAATGAAATTTTTTTCGAGGTGTCACTCCCCTATATGGGGAGACCCCCTTAAATACCGTATACATTTTTTTTCTAGTTGAACTTTGAAGAGAACACCACTTTACACCTACATACAAAATTTGATGTTTCTAGCTTAAGTAGTTTCCGAGAAACACTGCTGCAACACACGGACGGACGGACGGACAGACAGACGGACAAACAGGATGCGATTTTAGTAGGGTTTTGTAAAATTATTTTACAAAACCCTAAAAATGCTTGGATCTAATTATTTTCGATCCGAAAACTGAGTTGCATACACATCAAATCAAAATTACGAAGATTTTTATAAAGTTCTTTAGATATTTATAGTTTTTATGAAAATGCAAAATTTCATGAACTTCGCTTGAAAGGCTTGATTACAACTACAAAAACAATTTTTTGTCGCCTTCCGTCGTTTGAGCAGCCGCCATTTTGTTTCAGATGAACCAACTTTAAATTTTTTATTGTGAGATTTATCACACATTTCAATGAGCCTTTATGCCAAATTTCATCAAAATCGGAGCTATACTTTGGCCAGAACAGAAATCACGATTTTTCGTCTGTAACGGCCACCATTTTGTTTTTGCTCGGCTGATTTAGTTAGTTCACAAACAAAACCGAGATATTTACTCAATACTCCTTTCCTGAAAATTTGGTTAAAATCGAAGCAAAATTGCGACCTCTAGTGTGGTCACAAATTTCGTTACATCCCATACATGTACATACACACACACACACACACACACACACACACACACACACACACACATATATATATATATATATATATATATATATATATATATATATATATATATATATATATATATATATATGTGTGTGTGTGTGTGTATGTATATATATATATATATATATATATATATATATATATATATATATATATATATATATATATATATATATATATATATATATGTATATATAAGACAATTTAGACGCAGGTTGATTCAGCGAACAAAATTTGTTTCTATAAATAATGATTTTTATTATATTTACAATAGTTACAACAGTTATTTACAACCTTACCTATAAATAATGAAACGACAATTTATGTTCGATGTTATCACTGCGCTTCTTCATCCAGTTTCTTTCTGTTTAGCCTGTTGCCATTTTCAATATACACTAGCTCTCCTGTGTTAAACGAATATTTCTTTCTATTTTTGTCGAAGATCGTTTTGTTATATTCGTGTGATCTTTTTGTTCTTTCTAGAGCCAAGTCTTGATCTCTTATCCAATTTTCTTTATTGTTTTTGGTTTTTAATTCTTGAGGTAAAATGCTGGTATCTAAGCCATCTAATAAATATTTAGGCGTAAAACCAGTTATTGTATGTTCTGTTGTATTGTACTTATCGATACATTCTCTGGCAATCGTTGTCCAAGCTCTTTTTCCTTGCTTTTCATTTATCTTGCATCTTATCTTGTTGACTAGAGTTTGATTCAGGCGTTCGTTCAGACCATTAGAGAAAGGTGCATTAACAGCCGTAAAAATTAGTCTAACGCCATTTTCTACCAGGGCTTCTTTAAACTCTTTTGAATTTATTCCTGGATATTGATCTGTAAGTATTGTTCCAATTTTATCCGTTTCTAGCACTTTATTCACTAACTTGATGAAGTCCCTTGCAATCTGCGTTTTCGATGTTAAAATGAAAGCATATCTTGTAAAATGGTCCACAAGCAGGTGTAGGTACCTTTTTGTTGATCTTTGTCCTCCGAAGCCTCCAATTGTATCAATTGACATTATTTCGAATGGTTTTGTTGCTGGTCCCAATTGTGACATCAGTCCATATTTTATTTGTCCTCTGGATTTGTTCTTGATACATATTACGCAGTTTCTACACACTTTAATTATATTTGCAGTTATATTTTTAGCTGTATAATAAGGACATATCCTATTCATCATTTGTTTAATCCCTATATGGCACCATTCGAAGTGTATTTCCTTAATTAATTAAGCTTAACTTTTCAGATAATATAATTTTTTCATTATTTTTAATTTTTTTATAGAGTACTTCATCCTTTTCTATTAATTTTGTTTTAATTTTCTGCAATTTTCCATTTTTTTTTGGTCTGTTTTTATTTCTTTTATTGCTATTATATTAACTATTTTTAGCATTTCTTCGGTGTTTGCGAGGGGTTCTAGTACTGGATTTCTACTTAAACTATCAGCTTCGGTGTTATCTTTTCCCGGAATGTATTTAATTTCGAAATCATATTGTGACAAATAATAAGTTAAATCACCAAGTTCTTCATCGGTTCTTGCTTTTATATTCATATGCTCTAATGGTTTATGGTCTGAAAATACAGTGAACCTTCTTCCAATAAGCCAGTGTTGCCAATACTTTATCGCTTCCTTGATTGCCAGGCATTCTAAATAAATCGCTTTTTTTCGTTTTTGCAAATCATTCAATTTTTTTGAAAAATATACTACTGGCTTTTCTTTACCATTATTTTGCTCTTGTTTAAATACCGCACCAATACCTTCTAGAGACGCATTCGTGTAAATTCTTATTGGTAAATCCTTATCAAATATTTCCAACACCGGTTGAGAACATCATAACTTTTTAATATCTTTAAATGATTTTTCACACTGTTCAGACCATATAAACTTTTCGTGTTTTCGTAATAGTTTGTGTAAAGGATCTAACAATATTGAGCTTTTCGGTATATACTTGTGATAGAAGTTGATTTTTCCAAGAAACTGTCGAATATTCTTTTTTGTTTTTGGAGTGGGAAAATTTTGTATTGAGATTAAGTTATCTTTCAGTGGTCTTACCGTATTGTGTTCTTTTATGTGTCCAAGGTATTTTACTGATTCTGCTGCAAACGTACATTTTTTAAATTTTAATCTGAAACCTTCATTTACTTTTGCTTTTATCACTTTTTCTATATGTTCTACATGGTCCTTGAACGATTCCGAAAAGATTAAAATGTCGTCGATATAATTTTCTGAAAAATCTTTTAAAGTATGTTTTCTTAAGATATTGGATAAAATTCTTTGGAAAATAGCTGGTGATGTTTTTAATCCAAATGGTAAACACGTCCATTGGTAGTGCCCCTCTTGTGTGACGAATCCTGTTTTTTGTCTATCTTCAATGCGTAGTGGTATTGACCAAAAAGCGGAATTTATATCTAATGTGGTGAAATATTTGCAGTTTCTTGTTTTTATTATTAAATCATTTATTAATGGGAATGGTTGAGCTTGTGGTATGATTATTTTGTTTAGATCTCGAAAGTCTATGCATAATCTTGACCGTTTGTTTTCATCTTTTTTGAACGCCAAAGTCACTGGTGCTGCAAAAGGGCTATAAGATTCTTCAATTAATTTACTTTTTAGTAATTCTGCCACTTGATTTTCTATTTCTTTCTTATCTTCTATAGTGCATTTGTACGGCCTTTTACTACAATATTTATCAACTAGTAAGTCTATCCGAGCTTCGTAATTCGTAACGGTGCCTACATCATATTTATTTTTTGCAAAAACCGCATTATACTTTTCTATTAGTTTGTTAATTTTAATTTTTTTTGTATCGTCTAAGTGATCTAGATTCATACTGAATTCGTCTTCATTCACATGTTCATTAAAATTCACTTTAACATCTTCTATTTTTTCTATTTCATCTAATGACTTCATGCTTCTCTGTGTTTCTTGTTTTTTTATCTGTATTTCTTTCTTTTGAGATATTTCTAAATTTTCATCCTGAATTAGATTAAATTTCTTTATTGTATCCAAGCCAATAAGAAAATCTTCAAAATAATCTCTTTCTATAATGAATGCATCAATGTATTCCTCCTGCTCAAAAATTTTGCTTTTATGGTTACTAACCCTTTAGTTTGTGTCACACCATTGACTGTTTTTAATGATATTTTATTTAAATCTTCTGTTTTATTCTTTATCTTAACTAATCTTGAATTTATTAGAGATACTTGTGAACCTGGATCGTATGTTCCATTAAGTTCTAACTTTTCTTCCAATAATATTTTTACTTTAATCAATGGTGTGATTATTCGTTTTTTTGTTCTGTATTTAACTCTACTTCTATCACTGAGTTACTTCCAATTATTCTTGTTTCGTTTTCGTTTTTCTTTTTAAACCAGCATGAATTCTCTGGGTGGTACCGAATACCCTTGTTCAATTTTTCACAATTTTTACATGGCTTCTTCTCATCGAATTTCTTTTTATCGTCTTGTCTTTCTACTTTTTTTGTAAAACTATTTTTTCGCACTAGATTTTCACATTTCTTTATTTCATGCAGTAGTTTGGTTGAATTTTCACACGTTTCTTTATCTATTTTATTTCTGACGAATTCGGGCAATCCTGCTGCTATAAGCATCATAAGGGTTATTGTACTCATACCATTGTCCAGATCAAGCAATAGCTTTTCTTTCCTGAGAGCATATTCCATTAATGAACCTTCTCTATATTTGTAGGATATAGCATACATTCCTGTACTCCATTCTTTATCTGCAAAAGACTCCAAAAATTTCTTTTTCCAATCGGACCATTCAGCTTCCATTGTCAAAGTTATTAGTGTTGCTGAGTGCCAATCTAAACATGACTTGTCCAAAAATAATCTTAATGTCTCGATTTTTGTGTAGTCTTCACTGATTTCAAATCGTCTGCACTCCTTCTCAAATGTCTCTAGCCATTGTTTTGCATTTGAGTGTTTACATGAAAATCTTTCAATCATGAATTTCTCTGCTATGTGCTTCAAATTTAGTTGATTTTCTTTCTTCCGCGTGGATTCTGCAAAATCTGCTTGTGTTATCTCCTCTAGATAGAGATCATTAAATATTAGATTGCCATCTTGATCGAAGTAAATCTCTTCCATTTCTTTAGTACATGTGATCCATATTAATCTTTCTTGGCCTCTTTGATTTAAACTTTTTTTCACTCTTTTAAAATTATCTGTTTTAGTCAATTCAGTATGATTACTTACAAGTATTTTAGCTTCTGGCAACTTGTACTTTTTATTGTCCTCTGTTGTGATTGAGGTTATGGCAACTAGGCTTGTTTTACTTTCGCTCGGCGAGGCAACATATTTAAATGCGAATTGCAGTTTTCTTGCCGTCATAAACGAAAATTGTCGTTTTATAAGACAATTTAGACGCAGGTTGATTCAGCGAACCAAATTTGTTTCTATAAATAATGATTTTTATTATATTTACAATAGTTACAACAGTTATTTACAACCTTACCTATAAATAATGAAACGACAATTAATGTTCGATGTTATCACTGCGCTTCTTTGTTAATATTTCTTTAATATTCAATATTAATTCTTTTCTAATATATTCACGAATCTAATATTTCTCTACTTTAAATTGGCTTTTTACGATTTTTACGTTTTGACATATACATATTTTTATCAATACTAGATCAGGTCAGAATAACAGGTGAGCGGCGCATGAGAAGCGCGGCAAATTCGAATTTAAAGAAAGAAACTTTCTTTACATATATATATAAGGTACTCTCCACAATGTGTAAATTTCTCTCGAAGAATTTACCTAAAAGGAAGAATAACTTTAATATATATATTTAAATACACACAACTTTCCACTTCTTTCCATCATCAGACTTTTTACCAACCATACGATTCCTCTTTTTCCTTATACCTAACGAGATTCATTCGAGAGAAACTGCTAAATAATTCCATGGGATCAGAGAGTGGGAATTTATACCAGAAAGGAATTTGCATAATTGTTTCGTAGATTTCATACGCTCTCATTTTCTTGTGTATTTTCGGAAAGTTCTTAAGCTGTACGAATAAGTAATATATTAAACTTAATCTACCATTAAATATATAAAGATATCATGACTAGAAAATTTAAATGAATCCTTACACATGCATGTATTGCGTCAGTAAATACTTTGCTTTAGCTTTCTCTTGTTTTATCTTAGCTGAACCAAAAATTTCAGCAAATTTCTTTGAAAAATTTTCTTTCAAGCTTGAAACATGAGGTAAAATTTTCAGCTGTCGTTCCAAGAACGATATATTTCGATCAATTTTATTTCGAGATGAATAGAAGAAATGAAAGGGGCGAATGCTTTAAAAATTTAGTTTAGGTATCGAATTTTCGATGTAGATTGTCTGCAAAGAGGAGCAATTCCGATAGCCAATTTAGATATTGAGAATCGTTACTTTTATGACTTTGCAAAAGCGCATTTATAGTACAATGTCAAAAATACAACCTGTTCTCCTGTTTGTAGGTGGTAACCTGGTTTTTTCCGGGAAATCTAAAATTCGTAACTTGAAAATTTTTTTAGTGAAAATGTTTATACATACGAAAATAGCTTTTGAAATTTCTCAAAAGTTATGTCATATGAATAGCATGATCAGTTTTTTTCGCTAAAACTATTCTGGTAGGGCTAAAAGGCTCGCAAGAAGGCAGAACAGTTTATCTCCTTATTGAACATTTTTGGGATAGAGAATTTAAGAGTCATGCGCAGTCTTTTATTATCATATATATATATATATTAGAAGTTAACATTTGGTAAGCATTGTTCATAATAGGACATCTGCGATTTCTTTTCGCTGATATTTAATAAGTAGGTTTATGCCTTATGGCTAATGCTTCTTTCTTAAAGAAAAGTAAACACTTTTTTCCTGAATAGTACGGACGTACAAAAATATGAAGCAACTTATACCGGTTGTTTAGTTACAAAAGCTGATTCTCAACTGACTAAAGTCAATTGACTTTTTATTATTTTATTGTTTACTCGGTGGAATTGTTAACCAACTTCCATAGGAGAGTAGGACATCAGTTTCAAATGTATTTTTGTTGTAGTTTTTTTATAGGTATAACTTTGGAACAATGATGGAGAGAGAAGTTCTATTTTCGCTATAGTATTGGTTTTGCATTCCATTAGGTTCCATTTGAAGGCAAGGGTATTTCCAAAAAATTAAAACCCAATAGATATGGCATTTTTATTTCCTCCTCCTCCTGTAAGTGTTGTGGAAGTCCACCAGCGCGAAACATCTGGATGGATTCCTTTCCACAGCTAGCACTGAAAGTTATGTTACAACATCTAGAAAAAAATTAAATATCCTACCGATAACCACTCCACGAGTAATTACAGGGCAGGCTGAAACAAAAATAAAATGTGGGTGTCTCGATTACTAATTATAATTTGTGATTTGATTGCATCACAAACGTTTACGAAAATCTTCGGCAGTGTGCCCTCTGTTTTTCAATCTGCCAAACGCCGATGAGCTGTTTAAGCTCACATAACGTTGCCTAAGTTCACTAAATGCTGTTTAATTTTGCTGAACACTATTTAATTGATCGCTAAACGATGTTTAATTTCGTTGAACGCCGTTTAATTTTAATCCATCCAACTTCTGCCTTGACCAAAAAGGATCCAGAAACGAGGCTGTTTCAACCGTCGTTGGCTCTTTTATCACTTCTGTCGACAATAGCTCCTTTCTTGGACGGAGAACCAAAGTTCAAGACTTTTACCACGGCTGCTCAACCTCACAGCGTTTTCCCATACTCAAACCAAGTTTTGGGTGGCCATCCTTATTTCACGCAATCTGCGTTACGTCTGAAAACAATATCAATTTTGTTGTGGTTGCAAATCACGTTCATTCTGATCGTGAATAGTGAAGTATCGAGTTTTCGTTTGGTTGGTGGTTTGCAATTGAATTTTGAAGTTAAAATTACGCGTGGTATTACCCTGATTTTCGGTGAAGATATCGCTGGAAAAAAAAATCACAGCAGCTTTATTAGCTGAGGGACCGACAAGTAGTAGATTCTTAATGAAACACTAATTTTTAGGGTTTTGTACTAAAATACAAAACCCTATTGCAATCACGGCCTTTGTCCGTCTGTCCGTCCGTCCGTCCATCCGTCTGTATTTCACAGCACTTTTTCTCCGAAACTATCGAGGCCATGAAACTTTGTGGAAAGGTCGGAATTGGTGACTTCTTGAAAGCTCAAGTGTGAAAAAAATTTTCAAAGGGGTTTAAGGGGGGTCTCCTCATGTAGGGAGGTGACCCCTCAAAAAAAAATTTTCACCATTGGTAGTCGAGTAGGGTGTCATTGGAAAGGTCTCAATGAGATCATTTCAAAACAAGTCTTAGAATTGCCTTATGAGTACCGAGGGGGGCAGGGAAAGGGGAAATGTACGAACTTTTCGCGTACCCCCCTCGCGATTGGACACCTTCCATCTGAAAAATCTGAAAAAAATCATGAATGTAGAAGTCGAAATTCACTCAACTTTGTTAGTAATAGTATGATTTATCGATTTTATGTTTTCTTGAATAAAATCTAAACGGTACGGTTAAATTCAATAAAATTTAGCAAACAGATGACTATTTATAAGGTTGATCTTTTCTGAAATTTTCATAAAGATCGAAGTGTATTTAACGAAGTTATAGCGATTTGAATTTCCCTGTATTACTATGGAACAATAGCCCTGTATTACTATGGAAACATATGGCTATGGAGCTATATGCGTTTTTTGCCGACTTAGACACTACAGCTTTGCTTGGATTTGCATGAAAATTGCCGGGCTGATAGGTATCATGAAGATGAGTACATACAATTGAAACAAGTCAAAGAGACAGGAGAGAGCTCCTAGCAAAAGGGCTTTGTAACCATTCTAGGATTCGAAAAAATAGGCCATGAATCGATGATTACAGTACAGAGGAGTGGCCCCTGAAAAAACTTTCATGAAAGGTAGCCGATATGAGTATCAACTGAAAGTTCTCTATGAGAGCTTTTCAAAACAGTTCTTAAACTGACAGTTTTTGCTTCCGTGGAGGCACAGGGGGGAAATACATCAATAATGTGTTTCCTCCCTCGCGGATGGGCACCCGTAATCTAAAAAATCTGGAAAAATTATCAAGGGAGATATTTATGGGTATAACTATAACAGTTACCTCAAAAGTCAAAATTTTTTTAACGTTGTTAATAATAGTATGATCCTCGAACATGACGTGTTTCTTGATTTTATTTGTTGCTGGTTACTGCATTTTGTAAGTTGAGTACTAAACCCTTCTGACATGAGCATAGGTCTGTCTACCCAACTTGTTTTGCAACTGGATACATTCGTTCAAGTATTGTACCTGTCCACACTCATCCAATTTGTGCATTTTTTAAAGAGTTTGTCACTTGGCCGCTAGGATGCCACTTTGTTACTAGACTTTTGTGCATTTTGATGAGAATTTCCACAATGAGGGCATGACCTGGGTAGTATTTGGTTTCTGATAGCCAATGTTATTGACATCGTAGTCATCCATCCTTTTTCGTCACAGTCGTCCTCATCGATTCACTGTAATCTTCAGCATCTGGGAAGTGTTCTGGAAATGTAAGAAATTGCTTCTTGAAGTGGCTGTAATGATAAAATGAAAAGAAACTCCCCTGTTCAACTTCTAGTGATCACAGATACTTTATTGTATTTTAGCAGTAACTTTTATACACAAAGTTTTGTCGGCTTGCATTTGATTTTGGTATGCAAGTTCATTCATTCAACCAAACGCCCATGAAATTCCATTTAGGTTGCATGTATTTACTGATTTGCAAAATGTAACCATTCACCCCAACGCTGATCTGGTGGACAATGTTATCTGTTGGAATTTTCTGATCGATGCGATCGATGATTGATTGGTTTACTGTTAGATGGTTGTTGACCTGCTACTTTTGGGTGATGTTACATTGGGACGCATTTGAGGTTCCGCAAGCAAATGATGTATTGGCGCTTGTTGGTGGTATATTTGATGTTTAAGCATTATTCCTAGCATTGCCGCCCGCAAAGAGCCTTTAATGTTCTTAGTTAGATTGTGATGTAGTTGATGTTGGTAACTCATACCATATTGTCTGCGTACGATTCCATCTTAAAGGAAATTTTGCTCTGGAATGGCGGGTGAGAAGAAGACTTGTGGCGACTAGTCCTAACGTTATGATGATGGGGATAGTAATACTTGGCCCATGTTGTCGGATCGTCGACCAGGAGATTGTTTGGAAGTTATGAAAGAGCGATTGCTCCTATTCAATATAAGTTCTGAAGGACTCTTCCGATTTGATGATAGCTGGAGCTGAAAGGTTAAGGACGGATTGTAAGCTTATGGTTTGGTTGAAAATTCGTGCATGCGGTAGGACATAAACTGACAAATTTCTAGTGAATATCATCCATGTAGCAGTGAACAGAGAGTCCTCAATTTTCAAACTGCAGTCTTGAGTGAGCTTCACTACACCTGTCCCGTTCAGGATAATGTTTTGCCGGTCACTCTAACACACTTTATTCAGGTACTGCTGATGGAGTTGCAAACATCCAAGTATTGCTATCATATATTGTAGCTGTTTTCACACAATTCCTTGATGTCTGAAGGTGTGGATTGCACAAGTATCTCTTCCAAATACTTTATGTATCTCATTGATTACACAATTTGGTTTTGCGTTGATGTCGTAGAGCACGCTGGTGTCCACTGCGTATTGATCGGCCATTACCTTTGAAAGTTAATTAGGCGTAACTTCTAAATATTGCTGCAGGGTGTAGTTTAAACCCAAAATTGATGATGGAACATCAAATACTTGAAAGGTGTTGGTTCCAAGATTCGAGGGTACTGGCGTGGGTTTAATCAGATCATATGAGCGTTTGTCAAGGATGGGAAGGAACGTTATTAGGATCAGGTTGCTCTCATCCACATCGAATTGAGTTTGGTCCATCATTTGTAATTCGCAAGTGCTCTGGGAGTAGTGTTCAAGCGTGGTTGATGTCTCCTATGGCGTCATTGGTGTTGATTGAATCCCAGATGCTAGATAGTGAGGATAGACTGGGAAGCAACTTGGAGTACTTATGATATACCTCGTCTAGATAGTTCTCGGCTCGCCTAAATATTGCTGGAATACGGATGCTGAGTTTGTCATGGTTGATGTTTTGTCCGAGTGGCTAAATTCGTTTATGCGGTCCAGGCCTCATTGGAGTTGGCTCTGGAATCGTTGCAGCTGTGTGTTGATACTTTCCGTTGTATTGTTTAGGGTTTTAGTGGTTTTGAGCATTAATTTTGATTGACTGTCAATGGAACGGATCATTATCCTTTGATTCTCTGAAAAACGTTCGATGTCCTCGAAAACTTCGTCATTTACGCCAAAAATTGCTGTCATTTAATTCTCCAATACACCTCGTCGCCGTCTATTTTGTAGCAATCTTTATGTGGGCGTTTTGTGAAGAATCTCATCCTTGTATTCTTCGAAATGTTGCAAAAGTCACTTGAAGCACCTGAACTGGCTTCACGGGAATCGCGGCATTTGGCGACGATAGCTTCCACATTGGCCTGGTCATGCCTTAAGTTGTCCCAGGGTAATTTTTAAGGCTCCTCTGTGAATTCGAGAAATTTCGAGGTGTTCAATATAGACACCGGGTGGCAATTAAGTTGCTGTTATATTCCAGCTTATTGGTGGAAGTGCACAAAGAACTGCTAGTAGATAAATGAGCAGGTTGGATGCTTATATCGAGGTTCGAGGCTTCTTAGGGGTGTTCGCTGGTGGTACGGGATGGGGTTGGTTTGAGTGTGTAGCTTAATATTCCGACCGTGTGTTCCCGATTGGAGGTATTTTGGTTCTTTTAAGGGTTTTGTACTAAAATACAAAACCCTATCGCAATCACGACCTGTGTCCGTCTGTCCATCCGTCCGTCTGTATGTCACAGCCCTTTTCCTCCGAAACTATAGAGGCTGCAGCCATGAGACTTTGTGGAAAGGTCAGAAGTGGTGACATCTTGAAAGTTCAAGGGTGGAAAATTTTTCAAAGGGGTTTAAGGGGGGTCTCCCCATATAGGGAGGTGACCCCTCAAAATTTTTTTTCACCATGGGTAGTCGAGTAGGATGTCATTGGAAAGGTCTCAATGAGATCATTTCAAAACAAGTCTTAAAATTGCCTTATGAGTACCGAGGAGGGCAGGGAAAGGGGAAATGTACGAACTTTTCGCGTACCCCCCCTCGCGATTGGATACCTTCCATCCGAAAAATCTGAAAAAAATCATGAATGTAGGCCTTCATGAGTACAACAACAACAAATACATGAAAAGTCGAAATTCACTCAACTTTGTTAGTAATAGTATGATTTATCGATTTTTGTTTTCTTGAATAAAATCCAATCGGCACCTTCAATAAAATTTAGCAAACAGATGACTATTTATAAGGTTGATCTATTCTGAAAGTTTCATAAAGATCAAAGTGTATTTAACGAAGTTATAGCGATTTGAATTTTCCTGTATTACTATGAAACAATATGCCTTGTATTACTATGGAAACATATGGCTGTGGAGCCATATGCGCTTTTTACCGACTTAGACACTACAGCTTTGCTAGGATTTGCATGAAAATTTCAGAAATGATAGGTATCGTGAAGATGGGTACATACAATTGAAAAAAGTCGCAGAGGCAGGAGAGAGCTCCTAGCAAAAGGGCTTTGTAACCATTCTAAGATTCGAGAAAAACAGGCCATGAATCGATGATTACAGTACAGAGGAGTGGCCCCTGAAAAAAATTTCATGAAAGGTAGCCGATATGAGTATCAACTGAAAGTTCTCTATGAAAGCTTTTCAAAACAGGTCTTAAACTGACAATTTTTGCTTCAGTGGGGGCACAGGGGGGAAATACATCAATAATGTGTTTCCTCCCTCGCGAATGGACACCCGTGATCTAAAAAACCTGAAAAAATTATCAAGGGAGATATTTATGGGTATAACTATAACAAATACCTCAGAACACAAAATTCTTTTAGCTTTGATAATAATACTATGATACTCAAGCATGATATGTTTCTGGATTTTATTCGCTGCTGGTTACTGCATTTTGTAAGTTGAGTACAAAACCCTTCTGACAGAGCATAGGTCTGTCTACCCAACTTGTTTGTTTTGTTCTCCTTGTAGTTGTTAGACACGCTATTACTTGCGGTGATTGTTTCAATGTTTCGACTGGTTCCTCTGGGTTTGTGTTGACAAATGGCAGACGACAAATCTTAGTGACGAGTCAGCTTGTTGCTCAGCCGTGGAATTTGACAGAAGCAATGCGTACCAATGCGTCAGGCCCAGGGTGTACTTCTATCACTCTTGTAAGTGGCCAGTGTGTTGATGGAAAATTGACATTTTTCACGAGGACGAGTTCTCCTGCTTGAAGATTGTGTCTGATCGTCATCCATTTTGGCCTTTCTTGTAGTCGCTTGAGGTACTCCACATATCCCAAAAGTGTTTGCGGATTTGCTGGGCGATTTTCCATTTGCTGTCAACGTGTTTGTTAGATGGCATGGATGGTATTTCAAACAGATTGCATTCTGTAAAAAGTGTCCTGGTGTGATTGCGGCGTGATCGTTACTAACCTCACAAAGAGGGCGTGAATTAGGACATGCTTTGACTTGCGCCAATACTGTGTACAGCTCTTCAATGGTTAATAATGTTTGACCAATTGCTTTTACGAAAGACCGCTGCATCGATTTCACTCCAGTTTTCGAGAGTCCACTAATGTGTGGGCTACCAGGAGGAATGAATTGCCATTGAATTTTCTTGTTCAGAAGAAACTCTTTGCAACGCTTTGTAGCTTCTTTGAAAACCTGCTTCAGCTGCTTTCCACTGCCTTGGAAGTTGGTTCCACAGTCGTTGTAAATATGTTAATATGGCATTACCCTCTTTGAGCGATAAACTGACAGATGGCTGCAATACACGTTGCTGTGGAGAGTTCACTTACTGCTTCAAGATGGAAGGCTTTGGTGGATAAACAAACAAAAACTGCAAGGTAGGCTTTCAAAGTTTTTGATCCACGTCCGCCGTTCAATTTCATCGTTATCGGATCGGCGTAGTCTAATCTAGTGTAAGCAAAAAGATTTTCCATTTGGAATATGGGAGGTGGTAGCTGTCCCCTTTGTTGGCTTCCGGGACGAGTTGTAGATCTGAAGCATGTGAGGCATTCACGCAATATGCTCTTTACAAACGACTGGGCGTTAGTAATGCAATATTGCTGACGGATGGTTGCGAGTACTCATTGTGTCCCTCCATGTAATGTTGCTAATTAAGCCTGCCTGACAACAAGCTTAGCAAAAGAGCCTCGAGGTAATATTACTGGATGTTTTTCATTTTCACCTACCCTGAGCGTTCCTTGCGAGTCAATCTGTGAAGCTAAAGATTTTATACAGAAACCTTTCGATCCTTCAACCCTGCTGCGTATTGAATGTAGTTCTGGTGTAAAGGCATGCTGTTGTGATAAGTGTATACACATTAATTTAGCATTTTGCATCTCTTTGAAAGACAATGGTCCAAATAGTTTGTGGTTCGGATGCGTTGCGTTATAAGCAAACCGGTTCATATATGCCATCACTTTAAGTAGCATAGATAATGACGAGTACATTGTGAATATTTCTGGTTCCGGGCTTAGCTCAGATGCTACTATATTCATTGAACGCGCTTCAATTTGTACTGCCTCCTGTTCGATTGCTGATAGCGCTAGGTTAGGCTATTTAGAATATCTGTATCTGTGAGCCACTCCATTTCCTATCACCAAAGGAATGAGTGAAGCAATTGTTTCGGACGCATTCCACTTAACGCTAAGTCAGCAAGATTTTTGTCCATAGTAACATGGTGCCACTTGTGTGCTTTGAAGAAGTTATGAGTGAGATTCATTTGGTTTGTGACAAAAACTTTCCATGTTGCTGTTGGTTTTTATAGCCACGCCAACACAATCTTAGAGTCACACCAGAGAAGCGTTTTTATGCCCGTCCAATTACAAGCCTGAATCAAGCACTTGGTAAGCTTCTCGACGTCCTTCTTTTGAACTTTGAAGGAAAGTCGTCTAGTCTGGATGCCTTTGCAATGCTAGTGTCTTAACCGCTTCAGACAATGCAATTTCTAGCGATTTTTGGCTTTCTCGATCGGATTCTGGAATTGACTTTAAAATGTCTGCGCGGTTGGCTGATCACTTTCTATAGTGGAAAGATCCCTTTCGAAGAGTTGTTCTGAGCTCACATTGTAGCTGCTGTAAGTACGTTAAGTCATCTGAGCCAGTAAACAAATCATCAACATAAAAATCCCGAAGCATTATCTCAGAAGCTTCTGGATAATTGCCACGTTTGTCGATTGCTAGTTGTTGGAGAGTGCGAATGGCGAGGAATAGTAAACATGCGATGCCAGAAGTGACCATAGTCAGTCTATAATGTCCAATTGGCTCGTTTTTCGAGGTTCTCCACAGAATACGTTGGTAATCGCGGTTGTTTTCATGCACATGGATCTGCTGGTACATTTTCTCTATGTCAGCAGTGATGACATATTTGTGTGTACGCCATCTTAGAAGTAACATAAATGAAGCAGGTTGTTCTGAATAGTCGGTCCATTTTGCAGTTCATCATTTAGAGATTTGCCAACTTTTTTTTTTAGATGCATTGAAAACGACGAGTAGCCTTGTTGTTGAGCTTTTTTCTTTGATAGCTTCATGCTGTGGAAGACAATAGCAGTCCGCACTTTGCAACAGGTCGGGCACCTTTTGCATATGACCAAGCGCTAGGTACTCGTTCATAAATGCATGATATTCCTTCTGTCGTTGAGGATGGCTAGATAGGTGCTGTTCAAGTTGTCGGAACCTAACGTGTGCTATCCATAAGGATTCAGCTCTTTAAGCAATCAACGTTGTCTTTGAACGGTAACATTACGGTATACGTCCCACCTCTCTTTGTGTGTTCTGAGAGAAGTGGTTTTCAGTTTGCACATCGCCTAGGGATGACTCTGCTGGTTGATGAAGTTCTTCAGTTTTTCAGAATCGTCTCACAGCTGCGTTTAGGTCCTCTGTTGCTGCAAACGTAAAAGAGTTACCTTTGGCCTGCAAGCTGCCCGTTGAACCAAAGAGAACTCAACCTAGTTTTGTGTTTTGTGCGCATGAGTTGCCAGAAATGAAACCGCGTTCTAAAATGCTGCCACAGATGTCTGCTGCTAGTAGGATATCGATCTGTGCAGGGCGGTTGAACTCAGGACCTGTGAGTTTCAACCTCCTGATGTGATTGGGAAGGGTGATATTTATGCTGCTTATAGGCAAGATAGCTGTGATTTTCGGGATGATCAGAGGCGAAAATTGCAGAGACGCGTCTATTTTATGACTTTCGATGGCTGCTGTGACGTTGACAACTCCTCGTTTAGTTACTGCCTCTGAGCATCCAATGTCTTCAATCGATAGTTTGAAATGGCTGCACTGCAACCCTAATAGTTGCTTAGCGGACTCTGTTATGAATGACCATTGTGAACCAATATCCAATAATGCTCGAAACTTCATTATTTGATCTCCGCTGTTTCTGACTGATATTAGCGCAGTTGCAAGCAAGCCCTGTGTGTTGCACAACATCGCATTGTGTGCTTGCATCTGCATGATGGTGACTTTGGTAAAGGCGCTTCCGATGAGGCTGATTTTAGCATTGTAGAATCTCTTACATGTAGCAATGTGTTGTGTCGCGTTGACCAAAGCTTGCAAGTCTTCTTTGATTGGCACTGTTTCACTGCATGATTGTCGACAAACAATTGAAGTAGGAACGTATTTTCTTCACTAGCTCCCATCTTGCAACCACTGTCGCTTTTTGAAATGTTCACATTCGAACAAGCGGTGTTGTTCGTTGCACATAGCACATCGGAGCAACGAAACCTGTGTACATAGTATGCGTGGTCACCTTCTTCTGTGGTTTCACCTCCAAGAATGGATTACCGAGGGTTAACGTTTCCAGCATTGTTAACCTCTGCGTGAGAAAGGTTATGAATTTATTCAAACCTGGTACCTCTCTGCTGTCGCTGATCAGCTTTTGCCATTCAGCCCTTGAATTTTTATCGAGTTTGTAGTTGAGCATGAATACAATGGCAAGGTCAAAGCTGTTGATGTTCAATATTTTGAGACTTGCTGTCAGTTGATTGATTGTGTTTACTATCTCCCTTAACCCTGCTGCTTGGTTTCCGGAGCAGATACTTTTATTCCACCAGCGGTGCATAAGCTCTTGGGCTTTAATTTTTGTGCTGTCGTACCTGTCACACAAAAGTGACCTAGCAACTTCGTAATTATCATCCACAATAGCTAAATGGCCTATCAACTTCTCAGCTTCTCCTTTTAAGCTTCTTCGGAGATACTGCATTTTCTATACGCCCGGGATACCTTGACTCTCGTGAACCATGCTTTTGAACAGAGATCCAGCTACCGTAGTTCCCGTTGAAAACAGGGATTTTGACTCGCTCTAGTCACAATCTTTCACAACTGTTCTGAACCAGTAGCCTGAAACTTGTAGATACCTTCCTTGAAAATGGTTTGATGCACTAGGACAAAATCTTTGCTGTAAGCATACTCTTCGTTGTCTTTGGCTATGAGCCTATGGTCGCATTTTTCTCTTTGCTCTGCGCAGGCCTTCGCATGCATCTCTCCGCAAGCTCTCCATTTCTCTTCCAGGTGGGCTAGTCTCGTTTCAAAATAGGCTAGAGCGTGTCAGTTAGAACCGTCTTTTTTTAAATTTGCCACAATGTCCTGGAAATGTAAAAAATTGCTTCTTGAAGCGGCTGTAACGTTTAAATGAAAAGAAACTCCCCTGTTCATTTTCTATTGATCACAGGTACTTCATTGTATTTTTGCAGTAATTTTTATACATAAAATTTCATTAGCTTGCATTTCATTTTGGTATGCAAGTTTATTCATTCAACCAAGCTCAGCAAATTCCATTCACGTTGCATGTATTTGCTGATTTTTAGAATGATGCAACCAGTGTTCAATGTTCTCTATTGGAATTTGCCAATCGATATGATCAATGATTGATTGATTTGCTGTTGGATGGTTTTTGATCTGCTACTATTGGGCGATGTTATACTGAGACACATTTGAGGTTCCGCAAGCAAATAATGAGTAGGCGCTAGTTGATGGTATGTTTGATGTTTTATCATTATTCCTATTTGGAGGTCTCGAAGGTTGATAAATATTTCATGCTGGATTGTGGCTTGTTTGAGGGATCCATCAATTTGGAGTTGATTATTGTCATCATAACGATGAAAAACCTAAACACTTCCCTATAAATACTCGATCAAAGCAATATTGGTTTGATGAGCCGGAATCTAGGAGTTCCATGAACATATTACGTAGCAAGTAATGATTCGGTTTATCATGAAATTAATCCAGCAATTAATAATAATTAAAGTTGTGCATCTCAGAATTATTTCTTGGAAGATTATGCTTACCTTGTGCGATACTTTTGGTCAATCCTCGTTATAGGAATGGAGCTTGCAATTTAGTGGCAATGGGTTGGTTATATGAACTGCCGTGTACTCTTTCATTTAAGCCACCTAACCCTAACATTTCTTATCACTAACAATTCCGTTACTGACAAAGCTAATGAGTTTACTTGATTAATTAATTCTTCTTACCAGTGCTTCCACGCGTGAAGTAGATCCTTGACATTATTCAAATTAAAATGTTGGAGTGCAAGGGACCCTACCTTTCCAAAAGTAATTCCGGGTTAATTTTGTCTACGCTTTTGTTTTTTTTTTAATTTTATGGTACTGCTTGCATGCATACTATAATAAAGTGGACTAAAATGCATCAGAACTGAATTCAATTCAATTCTGCAGATCTTAAAATTTTGTATTATGCATTGAGGTCGAGAAATGAATACATTTTTTTTAATTTTAATAAATTTTTCTAATCAAGTGTAATTTGAAAACTAAATTTAAATAGATTCGAAAACGTTAAACTTGCTTTAAATATAAAAATGACGTCTAGGAAAATTAAGAAAACCAATTTAAAAGTTCACCAAAAAGATTGAAATCAATCTTCTCTTTACTTCATTCATGTTCATCATAAGTTAATCATTTCTATTTTTTAACCGAGAAATTGAGTTAGCATCGCTACCATGGAATATGGTTCACCCTTTTTAGGGCGCTTTTAAGTCAGCTTTTCTTTCTGAGTGTTTTTTATCGTCAATATATTTTGAAGCTTCCCTTGCTTCCTTTCAAACACTTATCGGTTGTATGGCTGTAATACCGAAAATTTAAACAGACCAACTCTAAACCAGCAAATATAAGCAGACCAACTCTAGACTAGCAAACTACCTAGTACTTCCAGAAAGTTACTTCTAAAAAAAGTAGGCTAGCGATATTTTCACTTTGCATTTGCTTTAATTTTATCACGTTTATTAAGCATTGAGTTAAAATTACGTTAGCTTATTAAACTTACATATCAAAAACAATAACATGTGAAGGAGTGAAAAAGCTCAAAACTAGCAGGATCAGCTTCCATTGTATTCATTGTAGTACTGCAGCCCCTACATCGACCTTGCTCTCTAATTTTCGAAACTGAGTAAAGATGCAATTTTTTGTCGACCATGTCAGACTAGCGTTCCTTTAGTTTGCCAACTGGCCTCTGTAGTTCAGTTTTTCCAATGAATAGCTTTTGAAGTATCCGTTACTTTTCCATACCTTTAACGTACCTATTCAATTTTAGTACTCCAAGTTTTTCTATCGTCGAGATTTCCGGCTCGTCCAACATTTAATAAATTTCATGATTATAGCTTCTTCATCATCAAGCCCTGTCTGTTTTTGATCCCATTATGCGCCTTAGAAGAGTATAAGAAAGCTCATGATGTAGTCAAGGAAAAATACCTCAAATACACAAAATATAACACTTTGTGAATGGAATATCAAAAATGTGGACAAGTTTGTGTAGCTCGTTGCCAAAATATTAACAAGGACCCTGAATGAAAGAGACAAAAACGCTGAAAAATACAGCTCACAAATAAAACCTGTTATTCAGTTTTGATGATTTGAAGACAAGCTGCATATATAGGAAAAATAAAGCTCCAAATATAAAAATATGTGATAAGATTACGGATGTAAAACATGCTCCCTAACCCAAGCATCTGCAAATGACGGGTCCTGAGGTAAATAATCAGAGTGAATGTAGACGGGAGCAAAGGATGTAAGAAATTTTTGACGAGCCGAAGGTCTCAACAATGTTAAGAGTTCGGAAGTTACAATAAACTAGCTACATGAATCGTATGGGCAGACAATGAGTACCCAAAAGGTATTCGTTGGGAGAACTGAACGACGGAGACTAGTGGGGAAACCAAGCAGATGTTAGTCTAACTCAGTTCATTACTGCTTGGATTTCAGAATTGGAGGATGTGATCAGTTAACTCGGATATTTGGAGGTACTTTTTCCAGGGAGCAAAAGCTCGAGAGGGTTGTAATGCTACGAAAAAAAGATGCACATTAGAGCTCAGATTTCAAAAGCATTTATTATGTTTGATAAAGCTTCTGTGAGGGCTCATATCTCACAATTGTAGCAGGTTTTATCACCAATATGTATACTTGGAGCTTTGATCTACTGTGTAAGCATCTTCTTTTCAGGATCTTTAGAGCAGATATACCGTTTAAAAATTTTACAACAATTTGCGTCCACACACACATGTGAATGCAGTCATTTGTGTTTGTTGGTAGTAGCACAAATGACTTGATTCGTCTTAGATGTGGGTACTCAAAGGTCTTTACATTATTCTGCCTGACCAACCCTTCGCTGAATCTTCTTGTAGCAAGACAATGAGTTTACCGACGAAATACTTGGATATGACTGCTCTCGTTCTTACATTGGTAACTTGTACATCACCATTTGGTCTTCTGTAGTTACGTTCGACGATCCCCATTGACAAAATGTTCCAAAGGAGTATGTGATTGACCACAAACGCAATGTCACTTATTTGTATTGGTTGCTCCTTGCACATAAACTCACCGCATGGCATCTGCATCAAAACGTTTCCCATACTCATCGTGACTAGAAGTTATCAGCAAGCATCTGTCTTGCTCCTTTAGTTGGTTTTATAGCAGATTCCTATCAAGGACCTCAAGAGAAAAAAGTTGAGTGTAAGTTTCTCTGGATCATTCGAGTTTAAACTTACATCCACTAGGGGTCGAGCGTTGATTGATAACTTTGCCTTAGTAAGGAGAGTTACTAAAACACATTACTTTCTTGTAATGTGTTTTTGCTGATCATTTGTTATTCTCATCCGTCACGTTGGTTCAGAGTATCAGGAGGTATGTATCGTCCCTCCTTTCGTTGCAACAGTCTTTTGTCTTTTATTAGTAGTACCCGTTTGGAGTTTGCAATATGTAATTCACAATCTGTGCTGCAGAAGTCCATCAAATTATCAAAATACATTAACCAAGGCCTTTTTTGACGTGTCGCCATACATCGCAGAGCCATTATTGCAGAGTAGGTGGAAGGTGATGCAACAAAGCCTAAGTGCACGGTAAGTGAAACAAGGCACGTAAATAGTTTGTCCCATCTTTTGTCTTGACAGCGTCGTTTCACCATTATTGTTCCGAAGTGGTCTAAACTAAAATTTATAAAAGGACGATGAAAAGGGTCAAGGTAAGTGCGCGGCTAGTCTTCAGTGGCTTGTGGTTTCGCTCACCAGGCTTAGTAAAGAGCGCAGCCGCATTCTATTTTGTGTAAAATTTGGCAAAGGTGTATAGCCCAGTAATGTTGTCAGAGGTCATTTGTCACACGTTCTTGATTTGCGTGACCAGCAGTTCCATATTCTTGCAGTACAAAAAGCTTTGTTAAGTTGTGATGACCATCAAGGATTATTGGCCACTTCGTATTGGTTAAGGTGGCTGCTGCTTCAAGAAGACCTCGGACTAGTAGGATGCCATCTTTAAGCACCAGACTTCTCTTGAATAATTGGCATGTTATGGTAATTGATCAGGTTGATTCAATTTTTGGCAGTGCAGCACCAACGTTCTCTCTTATTGCATCAGTTGTCGTTTGCTGCATTCCATTTTCGATGTATTTGAATGAAGTTTAAGGCTTGAGGCTTCATATTTCAAAAATCTTGCGGGATCTAGAAGCAGGTCATTTTGTCGTAAGTCCTCGTCTTTTATGTGTAATAAAACCTCTTCCTCCACTGTTAGTATTCGTTGAGTAAACTATTACTCTTCAGTAATCCAAGTTCTTATAACCAACGGTTGTTTTTGTTGGTGGATTTGCATATCAACCTCCTTGTGTTATCAGCCACATTATCATTAGTTGATAGCCTATGTCACGCTTTATCATGAATAAGTTCTGCAAGTTCGTCAATTTGGTGAGTTAAAAAGAGGGTATATTGTCACATTTAATTATAAATCCATTGGATCACCGTGGTTGAATCTGTCCAGTCAATTGTTTTTGTTACTTCCACGAGATGTTCTTTTTTAATTATATCAGCAAATCAGGCTCTAATCATGACAGCCTACAGTTCCAGATGAGGAACCACTGGGGCCACTGCATATATTTCCAAATAGGCTAGATCTGGCTCTAGTTAATGGGCTGACCTACGGCTAAGAGGAGGTACAAAGGCTTCACGGTGGCCTGAGTTTGTTTCAGTTCCCACCTGAGGGATGCCAGCTCCACCAATATCGAAATTTTCTTCAGGGCCGACTAAGTACGGTAAAACAAACTGATATTACGATGAAGTATCCTCATCTTTTCTGCCTCGCTGCATGAACCAACCCGTCCCTGGAAAAGTTTTACATCACAGCTACGTATATCTCGATGGACTCTTGTTGGCCCTGAGTGTGACACAGGATGTCATCCAACCACGGATCGTTATAGGTTGGTGGAAACAACTCGATCCATAGCTCCCGACAAAACTCAACCATATGGTGATCTGAGTCCGAATAGAGCGAAACTAAACCAGAACCTTCTCTTCGAATAAATTCGCAACTATACAGGGAACTTGAGGCTCCAAAATACCTTTGGCTAGCCAGAGTACCTATATCCTCTGTAGAAAGGCATTTACCTTGCCCAGGGTGCCACTCAATCCAGTAGTTTTCTTAAGTTCTGCTCCATTTTAGGCATAAAACTCCTTAGCTTTGAAGTATGCAGAGTTTGGTTTACCTGGTGATGTATCATTATCTGGAATCACCAGTTTCTCTACAATCTCATCTTCATCATCTTAGTTAGCTTCTTCTCTAGTTGTTTCTGGCAGCTGCGCTTTTTGAGTCTCTTCTACAGGTGTCACTGGACTTACAACTGATTCCGACGCTGTTTTCCATTGAACATTTGCACCCTCCGGCTTTAACAAGATCTTGCCTAATATCATCATCACATCACTCTTCAGCCTAGTGATTTCACTTTCTTGATCCTCATCCTCACTTTTAACATTGCATAATCCGCGCAGGCGGAATAACACTTTACATTTGATTTTCAAAAATTTCCCGCCCCCGTTATCTCCCGACAATTTATCAATTAATGCTTGAACCTCCTTTAACTTCTCTTTTGCTGCATGTAGATCTTCTCTAGGAGTAAAAGGGTAGGTTTCAGCTTCCGACAAACAGTCATTGGGCTCTTTTATACGGGAATGGTAAAAACCCATATCCAAACAGGTTTCGCGCTTACGCCCTTATGTTTACACGTTTCATAGTTCAGCCAACCTATTTTTGTATACGATACACGTCTTGCGAGTGTATGTATCGAAAGGATCATTTGATCGTTAAACGTCGTGCGGACAACATGAAAGCGGGGACGGAGAGATAAGCGATTGAGAATTGATGTTTTAGCCTTGAATTGTGCACGAGGTAACAAAGCCTGGAATGAAAAATCAATTTTATGATTGTTAAAGTTTGTCGATTCAAACTTCTATTGGATTTATTAGAACTTCAGTGTTTTTCCGCTTTCTGAAAAATATATTCCAAATTTAAATATCCTTTTGAGTCGCATATTTTTCTTGTTGTGTTGTCAACTGGCTTATTATAATGTGATTCTATGAAGATTATGCGTACTGTTAATTTTCTTTGGATTTACAATAGGCAATTTAACTTTATTGAAATCGTGATATTCGTCGTGTTGTTTTCTGAAATTGAACATGGCCTCCGCTCTTGTAAATTTAGTAAATAACGCGTAGCCTCTCGCATCACGCATCCATTTTTGCATGCAAATTAGCAGCCTGCAAATAAAATATTTTATTCAGTTTTGACGATCTTGAAGACTAGATGCATATGCAGGAAACAGTCGGTTCGTCGTTATAAAGAAGTGTTGAAGACCTACTCGAAGTGCTGGTCGTCTTTTTTTGAAGCTTTGAAAAAAGCAACTCTTACTTGAATAACTCTACTATCACAGTCGCCAAATTGCTTGGTTCGCATGTTGCAAATCGCACAAAAAACTCTTCGCGTCAATAGGTAACAAAATAAATGAAGAAATAGAACATTTTCATAGCTTTTAAGAACTACTTTATTGATAAATTCAACTTTACTTAAAACTTCTACTCTATTTATAACTTCTACTTTACTTATAAATCAACTCCACGAAATCCTTTACTCAACTGGGCACGATATACATTTAGATTTTTGCAAGTGAAACCTTTAACCGTCTTCAAATCACGGTACTTTAAATTCACTTATAAAACTAGAATATTTTAATGCAAATGAATTTCAAAGTTAAACAAGAAGTTTTACACAAAGTAAAATTAGAATTTTCACTGCAAATTATTTTTTTTTTTAATCTATTAATCTGTTCAAAACTGACAATCTGATCTTTCAATCCGTACCTATTATAGCTAGGCACGCTGATAGTTCGACAGAAGTACCAAGCACAAACACGTTGCCACCAAGGAACTTTGAACTTGGGAGCTGTTGTGCAAGCGGTGAGCCCCCTAACCACAATACCACACGGGCCACGAGTTGTCAATCCATTTTTCTCAATAATATATCAGAAGTGCCTTTAAATTCAATTATTTTTTACATTTGAGTTTCAATACCAACCAGAATCAAACAATATTTAAAAATTAAAGTTCAACGCTATTTATTTATTTATTTCTACCAAATCATGCTACCTTTTGTGCACAAAATAAAAAACGATGTATCTAATGAATATTATCGGGCCACTAATGTAGTACTGATATGAAAACAAGTTAAAATTTATCATTTCATCTCAAGTATGGAGCTTTATCTTTTGTCATAATCAAATTTTGCAGTGATTGCTAAAAATTGGTTTTTAAGACCGTCGCACTAGTAAGAGCTATACTGGATGTCCATGCATACTCAATTTGTCCGTAATTTGATTGAAGAATATCTTTTGTAACAATCAAGATTTTATTAGATCACGTTTTTGTTTTGGCAACGTATGCTAACGCTGTTTCACGCAAACTGAAACTTTTGAACTTAAAATTTTTTTAAATTGTTAAAAATATTCCAGGATAATACAAAATTTGAGATGAATAAGGAATATTTATTGGGGAGTATCAAGGTGTTTTTAGAGCAGGTAGATCGTCAACAAACCAATTTTTCACAGTCAAGCAGGTATTTGCAAAATGCTGGGAGTTTAACATATACGTAGACCAAATTTTCGTTGACTTTAAACAAGCATACGATAGTATTGATCGTAATGTACTGAACCAAATAATGCTTTGATTTGGCATCTCTACCAAATTGGACCATCACACCAAAATGACAACGACGTTGATGACCTTTGACACAAATATCGAGCTAAAGCAGGGAGATGGGCTGGCCCCATTATTATTCAATTTGGCTCTGGAGTACGTTATACGGAAGTTATTTTCGATACGCGAGGTACATTCCTATACAAGTCAAGCCAAGTAGTAGCTTATATGGGCGACATCAACATGTTGCCATGATTATTACCAACTGACAAAGAACTCTTCCTGAAACTCGACACTGAAGCAAAACTAGTAGGGCTACAAATAAATGAAAATAAAACAAAGCTCATGATGCAGTCAAGGTAAAATACCTCAAATACACAAAATGTCACACTTGGTGAATACAGTATCAAAAATGTTAGCAAATTTGTGTATTTAGGCGCCAAAATATCGAAGAATTCAGCTCGCAAGTAAAATTCTCCATTCAGTTTTGACGATCTTGAAGAACAGCTGTATACAGAGGAAACAAAGCTCTTAGTATACAAATCTGTGATAAGATCTGTGTTTTGCTATGGGTGTAAAACATGGACCCTGACCCATGCATCCGAAAATATATTGAACGT
The DNA here is from genome assembly GCA_963969285.1 of Odontomyia ornata. Lineage (NCBI taxonomy): Eukaryota > Metazoa > Arthropoda > Insecta > Diptera > Stratiomyidae > Odontomyia > Odontomyia ornata. The sequence goes on along the minus strand of OZ017738.1, from coordinate 125,645,813 downwards.
CTTTGAGCGACAGATCCTGAGGAGAATAATTGGAGTGAAGCTAAACGGGGGCCAACGGTGAAATCGATACTACCATAAGCTGTATGAAATTTTTGACGAACCGGAGGTCTCAACGATTGTAATACTGCGGAAACTGCAATGGGCTGGTCACATGAATCGTATGGATAAAAAACGGATATCCAAAAAGGTATTCATTCGGAGAACTGAAGGCCGGAGACCAGTAAAAAAACCGAGGAAATGATGGTCTGACTCAGTGGACGAAGACAGTTCATCGCTCCTCGGATTTCGAAATTAGAGGAAGCGGTCAATGGACCGAGACAGTTGGAGGCGCTATTCGCAGGAAACGAAGGCTCGAGAGGAGTTGTAGTACTAGGAAGCAGAAGAAGGGCCATTCAATTGAAGTGCTCACAAAATCTTTTAGAGCTTAGTACAGATTCCAAATTACATGGAAGATGTATTCGTTTTTCTTAAGCACTTTTATTTTTTACCATCCAAATATCGATGTATCAGAGATAAATTTTCTCAATCTTGAGTGTCGTTATCCTGAAGCTGTTGTCCTTCTCCTTCGGTTTTTATATACTCGTGCAATAGTTTTTCCTTGGATAATTAAAGGTAATTAACTTCTCTTGAAAAACCCATTCGTTAAATTCTTAAGAAAAGTTAATTTCTTCTAATTACCCTAGGAAAAGTTATTGTAAGAAGTACGAGAAGAAAGCTTCAGAATACCGCTGCTGAAGAAGGAGGTAATTTATCTCCGAAATGTCGATTTCTTATCTTAAAAATAAATAGCGTTTTACGGAAAACTAGTGCATCTTTAACCAATAAGATCACTTAAAACTCCATTTAATTTTTAATATTTCTCTAAATACTCGGTGTCAATATCGCATTTAGTAATATGAAGTTATCTAAACATTAATTCTAGTTGCCATATTTTAACTTACAATCCGATTTTAGTGACTCCATTCATATCAGAATAACTGAAAAGAATAGAATGAAACATTTTCTCTCCTTTCTACCATGAGACACATAAAAGAATTAGAGCAGCTCTCAAATGGAGCTTGGGCGTTTGAACATTATAGGCACTGTAATAAAAGCATTCACTCCCTACTGTGTCATGGCTGTATTTTAAATTGCCGAAAATATTGACTTCCTGAACTTATACATACGATTTTTTAGCCGGAAGGCTTACTCATTTATATTCCGTACGACGTCTGCACTTCGTGGTGATTTGAAAATTCACAGAACCATTGTCGTTTGTCTCTTGAATCGGTTTCAAGTGAGTCGCTATAAATTCTTTGTTGAAGTATTTCATGTTAGTGGATACTATTTTTATTTGGTTATATTTTTTAAAATGAATTGAATTCTTGTCGAGAAAGGAATATTTGCTCTGATTCTTATTGAAAAGAACATATTATTGAGTATCGAAAGCAAATATAATTCACTTTAACTTTAAACTGACGTTTCAGATCACGCTTTTTTGCATCATACCTGGAATTGATGCTTATTTATTGCACGAAGCAAAATGGCTGTAAACCTAAGCTTGGATTTAGTAGAAAATAAATTAAACAGGTAGAGTAGACAAGAATACGCTCCTGGTAGAAGGGTTTTGTACTAAGCCTGTGTAATGCAGACATTTTAGTTACGTAACCAATGTCTAAACTCTTGAAACACTTTGAGGACATGCATATGAAACAGTAAGTTTAAAGCAAATCAACCTATGTTTCAAATTAAGTGACCACTATTTTCTTATAGTGTAGTATATATCTTATTTTTCTTATTCTTTTTTCTTGAAAAGCCGTAAAGTCTTGCTTTTTTGAATGAACAGACACGTTTTGACTTAATGACAATTTTTTCGCGTTTTTTCCATTTTCGATACCTATCCCGTTACTAACATTGCAATTTTAATAACCAATTAGAAGAACTCATTAAGGCCTTCCATTTGATACTTGACAATCTCCCGTGAAGATTTTTCTTTAAAGAAGTCACATCCATGCATGGGGACACCACCTTTAAAATCTTTTGAATTTTTTGCGACTGTGAAGAGGAGAAGGGTTGATAAGAGGCATTTTTCGCCCATAACACACTGTGAAAAAAAGTTTCAGTTTCCGTTTATTTTTAAATACATTTGTATACTTGAAGATATCTTTTTTTTTATTCAATTATATTTAAGTGATAAATTATTTCGTAAGAGAGAGTAATTCACAATTTTTGTAAATTTTTGTCATTTTCTCATTCGTTGAATTATCATTTCACAAAGAAGCGCTCTATGAACCATATTCGTTTTGACTCTCAAAGCCACTCCTCTTTACAAACTTGTTTGTGAGTACTAGTTCATTTTGGTTCACTGTACACTTCTATCCCACACGCATGAGTATCAGTTGCACTGCAATTGGAACGTGTTTGGACGTGTTTTGCCTCACTAAAAACAATATTTGTAGTCTAGATATCAAAATTTAATTTCGAAGTTTTCGTTGCAAATTATTGTTGGAAAACTAAATAATCTGTAATGCCTGGTAGCCAGTGTGACTGTTGTAAAAAACGGCGAAAAACAGAAAGTAATTTTAATATCTGTGCCAATAGGAAAATGCTATCTATCTAAAAATTCTTAAAAACTGTGAACTGCAGAGTGGTTGTAAGTTATGTTCTAAATGCTACTTCCAAGTTGACTCCCTCAAGCCTAGAGTTCCTGCTACGACAAATTCCGCCGACGATACCACAAAGAAACCTGATATACGCTTATCAATACCTCGTTGTCATAATTCAAATATGTGTTGTATGGTATGCAACCGTGATAGGAGCCACATGACTGTATCAATGGCAGCTCGTATTCGAGCCTTTACAGAAACTGAGATCTATTTTTCCTCGGGGAAGATGCTGCAAAATCGTATCACCGGTATATCTATTTTAGGTCTTTGTAAAAAAAATTTTTAACAAAGACTTACTAGTTTTGCAACCTGTCTGTCCGTGCGCCACAGCCAGTTTCTAGCCATAGAGGCTACAATACTCAAACTTTGTGAAGAGGTCAAAAGTAGTGATCTCTTAAAAGTTAAGGAATTACCAAAAACCAAAAAATTTTAAGGGGTGTCCCCACTTTCAACAAATTAGCCCCCCAAAAAAGGGGGTGTGTAGTCGAGTGGGGTATCAAATGAAAGTTTTTGGTTGGAAATTTTAGAATCTGAAATGAAAATATCATTTTATCAATTAAGGGGTCTTGGGGAAGGCAAAACGTACCAACAATTTGTGTACACTCCCCCCCCCCCCCTCGTAATTGGACACCGGTGAGCTGACAAATCTAGAAATTATCATGAATGTGGGCTTTTTATTTTGCAGACTGATAAAAGATATCCACGTTTACGAAGTTTAATTGAGGTCGAATCTTAATCAAGTGAGTACTAGCCATTTCAATTGTATGGAACTACAACAACAATAACACGTGTTAATGGTTGATACATATTTCGAATTGACCTAGGCGCTTTTATTTTCTTTCAATTTTCATGAAAATTTAAGGAATAGCGTTTAACTTGAGTGTGTTCAATCGGCCGAGCATTCAGGAAAATCATTAAAGCTAGATCAAAATAGCAGCTTCACTGTGCTTATGAAAGAAACTATCTATCTTTTGCATAAATTTGAACGATTTCATATCCCACAATTGGATGAATAATTCATGTTATCGATCCACGCTATTAAAAAACTTGTTTCTAACACTAAGATATTTACCAAGACCTTCTGGTAGGACAATTTAATGCTTACTCAACTTGTTTTGTTCAGAATTTAATCTCTGTAACTGATTAGCAGTTTCCGGTCTAGTACAAATACTTGCTTTCAGTTTGGTTCCTTATTGACCATAAGAATCGAAAAATAATAATCACACAAATATATAAAAACTGTACAAAATTTCTTTATTATTATTTAAATTATCGAAAGCATTTCCAACGTTAATTTAGCGTCCATCAACAGCATCTGCCTACAATGCACTGTTGTGTTTTTACCAAAAATGAGAAAATAAAAACAAAACAAAGTAAGCAAAAGCGACAGAAGGAAAGAAAAATCACAAAGACAAAATAACGGTGATACAATGTTGCCTTCGTCTATGTTCATAAGATTTTTGTTTTTAACTATAAACAATGCTTCAAATGCGTCAAGTTTAGAAGGAGTATTTACACTTTTAACTAATTTAACGTTATCGGCAAAAGAAACAATGCGATGAGGTTCAATGTTGTTAATATCGTAAATATGAGCTGGTATCGCTTTATGTATGTCTTTGTTTTTGATGTAGCGTAAATGCTCTCAAAAATGAACATAGAGTGCGCATTTTGCTTAGCAAAAATATTTTTTCTCACACGTAGAACAAGTGATGTAGTATATGCCGCTCTGTTCCTCTATTGGTTTTTTGTTCTTTGTTGAACCCAATGAGAAATATAGTGTTTCTGTTTGTGTTGACAATTTTCATGTTGGCTCTCTCAAAAGTTTGTTGGTAATATTTGGATCGAAAGTGATAGGAACACGTTTCATTTGTGATTTACGAAGAGTGTGGTTTTGGTTGAACAAGAAGGACATGTTATCCCTTTCTATCTTCGCAGAATATTTGTGTATGATACTGAGAATCATTTTTTTGTCGTATACGTTGATATCAGCCAAATTAACAATGTGATCATATTCTTTCTTGTAGTTGTTTAAAGAAAGAGCCAAATGGCACAGTCGGTGAATCATAGAGTCACTTGTGATGTATCTATCCGAAGATGCTGATTTCCGATTCACTGCAGTATCTATGGTGCGACGATTTCTCTTCAACTCCAAATCCAAAAAAGGCAATGTGTATGTGTGTACATCTTCTCTCTCGAATGTGAACTTGATACTGTCATAAAAACTATTGACGGTATTTAAAATATTGTTCGCTTTTGATGTTTTCACCATTGCAAATGTATCATCCATATATCTCCACCAAAACAAGACAACAAATTATTCTCTTCTAAATTTGTTTCGAATGGAGAAAGACTTTTGCCCATACTGCATCCAAAATTATTTACATAAAACCGATTTCTGAATCGGAAATAATTATGTTTTATACATATTTTGATGGATAAAATGTATAAGTCAAATTCATTCTAAGGCAAATTGAACTTTGTGAAATGTTTTTCAATGGCAATGGCACAATTGGGAAGAGAGCACTGACGTCAAAAGAAATCATAATTTCAATGTCTTCAATATATATACTCTTTACTTTGTCAACAAAATCAAGTGTGTTCCTCACTAAAAAACTATCAAAATCATCGAACTTTTTAAGGTTTTTGACTAACAACTTTGTCATTTTTAGGGTTTTGTACTAAAATACAAAACCATATTGCAATCACGACCTGTGTCCGTCTGTCCGTCCGTCCGTCCGTCTGTATGTTACAGCACTTTTTCTACGGAACTATAGAGGCTACAGCAATGAAACTTTGTAGAATGGTCAGAAGTGGTGACTTCTTGAAAGTTCAAGGGTGGAAAAATTTTTCAAAGGGGTTTAAGAGGGGTCTCCCCAAATAGGGAGGTGAGCCCTAAAAATAAATGTCACCATTAGAAGTCGAGTAGGTCATTGGAAAGGTCTCAATGAGATCTTTACAAAACAAGTATTAAAATTGCCTTATGAGTACCGAGGAGGGCAGGGGAAGGGGAAATGTACGAACTTTTTGCGTACCCCCCTCACGATTGGACACGTTCCATCCGAAAAATCTGAAAAAAATCATGAATGTAGGCCTTAATGAGTACAACAACAACAAATACATAAGAAGTCGAAATTCACTCAACTTTGTTAGTAATAGTATGATTTATCGATTTTGTGTTTTCTTGAATAAAATCCAAACGATACCCTTAAATTCAATAGAATTTAGCCAACGAATGACTATTTATAAGATTGATCTTTTCTGAAACTTTCGTAAAGATTGAACAGAATTTAACGAAGTTATAGCGATTTGAATTTTCCTGTATTACTATGGAACAATGTGCCCTGTATTATTATGGAAACATATGGCTATGGAGCCATATGCGCTTTTTACCGACTTAGACACTACAGCTTCGCTAGGATTTGCATGAAAATTTCAGGAATGATAGGTATCATGAAGATGAGTACATACAATTGAAACAAGTCGAAGAGGCAGGAGAGAGCTCTTAGCAAAAGGGCTTTGTAACCAGTCTAGGATTTGAAAAAATAGGCCACGAATCGATGATTACAGTACAGAGGAGTGGACCCAGAAAAAAATTTCATGAAAGGTAGCCGATATGAGTATCAAATGAAAGTCCTCTATGGGACCTTTTCAAAACAGTTCTTAAACTGACAGTTTTTGCATCAGTGGGGCATGAAAAATGTGTTTCGTCCCTCGCAAATGGACACCCGTGATCTATAAAATCTGAAAAAATTATCAAGGGAGATATTTATGGGTATAACTTTAACAAATACTTCAGTAGTCAAAATTCTTTCAACTTTGTTGATAATAGTATGATCCTCGAACATGACGTGTTTCTTGATTTTATTCGTTGCTGGTTACTGCATTTTGTAAGTTGAGTACAAAACCCTTCTGACATGAGCATAGGTCTGTCTACCCAACTTGTTTGAAATTGAACCGATGATTTTCATGTTGAACTGGAATCAGGAAGAAATCATTCCTTTGATGATCGATTTCCATTACGATTGCGTTATTGTCGCTATCATAAGGAAGCATCTGCACCTGACTTTTAAAGCTGAATTCAAGTCTTCCGTCCGCAATTCAGAGTTCCAAATATGAATTTGTCCCAGGGTATGTGAGGAGTTCCGACCCATATAGATTGCACCTGTATTCAATTGGGTTCTCTGTTATCCACGATTTCAGGAATACACCTCTTGGATTATTAGTAGCATTCAACCATGATGTCTGCTTGGCGTTGAGGTCAGCAGCAAGAATATAATAACTATGCAGCCTGTTCAATTCGTGTGTTTCAAACAAGGAATTGAGCTCCTTCTTGAACTTGATAACAGTTCCACCAGTTGCATAGGCAGAGGTAACGAAGAGGTTATGCCCACCTGGCAGTGAGATTTTGATAACGGATACTTCAAGAGATTCAAAGCTTTTGATTTCGACTTTTTAAATATTTTGGAAACAATAGGGCCTTTGAACCAATATCTCGGTGCCACCTCCCCCATTACCTATTACCCTATCGTTTCTTACGAATTCAAAATCCTTGAATGTCATGGAGTGCCACGTATTGAGGTGGGTTTCGGTGAGAAGCATGATGTCAGGCTTTTGCTTAACAATGAACTCAAGGAGATAATCACGCCGATGTAGAGTAACAATGGAGTTGACGTTGATCGTGATGAGATGAATCCTATCCATGGGAATGTGACTGGATGACAAACTTTTTTAGAGCGTGTTGGCCTAAACCTTGAAAAACGAAATGAATTTTTTGGTCTTGTTTATTTATTCAATACGAAAGAGTCTTAAGCTGTTGGTAGATTTTTAGAAGCAGCTTATTATTGCCACTTACATTATTCATTTTATTAACATTGTTGTCGGGTTTGACGAAGTTAAGAGGTAACAAGTTGTGACGTACTTGGGTTTGTTTCGGGAAAAATTTAACTCTTGCATCTTGATACCGAGGGCATCCTTGATATGATACTGGATGACCAAACATACCGCAATTAACACAGTATAATTAGGTCTTTGTAAAAAAATTTTTCACAAAGACCTACTAGTTTCGCGACCTGTCTGTCCGTCTGTCCGTGCGTCACAGCTAATTTCCGCAGAAACTATAGAAGCTAGAATGCTCAAACTTTCTGAAAAGGTCAGAAGTGATGGTCTGTCACAAGTTGAGGTGTTAACAAAAATTTAAAAATTTTTAAAGCGGGGCCCCCCCCCTAATAACGAATTGGCCCTTAATAATTTTTTTAATCAAAGGTAGTCGAATGGGGTATCAAATCAAAGGTATTGATTAGATCTTTTAGAATCTGAATTAAAAAAATCATTTTATGAATTACGGGGTCCAGGGGAAGGCAAAATCTACCAAAAATTTGTGTCTCCTCCCCCCTCGCAATTGGACACCTTTCAGCTGAAAATTATCATGAACATGGACCTAAATGAGTACAAGGGTAACAAATACCCTAGAAGTCGAAATTCGCTCAAATTTTGCAATTATATAGACTGATATAAGACATATACGTTCACAAAGTTTAATTGAGATCGAATCATAATCAAGTGAGTTATAGCCATTTCAATTGTATGGAATTACAGCAACAATAACACGTGTTAATGGTTGATATAAGGTTTTCCAGTAAGAAGTGTTATTTTGATATTAAAAGAAAAATGCCATTTTTCAATACGAATGATCAAATGTTTATTTCATTATGAAGAAAAAATATGCAGTTAATAGCAGATGATATCATCAGGCAAATAACCTCCACGACCACGCTTACAGGACCATATCCTTTACATGAAATTTTCCATAACCAAATCGCAAAGCGGCTTCCCTGTGTCCTCGATAACCTCACGAAGTTCATCTTTGAGGTCTTGAATCAACGCTGGGCTGTTGGCGTAGGTCTTCTTTTTCCAATGGCCCCAAAGGAAGAAGTCGTAAGGTGTTAAATCACAAGATCTACTCAAAATAACACCTCTTATTGGAAAACCCTATGTATATTTAAAATTGACTTACGCACTTTTATTTCCTTTCATTTTTCATGAAAATTTAAGGAAGAGTGTTTAACTTGAACATGTTAAATCGGGCGAGTATTCAGAAAAATCATTGAGCTAGATCAAAATGGCGGCTGCACTGTATTTAAGAAGGAAACTGTGCATCTTTTGCATAAATTTGAACGATTTCATATCCAAATATTGGACGAATAATTCAAATAATCGATTCACGCCATTTGAAAACTCGTTTCTAACCCTAAGATGTTTACAAAGACCTTCTGGTAGGAGCACTCTCCTGCTAACTCAACTTGTTTTTCTTTGCATTCACCGAGGGCGTGAATATCTTTGATTTAACACAACGATAGTGCAGGGCACAATTGGCAGCCAAATGACTGAACCTTTGGCATCTGTAACACTGCTTGACCTCAGTTTTTGGAGGCGTTCCCACCTCAAAACTCTAAAGTGTAAGTACCTTACCTATTGGAGGGCATCGGGCTGCTATCGTTAGAAATTTGGACCAAATGAAATGGTAATATTTTCCCTTCAACAGTTGATCTCCTTGTAGCAAAATTTTTCACACCGATGAGCTTAACAGCTGGTGCTGCTTCCTGCAACATTTCAAGGAGATCAACTGTATTCCCCCCACAGTCCAAGCGCTTCACCAAGAAGGTCTGACTTGTTTCCGCCTTTGGCGTGTATGTGAAGTGGGGAGCTTTTACATTATTAAAAGCATCTTTTGCCAGTTTGAAATTAGCCAATGTTTTTGTCTTGATTGTGAGTTTATCAGCGGCCACTCTCTTCACTTCAAAATTATCGATTTTATGTTCGGCTGCCAGTAACCGAACCATATCTCCTCCACGCTGCGCAAAAACGTTAGTTGGAGGAACTTTCTCAATTGCCTTATTATTTTTAATAGGAGAACTAGCAGAGACACCGGTAGGATTCTTCTCTTTCTCCTTATTTTTTGATTTTAAATAAACAATGAAATGTTTGCTACGATCATTAATATTCCCTATGCTATCTTGGCACTGCATCTCGATGTTCATTTCGTCATTCATCGCAAACAGCACCGCATAGTAATTGGCGCTGTCGTTCGCTCCTCCTGCGCTTAGTATGTTTTTAAGCATCGTGGATTGATGCCTTGCTCATATCTTGTAATTTTGCTTTATATATTTGAGTCTTTTACGTTGGTACTGTTTTTTCATTGGTTTTGTTTGTTGTCGCTTCCTTTTTCTCATTCTTCTTATTTGTTGTCGATTCTTCTTTGCCGGACGTATTCTGTGGCTTCATCACTTTTGTTTTATTTGCATTCGTTAATGTCCGGACCATATCCTCCAAACTTTGTATTCGGAGTCTCATCTCATCGTTTTGTTTAGTAACCTTTGCGTTTTCTCGGGATACTCTTTCGTAACCTTCACTTGAAAGCGTAATACGCTTGCCATGCTCACAGCTGTCTTGGCCATTTTTCCGCTTCATGATTTTATCATTCGTCGTATTAGAAATACCTGGCTCTGGGTCTCCCAGCGGTGGAAAGCCGTCGGGCTCCTCCACCCTCCGGTGAAAAAATCTTTTCTTCGTTTTGTCTTTTTTGAAATTTTCTCGCTGGTAAAATCGATAAATTATTCGAATAGTTCGACGATGTAATAAGCTTTTATCTAAAATTACTTTCTAGTTGACGTTTTAAAAATTATTTTAATTAATCAAAAATTCTTGACAGGAGCGAAAAAACACGTCTACACGCAACGAGTGCTAGACGTAGATTCAACTGCAATTTGTCTAAACAAGCTTAATAGTGTTGTAAATTGAATCTTAGCCAGTTGTTTTTGACTTTTCGAATAAAACGGAATGTTCTGGAATTGTTTATGGTGCACTTGATATTCATAAATTTTGGTTAAACAGTGTGTTTTTTACAATCTTTTAAGAAGAAAATGTATTGATTAAATTCACGTTTGGACAACATTATATCTTTTTCGTTCAGCATTTGATCTCTGTAACTAATTAGCCGTTTACAATCTAGTTTAAATATATGCTTTTGGTTTAGTTCCTTATTGACTACAAGGACGCTGATGATGGACGCTCAATTGACGTTCGAAATGCATTCGATAATTTAAATAATAATAAACAAATTTTGTACAGTTTTTATATATTTGTGTGATTATTATTGTTCGATCCTTGTGGTCAATAGAGAACTAAACCAAAAGCAGGTATTCACATCACCGGGTCTGTGTTTAGTGAGTTGGCTTTGCATGATTTACGGCCAGTAAGTGCCAATACATCAATGTGTGAAAACACACAATGGGGCAGCTTTTTAATTCTGAATATTGTATTCTCATGGGTATGCCTATGTCTAATTTCAACTAGATTTTTGAGCTAGTAAAGCCCAAAATTCGTTCCTCGAATATTAGGTCGTTTCGTAATTGCTTAGAAGTATTACTCGTGAAACTAAAAACTAGTCTCCCTAACAACGTTCTTTTCACATTCTTCAATATGAGCAAAAGACTAAAATCGTCTTCTGTGCAATGTGCCCGCCAGGTTATGATTTAAAACTTTATGCCACTACAACTTGTAACAGAACACATAACAAGAGCACAGGTTATTGAAAAACATATATGGCCTTTAGCAAGAAGATATTTTATTTCCGACAACAACAATGATACAGTGATACACGTTGCGGATGGCACGTACATTTATTTTCAGAAGAGTACAAACTATTTTTTCAGAGACAATCTTTATCGTTAAACAAAGGCAGACCTTTGGTGACACCTATGATATTGATCACTATTTCTGGTTACATTTTAGACGTCTTCGGACCTTATTTGGCTAAATCAAAGAACAATGACGCTAACATAATTCACACATATATTGAAAACAGATGCACATCATATCAAAGAATGGATGAAGTTAAACGACATATTTATTGTTAATAAAGGTTTCCGTGATTGCTTGGAACTCCTGGAGAAAACGAGTAAGCAGCATCATTTTTCGACAGATGATGCCAACAAGGCCAAGGTCAGATGGGTCATAGAAGCTGTTAATGGTCAGCTGAAAAACTAGAGAACATTAGATAAAAGATTACCGAATAAGCAGGTACCTTACATTGGCAACTATGTGCCGATTGTATGCGCTCTTTTAAATGCATTGCATCCCACAAAAATTTAAAACGCCGAGGATGACAAAGTTATTGCTCAATGAATGCTTTATAAACGCTTATTATTTACAACAATTAGTCGAAGAAAAAGATGGGCGAGAAAAAGACAATCTGGACAAACTGAAACAGATCTTCAAGATTTTCCACACATAACTTGAAATGAGCTGTGACAATTAACACTTGGTATTTATCAACTGAAATAAAGTCAATCTTATATTCAAGAACACATAAACGAAGGAGGTCTTTACTCTCTTCCCATACATCGTGAAGATGATTCTGTTTTTCGAGTACACCTACAATCGCAGCAAACAAGTTGCAAAAATTATAATGTTTGGATGAAAGCAGATTGTAGCAACATTGCACACATACAATGGTACTGTCAACGTAAAATAGGCACTCGAGTCGTAGGGTTTTGTGCACATGTTGCCTCGGTTTTTGGGTTACTGGCGCCATAATTCAACGGAACTTAAAGAAACAAGTGCTGAATACACCTACAAAATACAAGGCGCCGTGGGCTACTAGCGATCGGAGGAAGAAGGCTAGAAGGAAGACAAAAATCATTTCATTGCTAAAAGTGTCTAAAACTATCTAATTATTATTGACTTTTTCCCATATTTCTAATATTAAAATCTTAGTAGCAATAAAATTCTTTTATCTTGATTTTGCATTTGCCTTTACAAATAAATCCGTTCTCAGTCCATCAAAGGACCAACTGAAAAAGTAAACACTGCATGGCTATTTAGTTCAAGTTTTTACATTTCTCAGTTCCTTTCACGTCTTCATGTAATTTTGCCAAATTTTATGATAAATTAGTTGGATCGTTTATCAACTTTTTCCTAGAATTTTCTTAGAAATATTGCATCCCTTGCTTAGAAATATACAACGACTTCAGTATGAGGGAGCTCAACAGTATGCACAATTTGTTCACACCACCACAAGGCAGAATTTTTTCCCGCATTCACCCTTTTTTGCTTGCTATGCAGTGTAATGAAAAAACATTAGACAACAAATTACACTGCAGTTCCGCTGGTGGCCCTATTTACTATTCGAGTCTCGTTTCAAGTTTACAACTGACCTAAAACGTTCGTGCTGCTGTCGTCAGGACATTTGGCTGGAACGTAGAATACCGCTGCGGCAATGGTGGTCCTCCTAACGACAAATTGGCATGACACAATATGGACAATGATTGCAATTTACAATGCTAGTGACTTAATAGATTTATCTCTTCGCTGAATAGCGAATAACAAATAGTCGGGCCAGAAGGCTCCGGCGAACTATAGCACAGCTACAACATGTTGAATGAATTGTGCTTAATTAGCTGTGTAATTGCAAAGTGGTTTGAACACGGTTGGAATTGAGCATTGTTCAATACATTTTCATGCATTTAGTTACGAGGATTTGAATAAGAATGTTGCCTCATAAACATAAGTTTTCCTTTAGTAGTTAATTTTCCGCGATAAACCTCTAAATGTTAAGCAAAATTTTTCACTCTCTCTCTCTCTCTCTCCATATCAGTTAAAGAAATGCCTTCAAGGGCATGCAAAGATTACCCATTTCCAGAAATAAACAGAATTTAACGAGCCTATAAATTTACCAACACATTAACCACTCTGAAAACTTTTCACGGATCCCCAAAATTTTCCCCGCTAATATTCAAAAACAACCATTTATTCAAAAATTACATTCCACATGCCATTTAACCCATCTAAAGGCCAAGTGGGGTGGCACATTAATTCGTCCTGTCAGCACAACCATAAAACCTCATTGTCAAACGTCTCCCAACTCCTAAATGGCAGGATGAGGCGAAAGCAATCCTAATGGTTGTTTTCTGAGCCGTTTTTGCCCATGGCTCCATTTTGTGGACTTAACAGCGTTTGCAGAAAATATTTCCTGGCGAGTAATTTGTCACAAGTATGCCTGCAAAGTCGCCTAATTTACTCACTCATTTATTTAACTACAGAAATAACTCGCTAAGATGTTATGTGAGCTATCAGCAACGAATATTAGATGAACGGGAATAGTCAAGAGCAAGATGGAAGGTAGATTGAGTTCAGTATCTGCTTGTTGATGTTTTATTGTTCAAACAAGGACAACGGGAAGGAAGGTACCAGATAAGATTTCATTAATATTTATTTTAGAAGAAAATGTTAGTCGGGTGGTTGGCTCTTAAATATGATGAAAGCAAATTAAGTGAATCTACTTGATTAGGATAAATATTAGGTTATGTACCTCAAATTTTTCATAATATGAAGTTTTTATACGGCAAAAAGCATAGCGAGATCTAGATAGAACTTTTCTGGTTTTATTATGAATACGATCGTGGTTTATAGGTACATACCAAAGTATGATTCCATACCTATTCATATGTGAATTCAGGTTAGATCTAGTACAACCAAGTTGCTAGTACGATGGAAAAATTAAGAGTTTTTGAATAGAAAAGTCTTCGTGTGTGTACTTGTTTGTAGAGAAAGACTAAAACGGATTGGAAACATTATATATCGAATAGGAGAATTCACCAAATTGCTTAAGTCAAAAGAGTCAACACCATTATATTGAAACTTCTCCGGAGCCAAATCGCAAGATCTCTAACCATGAGCAAAAACCCCTGGATTGATTTCACAGCGGTTCCGCTCTACAGAAGGGAATATTGAGATGTTTTCATGAATCGATATGATTTTTATGCGTCTCAATTATATATTTCATCAATAAAAAGGTCGCCTATTTGAAGATAGAAAATCTTTCAAATTTGACTTCACGAGGCCTACAATTTTAATGGAGATAGTCATTCGCTAGATCCGTTCCGGCTGGTTGAACTGGCATGGAGCAACCTGGGTATTGATGGCTGAACGACGATGCCTAATTTATTCCCTTGTTTTCCCAACCCATTGCTTCCATGATTGTTCATCCCAAATCCCCAAATTAAATGATAGTAAATGCTCTCGGGGTTGCACATTGGGTTTACTGGTTCCCCAATACTGGGACATTAAATGAGGAGAAATGCTAATAACTTTAAATACATCTACAGCACTGCTACGAAATCCTATTTACACTTTCTTTGTGGGGACGATAGATGGTGAAGGCGAATCTTCCGCGCCAGATAACAGAATCGACGTAATAGCCATGCAACCGGAATGGGGGTTGTGCGATGGGCTAACTCCCTGTCCCTGGAAAACCTTAAAATATTTCGAAACCTGCATATAGGCCTCTGCATGGATTGGAATCACGGCAATGGCCTTGCAAAAGAAAAAAGAACAGTGGCATCGGATCCTGGAATAGCAGATCACTCAATTACCCTGGCCCTGTTAAGGACTTTTTACAACAGACCAGTCAATATCAATTAAAAATACTGGCAACTCAGGAAATGAGCTGGACTGATAACGACATTTGAGACATGAGATTGTACACAATAGTCAAAAGTGGGAAGCCTACTGTAAAACAAGAATTTGGAGTGGCCTCCATTGTATATAGGGAGCTTAAATCGCCCGTTATAGGTTTTGAGCCAATAAATGAACGGTTGTGTGTGATCCGTATAAAAGGGAAATTTTTCGAAACGACGAAGAAACGAAGGGAACTTTCTACAATCACCTGGGAGGACTAGTTGACTCGTTGCATACAAGCGGGACAAAAATAATTCTGGGTCATCGGGGAACGACTGGACGATATAGCCTCCACAAACAAACGAATGACAACGGCTAACGTCTGAATGACTTTGCATGTAGCGGAAATCTAGTCATACGTTCCACTTGCTTTGCACATTGACAAATTCATAAAATGACATGGGTATTACCGGATGGCAATACAAAAAACCAGTTCGACTATGTTCTGATCCAACTACGATGGGCCTCGAGCATACTTGACGTGAGGAGCCAATTATAACTAAGATCATTGCCTCATCAAATTTTCCTGTCGATGTCGTATGTCAAATGCATACTCAGCAAAGACCAACCCGCTTTAAAAATTTTGCATCGAAAGGCTCCAAATGGCATCTGTGGCCGAAAATTTCATGTAAGCCCTCGACAACTAACTGTTTCCCATCTTATAAGATGCATCCATAAAGAGAGGCAACGAGCTCGTGATGGAAGTGAAAGCGGCTTTTAGGGCCGTAGCAAAGCAGATGATTTGACATCTAGCCCGGCACGAGAGAAATTAATGGTTTGATTATGAGTACCAGAATGTATTAGACAAAAAAATAAAGGCATATAAAAATTACATAGCTATGAAACCCAGGACGATGAGAGAACAGTATGAAAATCTCAGAAGTGTAGCGAACAAGATAATTATAATTAAGAAAAGGTTATACTTGACGACCAATTGAGAAGTATAGGTATACGTTTAGCGAGAAACAAGACAAGCATACAAAGTAGTGAAAAGCCTGAAACGTGGTTATCAGCCCTAAACCAAGCTCTGTCATGACGACATTGGCAATATCATCTCTGATGAAACCAAACTAATGTAAAGATGAGTGTCATAGTTTAAGAAATTCCTTAATTCTCCGCACAGCTCCACAACATTGGAGCCTATAGATGTCTGCGGAGAGCTTTCACTGGCCCCACCAACTTAGAATACAGTTCATTCTATCATCAAAGCTCAGTAGAATAAGAAAGCGCTGGGCATCGATGAGATTCCACTGGAGCTTATCATTAAGCTAT
Source organism: Odontomyia ornata (assembly GCA_963969285.1). Classification (NCBI taxonomy): domain Eukaryota; kingdom Metazoa; phylum Arthropoda; class Insecta; order Diptera; family Stratiomyidae; genus Odontomyia; species Odontomyia ornata. Next base: position 125,629,380 of record OZ017738.1, on the reverse strand, counting down.
TGACAAAACCATCCAGCACATTTGAAAAGAAAAGCTTATGAAGAAAGAGTGGAGCAAATCAATTATACTCCCCATCCACAAAAAAAGGTGACAAGCTACAGTGCGAAAATTAAAGAGGCATATCACTACTTTGCACGGCATGCCAAATATTTTGAAAGATCTATTGTAAGAAAATAAAATTGAATCATATGCCAACAGTAATATTAGGGAAATCAAGGTGGTTTTAGAGCAGGTGGATCGAAAATAGGCCTATCACCATCAAGCAGGTACTTGAAAAATGCTAGGAGTTCAACAAAGACGCACACCAAAATTTCATTAGCCTTAAACAAGCATACGGCAGTATTTATTGCACCGTACTGTACGAAATAATGCTTTGCTCTGGCATCCCAGCCAAATCGGCCCATCATACCAAAATGACGATGACGTCAATGACCTACCAAGTCCGCAACAATAACCAAGTCACCAATGCCTTTAACACGAATACCGGACTAAAACAGAGAGATGGGCGGGTTCTATTGCTATTCAATTTGGCTCTGGAGTACGTCATACGGAACGTAGCTGTCAATACACGGGGTACATAACTATACAAGTTGAGCCGAGTGGTAGCCGATGTGAACAACATCAACATTTTGTCCCGATCATTAACAACTGCCAAAGAACTCTTCCTGAAACTCAACAGCGAAGCAAAACTAGTAGGGCTACAAATCAACGAAAATATAACAAAGCTCATGACGCAGTCGAAGAAAAATACCTCAAATATACAAAATATCACACTTGGTGGACACAATATCGTAAATGTGAGCAAATTTGTGTATTAAGGCGCCAAATTAACGAGAGCCGTTAATAAAAGAGATGTAGCACGCCGAAGAATAAGGCTCGCAAATAAAATATTTTATTGTGTTTTGACGGTCTTGAAGACAAGCTGCATACACACCAAACAAAACTCCAAGTAAGCAAATCTGTGATAAGACCTGTGTTATGCTATGGGTGTGAAACATGGACCCTAACCCAAGCATCGAGGGACCCGGGAACAATTAACTCTTCCTCTTTAGCGGAAGGACCATTGATGGGAACGGAAGCAAAAAAAAAAACTTGTAAGGTATTGAACATCGATTGAATTCTCAGCGATGATAATGGAAAGATTAAAGTTAGCAGCGCCAAGCCAGTTTGCGGAAACAGTGACACAAAAATAAAGAAGTTTCGAATCAGTGGCGGCCGGCAAGTAGCTGGAAGTTGTGGCAAAATTAGTGAGGAAGAATATTTGATCGACGCCGGAATTACCGGGGGCCCCCTTATGGGTGTAGATTCATATTTAGTAAGTAAATTACATAATTTCAATTATTGTTAACAGTACAAATGCATTTTTCTCTTTAAGAATGTAGCGTGAATTTCGTGAAAGTTTTAGATTTGTGTGAATTGTGTTAAACTTAGGGAAAATTTTACATTTGGCTTGTATTGTGATCTTGGCTAGCGGGTAACCATGAGAAGTAAGCAATATTGGTTCCAGCTGGTCCCCTATAAAATTTTGGGATACTACCTCATTATTTTCCCTGCCTCCCAGTTTAGTGGGAATCACTTTCGTGGATAGGTTTTGCCAGTGGAATTATTTTGGCGTTAAGTTTTTGGGGTAGCTACAATTTGTGTGTTGGACATTCCCAGTTCAGGTGCGGCAGTGAAATCACTCCGATAAACCGCCCGCTTGTTATTTGGTTAAAGTGAGGGTTTAGGGTTTAAGCGCCCATCTCTGGCGAGCGAAACCGGGGCCTGCAGAACCCTCAATTGGAGCGCCCTCGATCGTAGGGTGACAAGGTTTACAGATAAGATATAACATTTAGGCTTGTAATAGCATTATATTAGGATAAGATAATGTTTGGATTGAATATTATTATTTTTTTTTTTTGTGGTGTGGTGTGGTGGAGGTGAATGCTATTTATGCACAGAGTGTGGGACTCCCATGCGCGACTGGACTACCCACTAAACACCTCCCCTGTTAACCTGAGAACTCAGCCTGGAACCGTTTGACACATTACTTCGGGCCAGGTCTCGTTTTGTTACGCCGTTGGGCGCCTTCAAGCAATCGGGAGACCGTGACTTACCGATCTTGAACAGGAAAGACTGAAAACACCCGTGCCCGCTCAATAGCTGGGTCAGATAAAGGATTGAATATTATTATAAATAGGTTCTAACACATTAGATATACGACAAAGGCCTCTGTTCCGCTTTGTTAATAATACAGGGTCGGTATAATAAGTAACCGGACTGAGCCTGCTCCGCGCCTTTAAAGCGTTTGCTAACCGATATCTGGTGCTGTAGTGGTAGTGGGGTCTAGGTAAAGGGAACCGGGCTACCGCAGTTGCCTCAAAGCATGTGGAGGTATAGCATTAAGCGAGAGCGGAGTGCGTGCTCAGTTACGTCGTCGGAGTGAAAATGGAGCGTATGACCGAGCAACGTGTTAGCATCAAATTTTGTGTCAAACTCAAGAAAACGGCCACGGAAACTCTTCAAATGATCCAAGAGGCTTACAGTAAGGATGCTCTGTCCAGATCTCAAGTGCTTCAGTGGTACAGAGATTTCCGGGAGGGCCGCGATGACTCCATGACAAACAGCACGTCGGTCCTCCATCAACGAGTCACATGGACACAAATGTGCAAAAAGTGCGTGATGTGTTGAACATTGATCGTCGTCTGAGCATTCAAGCTATCGCAAATGAGGTTGGAATCGATAATATGACCGTACACAACATTATTAAGAACGATCTGGGCATGAGGAAGGTCTGCGCAAAACTGGTACCAAAACACCTGACTGATGAGCAAAAGGAGCGTCGTGTTGCTGTCGCTTCGGATATTCTTTATCGACTGCAAAACGAACCAGAGTTTTTTTTTATGGCACCAACGCTTCTTTCTGTTTCCAAAGATAAAGAGACACCTTAAGGGAACGTGGTTCGAGACTTTGGAAAACGTTCAACGAGCTACGACGAGGGCTCTGGACAGCATCGAGGTTGCCGACTTCCAGGGAGCGTTCGGGGATTGGAAAATCAGGTACCAGCGTGCTATCGACTCCAATGGGGACTACTTTGAAGATTTCTAAAGAAAGATATTTTGCCAATTAAAAAATTTCCTGAGGTCAGTCTGGTTACTTATCAAATTTGATACTGTGTTTTGATTAAATATTATTGATTAATAATGTATAAACTTGGAGTTTCGATGAGTGTTGCTTATCGATGACTTGTAATGACCTGAATTTACATTCCAAATAGTCGGTAAACTTTCACCATGGTGGGCTTTTTGTTTGAACACTGCAAGATAAATATATAATACATATATATATATATATATATATATATATATATATATATATATATATATATATATATATATATATCTAAATAGGATTTTCCAATAAGAGGTGTTATTTTGAATTGCCTACTATTTCGGTAGGTGTCACTTTTGAAGCCGTCATTTTTTGACATTTGACAAGTAAAATAATAAAAATGGAACAATACACGCTTCAAAAACGCATTGAAATTATTAAAATTCACTATAAAAATGGTAACAATTCGGCAGAGACTGTTCATAAAACTCGAACATTTTTGGGTCATCGTGAAGCACCTTGTCGGACCGCAATACAGTAATCGGTGGAAAAATTCGAGCTGTTGGGACAAATTAGTGATGTGAAGAATAGAATCCGTGGACGTCACCCAAGAACAGCCGAGAATATTGCTGTTGTAGCCTAAAGCGTTGAAAGAAACCCAGGTTTGTCCATTTTTCGTCGTTCTTTGGAATTATGCATTCCCCAAATGTCATTACACCGTATTTTGCATAAAGATTTGGGTCTTAAGACTATCAAAGAGCAGTTTTTATAAGAACTCAAGTCGGTTGATCATCAACAACATCGTGTCTTTCCTGAATGGGTCCTTGAAATGCATGAAAATTATCCGACAGTTGAAGTAAAAATTGATAGACAAGTTGTGAAATAGTGAAATCAAGTATTTCGCATTCTTGGTAACATTAATAAACCCTTTTAACTTAATTACAAAGACAGTGCGTTTTCACTTTCCCGAAATATTAAAATTATCGGCCGTGAACCATAACACGCAAGAATACTAGGACGACGAATTGAGAAGTTTATCGAGCAACAACACAAGACAAGCATACAATGTAGTGAAAAGCCTGAAACGTGGTTATTACCCCAAAACCACGCTCTGTCATGATGACAGCGGCAATATCATCGCTGATGAAACCAAGATTAAGGAAAGATGGACATCATATTTCAAGAAGCTCCTTAATCCTCCGCACCGCTCCAGAACCTCGGAGCTTATAGATGTCTGTGGAGAGCTCCCATTAGCTCCACTAACTTTGGATGAAATTTGTTCCATCATCAACGCCCAAAAGAATACTAAAGCGCCGGGGATCGATGAGATTTCAGTGGAGCTCATCAAATATGGTGGCAGTAGTGTTCATCAAGCTGTTCACAAAGTCATCCAGTACATTTGACAACAAGAACATATGCCGAAAGAGTGGAGCCAATCAATAATATTCTCTATCCGCAAAAAAGGTGACAAGCTACAGTGCGAAAATTACAGAGGCCAATCCCTACTATGTACGGCATACAAAATATTTTCAAAAATCTTAGAATATAAAATTGGATCATACGCCAGCAGTCTCATCGGGGAATATCAAGGTGGTTTTAGGGCAGGTAGATCAACAACAGACCATTTTTTTACAGTCAAGCAGGTACTTGAAAAATGCTGGGAGTTCAACATAAACGCACATCAAATTTTCGTTGACTTCAAGCAAGCAAACGACAGTATTAATCGTAACGTACTATACCAAATAATGCTTTGCTTTGGCATCCCAGCCAAATTAGTCCGTCTAAGCAAAATGACAATGACGTCGACGACCTCACAAGTCCGCATCAATAACCAACTCACCGATTCCTTTGACACAAATATCGGACTAAAGCAGGGAGATGGGCTGGCCCCATTGCTATTCAATTCGGCTCTGGATTACGTCATATGGAAGCTAGCTGTCGATACGCAAGGTACATTACTATGCAAGTCGAGCCAAGTAGTAGCCTTTGCAGATTACATCGAAATTCTGTCGCGGTCATTAACAACTGCCAAAGAACATTTCCTGAGACTCGACAGCGAAGCAAAGCCAGTAGGGCCAAATCAATGAAAATAAAACAAAGCTCATGACACACTAGAGGAAAAATACACTAAATACACAAATTATCACATTTGGCGAATACAGTATCAAAAATGTTGGCAAATTTTTGTTTCTAGGCGCCAAAATAACAAAAACGGGCAATGAAAGAGATGAAGTACGCCGAAGAATACAGCTCGCAAATAAAATGTTTTATTCAGTATTGACGATCTTGAAGACCAGCTGCATACACAGGAAAACAAAACTCCAAGTATACAAATCTGTGATAAAACCTGTGTTATGCTATGGGTGTGAAACATGGAGCCTAACCCAAGCATGCGCAAATATATTGAACGCCTCTGAGTGACGGGCCCTGAGGCAAATAGTGAGCTGTATGAAATTTTGAAATTTGGATATGAAGTAGTCCAACTTAAATTACTTATGTTCTGTTTTTTTTTTCATAAAAATTGAATTTTATTGACAGACATTTAAATGCTAAGCCAATTACAACAACAATTACAACCCACCTATTCTTAACCTTATGTGCTTTCAATATATATACAGGATTTTCCAATAAGAGGTGTTATTTTGGTATTAAAAAAATTCCATTTTTAATATAAATGATCAAATGTTTATTTTAATATAAAGGAAAAGTGTGCCATTAATAGTGAAAAATAACATATATATATATATATATATATATATATATATATATATATATATATAGATATATATATATATATATATATATATATATATATATATATATAAATACATAAATATATATATATATATATATATATATATATATATATATATATATATATATATATATATATATATATATATATATATATATATATATATATATATATATATATATATATATATATGTATGTATATATATATATATATATATATATATATATATATATATATATATATATATATATATATATATATATAAATAGGATTTTCCAATAAGACGTGTTATTTTGAATAGCCCACTATTTCGGTAGGTGTCACTTTTGAAGCTGTCATTTTTTGACATTTGACAAGTAAAATAATAAAAATGGAACAATACATGCTTCAAAAATGCATTGAAATTATTAAAATTCACTATAAAAATGGTAACAATTCGGCAGAGACTGTTTATAAAACTCGAACATTTTTGGGTCGTCGTGAAGCACCTTGTCGGACCGCAATACAGTAATCAGTGGAAAAATTCGAGCTGTTGGGACAAATTAGTGATGTGAAGAATAGAATCCGTGGACGTCACTCAAGAACAGCCGAGAATATTGCTGTTGTAGCCTAAAGCGTTGAAAGAAACCCAGGTTTGTCAATTTTTCGTCGTTCTTTGGAATTATGCAATCCCCAAATGTCATTACACCGTATTTTGCATAAAGATTTGGGTCTTAAGACTAACAAAGAGCAGTTTTTATAAGAACTCAAGTCGGTTGATCATCAACAACGTCGTGTCTTTCCTAAATGGGTTCTTGAAATGCATGAAAATGATCCGGAATTCCGTCGAAAAATCATCTTTAGTGATGAGGCCCATTTCCACCAAGGTAGCCTCGTCAACAAGCAAAATTGTCGCATCTGGGGCTCAGGAAACCCAAGAGTTATTGTCCGAAAGCCTCTTTGTCCTCAATGTATGAGTGTTTGGTGCGGTTTATGGTCCGCCGGAGTCATTGGACGATTCTTTATGGCCGGAATTGGATGGTATTGATCTGGACAACATTTACTTTCAACAAGACGGTGCTATGTTCCACACAAGCAACGAAACCATTGATCTTTTACCGGAAAAGTTTCCGGACCGTGTTTTCTCTCGAAGAGGTGATCACAATTGGCCACCAAGATCTTGTGATTTAACACCTTGCGTCTTCTTCCTTTGAAGCTCCGTGAAAGAAAAGGTCTACGCCAACAGCCCAGCGTTGTTTCAAGACCTCAAAGATGGAATCTGTGAGGCTATCGAGTGCATAGGGCAGCCACTTTGCAATTTGGTTATGGAAAATTTCATGAGAAGAATATGGTCCTGTAAGCGTGGTTGTAGTGGTCATTTGCTTAATGTTATTTTTCACTATTAATGGCACACTTTTCCTTTATATTAAAATAAACATTTGATCATTTATATTAAAAATGGAATTTCTTTAATACCAAAATAACACCTCTTATTGGAAAACCCTCTATATATATTGAAAGCACATAAGGTTAAGAATAGGTGGGTTGTAATTGTTGTTGTAATTGGCTTAGCATTTAAATGTGTGTCAATAAAATTCAATTTTTATGAAAAAAAAAAAAAAAACAGAACATAAGTAATTTAAGTTGGACTACTTTATATCCAAATTTCAAAATTTCATACAGCTCATGGTTGTATCGAATTTGCCGTTTGTCCCTAGCAAGGTTCGCCCCCACTATTTGCCTCAGGACCCGTCACTCAGAGGCGTTCAATATATTTGCGCATGCTTGGGTTAGGCTCCATGTTTCACACCTATAGCATAACACAGGTTTTGTCACAGATTTGTATACTTGGAGTTTTGTTTTCCTGTGTATGCAGCTGGTCTTCAAGATCGTCAATACTGAATAAAATATTTTATTTGCGAGCTGTATTCTTCGGCGTACTTCATCTCTTTCATTGCCCGTTTTTGTTATTTTGGCGCCTAGAAACAAAAATTTGCCAACATTTTTGATACTGTATTCGCCAAATGTGATAATTTGTGTATTTGGTGTATTTTTCCTCTAGTGTGTCATGAGCTTTGTTTTATTTTCATTGATTTGGCTCTACTGGTTTTGCTTCGCTGTCGAGTCTCAGGAAATGTTCTTTGGCAGTTGTTAATGACCGCGACAGAATTTTGATGTAATCTGCAAAGGCTACTACTTGGCTCGACTTGCATAGTAATGTACCTTGCGTATCGACAGCTAGCTTCCATATGACGTAATCCAGAGCCGAATTGAATAGCGATGGGGCCAGCCCATCTCCCTGCTTTAGTCCGATATTTGTGTCAAAGGAATCGGTGAGTTGGTTATTGATGCGGACTTGTGAGGTCGTCGACGTCATTGTCATTTTGCTTAGACGGACTAATTTGGCTGGGATGCCAAAGCAAAGCATTATTTGGTATAGTACGTTACGATTAATACTGTCGTTTGCTTGCTTGAAGTCAACGAAAATTTGATGTGCGTTTATGTTGAACTCCCAGCATTTTTCAAGTACCTGCTTGACTGTAAAAAATTGGTCTGTTGTTGATCTACCTGCCCTAAAACCACCTTGTCATTCCCCGATGAGAACTCTGGCGTATGATCCAATTTTATATTCTAAGATTTTTGAAAATATTTTGTATGCCGTACATAGTAGGGATTGGCCTCTGTAATTTTCGCACTGTAGCTTGTCACCTTTTTTGCGGATAGAGAATATTATTGATTGGCTCCACTCTTTCGGCATATGTCTCTTTGTGAACAGCTTGATGAACACTACTGCCACCATATTTGATGAGCTCCACTGAAATCTCATCGATCCCCGGCGCTTTAGTATTCTTTTGGGCGTTGATGATGAAACAAATTTCATCCAAAGTTAGTGGAGCTAATGGGAGCTCTCCACAGACATCTATAAGCTCCGAGGTTCTGGAGTGGTGCGGAGGATTAAGGAGCTTCTTGAAATATGATGTCCATCTTTCCTTAATCTTGGTTTCATCAGCGATGATATTGCCACTGCCATCATGACAGAGCGTGGTTTTGGGGTAATAACCACGTTTCAGGCTTTTCACTACATTGTATGCTTGTCTTGTGTTGTTGCTCGGTAAACTTCTCAATTCGTCATCCTAGTATTCTTGCGTGTTATGGTTCACGGCCGATAATTTTAATATTCCGGGAAAGTGAAAACGCACTGTCTTTGTAATTAAGTTAAAAGGGTTTATTTATGTTACCAAGAATGCGAAATACTTGATTTCACTATTTCACAACTTGTCTATCAATTTTTACTTCAACTGTCTATCACTTCACAAGCAATATCGCTTTTGCCTCGCACTCCTCACTATCGCAGTTTTACTATATCGTGGTTGTAATTACCCCCCCATTCATTCAGCGCGGCTTTATATAGGGTCTCTAGTCATTCAATCTTTTATTCGTTACTTTTCTGAGATTTTCATTGTGTTCTCTCTTCGTCTTGGTTTTCCTACCTACATACTCTTTGTACGCCTGATTCTTTTTATCTAACGCATTCTGGCACTCATCATCGAACCAACCATTCCTCTTGCACCGGGTTTGATGTCCGACCGTCTGTTCTTCCACGGTTCTGATAGCCGCTTTTACTTCCATCGAGAGCTCGTTGCTCGTCTTTAACGATGCTTCTAATAAGATGGGAGCGAGCTGGTTGTCGAGGGTCTCCGTGAAATTTTTGGCCACACACGGCGTTTGTAAGTTATCTGCTGTTATTGAAATCACAAAGATCCTCGTTCTTCATAATTTTTTGATTTTTGGAACCACAGGACACAAATTTTTAACAGATTTTCTCTCCTTCTACACCCTTGAAGTAAACACCGGCATTTTAAAACTTGTTTTAAAAAATGTTCGACAAGATCTTTCATTTCATACCTTGCATGACAATCTTTGATATAACAAATTTTTTTGAGGCTCTCATCTCTATATGTTGAGAAAAAAAGTTGATAGCCAGACTTTTGAGAGGTAATATAATAACTAAATTTCGATGTGGATTTTCTATAGTTAGGAAGTGCCCATGCGTCCGTGTATCACAGGACGCATGAGTATAGGGTTTTGCGTGATAGAACTAGCCGCAAAAAAAAAGCTGAAGGTCCTAAGGATTTCCGTTGACAGTTTGATTTATTAGTTGTAAATTGTTTAGGAAAAGCTTTATTTGTGCTTTTCTTCAAAAAAATTTGTTGTCTGTTGCACTTGATCAGGTGTGTAAATCTCAGTCATTTTACTCGTAGGTGATACTCCATAAACAGTTGTTTTATTGTACCAAATGTAATCGCAAAAGCGCGACTTTTTCCTATTCTGGTCAGACATGGAACATTTCGTTATTCGGAAGTGCTGTATCTCTGTATCCATTATGAAAAGTGTGCTTCGATAAGCCATGAGTACTATCCACGCTCACTCTTTGACGAGCGAACCGAGCTCAGTGGTCCCAACTGGAACATATTCAGTCTTGAAGGAAATCAATAACGAGTTTGATCGTAAATTTAGGACTGTTTCAAGGAAAAATTCATTAAATATTTTTTCAGTTTATGGTGCGTAATAATTGAGACGAAGATACATATACACGCAGGGATGTTTAGTACCTTAAAACTAAGTCAAGCTACATCTCGTATACTTGTATTTAGCGAGCTACTGTCGCAATTGTTTTCATCATCATTAAGAACGTCAACGAATGAACTTACTCGAACCCACGAGAACCCAACAAGCATGATCATCTGCAAGTGACGTCACTCCATTCATGAATTTGCTCGAACCTACCAGGTACCTCTCGGTAGAACATTCGCCAATGTACGAGAATTGCGTGAATAGGTAGAGACCCTATATAAAGGCGAGCTGAATGAATGGGGAGGATGATTTCATTCGACCGCGATAAGAACTGCGATTGTGTGTGGGACGCGATATTATTCGAATAGTAGAAAAGTGTGTTTCGTAATAGTGAAGTAATTTAGAAGACAATTGCGATAGTAAATTTATGGACAAGTGTTAGATTTTTTTTAATAGTGACAATTAAAATTAGTGAAAGTGTTAACTGATTATTGTGCATTTTATTTAATTAAATAAACTCTTTTAACTTAAATTAAAAGACATTGCGTTTTCACTTTCCCGGAACATTAAAATTATTGGCCGCGAACCAATAACACGCGACAGTGGTGTCAAGAACGAAGCGAAGCGAAGCTTAAACTTAAAAATTAATGAATTGACCATATCGAAGCTCAAGGAGGAGTTGAAACAGCGGAATCTGGCCACACAAGGTACAAAGGCCATACTGCTTGCACGCTTGCGTGACGCGATCGAGTTGGAAGGCGTGAATCTGGATTCAGGTGAGCTCTCAGATGCGGAAAAAGGCGCAGAAGGTGGAGAAGTAGACACACCAAAATCAAAGGAGCCAGAAAATCCGCTAATGCAAATGTTGATGCTAATGTCATCCAGTCTGACTGCGAAGCTAGATGAACAATCAGCGAAGTTAAATGAACAATCGTCGAAGTTAACAATCAGCGAAGTTAAATGAACAATCAGTGAAGCTGGACCAACAAGCGATCGAAATCAAGGTAGACATCACACAGAAGCTGGAGAAACAGTCAACCGAAATAAAAGCGGAGCTCGGTCATCTGAACAAACAAATTAAAGGCGTCGAGGAAAAGGTTGACCAGGTCAAGGAAAAGGTTTACCAGGTCGAGGAAATGGTCAGCCAGGTCGAGGGAAAGGTCAGCCAGGTCGAAGAGAGGATAAACCATGAGATGGAAAAAGTGAAAAAGAATTAGAAGCAGCGAAGGCAGTAGTAGCCGCTCCACCAGCCCCAATTATAACCGCAGCGCAAAGCTCATCTAGAAATGTGCAAGCACCAATATTCGATGGGCAAACGGTCTGGACTATTTACAAAACCCAGTTCGAAGCAGCCGCTCGCATAAATCACTGGAATGAGCAGGAACGAGCAACTGCATTGATTCTTGCTCTAAGAGGCCCAGCTGCCGAGCTGTTGCAGACGATCCCCGTAGAATTGCACTCAAACCCGAATGCTATAATGAATGCGCTCGACATGCGTTATGGAGACGATCATCTAAAGCGGATTTATCGGTCACAGCTAAGGCATCGAATGCAGAAGTCTGGTGAAACCCTACAGCAGCTAGCCCAAGACATTGAGCGACTGGCACTTTTGGCTTATCCAGCCTACGACCCAGAACATCGAGATGATGCAGCGACAGAAGCATTCATCAGCGCACTAAGAGACCCAGAACTGCAACAAGCCGTGCGTTTAGCTCAAAAGCAAACGGTTAAGGACGCATTGGCTTATAGTCTGAACTTTGAGGCAGCGAAAAATGTGACTCGTACCACTGCCCGGGTGCGTGAGGTAGTGACAGACGAGTGCAGGTGTGAGCGCGTAGAAATTGAGCGAGACCCGCATGTAAATGGTGCGCCTAGATGCTGGAATTGCGGAGAGAAGGGGCACCTACAAAGAGACTGCAAGAAGCGAAGAAAACCGAGCTAATGTCCAGGGTGTGCAGCTAGAAGGAGATCCAGACCGAGTCAGGAGCCCAGAATGGAAGCCCTTCCAACAGAGGGGTCGGGAAACATGTAAGAGCCAACTTCGTGGGGCAGAGGTTGGCTAGGAGGATCAACGTCCCCAGCACCACCATCACCGTGTCAAGACTACATCGTGGAGAAGCGGACTTATGCCTTCCGGGTCAAGTTAACGGAGAAAACTGCACCATAACAATCGACACTGGTGCAATCCGATCGATTATCCGACAAGACCTAGTTAGACAGCAACAACTTCACAAGGGCAGAATTTTCTCACTACGGACAGCTACGGGAGAAACTGCACCTGTTCATGGAGAGGTCAACCTCCGGATACAGTTGGGAGACCTTGTGTTCCGGCACAATTTTCTGGTTGCGAATATTATGGATGACTGCATTCTCGGAATGGATTTTCTGCGACCACATGGAATCACGTTGGATTTGGGCAAACGTGTATTGAAATGGCAGAATGTCGAAGTACTGATGGAGGATCCTAGCGTCCAAATTACCAAGATGAATGTAGTGGTATGTGCTGACACTGATGTACCAAATTCTTCCGAAAGGTTGTATGGGCCAAGCTTGATGGTGATTCTGGAGACCACCGATCTTATCTGATAGAGCCAACGAAGACGTCCGCATTGCGCAGTTTGATTGTAGGACGAAGCCTTGTAAGATCTTTAAGGAACGGATATGTGCCGGTTAGAGTCCTTAACACCGCAGATTCAACCACGAGCATCAAAGCGGGAGAAGTCATCGGCAGCTGCCAGCCTGTTTCCACCATCACCTCTTTGGAAGCTACTCACGACCATCATTGCAAAAGGAGGCAAGACACAGACAAAGCTCGGGAACCAACGTCTGCAATATTGAAGCAGGTCAAATTGCCAGTGCAGCTATTCAAACGAGCCTCTGATCTGGTCACCAAGTACAGTGACATCTTCTCAACAAGCCCGGATGACCAAGGCCGAACGAGTCAGGTAACTCATGTCATAGATACACAGGGAGCCAAGCCGATTCGACAAGCACCGAGACGTCTCCCTATAGCCAAACAAGGAGAAGTGAGCGCGCTGATCTCAGACATGGAAAAACAAGGCGTTATTGAACCTTCTGTCAGTCCATGGGCCGCGCCAGTAGTTCTAGTAAAGAAAAAGGATGGTAGCACTCGTTTTTGTGTCGACTATAGGCAGCTTAACGACTTCACTAAGAAAGATAGTTACCCGCTTCCACGCATCGATGACATCATGGACACTTTAGCCGACGCAAAATGGTTTTCTACACTCGATCTCAAGATTGGCTACTGGCAGGTAGAAATCTACAAGAACGACCGAGAGAAGACCGCATTTTCAGTTGGGACCGGATTGTGGCAGTTTGTAGTGATGTCATTTGGGCTTTGCAATGCTCCAACCACTTTCGAACGCTTGATGGAATACGTGCTACGTGGTCTAACCTGGAAAACCTGCTTGGTGTACCTAGATGACATCATCGTCATCGGGAGAACGTTCGAAGAGCATGTGCGGAACTTAGAAGAGGTTTTCTCCCGACTGCGACTGGCAAATTTGAAACTTAGTCCCGACAAGTGTACCCTTTTCGCAGCTGGAGTAAAATACCTGGGACATGTCGTATCAGCAGAAGGGGTCAAAACAGACCCTGAGAAAATTGAAGCCGTGAAAAGCTGGCCAACACCAAACAACAAGCGCCAACTACGAAGTTTCCTAAGCCTGGCAACCTACTATCGAAGATTCGTCAAAGACTTTGCCAAAACAGCTAAGTGTCTTCATCAGCTAACCGAGAAAAATCGTCTGTATGTCTGGAATGAACAATGCCAGACAGCCTTTGAGACCCTGAAAAAAAGCTATGTGAATCACCCGTACTGGCGTATCCGAAACCCGGAAAAATGTTTGTAGTTGACACCGATGCAAGCAACGGCGGTATTGGAGCTGTACTCTCCCAGCAGATCAATGGCAAAGAAAGAGTCCTCTCGTATTACAGTCGAGTTCTTTCAAAAAGTGAGAGGAACTACTGTGTGACCAGGAAGGAGCTATTGGCTATAATAGAGGCCACCAAGCAGTCCCACAAGTACCTATATGGCCAGAAATTTGTTCTTCGAACGGACCATGCATCGCTGAGATGGCTACTTAACTTCAAAAACCCCGAGGGACAAGTTGCGAGATGGATCGAAAGATTGCAGTCATACGACTACGAAATTTTTCATCGAAAGGGCGGAGTTCATGGAAATGCTGACGCCCTATCTCGTCGCCCATATCCAGCTAACTGCAAGCATTGCCGACGGATTGAGGAAAAGGAGCCGCCCGTTGATTTGCGACTGATAACGGCTGAATTCGATGAAGGTTGGTCATCGGAGGAGATTCGAAATGCCCAGCTAGCCGATGAAGAAATCGGACCATTGCTCGTATGGAAGGAGACGACTGGGCGACCTGAGTGGAAGGACGTTTCAACGCATAGCGCAACCCTGAAAAGCTATTGGGCACAATGGAACTCCCTTCAGGTGGAGAGTGGTGTACTCAAGCGGAAATGGGAAATGGCGGATGGTAGCTCCTATAGAATGCAAACTATACTACCCAAAAGCCGAATCCACGATGTGGTAAAGGAAATGCATGAAGGATCCTCGGGAGGCCATCTTGGTGTTAACAAAACCTTAGCGAAATTGCGGGAAAGATTCTACTGGCTCCACATTCGAGAAGACGTAGAGGACTGGTGTCGCAGATGCACAATTTGCGCTTCCGTCAAAGGCCCAAAGCGACGACTGAGGGGACAAATGCAAACCTATAACGTGGGGGTACCATTTGAAAGGATTGCTGTTGACATCGCTAGACCCTTTCCTGAATCTGAATGGAGAAATCGATACACGCTGGTTGTAGCTGATTATTTCAGCAAGTGGCCCGAGGTCTACCCCATTCCCAACCAGGAAGCAACTACTGTAGCCGAACAGCTAGTGTTAAATTGGGTCAGCAGGTACGGCGTGCCTTGTGAACTACATTCGGATCAAGGCCGAAACTTTGAGTCACTAGTTTTTAGCGAAATGTGCGAGCAGCTGGGAATACGGAAAACGAGGACAACACCACTGCATCCCCAATCCGATGGAATGGTCGAACGTTTCAACGGCACGCTCAATAAACACCTTGCCAAAATGGTTGACGAGAACCAAAGTGACTGGGACCGACATATCGCACTATTTTTAATGGCATATAGAGCCGCTGAACATGCGTCGACGGGCCAAGCCAAAGTCATTTTCGGAAAGACTATTCGTTTGCCAGCCGATATAAAGTTCGGAACACCCACTGAGAAACCCCAAACGGCCTCGGTGTACGCAAGTGATCTAAGACAACGGTTGAACCAGATACATCGGACAGTGCGAAAACACCTCGAATCGGCTACTGATCGCATGAAAACCAGGTATGATCTAAAGGCTAATTCTACTGGATTCCAGCAAGATGACTTGGTGTGGCTTTATAACCCGCAACGGCGAAAGGGTAGGTCTCCAAAGTTGCAACATAATTGGGAGGGACCATACCGAGTTACAAAGCGAATCAACGACGTCGTATACCGAATACAGGAACATCGTAAGCCGAGAGCTAAAATGAAAATCGTGCATCTGGACCGTCTTGCCCCATATTACACCCAGGGAGAATTGACTACAAATAGCGACACATCTTTTCGGGGCGAAAAGAACTGAGGTTGGGGCAGTATTACATGTACAAATAATTCTGCGAGCTACTGTCGCAATTGTTTTCATCATCATTAAGAACGTCAACGAATGAACTTACTCGAACCCACGAGAACCCAACAAGCATGATCATCTGCAAGTGACGTCACTCCATTCATGAATTTGCTCGAACCTACCAGGTACCTCTCGGTAGAACATTCGCCAATGTACGAGAAATGCGTGAATAGGTAGAGACCCTATATAAAGGCGAGCTGAATGAATGGGGAGGATGATTTCATTCGACCGCGATAAGAACTGCGATTGTGTGTGGGACGCGATATTATTCGAATAGTAGAAAAGTGTGTTTCGTAATAGTGAAGTAATTTAGAAGACAATTGCGATAGTAAATTTATGGACAAGTGTTAGATTTTTTTTAATAGTGACAATTAAAATTAGTGAAAGTGTTAACTGATTATTGTGCATTTTATTTAATTAAATAAACTCTTTTAACTTAAATTAAAAGACATTGCGTTTTCACTTTCCCGGAACGTTAAAATTATTGGCCGCGAACCAATAACACGCGACAATATGAATTTCCAATACACATTCGTTTCCATATCTGATTATGCTATTAACATATTACCAGAAATAGATACTCAAACGAAATTTCAGTTTCCAATATGTTCTCATATGACATTGAAATACAGAACCCATTCTAATTTCTCGATTGTCTTTTTCATGCAACAAGCCAACAACTCACACACAAACGTATACCGCATTCAATACAGGGAATCAAATCCAAATCAAAATGTATGGTTTTCATCTATTAATATTCATATCTAATGGATGACCAGAAGGAGATTCAATTTACTCGTATATTGTGTTCAGCCTTTGTTCGCCAGAGCCTGAATAGGTCCTGGTGATTCATAATTAATCTGACATTCCTTCAGCCTCCTCACTCCAAATGCTTTATCGAACATATAAATCTGTGAACTGGAGTTCAAATGTCAGTCAGTACCATCAGGCAGTAAAATTGGCAGCATAAAATGAGGAAATCGTAGCGACCATTTAATGACCCCATAAAATCTGGCTGTGGCGCTCCTTATTAGCCTATTCTAGGCTTTTAATCCATAACCTCAATAATTATGTTAAAAGCCGTTAAAAAGCGATAAAAATAAAATCAGATAGTATCAGATGTGAGTGATTGTCTCGTCAGAGTTGCACACAAGGTGTGATGGTCGAATTTATAGACGAACTTTCCTTCTAGGCTAATATTAAATTCTATTTGCCAACTAATTAATGTTTGACTTTCTATAAATAAACAATATCAAGTTTAAGAATTATTAATTAGGGCTTCGCAAAATAATTTCACAAAACACGACCTGTGTGCCCGGCTTTCTGTACGTTACAGCAAGTAAATCTAATAAGCTGGAGAAGTATAAAATATTGTAAGTAGGCCTAAATTGGTGCATTCTTCAAAATTTAATTGCAAAAAAAATTGTTTAAGATGTGCAAAGGAGTGAGGTCAACACAAAAAATGGCAGCGAATTTAAATACATAACAATGTTTTATTTCATCAAATACAATTTATAGAATCTGTATATGGGTCATGTTTTGCTATTCAGAAGCTGCAGTTTGCTTCTAATTGCCTTACGAAACCCTCCTGCAAGAACACTCTCCTGCTACTTCAACTTGTTTATTTTTGTATTTAATGTGTAAAGAAATAGTCAGAAAGTCCATTCTGAAGGTTATTTATTTTATGATGAAGAGTTAATAATATTTGCTGTTATAGTGTAGTGATTAGACTGCTTGCTGCGTATGCCGAAGGTTCCCGATTTGAATCGCGTTGGCGACAACGATATTTGTTTCAAGTGATAGGGGTCATTTTATTAAAAGCAAATTTGATTTAAAATTTATATTTTGTTAATCTTTTAAATATTCCTATTTTTGTTATCCTGTAAACAGACTGTTAACATTTTTGATTTTTAACATTAGTATAGCAATCAGTCTTGCATAGACATATCCTGATAGTCAGTGACACAATTGGTCTTGCTTTTCCGCTCACTTAATAATCATAAAAATTTCGTCTTGTTAAGCGCTTTATGAATAATTAAAAGATTAATTAAATTCTAATTAAAAGATAAAAGATGGCCCTGCAAATATTACAAAAATAAAACTGATGCAGCTGCTAAAAGTTTCACTAGAATGATGGGTGACATAAATGGGCATTACAACGCAATAAAAATAGAGTTCCAAAAGCCGAACGCTGAATTTCTTGAATTGCGTAAATTCTTAAAAGAGGACCTAGCAGAGTATAAAACATCGTTGGAATACTGCCGCAACCAAATCGATGATTTTAACTCTGAGATACTGAAGTAAAAAATAGACACGTCTAGCTGTAATACATTATCTTATTGCAATAAATTAAGCTTATTTATAATTGTTATTAGAAATAAGATCAACGTACAATTTATTATCTCCTGATAATGTATTCCTTTACAAACAAGTGATGAATCTGACACAACAAGTTAATCAATTAAAGCAAACAAAACTACCGGCAAAAATTGAAACAAGTTGGGAAGACAGAACTATGCTCATGTCAGAAGGGTTTTGTACTTAACTTACAATATGCAGATATGTAGAATAACTTAATTCAAGAAAAACTTTCATGATATGGACAAAAAATAAGTTCTTGCTTTGACAGAACACCACTGCAACCAACCAACATTCCCGACACCGGAAATTTAATGCATTTTCGTTATTTATTTTATCTGAAAATTTGGAGAGGGCCCAATCAATCGTATAGTGTCTAGTTCGATGGAAGGCCCATGTAGTAGGAAAATCGTATATGATTGTTGTAATCGGACGAAATTCAAAATTCTTTTAAAGAACTACTTAAATTGTTCATCCAATTTAATGGAATAAATACAGTTATACTGCCGAAAATGCTAAATCCTGCTGTTATTAGCAAAGTTCAACGAATTGGACCTCTTAGTTATGTGCTATTGCGGCAACCTCCATGAATTTTAGGTGTTTGTGAGAGAAATTTTACAAAAACTAACTTGTTTTGCATCCTGTCTGCCCATCCGTAGTCCAGCTGTCCATCTATTTGTGCAGCAAAGGAAGTTTCGTCAGAAACTATAGAGGCTACAAAGCTCACACTTTGAAAAAAGTTCAGTAGTGGTGGTCTCTCAAAAGTTTAGGTCTTATCTTTATCTTATCGCTCACAATGAAAAGCCCCTTAACAATTTTTTTCATCAAATGCAGTCGAGTGAGTTATCAAATGTGAAGTCTTAGCAATTTCAGAATCTGAAAAAGTCTCTTTTTGCGTAAAGATGCCAGATGTATGAACAATACACCTAAGAGCCGAAAAATCAGAAAAAAATTACGATGGTAGCTCTCTATGAGTACAAGAGCAACAAATACCTTGGAAATCAAAATTCACTCAACTCTCTTAAAAATAGTATGACCTGTAAATTTTACGTTTCCCCCGAAACTCTTAATGGCACTCTTAAAACTTTTTAACCCTTTCAGTACCAAATTAAGACAATCTTGAGAAAATGTGGAAATAAAAGCAAGATAAATTTTAGAAATGAAACGCAAAAGAATAATTTGTTTCTTTCTTCAAACACAAATGCAGATCGCATTTTTTGCAAAAGCATTTCTTCCACCACATCCCTTGTTTTTACATCTGGTGGCCTTTTTATTTTGATCCATGTCTGGGAATAAAGTAGTAATGGTCCTTTGCTACAATCGCCACAGGTCGAACCTTTATTGCTGGTGAGGAAGAAGTTGATGGTAGAGGTGTATTGGAGGGCGAACACGTTTTCTTTGAACGATCATTCCTAACTTCAGTTGATTTAGCCACCTCTTTTCCAAAATGTAGCAGGTCAAGTCGATGCTTCGGTTCACCTTGATATTTTTTGTAGTACTTCAGCCAGCTATTGATGAGCACCAGATCTACTGCATGAAAAATCATGCGTAGCGTCCATTTTTTAGATTAAAAAAAGTCCGATATAATGCAACAGTAAATGTACCTTGTCAACTCCTCCCATGGACGTGTTATATTTTTTTATTATTTCCGGACGGCTGATTTTGTCATATTGTTTCGTTTTTTTGTTTCCAACGCTTACAAAAGTTGGGGTTTCCTTCGCCTACATATTTGAGGTCATTGACACAAGTTTGTTGTCTATTCATTTAGTTTCAACGACGTCCTGTTTTTTATTAACAAATTGTTTAGAATGGCCTGTTGTTTCCTTCTTCAGTACAGAGTCTATATTCTTATTCAACCGTTTTCTTGAAAATCGATAAATTCTTTTTATGCACGCAGCCCATATTTGATTCCCCTTCAATAGCCGCAAAAGATAATAAGACGATAAATAATTATCAAAAAATTACGTGTGCCCAGAGGCTTGCAGTCTTCTGCTTAATTGAACCACAATTCCAGCACTTAGACCTAATTCACTCATATATGCCGGATTGATTTCGGTTGTTGCTCCTTGGTACAGGAAGAAATCCAACATAAGGCCGCTAGATTCGCTCAAAACGAACAATTTGAATCCCCAAGGGTTTGGCTTTCCCTTCATATATTGCTTACAATGATGATGCCCCTTGAATGGAACAATTTGCTCATCCATATGAACGTATTGGTTGACTGATACATGCACCTTTTTCTAAAAGCTTCGTAAATGGACCTAACTTTTATAAACTTGTCTGTGTTGCCATTAGGAACTTGTAAATTATTCGCCAGATGCAAATTGCTACGTAAACTGAAAAATCTGTTCACGGACATTGTTTTTTTACCAATGGAACGCCAACAGAGCTATCCAAATACATCCGTACTCTTGGATATTGTAGATTACCCATAACAATGTGGAGGCCAAGGAATTTTTATTTCTTTGGGGTTGGTAGACATAAAATTGGAGCCGCTCTGGATCGCATAAATAATCGTCATTTCTGAGATTGTATCAAAAAGTTTGTCGAGAATATACTCGTGAAAATATTTCGATAGGTTCATAGCACCACCATCTTTACCGACAGTAGGTGGTGGATTCCAAAATATTTGTGGCTGAATAAAAGAATGTTACTCATTTCATTCTATATGGTTTTTTTTCTATTTTTTTTGTGATAATATTTTCAGGGGTGGATGGCACTACCTCTTCCAGTTCCAGTATGGATTCTTCTTTAGCTTCATTATCTGATTTATTTGCATCGTCCATTTCTGCTCCAACTCGTCGCATCAAAATTGGCTCAGGATTGTATTAATTTAGCTCCTCTTCTCCAACAAGCTCAATTTCGGACAAATTCCCACCTCCTAAGCAATTTAGGAGTTCTTTTTCTATCCAATACCTGCAGTCTGGTTTTTGAAGACCTGTATCACGTAAAAATAAGCATAAATAATAAAATAAACGGAAATTTAAAGCTTAAAATTCAAAAACCGAATTCACACCATCTCTACATCTGTGAGTACTTTTTTGCATTGTAATGTACACAAACATTTTCGCCTACAGATCACTATCATAGCGATAAAACTTAATTGAACATGGTAAAAACGAAATATTGCATTCAGTTCAATTATAGCGAAAATTCGGAGGCGGAAATATGTAAAAATGTTAGAAAAAATAAAAAAATAACCTCACCAACCAAGGAAAGCAGATACAAGAAACTGACATTCGGCAATCTATTATCAACAGGCTTGCCAATTGATGAATGAAATAGAACAAAAAGCCCTTCGTTCGTTGCCATTTCGTTTTGCGGTTACAGATTTCACCAGTTGAACAAATTCTCCATAAAATTCGTGATACCTATCATTCCTGAATGTCTGAGTCTATTAAAAGCGCATGATGTTCCATAGCCATATGATTCGATAGCAATACGGCGCATATTGTTGCATAATAATACAGGAAAATTCAAGCGAATATATCTTCGTTAAATACCATTTAATCTTTGTGAAACTTTCAGGGCTAGTTAATCTTATAAAAAGCTATTTCATTGAATGTAAGGGTACCGTTATGATTTTATTAAAGAAAATGTAAAATTGATAAATCATACGATTACTAGTAAAGTAGAGGGAATTAAGACTTCTCGTATTTGTTGTTGTTGGATTCACAAAGGCATATTCAGATTTTTCGGATGGAAGTTGTTCAATCACGAAGAGGGGGGGGGGATATGTGAATATTTCGTACATTTCCCCTTTCCCTGCTACCGTCGGCCTTTCCAATAACACCCTACTCGACTACCAATGGCGCAAGAAAATTATTGTAGGGTCACCTCCCTATATGAGGAAACCCCCCTTGAAACTCTCAAAAAATATTTTTCACCCCAAAACTCTCAAGAAGTCAACACTTCTGACCTTTCCAAAAAAAATTTTTTCTGTAGTTTCTATAATTTCCGAGAAAAACTGCTGTGACCTATAGACCGACGGACGGAAGCACGGATGGACATAGGTCACGAATTCAATAGGATTTTGTTAAAAATTGAGTCAAAGAACTGAAGTCAGCACTCGCTTTACGTGGTGATGCGTACAGCAGTCAATATGTGCAACGTACTAAAAGTAATCGTTTAAAAAAATAGCTTTAGAAAAAAAGAAATTCGACTTCAAACTGCCCTAAAAAGGACGAAATAAATTTTAGAAAGCGGTACCATATCAGTTTTTTCCCTTTTTCTTTTGCGATGGTGCAAATATTGGAAGTTTTTATGTTGTAATGAGAAAACTGATTTTGCACCGCATCCCGAAAATTTATTTTGTCCTTTTTAGAGCATTTTGAAGTCGGTTTTCTGTTTTTTTCTAAAAGTTTTTTTATTTCATCCTTTTTAGTGGCAATTTTTTTCCATTTCAGATGCAATGTAAGACTCACAACTGCTAAAATCTGCAGCGTTCACCGGAATTAAGTGTCGTCCTGATACATTTTAGCACAAGATCACATCAACGTCTACCTTGATTTAAGTTTTCATAAAAATCCATTATAAATTGTAGCTTTAAGAAATTTTTGAATTTCGAACTTTGCTTTGCCGCCATTTTGATATTCTGACCTGACCCTGAAGTGTTTTGTTTTTATTTGTTAAACTTTTTTCGACTTTTGAGCGGCCGCCATTGTCTTTCAGATGTTTCAACTTTGGTTTTTTTATTGTGAGCTTTATTACACAAGTGAATGAATCTTTATACCAATTTTGGCACAAATTGGAGCTATACTTTGATCAGAACAGAAATGACGAGTTTTCATTTAGAACTGCCTCTATGTTGTTTTCGCTTCATCAATTTGAAGCATTAACAAAACTAGTCGAAATATTTTATTTCTGAAAATTGGGCAAAAATCAAAGCAAAATTGCAACCTCCAGGCACATATTTCGATATATCCTATATACTTGTAAAGGGTGGTCCAACCAAAACGCACAATGTTAATTGTAAATAAAACAAAAAGTTTTCACAGAATTGTGTTGATTTTTTTTATTATAACAGAAGAATTTATGACAATTATGCGTTAAACAAAATATTGCCCAAACGCTCGCCATGCCTACGGTGGCATACTTCTATTCGATGGTCCATATTTTCAAAGACTCTGAGACATAATTGAGATTCAATGTCGTTAACGTTCTGAATTATCTTATCCCTTAACTCTTGAATTGTTCTTAGCTTAATGACGTACACTTTTTTTTAAATATCCCCAAAGAAAGAAGTCCAACGGTGTCAAATCACATGATTGTGGCTGTCAATTCACATCGCCACAACGTGAGATAACACGGCCTTGAAATTTCTCGCGCATAAGAGCCATTGTTTCGTTACCTGTGTAGCAAGTGGCACCATTCTGTTGGAACCACATATCGTCCAGGTCCATAACCTCAATTTTTGACCAAAAGAAGTCCGTTATCATTTCGCATCAGCGAGCACCATTCACGGTAACTGCTTGGCCACCCTCATTTTCAAAAAAGTACGGCCCGATGACGCAGCCAGCCCATAAACCGAACCAAACAGTCACTCTTTGTGGATACATCAGCTTTTCAACAATCACTAGTGGATTTCCATTTGCCCGAACGTGGAAATTCTGCTTGTTAACGAATCCACTGAGGTCAAAGTGTGCCTCGTCGCTGAAGATGATTTTCTTCGTAAAGGCACCATTCTCTTCTGTCTGCTCAATCAACCATTCGGCGTATTGCCGACGCTTGAAATGGTCGGTAGGCTTCGGTTCTTGATCTAATTGAACCTTGGAAGTGTGTAAATTCAAATGGTTATTCAAAATTCACATCAATGATGTTCGTCAGATGTTTAATTGTTCGGCACGACGATGAGTCAAGGTTGACGGTGCTTCTGCCGCACTATCGTGAACAACAGCAATGTTTTCCGCAGAACGAGCTGGGTGAGCATACACAGGTAATTTCACATTTCATTTTCATTGCGATTCTCTCGATTGTGGACACATTTGGTCGATTATGCTGACCAAAAACATCACGAAGTGTACGAAATGCATTTTGATTTGAACCCCCATTTTTATGTAAGGCTTCAACAACGTTAAGGAGCTGCTCAATTATAAACCTCTCCATGGTTGAAATGTTAAAGTAAGTTGGGCGAAAAATCTGACGTTAAATTGTGACTTAGAATTAACATCGCGCATTATGGTTGAACCACACTTTATGATTTATCACTTTAACATTTTCTTGAACAAAACCGTAACAGAATGCTCAAATTTAACATAATTTGGCACACAAAGGGCTTTTTTGAAGGTTGATTTGTTTTCAAAGATATGAATGAGTATTTAACGAAATTATACTGGTTTGCATTTTCCTGTATTACTGTGGACCAATATGCGCTATATTACTACGGAACCATATATGCTTTTTGTAGCCCATGCGGTGTAGTGGTTAGAGCACTCACTGGTTTGAATCCCATTGGTGACAGCGAGCATTGTTTTGAGCAATTTATTCTTTGGACAGACTATAAGCCCGTTCAGCTATGATACGTTCTGGTTTAAAATCAGAACGTACCGCAGCTGGGTGGACGGACACACGACTAAAACATGATACTGACCATATCACCTTCTCAAGTGCCGACACACACTCGTAATGACATACTCTAACTATCTCTAAGTGAAGGCCCAAAAGGCCATGTAATGCTGAAGCAAAAAAAATGCGTTTTACCGGATCAGACATAACGCGTTTGCTAGGATACGGATAACAGTTTCTGGGATCATACTCGTATGTATCATGAATAGCTTTGAGAATATGTTCAACGAGTAATATTAATAGTCATAAAACAATATGGCGGTCGTTTCAAATGAAAACAGTGAATAAATTTGGGTTATATTCTCTAAATTCAACATTTAAGGTACATACTATCAACACTTGACTGAATTTATTAGTGAATGGCTGAAGACGGGCGCCTAAAATTCTGAGGTGAAGCAAGTCGAGTAAGTAGGAGAGTGCTCTTATAAGAAGGGTTTTGCACCCATCCTAGGGCTCGAAACAAGTTTTTTGATGGCATGAATCTATGGTTTTAATCATTCATCCAATATTTGCATAAGAAATCATTTCCATTTCTGCAAAAATAGATCACAATTTTTACAAAGTTTCAGAAAAGGTAAATAGCAAAAATATATTTAAGACTTCGCTCAGTCAATGATTTTAGCAATATAAGAACAAAATGTTGGCTGTTTAAATTGGAGTTCGTTGAAAGCAAGGATATATTTTTTGAATATGTCATGAACATGTTTCTTGAATTAAATTGTTCTACACATCTGCATAGTGTAGGTTAAGTACAAAACCTTTCTGACATGAGTGTGGTTCTACTTACCCGATCCATTTTACTTTTTATCATAAACGATTTTTAAATCAGAAACTTTTTTTTGCTGTTCCGACTAAAAATAATTGGTTTCAAAGCATGGAAAACCAAAATAAATATCATAAGTACCTGGTAGATAATGTACAAAAACTATGTATCAAACAGTTTGTACACACTATAAGGGTTAGCTTTGCTTTTTTAACCACAAAATCAAGCGGATACCATTAAATTTTCCAGAACTGTATATCTATGTCTTCTGATAAAATTTGCATGCGCTCTCTTTCGTAGCACTTGAGCCTTAAAAATCTATATTTGAGTGGAAAAAAGTTGAAGTAGCTGGAGAGTGCTCCTGCCAAAAAGGTTTTGTAAAAAAATTAGTAAATCAAACAATACTTGTATATTCTGCAAATCAAAACTTGACGGACAGACTCCATAAATTGAGTTCGAAATATTATTATAGTTATTATGTTTTTGAATTCGCCGCCATTTTGTTTCAAGTGTTTTGACTCAAAATTTCTACTTATTTATAGTGTCAGGTCCGTTGCCAACGTGAATCTCCCTAGTATTACGTGTTAGTGTTGTTGTAGTTATTAAATATTCAATCATCTGTAACTAAGCTGTTTACTGTTCAATCAGAGTGAAGTTGTTGTTAGGATTAATATCAAAATAATGCATTTTAAATACTACTATCTAACTATGTGTACCTGCCTCCCTGTATCATACGACAATAAATTTAGTCTTTGAAAAATCATCACGTGAGTTTCATTAGGTTATGGGCCCAGACCCATTTTTATGTAATATCAAGTATTTATATTGTGCGGAAGTAATAATGTCGATTGGGTGCTCGCAACAAGCAATTTTTTCTTACTTGAGGGTATTGACATTGAAAATGTGCCGGCGACTATCAATGAAACTGAGATGAAGAAAGCCAAAGCTAAACTTGTATTGACTATTGACTGTTCGTTAGATAGTATGTGCATATCAAGAGTGAGGCTACAGTGCATGGTGTGTGAAATAAATTGAAACAATTGTTTGATGATTCGGGATATCAACGAAAAATAAGTTTGCTTTGAACAATGATTTCAATACGTCTCGATAACTGTGAATCCATAACATCCTATGTATCTCAAATGGTCGAGACAGCACATAAATTGAAGGGGGTAGGTTTCGAAATCACAGACAAGTGGATTGAATCATTACTTTTGGCTGGACTCCCAGATAAGTATTCACCAATGATATGGGAATAGAAAATTCTGGAATCGCCATTAGCGCTGACGTCGTAAAAACAAAGTTACTTGATATGTGTTCGAAGGTTGGCACTACCGATACGGACTCTGCATTTTGGACAGCGGCCAAAAAGTGGCAACACTAACCGCAAACAAATGTCAAAGTCAAATGATATGTCAGCCTGCAGTAAGCAAATAATGTGTTATAATTGCAAGACAATCGGCCATTACAAAAATTAGGGTCCTGAATTAAAAGCAAATAAACAATCAAATGTTTTAAGTGCGGCATTTTTCAACGGCTGTTATAGCACAGAAGGTTGGTATGTCAATTCAGGTGCAACCGCACATAAAACGTCATATGAAAATTGTTTATTCCAACTCTGACCAGTGCACGAAAACAAAGAAATCGTAGTGGCAAATCAAACGAGGGTGCCTGTAGTTTGTGTTAGTGAAACACAAACAACAACATGCGTAAGCAGTTCTCAGTATGATGTGATTGTGAAGAATGTATTGTACATACTTAATCTCACGATAAACATATTGTCCGTAAGCCAACTTATAGTTAATGGCAATAGAGTAGTGCTCAAAAAGAATGTCTGTTTGATATACAACCAAGTGAATGAGCTCACTGGTACACTGAATTTGATAAATGGTGGGTACAAGTTAAACAAAAAAAAATTCGAGAATTCATTATCGGCGATGTCAACAGGGCATAAAACGTTAGGACATATATGTTAAATTGTAAGTCCTTGCAAAAACTGAAAGAAGGTGGTGCAGTAGGAGCTTCTTTTGACAAGAAAGCTGACATACAAATACAGAATTGTGAAATGTGCTGTGAGGGAAAACAGACACGTTTCCCTTTAACCATAGAAGTGAAAGACTACTGGATGTAGTACGCTCAGACTTATGCGGGCCGATGGAGACTAAGTCAATTGCTCAGGCAAGTTATTTTCTCCTATTTATGGATGATGCCAGCAAAATGACTTTTGTCTACTTCTCGAAGATGAAGGCCAGGTGTTCCAGCATTACAAGGAATTTCAAGGCTTAGTGGAGAATCAAACCGGAAACACGATAAGAATATTGAGGACCGACAATGGAGGTGAATTCTGTTCGCGCGAGATGGAGAATTATTTAAAACAAGCTGGTATTGTCCATCAGAAGACCAATCCTCACACTTTGAAGCAGAATGGGCTCTCAGATAGGTCAACAGAACTGTAGTTGAACGGGAAAGATGCTTGTAGTTTGAAGTGAACCTCGGCAAAAGTTTTGGGCTCAATAAGTTAATACTGCAGCATATAGTATTTAAAAAATAGAACGCCAGCCACCAGTTTAGGTATGATGACACCGTCTGAGAGGTGAACATGAGAGGTGAACAGGTGAGGAACTAGAACTAAGCCACGTCAGAATTTTTGCCAGTAAGGTAATGGTGCATATTCTCAAAATGCAAGCACAAAAATGGGATAAGAAGGCTGACAAATTGATTTCAGTTGGGTATCCAGATAACGTAAAAGTATACAGATTATATAACCAAACAAGTTGAGTAAGCAGGAGAGTGCTCCTACCAGAAGGTCTTTGTAAACATCCTAGGGTTAGAAACAAGTTTTCTAATGGCGTGAATCGATAACTTGAATTATTCATCCAATACTTAGATATGAAATTGTTCAAATTTATACAAAAGATGCACAGTTTCTTTCATAAACACAGTGCAGCCGCCATTTTAATCTAGCTTCAATGATTTTTCTGAATGCTCGGCCGATTGAACATGTTCAAGTTAAACACTATTCCTTAAATTTTCATGAAAATTGAAAGAAAATGAAAGTGTCTGTCAATTTTAAATATACTCGTATATAGGGTTTTCCAATAAGAGGTGTTATTTTGAATAGATCTTCTGATTTAACACCTTGCCACTTCTTCCTTTGGAGCCACTTGATAGAGAAGGCCTATGCCAAAAGCCCAGCGTCGATTCAAGATCTCAAAGATGAAATTCGTGAGGCTATCGAGGACAGAGGGCAACCACTTTGCGATTTGGTTATGGAAAATTTTATGAAGAGGATATGGTCCTGTAAGCGTGTCGTAGTGGTTATTTGCTCAATGTTAATTATTGCTATTAACGGCATATCTTCTCCTTTATAATGAAATAAACATTTGATCAATTATTTTAAAAAATGGCGTTTTTCTTTTAATATCAAAATAACACCTCTTAGTGGAAAACCCTATATCAACCATAAACACGTGTTATTGTTGGTATAATTCCATATAATTGAAATGGCTCTAACTCACTTGATTATGATTCGATCTCAATTAAATTTTGCGAACATATAAATCTTATGTTAGTGTATATAATTGCAAAATTTCAAGAAGTTTAAAGGTACCGTTTTGATTTTATGGGCAAAAATGTAAAATCTACAAATCATACTATTATCAACAAAGTTGATCGAATTTCGATTTCTAAAGTATTTGTTGCCCTTGTACTCATAAAGGTCCACGTTCGTGATAATTTTCAGATTTTTCGGCTGAAAGGTGTCCAATCGCGAGGGGGGGGGACACAAATTTTGCGTACATTTTGCCTTCTCCTGGACCCCCTAATTCATAAAATGATTTTTTTATTTCAGATTCTAAAAGTTCTAATCAAGACCTTTCATTTGATACCCCACTCGACTACCTTTGATGAAAAAAAATTTTTAAGGGCCAATTCGTTATTAGGGGGGACCCCCCTTAAACATTTTTAAGGTCTTTGTAAAAATTTTTTTTACAAAGACCTACTAGTTTCGCGACCTGTCTGTCCGTCTGTCCGTCCGTCTGTCCGTCCGTCCGTCTGTCCGTCTGTCCGTCTGTCCGTCTGTCCGTCTGTCCGTCTGTCCGTGCGTCACAGCTGATTTCCTCAGAAACTATAGAAGCTAGAATGCTCAAACTTTGTGAAAAGGTCAGAAGTGATGATCTCTCAAAAATTAAGGCCTTGACAAAATTTAAAAAATGTTTAAGGGGGGTCCCCCCTAATAACGAATTGGCCCTTAAAATTTTTTTTTCATCAAAGGTAGTCGAGTGGGGTATCAAATGAAAGGTCTTGACAGGAACTTTTAGAATCTGAAATAAAAAAATCATTTTATGAATTAGGGGGTCCAGGGGAAGGCAAAATGTACGCAAAATTTGTGTCCCCCCCCCCCCCCCCCTCGCGATTGGACACCTTTCAGCCGAAAAATCTGAAAATTATCACGAACGTGGACCTATATGAGTACAAGGGCAACAAATACCTTAGAAATCGAAATTCGCTCAACTTTGTTAATAATAGTATGATTAGTAGATTTTACATTTTTGCCCATAAAATCAAAACGGTACCTTTAAACTTCTTGAAATTTTGCAATTATATACACTAACATAAGATTTATATGTTCGCAAAATTTAATTGAGATCGAATCATAATCAAGTGAGTTAGAGCCATTTCAATTATATGGAATTATACCAACAATAACACGTGTTTATGGTTGATATAGGGTTTTCCACTAAGAGGTGTTATTTTGATATTAAAAGAAAAACGCCATTTTTTAAAATAATTGATCAAATGTTTATTTCATTATAAAGGAGAAGATATGCCGTTAATAGCAATAATTAACATTGAGCAAATAACCACTACGACACGCTTACAGGACCATATCCTCTTCATAAAATTTTCCATAACCAAATCGCAAAGTGGTTGCCCTCTGTCCTCGATAGCCTCACGAATTTCATCTTTGAGATCTTGAATCGACGCTGGGCTTTTGGCATAGGCCTTCTCTATCAAGTGGCTCCAAAGGAAGAAGTGGCAAGGTGTTAAATCAGAAGATCTATTCAAAATAACACCTCTTATTGGAAAACCCTATATACGAGTATATTTAAAATTGACAGACACTTTCATTTTCTTTCAATTTTCATGAAAATTTAAGGAATAGTGTTTAACTTGAACATGTTCAATCGGCCGAGCATTCAGAAAAATCATTGAAGCTAGATTAAAATGGCGGCTGCACTGTGTTTATGAAAGAAACTGTGCATCTTTTGTATAAATTTGAACAATTTCATATCTAAGTATTGGATGAATAATTCAAGTTATCGATTCACGCCATTAGAAAACTTGTTTCTAACCCTAGGATGTTTACAAAGACCTTCTGGTAGGAGCACTCTCCTGCTTACTCAACTTGTTTAAATTTTTGTTAAGGCCTTAATTTTTGAGAGATCATCACTTCTGACCTTTTCACAAAGTTTGAGCATTCTAGCTTCTATAGTTTCTGAGGAAATCAGCTGTGACGCACGGACAGACGGACAGACGGACAGACGGACGGACGGACAGACGGACGGACAGACGGACGGACAGACGGACAGACAGGTCGCGAAACTAGTAGGTCTTTGTAAAAAAAATTTTTACAAAGACCTAAAAACTAAAGCAACTACTTTGACCAGAGATGTTATTATTATGGAGAAAATGTAGTTGGGCACAGCTCGGATGATAGCAAATAATTGTTAAAAAAATTGAGAGAATAATGAAAACTTAGAAAATGATGAAAGTTTACCAGAAAATCCAGTTTCAGATCTAAATGATCCAACATACATTTGTGATTCATCAATTTCCGAAGATCGTTCTTATCAATATATGGCTGAAAAAGAGTCTATCATAGAGGATGAAGTTCAGATAGAGCTGGATGCTAAACGTAGGCGAAAGCCAGTAGAAAGGTATGGTATAACTAATCGATGTATTCTGGACAATCTGGAATTATGCGATGAAGAAATCAGTTATGAAGCTGCAATGAACGGACCAGATAAGGAACTGTGGAGACGGGCGATGACAGATGAACTGAAGGCTTTCGACGACAATCAAGCATGGACATTTGTAGATAGGAAAGAAGCTGATAGAGTGGTGCAGTGTAAGTGGGTATTCAAAAATAGTGTGCGGAATAGGGCAAGACTGGTCGCAAAAGGTTTCTCCCAAAAAGAAGGCGTGGACTTTACTAAAACATACTCACCAGTGCTTCGTTACTCTAGATTAAGACTTTTATTTGCTTTAAGTGTCAAACTTAATTTTGAAATTACTCAATCAGATGTAATTACAGCATTCTTAAATGGTTACCTACAGGAAAATGTCTGTATGCAAGTGCCGCCTAATTTGAATCGTACAGAAAATTGTGTTCTCAAATTGAATCGTACAAATTATGGTTTAAAACAATCAGCCAGGGCTAGGAATGAAAGACTAAATGATTGTTTAGTAAAGTCGAATTTTGTTGTCAAAGTTAGAATCATGTCTTTATATAAAAAGATTGGAAAAAGGAGCAGATAATAATACCAATTGTTGTAGATGATTTTTCAAACAGTAGTATCATGTTTAAGGAATTAAAAACTAATCTAATGTCAAAATTTAAAATTTGGGGCAATTAAAACAATGCTTAAGTGGACTTTACTAAAACATACTCACCAGTGCTTCGTTACTCTAGATTAAGACTTTTATTTGCTTTAAGTGTCAAACTTAATTTTGAAATTACTCAATCAGATGTAATTACAGCATTCTTAAATGGTTACTACAGGAAAATGTCTGTATGCAAGTGCCGCATAATTTGAATCGTACAGAAAATTGTGTTCTCAAATTGAATCGTACAAATTATGGTTTAAAACAATCAGCCAGGGCTAGGAATGAAAGATTAAATGATTGTTTATTAAAGTCGAATTTTGTTAAGTCAAAGTTAGAATCATGTCTTTATATAAAAAGATTGGAAAAAGGAGCAGATAATAATGCCAATTGTTGTAGATGATTTTTTCAAACAGTAGTATCATGTTTAAGGAATTAAAAACTAATCTAATGTCAAAATTTAAAATTTGGGGCAATTAAAACAATGCTTAAGTATGAAAACAATGCTTAAGTATGAGGGTAAACATGTATGAGAAAGGCCGTATTTCCTTAGATCAAGAAAAGTTTGTAGATCATATTTTAAGTAAATTTAATATGACAAACTGTAATGTTGTTGATACTCTTGGAATGTGTGGGGTATGGAGTTAGTGCGATTTAGCACCTTAACTCCCTCATATCTGTGAGTACTATAGTACCCACTCACTTTCCCGTGGCAGCTTCAGTCAATATACAATTTTAAAAATAAATTTTACATAATTATTTGGCGGATAGTTGGGAAGCGTAAATCATCCCCGTTCCGGACAGTTCGAAGGAATGCCAGGGTACTATTAGTATGGTTGTCTATTGTGTCAAAAAGTTTCAGTGCTCTATCACGTACGTATTTTTCTACTGTCTCAAGTCTTAGATCCTTGTATATGTCAGTGTTCCTAATGTACTATGGAATTCTTAGGATCTTTCGAATAGTTCCATTTTGGAAGGACTGGAGTGCTTTTTTGTTAGTCTTTGTCGTTTGGTAGAAAGCAGAACTACCATATAGTAACGTCGGTGGTATAATTTGTTTATAGATGAGCAATCGATTTTTAAGGCTAAGTTTTTTGGATTTTATGAGTGGGTGTAGTCAAGAGAGAAGTCCAATACAGTGTCCCCGTTTATTTTGTATGTGTTGTCTCCATGTCAGGCTTTTGTCAAATGTAAGTCCAAGGTATTTAGCTGTTGGTGCCCAGTCTTTTGTTTCATTGTCAACGTTAAGTCTCTGTGGAGTTTGCTGTAGTTTTCTTGTGATGAATAGGGCCTGTGTTTTATCAGAATTAAGCCTAATTTTCCATTTGCGAAAGTATTTCAATAAAATGTTTATCGATCGTTGCAAGTTTGAGGTGATGAATCTTGCTTGTCGTGCTGTAACAAATATACAGGTATCATTAGCGTAGAGTGATAATTTTACTTTTGGAGGCAGAGTAGGAAGGTCTGCAGTAAATATATTGTAAGGGACCGGCGATATGGGCGAGCCCTGAGGAACTCCAGCATCAATTGGTCTCAGGCTTGAGAGTTGTTTGTCAATTCTGACACGGAATGATCTGCCTTCCAAAAAGGAGCCAATGGTTTGGGTGAGCTGCAGTGACATATTGAACTGATGCATTTCGAAGATAAGTCCTGCATGCCAGACTTTATCAAAGGCCTTAGCTATGTAAAACATAACTAAGCCTGTTGAGTTTCTGCGATTTAAGCCTGTTCTGATGTGTTGGACCACTCTAACTAACTGGAGCTCAGTAGAGTGTTTGGCTTTGAAGCCATATTGTTCTTCCGGTAGAATATCTTTATCAGATATAACCTCATAAAGTCGATGCAGAATCACCCTTTCCGCAATTTTCGACAGCGAAGAGAGGAGACTGATGGGTCTCCAGTTTTGTGGAAATTGTGGGTCCTTTTGAGGTTTCGGGAAGACAATAATAACCGCTGATTTCCATATTTTGGGATACCTTCGCAAACGAAAAATCGTATTTATAATGTCAGTGAGTGTTTGTAATGTATTATCTGGTAGCCAAGAAATCATAGTGTTTGTAATAGTGTCATATCCGGGTGCTTTATGTTTGTCGAGTGTCTGTATAATGTTTTTGATTTCGTCCAAGTCCGTGGGTTTTATTCTGTCTTCGTGCTGAATGTTATCCATCAGTAGTCTGTTGACAGAAGATTGAATAATTTCCGCATTTCCAAAGTCCTCCTCATCCGAAGAATTCTCGCGAAATTGTGTTTCTAAGGAATCTGCAAATGCCTCCACCTTACCCGCATCGTAGTATTGTATTCCATTCGGACCATGAATAGGTGGTACCACAATTTTACTGTTTTTCCGAAAGTATTTGGTCATTCTCCAGAAACTGCCACACCCAGGCTCGAGACTCTGCAAAAAGCTCTCCCATTGCTCGTTTCGGAATATCCTTATTTTGTCACGGATTTCATTTGTCATCCGAGTAGCGTTTATACGTAGCGTAGGGTCACCTGTAAACCTAGCTCTCCTCCGAACTTGATTCCTTCTGCTGATCAGTTGTTTGATATTCTGAAGGAGTTCATAGGGATTCGTTTCCCTTCTCGGAGTTATGACCGTGTGGTCCTCTTTTGCCTGTATAATTCTCTGAGTTACGTTCTCAATGATGTTGTCGAGGTCGTCGGCCGTTTCAGGTGATTGAAAATTAGTTTCATTGGCCAATGCGACTTTAAACGCTTTCCAGTTTGTAGTTTTCCTTTCCTGCATAGGAACATCAATAAAGATGTTTTCTATGAGGAAAAGGACTGGTTTGTGGTCGGAAGACAGTTCGTCGAGGACATTTAACCGAACATTTTGTGTGAAATCTCGCGATATTCCAATATCCAGTGCAAAGCCATGTCTTGTTCCGTAATGTGTTGGCTCATTGGGGATATGCAGGCTAAAGTGGTTGGCTGTGATGAATGTATTGAGCTCGGTCCCAGCTTTATTGCTTCTCACAGCTCCCCAAAGGCGGTGTGTGGCATTTAGGTCTTCTGCAATGAATATTGGGGCATCAAAAGCAGTAAGTACTCTGAGATTATCTGGAAGGGAAGATTGTAAACAGAAATCACAATAAACTCTAGAAAATCAGTTTACACCTTGATTACTGTGGCCTCTAGTTTTTCAAGTGTGGGTGTATTGATGGGATAATAATTCACGTTTCGTCTCACGAGAATGGCCGTTCCGCCTCCCCTACCCGTCATTCTATCATTTCTGTACATGATGTAGATGGCTTTAGAAAGGTTTCTTGGATCATAATGATATCGTATTTATGATCGAAAATAAACTGTTGTTATTCACCGTATGTTGAAGCAAGGAATTCACATTCCACGTCAGAATTGAAACGTGATTCGTTAAACTCATTAGTGTTTAGTGTTGATGACATTTTGAGATGCAGCGAAAATGGTTTGAATCATGTTTGCCATCATCTCTTGCATCATGTTTTGGAACTGTGTCTGTATTTTGGCAAACATTTGGTCCATATTGTTAGTTTGATTTTGTATGCGTGGGGGAGCCTGTGTCGTGGTTGTTTGTTTTTGTGCTGGTTGTGTGGATTGGGCCGCAGCAACCTGTGCGAACGATCTTCTCACGTTCTTTGGATTTCTGGGACAACCCCCGTAGCTTGCAGGATGATCTCCGCCACAGTTTACACATTTTGCTTTCTCTTCTATTTTCTTCGGACAGTTCGAGAAATGTTGAAGCGAATCGCATTTAACACACCGAGACTGTGCATGACAGTTGCTGGCAGAATGTCCGAATTGTTGACAATTGTGGCACATACCCTGGCCCGTACGAGGACGCTATGCTTCCACGATGCACATAAGATGGCATACAGATTTTATGTTGTAAATATTTGTTTCGGTTTTTGGGAGGAGAACCTTGACGACTTTAGAGAGACCTTCCCTCATTTTAATGTAGTAGACTTCAATTGGGTTAAAGCCCTGAGATTGTAAGTCTTCTTTTATCTCTTCAGCTGAAAGGCCATACAGACCCCTGATGACAACATTCAGCTGTCTATCTTCTGGCAGTATATAAGTGTGGTATTGCAGTTCGTTCTTTGTTAGTGCTTTGGTCAGTCGTCTGTGATCTGTGGGTGTAGTTGGTATAATTTGTTTTCCTAGGTAGACCCTTTTCGCGGATGTGTATGAAATGTTTTGTGTTTTCATTATGTTCAGTGTTTGGGACCATTTTGAGGGCTCTCGTAAAATGATAGGAACTGTTTTTGATTCTTGTGTTTGTGTTGTGGGTTGTGTGTTTGTAGTGTTTGGAACTGTTGGCTTTGGTTTTGGTGTGATGGCCATTTCTTTGAATACCGTAGCTGGTTTTGGTGGTGGAAGGGCAGGGAGAATCTCATCCTCTTTATCTTTGTTATTATCGCAGTCAACTTCCATCTCACTCTCTGTAGTTTCATATCAGGAACTTGACTTGGGAGGTGAAGACGCCCTCACCTTTCGCTTTTTCATCCGAGGGCTCTCTTTTTTGGATTTTCCGTTGACCTTAGCCTTGTCCTTGAGCAATAACACTAGTTCTGCATTTTCCGCAGCTAGCAGCTCATTTTTGTTTCGCTGGTCGGCCAGCTCAGCATTAGTTTTAGCGAGTTACAAACACTTGATCCAACTACAGCGTTATATTGTCAAGCTGGGCGACCAACGTAGCAATTTGCTCATCTTTGTCAGCAGGTATGTCACGTCCGGCAACCACGCCACCGTCCGTCGACATCCTGTCCACCAAAAGGGAACTATCTATATGCTATTATTATAATAAAATCCGCGAAATAACTAATTTTCAATAAAATTCAGAATTTAAAAAATATAATAAGAAAAATTGACTGAGGCTGACCCAGGTCACTAAAGGAATACCAAGTACTCACCCAGAGTCCCGCTATTCGATCTTCTTTCTTCTTATTCGCTCTATCTTCAATTTCTTCCTATTTTCTTACTCGCTCTATCTTCTTCTTACTTGCTCTATCTTCTTCTCTTTCACTCTATTTTCTTCTATTTCGCTCTATCTATCTGCTGTCTTGCTCTACCTTCTACCCTCCTATGTTCCCTCTCGCTCTACTTCTCTCCTATTCGCTATCTCCCTCTGCCTTCGACTTCCTTCTCTTCCAATCTTCTGTCTCCTTCTTATCTTCTGTCTCCTTCTTCTACCTCCTACTTCTTCTATCTTGCATGTACTTCACTTTAAATTTTACTCTCCCGTCAGTACGTCGACTTAATAACTTGACTTGACTTGACTGATTGGTGGTCGTTGTTGATACTCCCATTGAAAGTAATTTAAACCTAGAAAAAGGTGCAGATATTTGTAAGCAATACCCATATCAGCAATTAATAGGTAGCTTAATGTACGTAAGTGTTTCAACTCGCCCCGATATTTATCATAATGTGAGTTACTTGAGCCAATTTCATAATTGTTATTCCCATACTCATTGGAAGTATGCAAAACGCATCCGAAGATACTTATACAAAGCTAAATCGTGTGGACTAACGTTTGGCAAAGATAATTGTAAATTAGACGGTTTTGTTGATGCAGATTTGGCCTCGAACACTCTAGCCAGGAAATCTTGCACAGGTTTCTACTGTAAACTGTCAGGAACCGTTATTTCATATGAATGTAAAAAACAACGCACTATAGCTTTGTCATGTACTGAGGCTGAATATATGGCGATAACGCAAGCCTGTAAAGAGGCTATTTATTTAAGAAGCTTGTTTTGTGAAATTGTGGGCAGTTGTGATTATGCAATTATATTGTACATATAATGATAATCAAGATGTTCAGAAGTTATCAAAAAACCCCTTAATTCATCAAAGAACCAAGCACATAGATGTTCGCCATCATTTTGTTAGAGAAGCGGTAGCTAAAAATCTCATTAAGATAGTTTACCTGCCAACATCTGAAATACCGGCGGACTTGCTGGCCAAGGGATTAAGTAGCATAAAATATAACGATTTTGTGCAGAAGTTAGATATTCAAAGCATTGTTTAATGAATGACTATATATTTGATGATTTGTTTCTATTAGTTCTGATAAGATACATATGTTCCTAAGCTTAGATTATTTTGATAAGTCGAGATTTTAGGATTAATATCAATATTTAGTCCTCGAAAAACCACCACGCGAGTTTCATTAATTTTCAGGATTTATACAATTGCTTTCAGAAAACTTAAATTGCAGCTGTTGGGAAATTTAAGTGTCGCACTTTGATTTTATAGGCAAAAATGTAAAATTTATAAAATGTGATATTATTAGCAAAGTTGATCGCATTTCGACTTCTGGGGTATTTGTTGCCCTTTTACTTTTAAAGTCTCATTTCTGTGATTTTTTTTCAGGTTTTTCGGGCCAAAGGTGTCCAATTGCGAGGGAGGAAACAAAATTTTCGTGCAGTCCCCCTTCCCATGCACCCCTCAAAGCAAAACTTGTCATTTTAAGACCGGTTTTGAAAAGTTCTCATCAAGACCTTTTATTTGATACCCATGTTGCCTACATGCAATGAATTTTTTCCAGGGCCCACTCCCCTATATGGGGAGACCTCCTTTAAACACCTTATAAATTTCTTTTCGTGGTGAAACTTTCAAGAAGCCGCCACGTTGCACCTACCTACAAAATTTTATGTTCCTAGCTTATGTAGTTTGCGAGAAAAAGTGGTGTGACACACGGACGGACAGATAGGACGCGATTTTAGTAGGGTTTTGTAAAATGATTTTACAAAACCCTAAAAAAGGCTCAAATTAACAATTAAATCAACTTGTGATGCTGGGAGACATACTTCGATCTAGATTCAGATATGTTTGGATAGAAACTGATGAGTGAAATTGATATGCTATCTCAACTACTTGGATAATGATGTCAGTTAACTTTAACTGAAATGCCTGCATATTTGAATGTGTAATAATTAAATTTCAGTGTTTCCGACGTGATTTAAAGATTCTACGTTCAAATTTACTTGTTCATATTCCGAGTACAGAGTTTGATTCATTAATTTTTTGGTAACTAAAACCAAAATCTTAAAGTTTGACAAGGAAAAAACATCTTTACGACTTACTTTAAGACATTCACTTCAATGAAGACTATTTCGTGACAATTTTATGCAACTACTTTAAAACTATACGATGCAACCATCAATTTTCCAACCCAGCATGCTATCTCACGTCGATGAAATCCTTTTAAGGCGTGAAGTAACTTATTCAACTAGCCGCGTACTTTCTTTAACGAAACACTAAAGTTACGCCTTCCCCAGTCAAGAGCAAAGACTTCAACCTTAAAATGGCAAGGGAGACGACTATTGTTGAAGGGTTATATCCTCCTTATTTCACTTTGGTCTCAACTTCAAATTGAATCAGATAAGACTTAACGGTAAACTCCTTTCGAACGAATTTCGTGCTGATATCTTGTGGAAATACTTAAAGTTGAAGTAATAATTTATGGTTGGCCCTCTTTTGTTGGCATACAACGACCAATGTGGTGGATATCCCATGTTAAGGCTTTTCGGTTGTTTTAGGAATGACTTAGGCAATTTATCGCCCGGCCGGAATTTCCTGTTTCGCATAGAGCACTAAGTGGATTTCAAAGAATTGAAAAGGAAACGTACCGAAGATATATGAAACGGTTTGTAACGTATCTTAAACAAAATGCCGATCTTGAGCAAATTAATTAAACAAAGTAAATAATTCAGAGTTAATTGCAGAATTTTTCCCTTTGAAGTGAGAATTGAAAAGTATTCTGAGTTCTTGGAGGCAAATGGAATCGAAATTGTCATTTTAATGCTGTTAAATTTAATATTTTTAACCATTGAACAGAAATAGGTAGGTTCAATTAATTTGATCAAAGGTATTATGACCAACTGAGGCATGCAAATTCCATTAATTACAAAATGCTGAAAATTATTTTCATGTCAGGATCTTCCCTAAATGATATCAAAATAGTTTGTTTAAATTTCCATTAGATATTTATGTAGTTTTAAAATGTATTTACGAGTATTTGACTTAATTTCAATTACAGGACCTGGCGGCGAATTGAAATGGGAAATTAAATAAATTTCTGTTCAAGTGTGAAACAATTCTACATGAAATGATTGCTTGGGGCTCATAATTAGATAAAATTGCAAATTTTGCTGCATTTTCAAAATATTGAAAACCACTTGTAAAATTTTAGTGTTTATAATAATATTTGTCACAAATGAATGCATTTGTTGTAATTTAAAACAAATAATTATCTAGAAAACAGCCACGGATACCACAGCATGCATATTTACTGCTCCCTATCAAATTCCAAATATTTCAAAATATTAAATCGGAACATGATCCAAACAGTACTCACTTGTAAACATTTTCCACATATAAAATGCCGGAGCATATGTAAGTTTGAGGAGTCACATTTACGATTCCAAACTGCTCTCAACTCATAAAAAGTCCAACCTTATGTGTTGGCAATACACAATGTCATATTCTTCGACAAGGTGAAATTGTCTCTTCCGTCGCATGGTCATCTGAAACCATCAGTTCGCGAGATCCTTCCAAGAAACATTTTTATGGGACCATCATGCCGACTTTCTCAAGCCGCAAATTGTAGCCATAATAGCCTTTCTCCAAATTACTCGTTTCAACAACGTAATTTCCCACATCCTACTCGTAGCACGCAAGGGTCGTCTCCCGTTCTCAGGCCAGCTAGCTCGTACTCAATCAAGCAAAGTGGATTTTGTTTAGTTCTTACAATTTGCAGTTATTGCATCTGGGAATGTAATAGTTGGGCAATAAAGATAAAACTGAGTATGTATGTTGGACGTAAGAACTCATCACTATGCAGTTTCGTTATAATTATGAGCACAATCACCGCTTCCACAGAACAAGTGGAGCTTTGGGAAGTTCATGATAGAAGAAATGCATGGATGTGGTTGTGTATCTATCAAAGTTTCATAAGTCGTTTTATTGTTGAATGGAAAGAGTCATCATAAAACCAATCGCTTCTACAAAACGGAATCTAAAAAATATTTATATTGCCATTGCATCAAATGTGTTTTTCTAGTTAACAAACGGTTTTAGGTACCTAAGTTTGGTGATAATTTGCTAATGCAGTTGAATTGGTAGATATTGAGTGGTTTTATTGGAAACAGTACAAAAGAAATATCAAGCAATAAAGAAACATACTGGCAGAAAAATCCTCACATTAGACGAACTTCATAACATTTTTCACTGGCTTCCATTGGAGAATAGATTAACATATTATTAGTCGCATAGGAGACGTTGACCAGTCAACATCTCCTGCAATTTATGACGTGTGTAGCTGAAAAGTAACCAGTAGAAAGTAAAGAAATGTGCATGCAAGAAAAAAGAAGAAAGAGATAGAATATAAGGAGAAGGAGACAGAAAATAGGAAGAGAGGGAAATAGAGAAATAGAGTGAGGGGGCAGATATAGTGAAATAGAAGATAGAGCGAGATGGCAGATATAGTGAAATAGAAGATAGAGCGAGCAAGAGGATTGAGTGAATTAGAAGATAGAAAGAGACGAAAGGCAGAAAGAAAGAGATAAAAGATATAATATGTGAAGAATATGGGGGACTCTGGGTGAGTAGTTTGATATTCTTTTGCTGACCTTGGCTAGTTTTAGTCGTATTTTCTTGGTTTTTCAAAATTTTCAATTTTGTTCATTATATTGAATTGAAAGTTAGTTACTTGGCGGATATTAAATAATAATATATAGATAGTTCCCTTTTGGCAGACAGAATGCTGACGGAGGGTGGCGTGGTTGCCGGACGCTATACAGGGCGAAAACGACCATATAAATTCGAAAAAAGTTCAGAAATTTTCTCTATGGTTTTCATCCAAGAAGATAGTCATATTAAAACCATAACGAAAATCTTTTTAAAAGCTTGATAAGCAATTTAAGAGAAAAGTGTATACTTTTATAGAGAGACTTATTGCTTTTTTAATAAGAAATCTTATTCAAGCTATGAGGCAGACTAATTAAAATAAAAAGATTATCTTTTTGGCTTCAAAAGTAGTCTTATTAATATTAACCCGAAATTCTTCTTAAAATCAAAAGTCTAGCTTATATATTTAATGAGGACATCTGATTGATTTCATAAGATGCTTGTTGATTAACCTAGAATTAATGATGCATTAATGAAAATATTAAAAATTTTAATAAATAAAACCTTTTATTTTATTCCTTTTAATTAACAAACATAACAAAGCTCATATTCATTAAAAATATCTTAATATCTAAGGTCATAGTAAACTGAGTTTGCGAAGATTTGCTTATCTTCAATACTTTTTGGGGCGAAGTATTTTAAGGCCATTATTTAGCATACGAAAATGAAGTGGTGGTTCATCTAAAGATACAAAATCTAGAATTATTAAAGATTCAAGCTCATTTCCAAATTTAAAAAAACACCGTTGGTAGCACCAGCCGGAAAGGTAAATTTCTCGAATGTAGCGTAAGATTTCGGAAAAGAATTTGGCTTGCGTACTACTAAACTTCTTACTGCAATTTTCGTAACACCACATGGGTATAGATTGACATGAAAAGAATCTGCCAACGTAAAGACCCTTTATAGAGGCGCAAATATTTTGCTCATTCCATTTAGTTGCACATTTATGGATCACATATGAAAATCGGCCGATAATAAATTGTTATAAATATATAAATATGGGTGTTGTCCTTCTCACATTTGCTGTTTATACATTTCACAGTGGTTACCACATAAAGGTGATATCTTGTCGGCCTAAATAGCTCAAATAGGTAATTCAAAAGATTCCCATAAAAGTTTAAACAGCCAAGTGCTGTTTAATATATGTACATATTTTCAATTCTTTTCTGAACCATCAGGGGCCACCATTTTGAATTTTTATTGAAAAAGGCTGCTAAAAATATTAAGCTGTAAATTTTCGACTTTTTCATTTGTCATCTGATTTGCATAATTTTTTTGCTGGTTAAATAAACTTGCTTTAATAACTTATCATTTCAAACTTCATTGGAATCTGTTGAGAAACTTGGCTGCTAGAGGGCTACAGAAATGAAAAAGAAAATTAAAGTAGGCCCTCCTGTATGGGGAAGCCCCCTTACACACCTTAAAATATTTTCTTGCACTGCAAATTTCGAAAGGCACCACTTTTGACCTACGTAGAAAATTTCCTATTTCTAGCTCGTGTGGTTCGCAAGGAAACTTACTGCGACGCACGAACAAACGGGCG
Organism: Odontomyia ornata; assembly: GCA_963969285.1. NCBI lineage: Eukaryota > Metazoa > Arthropoda > Insecta > Diptera > Stratiomyidae > Odontomyia > Odontomyia ornata. The sequence continues at coordinate 125,585,773 of OZ017738.1, read as the reverse complement.
GGTGGACGGACAGACAGACAAGTCACGATTTCATAATTTTTTAGGGTATTGTAAAAATATATTAACAATATCCTAAAAATGGTCTGCTTTATAAATACTTCCAAATTAAGTAATTTAAAACGTTTCCATGAGAATTATTCATCAATAGCGAATTGCGCTTGTCTTCTGACCTTTAGGGGCCGTCATTTTGAATGCATGCATTTGATTTTGGATTATTTTAAATCTTTGTATGCTAGGATCTCATCAATTAATGCGGCAGATCTCATTCAAATCAGAATTTCACTCTAGACAGGGCAAAATTATTCAAATTTTAGTAAAAATGGCAGCTAAAAATATTAAGTTTTAAGATTTCCACTTTTTTTGTTTCTCATTCGATATAAAAAATTTTCTGCATACTACAAGAACAAAAATTCATAATCTCAAGTTTCTTCAAAATCCGTTGGCCACAAAAACCTGAAAAAGTCGAATATTTAAATCGCCGCCATTTTGAAAATTGCCCATGCATGATCACCTAAATGTCAAAGTTTCTAGATCTAATTGATTTCTATCTTTCATATACATCGGATCAAAATTGCGAATTTTAGAGGAATTTGAAATTTTGAGTTTCCCCTGGGCGCTATTTTGTTATTTGCGACCTGACCTCCAGTTTTTTTACAAAGCTCTTTAAATACTTATAGTTTCTATCAGATTACTAAATTTTATTGACATTGGTTGAAAGCTTTGGTCAAAACTACAACAAAAAAATTTTGTACGTTTTTCGACCTTCGAGCGGCCGCCATTTCGTTTCAGCCGTACCGACTTTGGATTTTTATTGTGAGATTCATCGCATACATCAGTGAACCTTTGTAGCAAATTTCATCCAAATAGGAGCTATACTTTGGTTAGAGCAGAAATCACGATTTTTCATTTGTCATCTGAGTTGCATATGGCCGCCATTTTGTGTTCGCCGCTCGATATAGCTAGTTCACAAATTTAACGGAGATATTTACTCAGTACACCTTTCCTGAAAATTTGCCGAAAATCGGAGCAAAATTGCAACCTCAAATCTCGTTATATCCCATATATATATATATATATATATATATATATATATATATATATATATATATATATATATATATATAAATAAATATATATATATATATATATATATATATATATATATATATATATATATACTATATATATATATATATATATATATATATATATATATATATATATATATATATATATATATATATATATATACATATATATATATATATATATATATATATATATATATATATATATATATATATATATATATATATATATGATACTCTCTCTCGAGAAATTTACCTAAAAGATTGAAAATGTTGTGAAAAACTAAAATTAAGCCATTGTTTTGAAACAATTTTAGCTGTTTCCTCGTAAACAAGAAAATCGACAATCTTATAAACTAAGCATTCATTGTTGTTGGTTTTTGTTATGATATGACCTTTTTTAAAAAATTGTGTTTGGTTTCTTAATTTTATTCGAAACATTGTATATTTCATCATAACTGAATTCAGGTTGATAAAAAATCGTTAATTGTTATGAAAATCTTAAAGAAGCTTTTATAGATAGAGTTAGAGGCACATTTCCTCTGGATGTGGTGCTTTGAGCGTAGAGTTTGTGATTATAATGTTCAGACTTGTACCTGAAGCACCACAAATACATAAGAGGACCTAAATGCTTAGTTACATTGGGATAATGTACAAGGTTATTATGTTTTGGCTTTAATTTCTCCAGGAATAAATTTTGATTCAATTCATTATGTGCTTTGATAAGTAATTGAAGATAATTCAGGAGCTCTTCAGCAAAATTCAGCAGAAGCAAAACATATATTAACTTAAAAAAAACTATAAAATTTTTGTAAACTTCATAATTTGCGTCAATTCAATCACCTATCATCAGTGGTAAAAAGTGGATGAATGTCTTCATTTGTGGGGCACTCATTCTTAAAGAAGAGTTTTGAATGTGCGATTTTTCTATCTGGGGGCTTATATTACCAATTTCAGTATCACAATAAGGAAAAATTTGCGTCCTATAATTAAGAGTCTCCAAAGTAAAAAGTTTCTTTTCATATATGAGGTAACGTAAAAATTTTTGATAAATTATATTTTAGTGTTGGAAAATGTGCTGATTTTTTATTAACCGGTGAAAGAGTGACTGTGATTTTTAAATCAATGTGATTTTTATCAGTGGTTTTTAATCACTGCAGTGATCTCAGCACATCGTTTTATGACTAGAAAAAATGAGTATATAGTTCCGAAATCCAAAATGAAATTTTGTTATTTATTTTATTTTCAGCAATCAATTACAATGAAAAATCTTCTAATCAAACTTTAAAAGAACTTAATAATTTTTTATTTTAATATAGCCTTCGTATAACAAACTAAAATTATATATTAAATTATATCCAAAGTACAATAAAAAGTGAATGAAATTTAAAAAAAAATTTTCTTGACTATGTTTTTTTATTAGGATTTTGTACTAAAATATAAAACCCTATTGCAATCACGACCTGTGTCCGTCTGTCCATCCGTCCGTCCGTCTGTATGTCACAGCACTTTTTCTCCAAAGCTATAGAAGCTACAGCAATGAAACTTTGTGGGAAGATCAAAAGTGGTGACTTCTGGAAAGTTCAAGGGTGGAAAATTTTTTCAAAGAGGTTTTAGGGGGTCTCCCCATATAGGGAGGTGACCCCCCAAAAAAAAATTTCACCATGGGTAGTCGAGTAGGGTGTCATTGGAAAGGTCTTAATGAGATCTTTTCAAAAAAGTCTTAAAATTGCCGTATCTGTACCGAGGGGGGCAGGAGAAGGGGAAATGTACGAACTTTTCGCGTACCCCCTCGCGATTGAACACCTTTCATCCGAAAAATCTGAAAAAATCACAAATGTAGGCCTTAATGAGTACAACAACAACGAATGCGTGAGAAGTCGAAATTCACTCAATTTTGTTAGTAATAGTACGATTCATCGATTTTACGTTTTCTCGAATAAAATTTTAACGGTACGCTTAAATTCGATGAAATTCATCAAACAGATGAATATTCATAAGATTGATCTATTCTAAAAGATGGTATTTTACGAAGTTATAGCGATTTGAATTTTCCTGTATTACAATGGGACAATATGCGCCGTATTACTATGGAAACATATGGCAATGGAACCATATGCGCTTTTTCTCGACTCAGACACTACAGCTTTGCTACGATTTGCATGAAAATTTCAGGAAATATGTTTCATGGATACCTTTGAGAAAAAGTTCAGCTAGTGGTATCAGTAATCGTAAGACAAAATAGTGCCTGTTTTAAATGCGAAGATTTAATAATTTTGAGTAATTTTTCCCCAACTTCAACGGAAGGTACATGCTTTTAACGCTTGCTTTTAACACTTGAGGAGGCAGGAGAGAGCTCCTAGCCACAGGGCGTTGAAACCATTCTAGAATTCGAAAACTTGGCCATGAATCGATGATTTCAGTACAGGGGAGTGGCCCCTGAAAAAAATTTCATCTAATGTAGCCGATATGAGTAACGAATGAAAATTCTCTATGGACGCTTTTCAAAACAGTTCTGAAACTGACAGTTTTAACTTCAGTGGGGGCACAGGGGGGAAAATACACGATGATGATCTAAAAAATCTGAAAACATTATCAAGGGAAATATTTATGAGTATAACAATAACAAATACCTCAGAATTCTAAATTCGTTCAACTTTGTTAATAATAGTATGATCTTCGATTTTCATATTTTCTCCAATAAAATCGTCTTTGACATGTTTCTTGATTTGATTCGTTGCCGCATGCTGCATTTTGTAAGTTAAGTACAAAATTTCTGAAATGAGCGTAGGTCTGTCTACCCAACTTGTTTAATATAGTATTTAATTGCATTTAAAGATACTATTTTTTGCAAAGGTAATAGTTGCTATTGAGAAAAATAATTTTACAGCTTTTTTTGGATTTAATTTATTTCTCCTTTCTGTTATTACTAAGCCAGCTTTAGAAAACTGCCTTTCACAAGGGACGGTCGTTGCTAAAACGCAGAATATATCCTGAACAACGGCACTGAGATAAGGGAATTAAAGCTTTGTTCTTGCCGAAAATTCAATGGATCTCCGTGCCTTGACAAAATATCAACTTCCAAATAGCGTTGTGATTCAATTATTGCGCCACTAGTAGCATTGTCATGTGATCGAGATTTTGTTTGCCTTTTTTTTAAAGATCCTCATATGGAAAATTCATCTTCGTCTTCGTCCATTTCACTTTCATCGAGACCCAGCCACATATTTTGAGCAGCTACATCATTATGCCTCAATTCTATTTTAGCTGCTACCAAGGATATCACGTAAGCTTTGATCTGTTTAGCTCTATCTTCAGTGGCGAATGCCATCATTTTAAACCATAGGTCAAGAAATGAAGCCGTTGCCAATGGTATGCTTACATCCACACGGCTTAACCTAGCATGCAGTCCTTCATTCCGCTTGTTTATTGCACAATGTACGATTGCCTCAAAATATTTTTTTTGTAAGGTTGTTGCAGACATCTTTCAAACCATGCACAAGTGGAATCACAAATGAGCCTGTCGCATAATTTTCTACACTAATTGTTTTTGTAGTTTTTTTCAAATGGGCGTAGTGTTGTGCAAAGCTTGTTACGGATAAAACCGAAGGGCACCAGGATTACCTCACCCCGAACACTATCGTAACATTCGCGTGACTATGTATAGTCAGAAAGCTAAGCCGCACTCGACTAGGGTTTGTTTGCCAGTCCAAATTGTAATCATATTAGTAGTTTAAATACGATTATTGGTAGTCTTAAGCAAACATAATTGTCATCGAGCGAAGGTCAGGATCACCGCATGTTCGAAGTTGGAATGTTCCCCAGATATTTCGGTAAAATCAAAACCTAACAAGATCGAGCCAGATGTTGCCAAGGAGGATTCAGATGATGAGAATTCACTGTCTTGAAAATGTCGATAAAACGCTACAGTTTCTCCGGGAGCAACGAGTACATTTAGAAAACATCGGTTCACATGATATTGTCGATGGAAACGAATAATTGTCCGGTTTACGAATCGTTCCAGAGTTACATCGCTACAGAAATGCTGGATGGTGACAACAAATACGATGTTGGTGAAGAGTACAGTCTTCAGGAAGCTGAGAAAGGAGTGATTTTTATTTCGTAGTCCATTCAGGAGACCAGGATCGAGATGATCCATAAAGCTGAAAAACAAAGGCGGACGTGGTGCACGATAGTGGTGATCGGTGCCCAGTTGTTAAATTTTCGAAGTAAATTTCGTCGCAGCTGTTGCTGAATATTTGTGAATCTTTAGTTTCAGCTTAGAACGGAAGATTATTGTTCAATTGAGAAGGGAAATAACAAGGAATTTTATCTAATTGGCATTTTCAGATTCATAGCAGATACTTCAGGTTTCGCTGGACCACTGCTACTTGGTGGCTTGCTGAATGAAACTACTACGGAAAACGCAGGAACAGACATTCAACCATATTTTTATGCTCTAGGTCTGCCTGTAGCATCATTGATTTCCGCATTTTGCAGTACGCATTTCAACTGGAGGATGGCTATTATAGGAATGAAAATGCGAAGCGTTGTAAGCGCAAATTACCGGAAAGCACTTGCGGCACGAGGACTGCAAGATGCACGTCCAGGAATTCTAAATTTAATGTCAACAGACACAGATCGTATAGTAAACTCATGTATTAGCTTTCATTCATTTCGGAGCATCCCATTTCAACTATTTACAACGTCATACCTTCTTTACACTCAAATTGGAGCTGCATTCATTGCGGGGCTCATCTTTGCTGCAACATTAATCCCTATTAACAGATGGTTAGCAGTTAAGATTTCTAAATATTCCGTTGGTCTAATGAGCGCTAAAGATGCAAGATTATCTGCTATGAGTGAAACAGTATCAGGAGTGAAATAAATAAAATTGCACGCTTGGGAGGATGTTTTTATCAATAAGATCAGAGAGCTACGTACCACAGAAATGCGTTTCTTAGCGATACGAAAATATTTAGATGCAATGTGTGCATATTTTTGGGCTACGACTCCAGTTTTAATGTGCCTCCTAACCTTCACCGTGTCGACACTCATGGGTAATCCTTTAACCGCGACAACCACTTATACTAGCGTCGCCCTACTCAATATGTTAATTTGACCGCTCAATGCATTACCATGGATACTAAATGGTCTCGTTGAAGCTTGGATATCAATTCGCCGTGTGCAGAGCCTCTTCGATATATCTGATTTAGATTTTAATATTTATTATCAAAAACTGCCAGAATAGAATCCAATCAGTGTTGATACAAAAATGACCGTGTTGAAAATTGAAAATGCGTCATTTCAACATAGAGGTCAAGATTACATTCAGGATTCAAGTTGCACTTGTCGATTAACTAACATAAATATGGATATTAAGGAGGGTGAATTAATTTGCATCGAGGGACCCGTAGGATGTGGGAAGAGCTCTTTAATGTCTGCCATAGTAGCAAATATGGATTGCATTGAAGGCGCAATCAATGTCTACAATACAAGCGAAGGTTTTGGTTATGTGCCTCAGACAGCATGGCTTCAAAGAGGTACGATCCGCGAGAATATCCTTTGAGGAGCAGTGTATGACGAACGACGATACAAATCGGCTATAAATGCATCCGCTCTTGCTGAAGATCTGTCAGCTCCTGGTGGAGATCAAACTGGTGTTGGTGAAAATGGAAGAGCCCTTTCCGGAGGACAAAGAGTTCGAGTATGTCTCGCAAGAGCCATTTATCAAGACAGCATATATACACTTTGGACAATATACTATCAGCACTAGATACACATGTGGCAAATCATATTGTTAGGCACTGCATTTTGGGCATTTTAAAAAACAAAACACGCGTCATGGTTACTGGAAACAAGACACTCTTATTTCATGCAAATCAGGTTTTCCATTTGGAAAATGGAACAATGAGTTCAAGTGCATTCACTGATAGTTTTGAATTAGATGAGGACAATGATGATGACTACGGACAATACACGATGACTTCATCAATTATCAGCGATGAGAACAATAAAAATAGTGTGGACAACATGTTATCTGAAGAGTCTAAGGAATATGGAACTTTGTCATCGAACGTCATATTCAGATATTGGAAAGCTATGTCTCAAACTGTCAATGAATTACGTTCAGCTGATCTAGCCGAATTTGGAGTGCTCGCCACCAGAGGGGAGCGGCGACCAAGTGGCGGCAAGAAGGAATTACCCCGCTGAAGAGGTGGATGACCGACGAGCGGAACCATAGCCGTTAGGAGGAGGCTATATAAGCACGCGAAGAATGACGCGCCTCCTCTTAGATCTCTTTTATCGTGGGCGACGACGGCAACGGAACCAGAACAATCAGCGAGATAAAATTCGAAGCGCAGCGGAATTTTCAAGTGGAGGACAGCGGAGTCAACAAAGCGAAATCCACGCCAAGGAAAAATTGATAGCAAAGCGACGAGCAAGTTTCGATATTGGAGGAAAGGCGACGGAATACAGCCGCGAATACGATCGTCGAAGGGGCCCCTTTGTAGGGTTAGAAGAAAAGTAAGTTATTTTATGATAGAGTGTATCTTTTGTTAAGGTTCTAGATTCTTTTGAACTGAATACAAGTGTGGGAAAATTGTAAATACTTGAAGTTTATTGGTGTTCAATTAATGGTCAAAGGAAGAAATTTTTGTGTCTTGAGAAGAGAAATAATTTCTTTGTTTCAGATCGCGGGTTGTAACGAGTGCGGCTTGGACGGACAAGCCAAAGTGGAAGTGTCGGGAAGTTAAATAAAGCCCGTGATATCGGAAGTCATAGTGTTCGGGGGTGGTATTGTGGTCCACGCGAGGGATAGCTTGATTAAGAAGTGAAGAATATAGGGTGTTAGTGAAGTGGTGTAGGTGAAGGATTAAAGTGAAGAATATAGGGGGTTAGTGAAGTGGTGTAGAGGAAGGATTAAAGTGAAGACCGTAGGGTGATTAGTAGCTAGGGTATCGGCCGAATAACGTCGAGTGTAATCCGGTTAGTCGCATTCTCGCTTGGCGGCTATTTGAGGCTTTGAGGGAAAAGCGAGTGGCGCTCCACGCCCGTCTTCGGACGAGCTAACCGGGTCCATAAGCCTCGCCGGAGCACCCCAGTTTCCCTGGTAAAAAGTGGGTGTAACAAGCTCTTTTCAAATTATCCACTCTATCGGGGGTAGAACTGGTATATTTGTATTATCTAAGATAGCAATTGTACTCTTTAAAGCATTTTCCAGATTTATAAAACGCTCCAGCATATAAAACGGGGAGTTTCACCTTGTAATGATATCCTGGAAAAGTTTTAGTGGCTCTAAATTTGGGTAACCTCGCTTTTGGTAGTCAAACAATTTTTAAGTTGATAGAGAACTTCGTTTGAAATGTCCTAAAATTGCTCTTACTTTTCCTAGAAGATCAGCAAGTTTAGGATTCGAAAGTGAATCCTTTACAATCATGTTTATTGTATGCGGAAAGCATCCAAAATGATTCCAGACTAATTCTTTGACTATAGCATTTTTTAATATTGTTAGCATTATCGGAAACAGCCAATACTATTTTATCAAGCAATCCCCATTCAATAGCAATACTTTTCAGATTTGCTGCCAAATTTACATTGGTGTGTTGTCCTTTATTAGGTGAGCATTCGAGCAATACCGGCTTTAGTTCAAAATCATTATTTATAAAATGCCCAGTCAACGCCATAAAACTTTCCATATTAACGGAAGTCCAACAATCTGTTGTTACACATATTGCCTTAACAGTACTCACTTATTGCCGGCAATCACTAAGGCACTCTTCATATCGAGCTGGAATAAGTGTGGAGGAAATTTTTTTTCCTGTTTGGGAGCTCGTATGAAGCGTTCAAGGCACTTACGAATCCTTGAAAGCCTTTTCCTCTACAATCCGAAAACTTTGCAAATCAGTTATAAATAGCTGTAGTAATTTATCGTTGATGTCACTAACAGACGGCGTTCCTGTATTTTTTGGCAAATATGTTGCTGGGCAATTGGCCTTGAAAGTGCTGTCACCGTGCTAGTCATGTTATTCAAGGGAACTTGGTCATCATTTTGATTGTTTTTCCTACGGGTCTCCGATCTGGTTATTGATATGCTTCCTTAAATTTGAGGTGGAAGTCTTGTACGGAAATTTCTTTTTACAAATGTTACACGAAGCGAAATTATTTTCGCTTCTAGTAAAAAGTCCCATATTTCACTAGACTTTTGTTTCAGTGACATTTTCTTTCAATTGTTAATATCGTGAAAATTAGCTGTAATTTAGAAAACGAAGGTATAATGGTGTAAATTACTTACATTTACCTATGTTCCATGCACGTAAAGAAAAACGCAAACACAGTTATAACGGCGCCAAACCGGACAATAACAAAACACAAATCTTTTAATAGGCAATACTTACAATAATCTATCAGAAAGCCGTACATAGAACAATAAAATATATGATTTTGATAACTTGAATTTCTTATAGCCCAGTCATATTAGGGCTTTCACCTCGGAATGAAAGATAATAAGCTGCAAATTGGTATGAACCTTTGTTTTGTCATTTTAAATGTTGTCTCAAAAGTCACAATTGTTATCGTGTTTGCGTCTCAAGATATTCAAGGTCAAAGGTCACAAAAATCGGTTTTTCGCGAATATCTGGCTTCCTATCGGTTAAATGAGATTTGCATTTATTATAAAAGTTGTAGGCTATAAAATTCCCTACAACTTTTGTTTAAACTTTTTTTTCATACGACCAACCGTTTTGAAGGTAGAGCGCGAAGAGTGCACATCGTACAGTCATATACGGCCTAATGCAAGGTCAAGCGTGAGTTATGGTTATCAGTACGTTATAAAGTCAATTATTTACTTGGAAATTATAATTATTAAACAATGCCTATTATTTATGTACTAACTATTAATTATTTATATTTAATTAAAGTAAGTAACTTGATTATTTATATATAATTATTCATATTTAACTATTTAAGTATAAAATATTATTAATTCTGGATTATATATTTTAGTTTTATTTTAAGTTAACACGACATTATATATCTTTTCTTTAAAACGCGTAAATTTCTCAATACTTATATACCTGGAAATACTTGTCCCTACCCTATGCCCTTTTCTATTCATTGCCGGGACAGATGTTCTATAGTATTCAAGGCCACTCTCTCCACTTTGTATGAGTCAAGATTATTCGTTAGTTTGAAATTGTACCGTTGCAACTACGGACGTACGGTTTTAAGAGCTATGGCTGATTTGTGTTTTACATAAAACGTGTCTACTACCAGATTCAAACGTGGTTAGGGAAGGACTTAGAACCTAAAGAATGGGGCTGGATGCTTGAAAATGAAATCCTGGAGCCCATACGAACGTTATTACCTCCAGCACCAGCCGAACTACTAAACGTAATATTTTGCAATTGCAAAAATGGTTGTGGTTCCCGCTGTGGATGCAGAAAATCAGGGCTACAATGTTCTTTAGCTTGCGGCCAGTGCAACGGACAAGCTTGCCTCAACGCTTCACTGTATCCAAGTAATCCCGATGAAGAAAATACATATGATCCCGATATTTTGGAAGGTTTGGAGATGAACATGACAGATAATGAGGATGATGACAATGAATCGAACATTTTTGAGCGACAAGAAGAAGAAGACGACGAACAAGAAGAAGATAATTAGCTTCCATTTCCAATTTCATTACAATTAAAATCAACAAAGATACTTTTGATATTTGAACTCACATTTTGATAAATGTATATTATGCCGTATTTAATAATAAATAAAAATATGTGTAAAATATATACTCTTACTATCATTTTAACTTAAAATAAAACTAAAATATATAATCCAGAATTAATAATATTTTATACTTAAATAGTTAAATATGAATAATTATATATAAATAATCAAGTTACTTACTTTAATTAAATATAAATAATTAATAGTTAGTACATAAATAATAGGCATTGTTTAATAATTATAATTTCCAAGTAAATAATTGACTTTATAACGTACTGATAACCATAACTCACGCTTGACCTTGCATTAGGCCGTATATGACTGTACGATGTGCACTCTTCGCGCTCTACCTTCAAAACGGTTGGTCGTATGAAAAAAAAGTTTAAACAAAAGTTGTAGGGAATTTTATAGCCTACAATTTTTATGATAAATGCAAATCTCATTTAACCGATAGGAAGCCAGATATTCGCGAAAAACCGATTTTTGTGACCTTTGACCTTGAATATCTTGAGACGCGAACACGATAACGATTGTGACTTTTGAGACAACATTTAGAATGACAAAACAAAGGTTCATACCAATTTGCAGCTTATTATCTTTCATTCCGAGGTTGACCCCTTTTTTACCTAATATGACTGGGCTATTACACTATTCTCATCTAACGTCACTCAACAAATGCAATGTAACGAAACCTTGAAAAAATTCGAACACGCATGAAAAAAATAAAAGAATCATTAGAAATTGCCCAAAGCCCCATATCTTGCAAAGAACAACATACCATCAAGCTCAACCTGAGCCAACGTGCCAAGATCATGTCATACAACGCTACACATGCAGCTTTTACTTTGTTCCTTGCAGATCAATATGCAGTCATATGTATGTATATCTATGATATACTATCGAGCCCTACAAAATTATCACCAAGTGCCGTGAAGATCATAGCTCACGTCACAATTTGTTTTATTCCCACATATGTATGAAATTCGCTTGTAAGCCAGGCAACCACCTAAGCTCAAATTTTCGAACGTAGGGAAAATTCAAAGCCATTGGAACATTAGTCAAGGAAATCACAGATTTCTCGCACTGAATTTCTTTCACTGTGATTTCGCTGGCAGTGATTTCGTTGGTAGTGATTTTCTGTTGTGATTTTCTGCTGTGATTTTTCACAGTGATTTAGAATACTGTTATTTCATTCTCTGTGAATCTTCTAGGCTGTGATTTTCTTCGCTCGCAGTGATTTCGTTCTCTGTGATTTTGAGTAAGTGATCACTGCTTCTACCACTGATTTTGCATTCACTGTGAAAAATATCAGTGATTGATATATCGGCCCAACACTTTTATATTTACATATACCATTGAATAAATCATGCATTATATCACATTCTATATTATGGGTGACATGAAAATGTTTTAATGAATTGAAAATGGATTCTTCTCCAATACCAGTTTTTTGAACATCGCTAAGTACCACATCAATTTGCTCTAATGCTACATATAAATAAAAGAGACTATCTTTTGTTTTTATACCAACACCGTCATCTTCTAAATTTTTTAAAATTTCTACCAACGGAGAAAGAGATTTTATAATGACACATTCATTAAGGTCCCGAGATTTTATGAAACCAGTGACAAAAATATTTGTTAATCAACCTTGCTGATAGTTTGGTATAACTAGGAAGCTGTAATATGTTTCACAAATTTTTTGTTGGCCTTCTTTTGAACGTAAGGGGTCATTTATTTCGAAGTCATCCAAATACAAAAACATGAGGACGTTAATTTTGTTTTCATCCCTACAAATAGTTTTCCAAAATTTCCTATTAAGAAAATGTGTCCATGATTTTTCTTGAGAAAGTTGAGAAAAATTATCTAATGTAGCTTGTAAGACACCTTCGCTTTCAAAGTATTTTTGTATTTCTATACTGGTTAGTGCTATTGTAGGGTTGCTGTTAATAACGTCTTCCGAAAGATCATTTATTATATAATTTCTAAGATATTTAAATAGCTTTACATGCTCCAACTAATTTAAAAATTTGTACACAGTATTTTCTTCTAAAAAATCCCGAGCTCTGATTGAGGGCTCTGTGGGCCCCGGTTTTGCTCGTCAGAGACGGGCGTGGGCGCCACTTGCTTCAGCTCTAAACCCTCACGTTAATCGCCAAACGAGCGGACAGTTTATCAAAGAAATTTCACGCACCTAAACTGAAAATCTCTAACGCACGAATTGAATCTGCACCAGAAATCAACCACCAACACAACCTATCCTCGAAGGCAATTCCCACTAAGCTGGAAGGCAGGAAAAATTATGAGGCGGTATCCCGAAATTTATAGGGGACCACTTGGAACTGATATTACTCACTCTTTCACGTTATCCATGAGCCAAGTAAACAATAGCCAAAACTTAAATTTTCCCTAAATTCAATATGTAATTAGCACAAATCTGAAACCTTTACAATATTCACTATAAAAATCACGCTTAAATTTAAAGGAAAATGTATTTCTGTTCGAACAATACTTGAAATTGAATTACTTACTAATAACTCCACATACGTAGGGGGGCCCCCGGTATTTCTGCCGTCAATCCAAGGTTCTTCGTGGCTACCTCCGGTGATTTTGCCACCCTTCCAGCTACCGATTTAAAAACTTCTTGTGGCTCTGATTCCACACACTGGCTTGCCATCGCCAACCTTAATACCGCCGTTTTTGTCGCTGGGAACTCAATCAATCTTCGTTTTTCTGCTTCCGTCGCCACCAAAGGTTGTTCCGCTTAAGAGGCAGATTCCATTGTTCACAGGTCCCTCATCAATTCATCTCCGGCGGTATCCCGTAACGTTTTTTTCGCGGGAAAGGAAATTTGTTATAGCTGTGCGCAATCTACCAGCGGCACTCAAACTGTTTTGATATTGGGTGATTGAAATATAAATTTTCCTTCAACTAGCACATTCGTGAATGTTTAATAATTTAAATATCGAAGATTTATTTTTAAGCAAAAACGAAAAACTGGTGGCATATTCCATCATATGTGGTTATATTCGTAAGTTTGCCATACTTGATGAGGATATTTTCGATTGACAAGTGTTGAATGGGTTTGATCGGTGAGTTGAACGAGTGTATTAATTCCTTGAGTCGTAGTGATCCTAGCATCATTGCTAGTTGCAGTTGCTGTAGTTATTGTCGCCATAATCCGTGCTGGTACGTCGAAATCGGTCAATTTTGCATCGCCGTCTGCAGGGCGATTGTAACTATTCCAACCCCTGGTGCACTTTACGGCACATATAGGTGATTTGTCGTTCTATTGGCGGACCCGATACTTGATGTTTATCCTGCAAATGCCACTACCACAATATCCCATCATCCCACAATATCCCATCATTTCATGGCACCGTAAAGCAACCGTATGACAGTTTCTGTGTCCTGATGTTCAAGGGCGCTATAAATTGAAGCTACGAAGTCGGAGGAATCGCAGTCGATGGCCATTTGTACGTGTTGTTCTGGCGTTTCGTGAGAGGAAACTTTTCCTTTTCCTTGTCTGGTGTGAAAGTGGATCTATTTGGCAGACTTACGCACTAGTTACATGAATAGTTCCTTTACTTTACGCATTGTTTTTTTTTTCTTTTTTTTCAAATTTGAACATATTTCTGAATTTTTTTTTCATAATAATTCCTAACTTTAGACCTTGGCTCGCGGTGCCTAATGTATCCCGATGCTCAAAATAAATTCTTCATTTTTTTACGGTCTTGCATGGGTAGTATACAAGAGCATTCCTTCCAGTTGGTCGGGTGGGAAACAAGGGTCACTCGTATAAGGCCCTTCAAAACTTCCCCCACGGTAAAAATTCCAATGAATTGGCTAACGACGATGGGGATGATTATGATGAAGAAGAGTTTAAAGAAAGCAATCCAAATTTATAATATCACTAATTTTTGGTAATTTCGAGTATATACTGCCCAAGCTTTGCTCCATTCAGGAAATTTAAATCCAAATGTACAAAATTGTACCAGTAAAGTAACATCTTATCAGCCAAGTGATAAATTCTTAAAAAAATACACAAACCAGATGTCTTTGCTTGTTAAGATAGCGTAGCAACAAAGTAACAGAAATATGGTCAACAATAGCAAAGCATGCGTCTTAAAGAATAAATGTGTAATTAAGATTCACTAATTATCGTTTAATCAGTATAGCAGGCCTCGAGAACTCCCCTGGTGATATTTTCACCGGAAATCAAGATAAACTAAATTATGAACCACCAGTCAAATGAAAACTAGACATTTCACTATCTACGATCAGAACGAATGTAATTTTTGCTCCATGACCGTGGATATGGGTTTCATATTAGCTTTTATGATAAAGTAATCTATCCTATCGCTGAGTTAAGTCAGCCATATTGAAACTTTTGATGACTGTTTTAGTTTAGTTTTTGCACATTGTTTGAGAGAAGAGAGAAGCCGAAATTCACTCAACTTTGACAGTAATAGTATGATTTACAGATTTGACATTTTCTTGAATAAAATCTTAACGGTACCCTTAAATTCAATAAGATTCAGTATGCAAATGATCATTTATAAGGTTAAACTGTCCTAAGAGTTTCATAAAGATCGAATGGTATTTAACGAAGTTATAGCGATTTGAATTTTCCTGTAGTACTATGGAACAATATGCCCTATGGAAACTTATGGCTATGGAGCTATATGCGCTTTTTACCGACTTAGACACTAGCAAAAGGGCTTTGTAACCATTCTAGGATTCAAAAAAATAGACTACAGTACAGA
Source organism: Odontomyia ornata (assembly GCA_963969285.1). Lineage (NCBI taxonomy): Eukaryota > Metazoa > Arthropoda > Insecta > Diptera > Stratiomyidae > Odontomyia > Odontomyia ornata. The sequence continues at coordinate 125,570,193 of OZ017738.1, read as the reverse complement.
GGAGTAGCCCCTGAAAAAAATTTCATCAAAGGTAGCCGATATGAATATCAACTGAAGGTTCTCTATGAGAGCTTTTCAAAACAGTTCTTAAACTGACAGTTTTTGCTTCAGTGGGCACACAGGGGGGGAATACATGAAAAATGTGCTTCGAAGATTTATTTTTAAGCAAAAACGAAAAACTGGTGGCATATTCCATCATATGTGGTTATATTCGTAAGTTTGCCATACTTGATGAGGATATTTTCGATTGACAAGTGTTGAATGGGTTTGATCGGTGAGTTGAACGAGTGTATTAATTCCTTGAGTCGTAGTGATCCTAGCATCATTGCTAGTTGCAGTTGCTGTAGTTATTGTCGCCATAATCCGTGCTGGTACGTCGAAATCGGTCAATTTTGCATCGCCGTCTGCAGGGCGATTGTAACTATTCCAGCCCCTGGTGCACTTTACGGCACATATAGGTGATTTGTCGTTCTATTGGCGGACCCGATACTTGATGTTTATCCTGCAAATGCCACTACCACAATATCCCATCATCCCACAATATCCCATCATTTCATGGCACCGTAAAGCAACCGTATGACAGTTTCTGTGTCCTGATGTTCAAGGGCGCTATAAATTGAAGCTACGAAGTCGGAGGAATCGCAGTCGATGGCCATTTGTACGTGTTGTTCTGGCGTTTCGTGAGAGGAAACTTTTCCTTTTCCTTGTCTGGTGTGAAAGTGGATCTATTTGGCAGACTTACGCACTAGTTACATGAATAGTTCCTTTACTTTACGCATTGTTTTTTTTTTCTTTTTTTTCAAATTTGAACATATTTCTGAATTTTTTTTTCATAATAATTCCTAACTTTAGACCTTGGCTCGCGGTGCCTAATGTATCCCGATGCTCAAAATAAATTCTTCATTTTTTTACGGTCTTGCATGGGTAGTATACTAGAGCATTCCTTCCAGTTGGTCGGGTGGGAAACAAGGGTCACTCGTATAAGGCCCTTCAAAACTTCCCCCACGGTAAAAATTCCAATGAATTGGCTAACGACGATGGGGATGATTATGATGAAGAAGAGTTTAAAGAAAGCAATCCAAATTTATAATATCACTAATTTTTGGTAATTTCGAGTATATACTGCCCAAGCTTTGCTCCATTCAGGAAATTTAAATCCAAATGTACAAAATTGTACCAGTAAAGTAACATCTTATCAGCCAAGTGATAAATTCTTAAAAAAATACACAAACCAGATGTCTTTGCTTGTTAAGATAGCGTAGCAACAAAGTAACAGAAATATGGTCAACAATAGCAAAGCATGCGTCTTAAAGAATAAATGTGTAATTAAGATTCACTAATTATCGTTTAATCAGTATAGCAGGCCTCGAGAACTCCCCTGGTGATATTTTCACCGGAAATCAAGATAAACTAAATTATGAACCACCAGTCAAATGAAAACTAGACATTTCACTATCTACGATCAGAACGAATGTAATTTTTGCTCCATGACCGTGGATATGGGTTTCATATTAGCTTTTATGATAAAGTAATCTATCCTATCGCTGAGTTAAGTCAGCCATATTGAAACTTTTGATGACTGTTTTAGTTTAGTTTTTGCACATTGTTTGAGAGAAGAGAGAAGCCGAAATTCACTCAACTTTGACAGTAATAGTATGATTTACAGATTTGACATTTTCTTGAATAAAATCTTAACGGTACCCTTAAATTCAATAAGATTCAGTATGCAAATGACCATTCATAAGGTTAAACTGTCCTAAGAGTTTCATAAAGATCGAATGGTATTTAACGAAGTTATAGCGATTTGAATTTTCCTGTAGTACTATGGAACAATATGCCCTATGGAAACTTATGGCTATGGAGCTATATGCGCTTTTTACCGACTTAGACACTAGCAAAAGGGCTTTGTAACCATTCTAGGATTCAAAAAAATAGACTACAGTACAGAGGAGTAGCCCCTGAAAAAAATTTCATCAAAGGTAGCCGATATGAATATCAACTGAAAGTTCTCTATGAGAGCTTTTCAAAACAGTTCTTAAACTGACAGTTTTTGCTTCAGTGGGCACACAGGGGGGGAATACATGAAAAATGTGCTTCCTCCCTCGCGAATGGGCACCCGTGATCTAAAAAATCTGAAAAATTATCAAGGGAGATATTTATGGGTATAACTATAACAAATACCTTAGAAGTCAAAATTCTTTCAACTTTGTTAATAATAGTATGATCCTCGAATATGACGTGTTTCTTGATTTTATTTGTTGCTGGTTATTGCATTTTGTAAGTTGAGAACAAAACCCTTCTGACATGAGCATAGGTCTGTCTACGCGACTTGTTTAAAATAAGTACCGTTTTTCTAAATTTGCGTTTCTAAGGGAGATAAAGTGGTTGAAAGATCTGGTAAAATTTATACAAAAACTCTTACTTTGAAACCATTTCCAATCCTCAAAGCATTTCTTCCATTAAGGTTTCTCAAAATTATCACTGTTTATCCAAATTAGTATTCCTAAAGGAGCTAGAGCAGTTCAAATTTAGAAAAGGCAAGTGCAAACAGTAGATCATACAACGTTTAACAGGCCCTTGGAGCTATTTTGGCTGTACTGCACTCTGGATAAAAACTGCTGCTTTCAAGTGATTTTTCAATTGCTAAAACATTTCTTTGGCTATTTTTTTTTAATCATCACAATCTTACCACATATAGTTGCATTCCCATAGAAGATAGAGCGATTTAAGCCCAGACACGAAGCTTAAGCGTCCTGTGTCAAATTCACAAGCCATACTATCATGACGAAAGTTAATCGACTTTTGACCTTTTAGACATTCGTTGCTGTCGTACAAATTGTGACCTACATCTATGAATTTTCTACAGATATCTGTTTTTTGTGTTCTTTTCTTTCACATGTGAAATTTGAGGATTATGCTATTATTCAAAAAGTTGAGGGAATTTCGACTTCTAATATGTTCGTTACTGTCGTACTCAGAAAGACTTATATCCATGATTTTTTGGATTACAAGTGTCCGATCGCGAGGGCGGGGATACAAATTTTTCGCATATTTCCCTTTCCCTGCATTCTATGAAGCTTGTGTCACTGTTTTAAGACCTGTTTTGAAAAGTCCTTATCAAGACCTTTTATTTGATACTCCTTCGATAAAAAAAGCGTTGAGGCTCCCTCCCTAATACGGGGAAACCGTTGCAAAATTTATTGATACCCAAACTGTAAAGGGATCATCGCTTTTCATCCACGTTTCAAGTTTGGTTTCTGTAGCTGTGATCGCTTCGGAGAAAAGCTGCTATGACCAACAGACAGACAGATGACAGATATTTTTTTAGTTCCTTGAATTCTTTCATTAGCTGTAGTGAAAATTTGTGCATATCATGAATTGAGTACAAAACTCTTCCGACAGAAGTATGCTTTTATCTACTTGAATAGCTGCAAATAGCGGCTTGAGACACAATATATTTTCTATTCATTTGATACTTGCATTTGGCAAATGCAAAACTCTATTTCAGTTTGCAACCTCAATCCTCATTATATCAAATGACGTTTATATACACATTTTCGAAACCGCTTCACATTCCATTCAAACGATTCTCTTAATTTCATTTCCGAAATATTCAAATTAGTTTGTTAGCTCATTTAAAGTTCCCAACCCTCCAGCACGTTATCGAGCACAAGAGAAATGCACAGTCTGTCATGTATGTATTTCACTCCCTGCAGTCTCGATTGAATTAAGTTGAAATCAACCGAAATGTGGCCAATTAATTATCCGAAAACAAATCCCTATGGACGTTAAACGATCTAGATTTAATTAAAGCAAATTTTATGTGGTGAAATGCTTAGCTTTTGTTTACTCAGTTAATTATAATTCAATGTTTTTAATTGCCAAGGGATTGTGTTTGCGGCTTTTGTCCAAGGGTATGTAACGCTTGAATAAATCACTCTTAAGATAATTGTCTAGGCTGACATTGTTGTACGGTTTGAATTTCTGTGAGACTAGGAGTAGCTTTTACTGAAACCGTAGCCACTACTCCATTCCAAATCGCTAAAATCTGAAATACAATCGAAAAGCTCAACTTTTAACGTCGAGTTTCGAATTTATTGCAGACATTGGTAGTGTTCGATACTTACAATAAATATTACACCGAATAAATTTAATTTACCACAATAAATTGATACTCACTAGTCAGCATAATGAGCGTCTGTTATTTGTATTGCAAAGGGGTGAAGGGAGAAAGTGTGTAAAGGTTTCAAAGATATGATTTAAAAAAATATATCAAGCGAACCAAATTTTCAGGACTGATTTTTGAATAAATTTAGTATAAACAAGTTGGGTAAATAGAACGCCCTCATGTCTGAAGGATTTTGCTCTTAACCGATGATATGCAGGCACATACTATAGAATGGCTCAAGAAAAACTTTAATGACATGCACAACAAATCCATTCTCGCATGAAAAGTTAAACCAATATTATTCTATTTTATATACGAGTATTACTCTATTTTAACATACCACCATGAAGCTACAATATCATTTAAATCATTGGGCAAGATCAGATGCTTCAGCTTGTAAAGGTAAAAACAGTTTTCTTAGACGAGAAGGAAGAAAACAAGACGCATGAGTCCTGGAAATTTGCTAACGACCTAGCCGCACGCACTGCGACTAATGCGTATCTACTTGTTGTGCCTCGGAAAATTTCCTTAAATCTCAAGACAATTATTCATCTATCGATAGCTCAAGGGGAAAGAAATCGTTTGAGAGACTGGAAATGGGTTCTTGGTCTCAGGATAGAAATTGTCAGGATACACATCTCAAGTTTGTTACTCGTGTTCACTTGTCGACGGCTGACAATAAAATGGAGACAGTGATGCACATAAATTGAAACAATGTGTATCGTATAATATACAAAATGAGCATGGGTGCCATGTTGGACCATGTAGACCCAAATTTTCAGGAAAGGTGTATCGGGTAAATATCTCGGTTAAGTTTGTAAACCAGCTATATCGGCTGGGCAAAAACAAAATGGCGGCCATTTTAGACGTGAAATCGTGATTTCTGTTCTGACTGAAGTATACCTCAGATTTGGATGAAATTTATTACAAAGGCTCACTGATGTATGTGATGAATCTCACAATAAAAAATCCAAAGTCGGTACGGCAGAAACGAAATGGCGGCCGCTCAAACGTCGAAAAACCTGCAAAATTTTGTTGTTGTGATAGTGGTCAAAGCTTTCAACAGATGATCCGACATATGTGAAACTTGGTTCCAACATAGGCATTACTCAGTTCTATAGACTTTGATATTTTGATGATCATGCATGCGCAAATTCCAAAATGGCGGCGATTTAAATATGCGTTTTTTTTCAGGTTTTTGTGGCCCGCTAGTGGTCACATTTTCCAGCGGATTTTGGTGAAACTTGAGATTATAGATCTCTGTACTATGTTCTTGTAGTATGCAGAAAATTATTAAAATTGAATCAAAAATAAAAAAGTCAAAAATTTAAAACCTAATATTTTTAGCTGCCATTTTCACTAAAAATTGAATTATTTTGTCCTTTCTAGAGGGAAACTCCAATTTGAATGAGATTTAGCACATTGATTGATGCAGTTCTAGCACACAAAGCTTTAAAATAATCCAAAATCAAATGCATGCATTCAAAATGGCGGCTCCCAAAGGTCAGAAGGCAAGCGCAATTCGCTATTTTAGTAGCAACTGAAATAATCCATTATTTTCATGGAAACGTTTGAAATGACAACTTGAAAGTATTTATAAATCAGACTATTTTTTAAATATTGTAAAATATTTTTAACAATACCTTAAAAAATTATAAAATCGCGACTTGTCTGTCTGTTCGTCCATCCGTCCGTTTGTTCGTGCGTCACAACAAGTTTCCTCGCAAACTAAATGAGCTAGAATGAGGAAATTTTCTACGTAGGGCAAAAGTGGTGCCTTTTGAAATTTGCAGTGTAAAAAAAATTTTAAAGTGTTTAAAGGGGTCTCCCCATACAGGAGGGTGACATAAACATTTTTTCTATTTCTGTAGCCCTCTAGCAGCCAAGTTTCTCAACAGGTTCCGATAAAACTTGAAATTATAAGTTATTAAGGCAAGCTGATTTAATTTAACTATGCAAATCGAATGACAAACAAAAAATTCGAAATTTTACAGCTTAATATTTTTAGCAGCCGTTTTCAATGAAAATTGCAAATGACGGCCCCTGTTGGTTCAGAAAGGAATCGAAAATGTATATATTAATGCCAACGCAAGTGCTGATTAAACTTTTATGGAAATCTTTTGAAATTAACTATTGGAGCTATTTAAGCCGACAAGTTATCACCTTTGTGTGGTAACCACTGTGAAATGTGTAAACAGCAAATGTGAAAAGGGCGAAACCAGAATTTATATGTTTGTAACAATTTATTACCCGCCGATTTTCAATATGTGATCCATACGTGTGCAACTTTGTTTAAATTAGCAAAATATTTGCGCCTCTATGAAGGGTCTTCAAATGCGAACGGCGGCAGATTCTTTTTATGTTAATAAATACCCATGTGGCTATACAAAAATTGCAGTAAGAAGTACAGTAGTACGCAAGCCAAATTCTTTTTCGAAACCTTACGCTACATACAAGAAATTTACCTTTCCGGCTGGTGCTGCCAACGGGGATTTTTAACTTACCTGCGAGCAACGCAAACATCAAGTAGATCATCACTTTTGATCAAGAGGCCCTCTTTCATTCGCCACTCGCCAGTGTTTGTTTAGGTTTCGTACATTTGGACAAGTTGTGATAGTTTGTTGTCCTGTTTACATATTTTCTTGTTTCAAGTGGCATGGGCAATACTAAGAAACTTAAACAAGACATTTTATCATTAAATATTAAATTGACATCCTTAATAAGTAAGATGGTAGTGCTAACCCAAGTGAAGTTCCTTAAGGGTCGAATATGAACAATGTGGCATCGATTATCGAAAAAAACTTATCTACGTATAGCAGAAAATGGACAAAAGGAATAAACTTTGTATGCGCGGTTTTTTAGAGAACACGGTCGTGACGTGCCCATCACAGGCGAGTACAGAATGGCTCCAAAAACTCAATCTTCGGTATGGAATTCATCTCCTGGCAATATTCATGGAAACGGTATAATGCGACGAATCAGCTGTTGCTCCGTTCATTGAAAAATTCAAGAAATTTATAGAGAAGCGCGCTCTAACACCAGACCAGGTTTATAATGTCGACGGGAGCGGGTTGTTTGGCGGGTTTTGCACGCGTACATGTGCGGTCATAAAAGAGAATTTCAAGCTGCGTGGAGGAAGATATCAAAAAAGTGCATTACGATGATGTTTTGTTCGAGCGCATTCAGAACCCACAAGTTTAATCTAGTTATCGGTTTAATCTAGTTATCATCTTAAAATAACAAAAAAACCTCTTCTTAAGGCTATACCTCTACTCGATAATGCACTATCACACAGTCTAGATAAAGTTTTGACATCGAAGGATGGCTTATTTGTGGTATTTATATACTATAACCCTAGAAAGGCCAATAGTATATAAATAAAAAAAGACAGACAATAACATTATCGACAAACAACTTACTACAAATTGAAGCAATTTGCCCAGTACTTAACCACACCATCGGTCAAAAACGTTAGCAATACAAAACGAAACAAACGGGCATCCAAAAAACAAAAGTCTAATCTAGCCTGAACTTGGACCTACCTGCCTAATCTATCCTTCGACTATATAATGGCATTCCTTTCCGCACCTCCTTTTAACGTTAAAAATGACTAAAAAAAGTCGACATGCATTTGCGCACACAACAAGACATGGCCCGATGACTGCTCAAGAAAAAATAGGACTGGCTTGATTAACACCTATGCTATGATATGGGTGTGAAACATGGACCCAAACTCAAATATCCGAAAACATAAAAATCGGCTCCAAATTAAATAGATCTTGAGGCGAAGAATTAGAGTAAAACTAGACGAGGACAAATGGCAAATCAGATACAACCGTTAGTTGTATGAAATTTTTGACGAGCTTGAGTTCTCAACGATTGTAAGATTGTGGGGACTCCAATGGGCTGGCTATGTAAATTGTATGGGCTACTACCCAAAAAGTTATTCGTTGGTAGTAAGAATTTTATTGTGAGTCGAAAGAACCATCTATGACATTTACTTTTTAAAGACTATCTTGTTTAAATGTTGACCGCGACTATGCCGAAATGGCTCATCCTAACGGTCCAATTTTGGATGACGTGTTCTAATGTACCAAGTTGTATCTCGTGAATGACAAGGTAATGTTGGCTTTTAAAGTGTCAATTGAAGCCAGCATATCCCTGAAAACCAGCGACTTCATGTAACTGGAAAGAAAATAATCTAAGCGTGTGATATGACATGATCTGGGGGGCCAATTTACTGTTCCAAAACGTAAAATCCGATTCTCACCAAAACGATTTCTCAAAAAGCCCATTGTTTCTCTCACTGTACGAGTATGCTAAGTAGCGCCGTCTTGAATACTGATTTTTATAATACATACGAACAATGTGGATACGTTATTGCAGTCTCTTCTTTCTTTTTATAATGATTTGTCAAATAATACTGAATTAAAATTACATTACAGTTTGACAAGTAGTCCACGTGGGTTAGTGGTCAGAGCACTAAGCCCGTAAGCCGAAGCTCTCTTGGTCAAGTTTCGTTGGCGTCAACGAGATTTAGTTCGAGTGGTTCTTCGGACGGGCTACAAGCCCGTTCAGTTATGATACATGTTGGTTTAAAAATCAGAATGTATCGCAGCTGGGTGGACGGACACATGACCAAAGCGTGATAATGTTCATATCACATTGTGGAGTGCTGGTACATTAGATCATGATAATGAGATACTCTAACTATCTCTACGCGAAGGCCCGAAGGAGGCTGTAGGGCCACGAAGAAGAAAAAGTTTGATAAGAGTCACGCGTGATCAGTTAAAACAAGTTGGGTAAACAGACCTACGCTCATGTCAGAAGGGTTTTGTATTCAATTTACAAAATGCAGTCACCAGATTGAATCAAATCAAGAAACATGTCAAAGACGATTTTATTGGAGAAAATATGAAATACGAAGATCATACTATTATTAACAAAGTTGAACGAATTTCGACTTCTGAGGTTTTTAGAATTGTTATTCTCATAAATATCTCCCTTGATAATTATTTCAGATATCCATCCGCGACGGAGAAAACACATTTTTCATGTATTTCCCCCTGCGCCCCCACTGAAGCAAAAACTGACAGTTTAAGAACTGTTTTGAAAAGCTCCCATGAAAACTTTCATTTCATACTCATATCGGCTACATTTGATGAATTTTTTTTTCAGGGACCACTCTCCTGTACTGTTATCATCGATTCATGGCCCATTTTTTCGAATCTTAGAATGGTTACAAAACCCTTTTGCTAGGAGCTCTCTCCCACCTCCTTGACTTGTTTCACTTATGAGCATTAATTGTAGGTACTCATCTTCAGTCATTCATTAAATTGAATCAAGTGTTCAAAGCATGCACCTTAAACGTTGAATTTGGGAAAAAATAACTCAAAATTATTCAATCGTCGCATTTAAAACAGCCACTTTTTTGTTTTACGATTACTGATACCACTAGCTGAACCAATTCTCAAAGATATTCATGACACCTATCATTCCTGAAATTTTCATGCAAATCCTAGCAAAACTGTAGTGTCTGAGTCGGTAAAAAGCGCATCTTGTTCCATAGCCATATGTTGTCATAGTAATAAATGCAGCGCATATTGTTCCATAGTAATACAGGAAAATTCAAACCGCTATAACATCGCTAAATATGTTTAAATCTTTATGAAACTTCCAGGATAGATCAATCTTATAAATAGACATCCACGTACTGAATTTGATTGAATTTAAGGGTACCGTTAAGATTTTATCCAAGAAAACATAAAATCGATAAATCATACTATTACTAACAAAGTTGAGTGAATTGCGACTTCTCACGTATTTGTTTTTGTTGTACTCACCAAGGCCCACATTCCTGATTTTTTTCAGATTTTTCGGATCACAGGTGTCCAATCGCGAGGGGGGGGACACAAATTTGTCGTGTATTTCCCCTTCCTGTGCGCCCCTCGAAGCAAATTTCGCCAAACGAAGACCTGTTTTGAAAAGTTCTCATCAAGACCTTTCATTTGATACCTATATTGGCTACCTTCAATGAAATTTTTTTCGGGGGTCTCTCTCCTATATGGGGAGACCCCCCTTAAATACCTTGTAAAATTTTTTTGTAGTTGAACTTTAAAGAGGTCACCACTTTACACCTACACACAAAATTTGATTTTTCTAGCTTAAGTAGTTTCCGAGAAAAACTGCTGTGACACACGGACGGACGGACAGACGGACAGACTGGTCGCGAAAATAGTAGGGTTTTGTAAAATTATTTTACAAAACCCTAAAAAGCTTGTTGAAAATCAAAGCTCTTAATGAATCAATCATATGTGCAAATATTTTTGTTTTAGCGCTACAACTCTTTTCTAGCCGTCGCTGAAAGATAGAGTATAGGATTCTGCTTCCTCATAGCTCTACAGCCCTTCACGGGCTGCTGTTTTTTGAAAAAAGCGCGTTCAACTGCCTCGATCCATTGACCTCATCCTCCAACTTTGAAATCCGAGCAACGATGAGCTGTTTTCGTCGACTGAGTCAGACCAGCGTTTTCTTGATTATACCACTGGTCTCTGCCTTTCAGTTCGCCCCACGAATACCTTTTCGGGCCATAATTCATCCATAGAATTTACGTGATCAGCCAATTGCAGCTTCTGCAGTCTTACAATCGTTAAGGCCTTCGGCTCATCAAAATTTCATACAGCTCATGGTTTTATTGAATTCTCCATTGGTCTTCATCTCGTTTCACTTAATTATCCACCTCAGGACCCGTTGCTCAAAGGCATTCAATATATCTGCAGATGCTTGGGTTAGGGTCTATGTTTGGCCCAGGTCTCATCACAGATTTGTTTACTTGGAGCTTTGTTGCTGGTCTTCAAGATCGTCAAAACTGAAAAGAATACTTTATTTTTGAGCTGTATTCTAAGGGGCATTTCGTTTCTTTTCTGAGAAGTTTTACTTATTTTGGTACCTAAGTTCACAAATTTGCCCATATTTCCGATACTGTATTCATCAAGTATGTTATTTTGTGTATTTGAGCTATTTCCCCTTTTATGCATCGTAAGTTTTGTTATATTGTCAGTGATTTGTAGGCCTACTAATTTTGCTTCGCTGTCGAGTTTCAGGAAAAATTTTTTTAAGTGGTTATTAGCAACGGTGACAAAATGTTGATGTCGCCCGCATACGTCAACTATTATAATTGCTTACCTATTGTACGGACAAGCAACCTAATGACATATTCCAACACCAAAGTGAATAGCGATGGGGTCAGCTCAGTTGCCTACCTTCCTCCAATATTTGGGTCAAAGGCTTCGGCGAGTTGGTTATTGATGCGGACTTGAGGGTTCGTCAATGTCATTGTCATTTTCGCAAGGTGGACCAATTTGGCTGGGATACGAACGCAAAGCAGTATTGGATACATTACCTTACGATCAATACTGCCGTATGCTTGCTGGTAGTTAACAGAAATTCGGTACTCGCAGCAATTCTCAAGTACCTTCGTGACTGTAAACAGTTAGCCCGTCGGCAATCTAGCAGCTCCAAAAAAAAAATGGATGGTCCCCAAAAATACTTTTGGCGTATGAACTGATTTTATTTTCTCAGATCGTTGAACATATTTTGTATGCTACACAAAGTAGTGATATGCCTCTTTAGATTTCGCACTGTATCTTATCACATTTTCTATAGATAGGAAATATAATTGATTGGCTCCTCTCGTTTGGCATTTGGTCTTGTTGCCAATGAGCTGGATAATTTTATAGATGGCTTCTTGAACACCACTGCCATCATATTTAATGAATTCCACTGCAATCTAATCGATATTCAACGATTTAATGTTTTTCAGTAATTTGAATGCGAAGCAAAGTTCATCCAGAACTAGTGGGGTTAATGATTATCTCCGGAAATATCCATTGGTTCCAACGCTCGAGAGCTTTGTAGAGGACTTAGGAGGTTCTTGAAATATGATGTCCGTCTATCATTAATTTTATTTTCATAAGCGATGATATCGCTGATGTCATCATGGCATAGCATAATTTTGGGTTGATAACATCACGCAAAACTTTTCTTTTTCTTCTTCTTCTTCTTTGTGGCCCTACAGCCACTTTCGGGCCTTCGCTTAGAGATAGTTAGAGTATCTCATTATCATGATCGAATGTATTGGCACTCCACAAGGTGATATGATCATTATCACGCTTTGGCTGTGTATCCGTCCACCCAGCTGCAATATGTACTGATTTTAAACCAGCACGAATCATAACTGAACAGGCTTGTAGTCCGTCCGAAGAACCACTCGAACTAAATCTCGTTGCCACCAACGAGACTTGAACCAGAGACCTTCGGCTTACGGGCTTAGTGCTCTTACCACTAAGTCACGCGGACTACAATACTTTTCAGTACTTTGTATACTTATCTTGTTTTCATTGCTCGCTAGACTTACATCGATACTTCTCAATTTCCTTAATTCTAATAATCGTACTCGCTACTCTTCTGAGGTTTTGATAGCGTCCTCTCTTCGTCCTGGTTTTCCTTCCCAAGTATATTTTATATGCCTAGTTCATCTTATTTTATGCGTCCTAGCATCTTAGAACCAATCATTTCTTTTGCACCAGGCTTGATGGCCAATCGTCTCCTGATCCACGGTCTTAATTGCTGCTTTGACGTCCACTCATTGCTTGTTTTCAGCGATGCATCTGATATTATGGGGGCCAACTTGTTGTTTTGGGCATCCAAGAAATTTTTGGCCACAAACTCTGTTTGGAGCCCTTTGGGATGGTCATCGATAGGTTAGTTTGATAAAATAATAATCTGAGTGGCAATTGGCTCCTTGATATATATGGGCGTCAAGTAGATCCAACAATGTTGGATCAACACATAGTCGATCTCATTATGTGTGTTGCATTCCGATGAAAGTCAATCATAATCAACTTTTTTCATTTGTTTTTTGGTGGAGGCGATATCCCTCATTGTTTCCCAATGAGATAGCTCATTATCAACCTCACCGCTGAGATCACCCAGAATTATATTTGTGTCGTTTTTAGGCGATGAGTCGACTAGCCTTAACAGACAATTGTAGAACGTTTCCTTAGTTTCTTCTTCCTTTCTTTAGTTCTAGGCATGTACGCTTCTCAGTCAAATTTTGAAGGATTTTGCTATAATACGGATTGTGCGCAATCGTTCATTGAGTACCTTAAAGTCAATATCATGCAGTTTGAACTCCCCATCTACAATAAAGATCACTCCGAATACTCGCTTTCCAGAAGGCTTCCCATTTTTGAATATTGTGTATCTCATTACCTTGATCATTTTTATCTACACTCGAGAAAGCGATATGGTCAGTACCTCGGTAAGGCCGTATGTTCTTCCACCCAGGTGCATCACGTTCAGATTTTAAACTTGTGCGTATAATAACTGAACGGGTTTATAATACGTCCGAAGAATCATTCAAAACAAAGTTCGTTGTCACCAGTGGGATATAATCTGAACAGTTTGACCATAGCACCATGTGGGTCATATATGGCATGAGAAGAGCGCATCCGTCACTAACACGTGTACTAAAGTGTTTTCCAATAAGAGGTGTTATTTTGGATGGCCCGTTATTTTGGTAGATGTCACTTTTGAAGCTGTCATTTTTTAACATTTGACAAGTAAAAGCTACACCATTAACAAAAATTGAACAATATACGCTTGAATAATGCTTTGAAATTTTTAAAATTCACTATAAAAATGGTGAAAATTTGGCGAAAACGCTTCGTAAAACTCGAAAATTTTTGGGTCGTCGTGAAACACCTTGTTGGATCTTAGAACCAATCACTTCTTTTCCACCAGGCTTCATGGCCAATCGTCTCCTTATCCACGGTCTTGATTGCTGCTTTGACTTCCACCCATAGCTCATTGCTCATTTGGTGGAAAAATTCAAGCTGTTGGAACATCTTAGTGATGTGAAGAATAGAACCCATGCACGTCACTCAAGAACAGCCGAGAATATTGCTGCTGTAGCCGAAAGTGTTGAAGAAAACCCAGGTTTGTTCATTCTTCGTCGTTCTTTGGAATTAGGCATTCCACAAAGGCTTATAAAGTTCAGTTAACACAAAAACTCAAGCCAGTCGATCATCAACAACGTCGTGTCTTTGCTGATTGGTCCTTGAAATGCATGAAAATGATCCGGAATTCCATCAAAAATCATCTTGAGTGATGAGGCCCGTTTTCACCTCGGTGGCTTCGTCAATGAGCAAAATTGTCGCATATGGGGCTCGGAAAACTCAAGAGTTATGGTTGGAAAGTCTCTTTATCCTCAACGTGTGACTGTTTGTTGCGGTTTATGGTCCGGTGAAGTCATTTGACCTTACATTTTTGCAAATGAGGCTGGAGTAGCAGTTGCGGTGAATGGAGCGCGCTATGGAGAGATCATTAATGATTTTTTATGGCCAGAATTGGATGTTTTTGATTTGGACAACGTTTATTTTCAATGAGATGGCACTACGTGCCACACAAGCAACGAAACCATTGATCTTTGACGGGAAAAGTTTCCGGACCGTGTTATCTCTCGAAGAGATGATCACAATTGGCCACCGAGATCTTGTGATTTAACACCTCGCGACTGCTTCCCTTGAGGCCACGTGAAAGAGAAGGTCTACGCCAACAGCCCAGCGTCGATTCAAGATCTCAAAGATGGAATTCGTGAGGCTATGGAGGACATAGGGCAGCCACTTTGCTATTTGATTATGGAAAATTTCATGAAAAGGATATGGTCCTGTAAACGTGGTCGTGGTGGTAATTTGCCTGATGTTATTTTTACTAATCACGGCATACCTTTTTCTTTGTAATGAAATAAACATTCGATCATTTATTTTTAAAAATTACATTTTTTAAATATCAAAATAATACCTCTAATTGGAAAAACTTATTCATTGAATTCATCCTCCCCTTGAGCGCAATGTTGAGTCTCCTCTCTCAAATTATTGTCTTTCCCCAGTATAAGGACTTCTCCCTCAACTCATGGCATAACCAATCTTATCCACTATCTATATCTCGAACGTAATGGTATCAGGTTACGGCCCTGCCCTCTTGATTCTAAATCTTAATTCTTGGAATATTATTCCTGTGAATTTTTCTTGATTTAGTTTTGTCTGATATTACCGAGGAGGAATTTCAATAAAATTCAAATAAATTATGTTAAATCTCAAGAATATAAAGATATGATGTCCTACTTTTGCAGTTGTCAGAATAAAAATATCCCTAGAAGTAACCAAACTACTCTATTCACAACACTTATCTTATGTGCATCACTTCACCAGAAAGGAGCTACATCTCACTGGTTATTTATTCAAGGGTTAACAAATAATTTTCATGACCTCGTGTTCTTGACCCTATTTAATTTCAGTGTCTAGTAAAAAATCGAGTTTTTTTTTTCCTAAAAAATTCCGTAGGACCTTGCCTTTTTAGAACTTAAAAAGGCAAGGCTTGACATCTTTAGAAGAAAAAAGAGGATGGGCCTGCGGTTATCAAATAATCAAAATAATTGACCAAAATGCTGAGTTTTTGTCACAATCTGATCGATATCTTCTGTCGATCATTTATTTATTATACAAGCTTTCAATGAAGAGTTTCACCCTTAGGCTTAAATACTCATATAAGTTTTCTACGTACTGATATTTTTTAAATCCTTTTTTTCTTTCCTCTAAAACAAGTTGTAGCAATGTCAGTAAACATTAAAGTCAATATAACACAAAGGCTTCTTTTCAAACATCCGAAAGGAAGAACAAAATAATTTTCTCGTGGCACATGTCAAAACAGAAAATTTTAATCAAAGGGACAGTGAAAAGTATCTTGTTCCACTTATTTTCCAACCCTTGTTCTTAGCCTTGTAAACTTCTGAGAGTAATTAAGTTATATTTATTTCTGTTGAGTGATGTCAAATAGACCTAGCCACAGGTCCAAGGTTATGAGCACTTTTTCAGACTTTGATGTTATATCTGGACAGGAAAGCATGTTTGAAGACAGACAGTACTCGTCTTAAGTCGTTCTTGAAATTAACAGAAAAGTGGTGTCAGGAAAACTGAAATTCAAAGTTGCAAACAAAAGCCAAGAGGTGCAGTAAAGGAGAGCTCTCTTGGCTTCATATAAACTGTAAAGGGAAAAACAACTGTAAAGCGCGCTTCAGACTTTTTTCGAATGAATAATCCACAGAATTGTAGGAAATCTAAAGGGAAATTTCTTAACTAACGGAATAAAGTGGTTGGAAAAAAGAGAGCCATGTTAACAAAAGTATGAGGGTGTAAAACATTCACTGTGATGAGTTTTCCTACGCGACCTTTACTGACCTTGTTGACTTTGGCACTTAATTTGAAACTGGATGAATTTTATTTGACCGTGAGTAATTAAGGAAGTGCTTTTTGTGCTGATTCAAATTAATTAAATGTTTGCTTGCATAAGATAGTGTGTTTTCTGTCGCAGACTCTTCAATTCATGTCATAAAGCAACAGAAAGGTATTTTAATCGATTTTCAATCAAAATTTCTGCAGCCAAATACATACACTACTAACAATTTTCAGAACTACTAGTAATAACACTAACGTTTAAGTTTGCAAGCATGAATGTGCGATTGGTGGCAATACATCAAAGCTTCCCAATGCTTTTGCTATTTTCCTGCTTCAAATACTTTCTAGAAAAAGAATTAATGGAATAATCATTGCCGGGAGCATAGAGCTAACGTGCTCGTTTCTAAAAAATTTTGTTTGAAATACGTGTTTGTGACATGAATTGGTATTTAGAAACATGTTTCATTGTAATCGCTAAAAATGTAGAATGATAAAATATTCAAGACAAGATTTATAGACTACAACATTTCAAGTTGACATAGAGACAGCTGTTTCAGGAGAACCCACGATTCCAACGGCGTAAAGTATTTTCCAATGCAAGGCAGGAACCACCATTGAACACACCAGAACAAACAAGGACATATGCAATGATATAAATTTTAGTTATCACGACAATGTATTCGTTACTATGATATTGCGGCTTAGACACTGGACATTTTGGGTAAGCTCTCTTAAGTAAGCTTGTTGTGCGATATCAATTTGAAGTGAGGTTGAATAAGCTGATGCTGAAGTGCAAATCAAGCGTATTAAAGTCCTTAAATATTTCAGTGAACACATGCAAATTTGTAGTGTAATTAAAAATAGCTTTGAATTTTGGCTTTATTTTTATTATCAGGACAAACTTTAGGGTGGGATTAGAAGATATGTTGAGGCTTTATTTTTGAATGATTTTTTTTGGGAAGCTGCTTGTGCTTGAATGGTTAATTTTTGTTTTTTTTTGTGGTAAGTTATCTGAAAAATTAAAAAAAAAGTTGGACTTTTTACCAAGCATTGTGCAGCAAAACAAAATGTAAAAGATAACTGTGCTGAAAGCACTTTCTAGGGTTTAGTAAATTAATTTTACAAAACCCTACTAAAATCACACCTGTCTGTCCGTCTATCCATCCGTCCGTGTGTCACAGCAATTTTTTTCGTGAACCGTACAAGCAACAAACATAAAATTTTCTATATAGGTGTAAAGTGGTGTCCTCTTCAAAGTTCCATTACAAACGAAACTTTACAGTGTTCTTAAGGGGCTTTCCCTATAGA
Organism: Odontomyia ornata; assembly: GCA_963969285.1. Taxonomy (NCBI): domain Eukaryota; kingdom Metazoa; phylum Arthropoda; class Insecta; order Diptera; family Stratiomyidae; genus Odontomyia; species Odontomyia ornata. The sequence goes on along the minus strand of OZ017738.1, from coordinate 125,552,421 downwards.
GGGAAATGGCCCTTGAAAAAAAAATTTCAACTAAGGTAGCAGATATGGGTATCAAATGAAAGGTATTGATGAGAACTTTTCAAAGCATTTGTGTTTCCTCCGTCGCTATTGAAAACTTGTGATCCGAAAAATCTGAAAAAAATTATGGAGGTAGGTACAAGGAGCTTTGTCATAGAATATTTTTTGGTGGCGCCATCTGTAAATGAGGTAATGCGTTGAAAAGTTACATCCCCCTCTCACTTCCAGTGAAAGTTGGGTGACATTTGGTTCAGTGCGAGCGAAGCTATTGCATCTAAAGTGACAGTATGTTTGTATCATCGGTACACAAATGGGTTTCAAAGAAACAGCTGATATCAAATTTTGTTTAAAATCGGTAAAACGTTTCCGGAAACATTTGACTTGTTGAAAAAAGTTTGTGGTGATGATTGTCTATCTCGTGCCAAAGTTTATGAGACGTTTACACGTTTCAGAGATGGTCGTGAGGACATAAATGACGATGAACATACGGGCCGCCCGAAATCAATGCTCACCGAGAATTCCATCGAAATTGTGAAATTTATCGAAATGGAGCCGAAATCATCGTTGAAATACATGAAATCGGAGTTGAATACCTCCAAAACATCGATTTATTGCATTTTAACTGATTGTTTGGGCCTGCGAAAGGTCTGTGTACGTTTTGTTCCGCACAAGTTAACGGATGACCAAAAATTGCTCAGAATTCAATATCAGGAAGACATCATAAAAGAGGCGAAAAAAGACGAGAACTTCCTTTACAAGATTGTAACTGGTGACAAAACATGGTGTTTTCAATATAAACCCAAAACAAAGTCAAAAATCAAGTCGATACTCATTTGTTTTTATGATTCTAAGAAAATTGTCCACAAGGAGCTCATGCCAATGGGCCAAATCGTCAATGAAATTTTCTATCTTGCATCAATTCGTCGACTTTGGCCTGAATACCGCAAAGGAGGAAGCTGACGCTTATTGCGTGATAATGCACCATCTCATCGATCCACTCTTGTGACTGATTTTTTGACTGGAAATCGCATTTTAACCATCAACCACTCACCGTATTCGCCTGATATGGCTCCCTGTGACTTCTACCTATTCGGGAAATTGCATTTGGCCATGAAAGAAAAACACTTTGCGGCCATAGAGGGCATCCAAAAGGTTTGTACCGACATCGTGAAGGACATGAGCTAAAATACGCCTTCGAAAAACTTTTGGATTGCGCAAAACAGTGTATCGAGGCCGAAGAAGACTGTTTTGAATAAATAAACTCGAATTTATCAGAAAAAAGCTCCTGTAGTTTTTATTTTAGCTCAGTCTTGTTTATTTTGGAAAACAACTGGTATTTACATATGAGTACAATAACAATGAATACGTCAGAAGTATTTGTTAATAATAGTATGATACTTCAAAATTTACATTTTTCTTAATTAAATCGTATAGATACTCTTGAACTCAACGAAATGAGATCTTTAAAAAGTCTTACAAAAGGCCCTCATACCATGTAAGTTTGATGGAAATTCAATCATATTCACGAAAGTTATAGCCATTTGAAGTTTCTCTAATGATAGTAATAAGAACACACAATTTTGGTTCTTAATGGACTTTCTTTCGAATCGGACTTTGGAGTTTTGATTTGATCTCCTTAAAATCTTCAGATAAGATCAATGAAATAAATATTTTTGGGGATTCATTATATGAGTGAATTTTGTTAATTTGCAACAAAATGGCGAGCATTGAAAATGGGGAAACAATCGATTTTCTTTTAAACGTGCATATCTTTTTTACGTGTTTCTTGACTTTGTTCGTTGCTGGTGACTGCATATCGTAAGTTGAGTACAAAACCCTTCTGACATGAGCGTAGGTCTGTCTACCCAACTTGTTTCATACTAGCTGTGATGCTCTCTCAATTTCTAGTTAATTTTCTAAACTAAGCAATACTTTTAAGAATTTCTAAATAATGAACTTTCTCAAACATTTTGAAGCACTAAGATAAAAAGTATAAACACTTTTGGAACTAAGCAAATTCTTCATTTCGTTGAACGTAGTCAAATAAACTGCAGGGTGCGTACGGTATTTGTAGAGAACTTGAGAGTCAAATTAACCAGCTTGTATTTTTAACAAAATTTAATGAAGTTTCAGGAATTCTTTATGCTACGTTAAAATAATATATGGCTATAAAGTTATTCAATATTCGGTGTACAACTCAATAACCGGAAGTTTTTAGTGAAATTTGATGCTTTATTGTGGAAAAATCTTGCAATATATTTTATTGAAAGTATTGTCCATCGGAAGCTTGAAAATTTCTCCATCTTTCAGGCAGTTTATGAATTCCATCCCGAAAAAAATTGCCCCGGCTTGGCGGCCAAAAACGAATCTACCCAATTTCGGATGCTTTGCTCTGAAGTGAAGCGTATTGCGGTGAGGACGTTTTGCATCGTGCGAAATAAATGAAAGTCAGACGGAACAAGGTCCGGACTATAAAGTGGGCGGGCCAAAATTTCCCATCCACTATTTTCCAAATAGTTTTTCATGGGTCTTGCAACATGCGGCCGAGTGTTGTCTTGATTACAAATTATAGCCTCGTGTCTGGTCGCATATTCCGGGGGTTTTTCGATGATGGCACGCTTTAAACGTATTAATTGTGTTTGGTACAGGTTACATGTGATTGTTTGGTCTGATTTCAGCAACTCATAATATAATGGCCCCTGCTGATCCCACCAAATACACAGCATAACCTTGGCGCCATGGATATTTGGCTTCGCCGTTGATTTGGCTGGTAAGTCAGGCTTCGCGTATGACTTTATGCGCTCGGAATTATCATAATGGATCCATTTTTTATCCTTAGTCACGATCCGATGCAAAAAAGATTTCTTTTTATGGCGCTCAAGCAGCATTTCGGACATACAGAAGCGCCGTTCAACGTCTCTCGGCTTCAACTCATAGGGGACCCAATTACGACGGCTTTTAAACGTTTTAAAATGACTTGTTGAGCCACTCTCAACAATTTGGCAACTTCTTCTTGCGTTTGATACGAATCCTCATCGAGTAGCGTCTCCAATTCTTCGTCGTTAAACTTTTTTTGCTGTCCTGGGTGTATTTTGTCTTTGATCTCAAAATTGGCATTTTCGAAGCGTTGAAACAATTAAAAACACTGTGTTTTTGCTTAAACATCATCGCTATAAACTTCTACAAGCAAAATATGACTTTCCGCAGTAGTTTCCTTTGCAAAAAATGACCCAACAGAACCTCCCGCAAATGCTGTCTTTTTCTCCGATTTCCGAAGTTATTCATGGTGAAAAATAATAATGATGCACACAAGATAAAATTGTTTTGTTGACTGATTTTGATAGGTGTCAAATGTACCTTCAAAATGACATATATATAATGTTCAAGCTTTCACGATATTTGTTAGTACGGATATTTAGCTTCAAATTCCGGTTATTAAGTTGTACACCCTACAAAATCATCATTAGTAGCACTAACCTCTTCGATCCGGGTACAGAAACGATTACATGCCCGAATCAAATGCTCCCTGTTCATATTGACCATAACGGCATTAATAGCAGTCTTCAGCGAAGAAGTAAAAGGAAGCTGTTTTTTTCTATTTTCAGAAGAAGTTGTATTATGAGGACGCTTATTGGTCTCACGCTTAACTATGCCCTATACGTAATAATCCAAAAGATTTACGTCTGGGGAGCTAGATTGCTATATGTTCGATGTTATGATCATGAAAACTTTTGGCCGTCCAGTCTTGTGTCGCCATTGCTTTATGTGAAGGAGCAGAGTCTTGTTGAAAAATGTATGGTCTGCCTCCGCTTACACTGTCTATCCAGGGTTTCACTACCGTTTCCAAAACCTCGGTGTATGCAGCAGAGCTCACTTGAAGTCCTTGAGTAAAAAAGTGTGGTGGCATAACATGTCCTTTGTTGCTGACAACACCTAACAACATAACAGTGGCTCGAAATTTTGTGTGCATAGTAACAGAAACCTCCGTAGGATTTGAACATAGCCATCTGTCATTTCTGCGATTGGTCTTTTGATCTTGGTTAACATTTTTTTCGTCGGAGAAATACTATAACATTTTGGACGCCTCAGAGTGTTTGATTTTGTTTAAAGGACATTTTGATCGGAGAACTCTCTGTTTCCGTGTTCGTCCTGACATAAACTGTCCTCTACGCATCACGTGAAACTTATACCGAAGGTCTTTGTGAACAACTCTACGAATAAGGCGCTCAGAAACATGAAGCTCACCCGCAAGGAGCCTCATTGCTTTTGAAGGGTTCTCGTCTATGATCGTTTGCACTTGCTCTAAAAATTCTGTAGGTCGGACCGTGTCAGAACGTCGTTCGTGCTTTTTGCGTTTTGCAACCGATTCTGTATCGCCTCTTGATGATCTCTAAATCTGTATGGTTTGCACATATTGCGACGATGACAGCATGCCTCTTCATTTCTTGAAAGATGTTGTAGTCCGCCATTTCTTATGTGACAAGGAAAAAAAAAAAAGAAACATTCACAAAGTTATAATCACATTTATGCATGTCCTCAAATACCGCACGCACTCTGTACTAAACTAGACTAGAGTGGGTGGTTTCAGAGTTATTTCAATGGAAAAATTATCTCTCAGTCATTTCCCAAGTTATTTCAAAATTATTTCATCGGGAATTTGTCACGGGTTGCTTCTTTGTTAAGGGGACCAAACCACAATAATAAAGCAAGCATTCTTTGATTGTCAGATTGAACACCCATCCTGTTTGAGCCACAAGGCAAACATTCAATTAGCTGTTGCTATAAATTTTTTTAATATTTGCTACTTACTTTGGATTTGAAGCATAAAAAGAGTTAGATTAAGTTATTATAGGATTAACTAATCAGAAACCACTATAGACTATCCAGCCAAACAACCAAACCAGCCTCTTAAGGACACTTAAATTTATTAGCTTATCAAGGAAGCGAAAGTAGCCACGTTTATTCACATCCTTCTCAACACAACGTTGCAATTAAAAATGGATAATCTATTAAGCGATTCACACATTTACAGGTTGATTAGGGGGCCAGGTCCCAAACGGAACGTTCAAACACAATACATTAACCAGAACAAGCACACCCTAAATATTGGCCCATAGCATATTATGCTTACAATAAATGTAATAAACATAGGCAATCGAGCAGCCCCGTGGTAATCATGAGTGGCTACTCCTGTAGAGAGAAGCTGGTTACCCCGACAAAACTGCTTAGTTTTTTGTTTTGCTAGGTTAAAGTTAACTACACCCGTCAAGTTTCCATCTATTAGGTAGAGATGAGTAGTTTACTTCAGCTACTTAAACATCTTTATGTTTGAAATTCCCCTTTTAATGCAACGACCTTCTTCAGAAGAAGAAAGGGGTACTGTTGGTGCAATGTGTGCATTCATCTCAAGCGCCCATGTGCGCTAACTTTATCGAAACAAAACAATGTTGAATTAATAAATTGTAGCTTAATTGACTCATAATATAACATTTCAAAAACAAAATGATGATGTCTTGTAGAATATGTGATAACATCGATCCCATTTATCGATATTCCGTCGAGATCTGTCACCCTTACATTTAAATGTCCCAACTATATGGTTTTCTAATAAGAGGTGTTATTTTGATATTAAAAAATGTTTACTTCATTATAAAGACAAAGGTATACCGTGATTTGTACAAATAACATCAGGCAAATGACCACCACGACCACGTTTAGAGAACCATATCATTTTCATGAAATTTTCCATAACCAAATCGCAAAGTAGCTGCCCTATGTCCTCGATAGCCTCACCAATTCCATCTTTGAGGTCTTGAATTGACGCTGGGCTGTTGGCGTAGACCTTCTCTTTCACGTGGCCTCAAGAGAAGAAGTCGCGAGGTGTTCAATCACAAGATCTCGGTGGCCAATTGTGATCACCTCTTCGAGAGAAAACACGGTCCGGAAACTTTTCCCGTAAAAGATCAATGGTTTCGTTGCTTGTGTGGCACATAGCGCCATTTTGTTGGAAGTAAATGTTGTCCAGATCAATACCATCCAATTTTGGCCAATAAAAAATCATTCATCCTCTCGATAGCGCAGTCCATTCACCGTAACTGCTGCTCCAGCCTCATTTTCGAAAAAGTAAGGTCCAATGACTCCGCCGGACCATAAACCGCACCAAACAGTCACACGTTGAGGATGGAGAGACTTTTCAACAATAACTTGTGGGTTTTCCGAGCCCCAGATGCGACAATTTCACTCGTTGACGAAGCTACCGAGGTGGAAATGGGCCTCATCACTCAAGATGATTTTTCGATGGAATTCCGGATCATTTTCATGCATTTCAAGGACCAATCAGCAAAGACACTACGTTGTCAATGACCGACCGACTTGAGTTCTTATGTTAACTGAACTTTATAAGCTTTAAGACCCAAATCTTTATGCAAAATACGGTGTAATAACGTTTGTGGAATGCATAATTCCAAAGAACGACGAAGAATGGACAAACCTGGGTTTTCTTCAACACTTTTGGCTACAGCAGCGATATTTTCGGCTTCTTGAGTGACGTGCACGGGTTTTATTTTTCACATCACTAAGTTGTCCCAACAGCTCAAATTTTTCCACCAATTTCTGTATCGCGGCCCAACAAGGTGCTTCGTGACGACCCAAAAATGTTCGAGTTTTACGAACCGTCTCTGCCAAATTTCCAACATTTTGATAGTGAATTTTAATAATTTCAATGCATTGTTGAAGCTGTATTGTTCCATTTTGTTTCGTTGACGAAGCTACCGAGGTGGAAATGGGCCTCATCACTCAAGATGATTTTTCGGTGAATTCCGGATCATTTTCATGCATTTCAAGGACCAATCAGCAAAGACACTACGTTGTTAATGACCGACCGACTTGAGTTCTTATGTTAACTGAACTTTATAAGCTTTAAGACCCAAATCTTTATGCAAAATACGGTGTATAACGTTTGTGGAATGCATAATTCCAAAGAACGACGAGGAATGGACAAACCTGGGTTTTCTTCAACACTTTTGGCTACAGCAGCGATATTTTCGGCTTCTTGAGTGACGTGCACGGGTTTTATTTTTCACATCACTAAGTTGTCCCAACAGCTCAAATTTTTCCACCGATTTCTGTATCGCGGTCCAACAAGGTGCTTCGTGACGACCTAAAAATGTTCGAGTTTTACGAACCGTCTCTGCCAAATTTCCAATATTTTGATAGTGAATTTTAATAATTTCAATGCATTGTTGAAGCTGTATTGTTCCATTTTTATAAATGGCGTGGCTTTTACTTGTCAAATGTCAAAACATGACAGCTTCAAAAGTGACATCTACTGAAATAGCGGGCTATTCAAAATAACACCTCTTATTGGAAAACCCTTTAGAACCTAAGGATAAGCTTACCTTATGTTCCGCTGTTACGAAACAAAACATTTCCTATACATTCAAAATTTGTACTTGCACATATATAAGCAAGTTGGGAAGCAGAAATACGCTCCTCTTAGATGGTTTTTATACTTGACATTCTAAGATATGTAGACACTTAACTCAACTCATGTACACCAAATGCTTGGTTTCAAAGAAAAACTATTGTTACTCTATTTTAACCGGTCTCCATTTTGTAGCAATTAACTAGTATCATTGATTGGATCGGATATTAAAGATACGTACGTTTTTCATTGCATCCATAAATTTTGGAAAAATTTGGTTCGAACATGAAGTGTATATTTCAATGAAAACCTTATCAGGCTGAGTAATCGTGAATCATTGTTATAATACAAGGAGGAAGTTCAACTGAATATAAGTTCCGTAAATATGTGCGCACTTAACTGAAACTCAAACAACTTAAGGACATTTATTCATATGATTATATTGAGCAAAATATAAATTTACTAATCGTAACATTTTTAACAAAGATAAGTGAACTTTGTCTTCAAAGGAACTTTTCAAAAATTCATAATTTATAACATCTACTAAGTCTGTTTGCTATGTATTATATTTATTTCATCCAGATTTTCTCAATTGTTTCTACTTTAAAATCATTTTCGGCTATTTTTGATAGAAAGTTATCTTCAGTGAGACTGCTGATAGTCCTCAGGATGACTTCCAGCGAAGGTGTCCAACTTTCAAAGGCCACAGTCGTAAAACATAAAGCTGTTTTGTTATTCTATCGGGAATGCAGTTATTTCCAGCTGTGCAGATTCGCGCCTCGGGTATGAATGCGAAAAACGAGGACACTTTTCACAATTTATGTTTGTTTCTTTTTCTAGCATCGAAAAGTTTTTGCTGTTGATATTGGGAAGGGCACAGCTGGAAACATTATTCTCAGTTGATGTTTATTGTCCCCGACACTCTAAACAAAATACAAACAAGGATATGTGTACATGTGTTTTTGGCTCCCATAGAAAATGCACCCATGATTGTGTTGAAAGTTAGTGTCCACTCTGGAAAAGGATCAATAAATCATAAAATTTTCAATAGAGCAAAAAACTATGACCCTACAGGTCATTTTTTGTGTCAATGTAATGTTTTATAAATGGTTTTAGGAACAAAATGCTTGAGATTATTTAATTAGTGCATCATTTTGGTTCGCAAATGATTTAGGTATAAAAATTATGTTCAAATTCCTGGAATGAATAAAGCAAACCAAGTGTGGTTACTCGAAAAATTAATTAATACTAAAAGCGTAGATCAAAGCTTACACTACCAATAATTTCCATCACGTAAATCAAAAAACTCTCGTTGGCACCACCAGTTGAAAAGATTCTTCATTAGTACCATTCGAGTTTGACAAAGAAAAGATTCACCTGTTATTAAAAATTCACATTATAAAATATGTGGGGGTTAATGATTATTGGTAAAATGAATATTTTAATTTCAATATGGTGAATACTTCTGGGAAGCTGATAGAACTTGCATCCGCTTTTTAAATATTTTTGACTGTTATGATCCAATTGACATCCTCATTTGCATGAGTTTGAGTCAAAAGTAAATGAAACATGTTTCAAATTTATCGAGAATCATACAGGCATAAGACAATAGAGAGGCTAACTGCCTATAGACGTCTATAGGTGAGCGTCCAAAGAACTTGCTTTTTACTTTTTTTTCTCCTTTACTGGCTCCTTAGATATTCGGCAAAACTCGCATATTTTCAAGCTTCTTTAATTGGGCAATCGATTTTTCGCATAAATAAGACCAAGTATAATATCAAAAATTTAAAATTTGTCTAAAATTAAAAGTTTGATACTGACTTTATTGTTCATTCCAAAAATGAGTTTCAAGTGCTTTTACTTCTTACTTTAAATGCAAATAGTGAGAAGAGGACGTTATGACTCCCAACTTAATTAATTGCAATAGATGCTATCATATATCTTTTGTAAGACATTTACGCTTAAATTCTCTGAAAACACAAATTTGCAATTATAAATGTTAAGTTGGTCATAATTAATAATTTTTAATATCACGTAATATTTCGTTCATAATCGTGTTCGTGATTTGATACTTACCTGAAATTCTACTCGGACATATGAATTTACTTTAAAGTACGGGGTTTTCCCGGCACGATGGAAGGTGGCGAGGCTGGCGCTGATCAACAAGGGGAAGGGAAATCCCGAATCACCGTCCGAAGACTCACTGACGCGATTCGTGCTGCTGGGGACCTATCTCCGCAGCAGTACGGCTTTAGAGCAGGATGTTCTACCATTCATGCGATTGCAGAGGTGGTGAACGTGGTCCAAAAGGCAGAGGCATATAGTCGCACTAAGCGACGGATCGTCCTGTTGGTGACACTCGATGTCAGGAACGCCTTCAACTCCGCTAGATGGGTGACTATCCTGGATACGCTGGAAAACTCTTTTCAAGTTCTAGAATATCTAATGTGGCTTTTGAGGAACTACTTGAAGGCAAACGAAGAATGGAAATTACATCGGCTGTTGCCCAGGGATCTGGATCTGGGGAACGTCACTTACGATGGGCTACTGAGGCTTGAGATGCCAGATAAGTTACGCTTGATCAGCTATGCGTATGATGTTGCGGCTCTGGTCGCTGGACGCAACGTTGGAAAGGCGCAACTAAGGCTAGGTATGTTAGGGACTGGATGACTGCTCGCGGGCTCAGTTTAGCACTGGAGAAAACCGAAGTGGTTATCTTGACAAAAAAGAGAATCCCTAGAGTAAGGATGATCAGTATTAGAGATATACAAATCGAATCGAAGCCATCGGTGAAGTACTTGGGGCTACTGATCGACTCGACGATGAGTTTCTCTGAGCAAAGCAGGGCAACGGCTGAGAAGGCTGATTCAGGAGTATTGGCTCTGAGTCAACCTATGGCCAACATAGGGTAACCCAGCCCATCAAGAAGACGCCTCTTCATGAGTGCTGTAGGGTAAGTGCTACTGAACGGAGCAGAAGTATGTGGTGATGCTCTCAGGAACGAGGCATACCGACAACGCTTGGCACAGGTACAGAGAAGAGGTTCACTGAGAATTGCATCTTCGTATCCGACAGCCTCTGATCCGACGGTGAGAGTTATTGCAGACGTGATACCTGTTGCCCTCTTTGCGAGAGAGCGCCGCGCTATTTACCTGCGCCGAAACGAGGATGCGAGGGAGATAGTTGTCCGTGAAGAGAGACAGCGCTCACTCAACGATTGGCAGCAGTCTTGGGTCAATTGCACAAAGGAATGGTGGACTGCGCGCCTCATCCTGGATTGAGACCGTGGCTAAATTGAAGGCATGGTGAGACTGACTTCTATCTGACCCAGCTTTTGAGTGGGCACAGGTGTTTTTAGTCTTACCTGCACAAGATTGGTAAGCCACGGTTCCCCGATGGTCGATTTTGCCTAGGAGAGGAGGACAATGCCTGCCACGCATTTTTTGCGTGTACGAAATGGGTCAGGCTGCAAAGGGAACTCTACAGGGAGACGGAAAAAAAGCTCACCCCGGATAATATAGTTGCGGTGATGCTCAAATCAGTTGACAAATGGAACCAGGTGGCACATTATGCTCGGGCAGTCCTAAAATATAAAAGAGCTCATAGCAACCGGGGGCGTTGTGGCTGGGGATCGCTTTTTTGGCACTTTCATTTGCCCTCTCCCGTCCCGCTAGGAAAGGGATCTCCCAGCTTGAAGGCGCCTCACGGCGTAACAGAACAAGGCCTGGCCCGAAGTTATGTGTCAAACGGTTCCAGGCTGGGTACTCAGGTTGACACAGGGGAGGTGTTTAGTAGGTAGTCCAGTCCCCTTCTTGCAAGCATGGGAGTCCCACACTCTGTGCATAAATAGCATTCACCTACCTACCACAAAAAAAACTACAATCACACATAGGATGCAGACGGTGCATTCCTTTGCAATATTTTCCAATAGGGTATACTCGGAATAATCGGTGCACTTTTTAACATTGTGGAATAACTTCCAAAACAAACTACTTTTGTATGTTAGATATTTGGAATTAAAAATTCGTGTCTTCAGCTTTCACTCTATATTTATCTTTTAGTCTTTGGAAATGACAGAATTTATTACACCCTTTTGCTTACAACGTGATAGGCGGCGATGAAGTCGTTGTTGATGCTGAATGATGATGTCGTTGTTGTTAATGATGAATGATAATATCGTTGTTGTTGATGTCGATGATGATGTTACTGCTGTAGCCGATGTTGATAACAATGTTGACTACGAATCAGGAGTGGAGTTTGTCTAGTTTCTCTCAAGTATGTTGATTCGTGAGAAGCAAGAAAAGCGGCTCAAGCAAATTTTTCCTTTTTTTCAAGGGAATTGCTTGCGCCGCTGATATGTGGAATCAGTTGGCAGGCGAAGATTCCTCGTGAGACGAGGGTCTGTTTGTGCCGTGAATTGTGTGCTGACGTTGGGACGTTTTAAGTCGACACAGATGTAATTAATAATTGTCCTCTACTGATAAAAAATTGAATGATAACAAAAAAATTGAAAGAATCAAAGTAACTGTTCTAAAATTAAATAAAAATTTATGTCGATGTTGCCGTTTTGCCTCTCAAGATGGGTGATATGGTTAAATATGTCGGGTAGTTTGGTGTTCCATTATTTTTTTTCATATTTTGGTACCCGAAACTATTGCATGTATTGGTAAATGATGTGCATGAGTCACAGGACCACAATTGACATATAATGCACTGAATCCAGTAATCACATTTTTTGGTTCCTCACAGCTGATGCGTTCATCATTGGAAAGTGGACATTTACTCCGTTTATCCTGTTTTGAATAAAGCTCTTTTTGTTTTTCTTTAGGAGTTGTGGATTTTTTGACTTTTTTGCAGGGATTTTCTATAAATTACAATAAACGGGTCTTTTTGTTTTCTACTTTTAAATGAAACATCCTTAGAAGTTGACGGGATTGGTGAAAGAATACTAAGAACCTTCTTCCGGAGTTTCTTCAGATATTTCTTGTGATTGCAACTCTTGTGGTCTATTTGGCTGTTTATATGCGTAGGCTGGAATAACACCTGGGTTGTGAGAGTAAACTCCAGTGGATGGAAAACCGGATGCTCCTGTGCTTCTTGTTGCAGACTTTTCTCAGGCAGTAGACAGTAATTGGCCAAATTGCAAACGATTTACTTTGTGATTGCTATTGTTTTTGATATAAAGGTGACAAGCAACATAAGAATAGGACTTAACTAACTTAAAAAATTCTCGATCAAGTGGTTCCGAAAACTGCATAGTATGAGGGGGTAGACAAAGCAAAATGATTTCATTATCAGCGGCATATTCAAGCATTTCGGCATTGCTGCAGTATGAGGAATGATCATGAAGTATTAAAAGAACTTTGCCTGATGGCTTTATAGGGAAGAAAATTACTTTCAACCACAAAAAGAAAATATCTTTATTAATGTAAGCTGATTTTCCCCCTATTTATACAACCGACTCTGGTGGCATAGCGTCCTCAAATCCAGCTTTCTTGTTTTTCTCTTTATTGATTATTCTTGAATCAGAATTCAAAAAATATTTAAATGAATACTACAATAATTATACATCTTAAAACATAAGCAGGTGGCAAGAAATTTCCTTCTGTATTACAACAAGCAATTACTGTCACGGTTTCACCTTTTGCCTTGTAGTTATTGAGACTACATTGTTGAACCTTTTTTCAGCGAGCAGGTATTCAGGCCGATTATTCAGTTGGCAACCAGTTTCGCCCATATTATAGGTATTTTCAGGTTTTCCCATTAAATCGTTTTCAAGCAAAATTTTTGCATGCTTGTTACCTTCCGATTTGATAATAGTTAGGTCATAATAGCGACTCATAAAAAGGGTGAACCAATCTTTTGCAGCCATTTTACGGTCACAATTAAATTGATGTGGTATCTTGTGTCGCTCTGCAAGTTCGTAAGTCATTTGGCAGACTTCACTTCTTGTGGGAGCGAATTCATGGCCTTGCAACTTTTTGACGTGACATACACTTTTTGTTTCAGGTGCTTCACTTAAATAAGTCAGTCAACCTACTAGTGGCTTTTTCTTCTCATTCTTTTTCAGAATTTGCCTCATAGTTGTCCCAGTTGTGCCATAGGTTTGAGCTGCTTTATTAACCAACTTCTTGAAATTTCAAGAGTGAAAGTTTTCTTCAAATGGCTCTAAGGGAGGTCTCCCCATATAGTGAGGCGACCCTTCAAAAAACTTTTTTCGCCTTTGGCAGTCGAGCAGGGTGTCGTTGGAATGGCCTTAATGAGATCTTTCCAAAACAAGTCTTAAAATTGCCTTATTGGTACCGTAGGGGGTAGGGGAAGGAGAAATGTACGAAATTTTCGCGCACTCCTCGCGATTGGACACCTTTTATGGTAAAAATCTGAAAAAGTCCTAAATGTAGGCCTTTATGAGTTCAACATTAACAACAAATACATGAGAAGTCGAAATTCATTCAACTTTGTTAGTAATAGTATGAAGTATAAATTTTACCTTTTCTCGAATAAAATATCGACGGTACCCTTGAATTCAACAAAATTCAGTACATAAATGGCTATTTATAAGATTGACCAGTGACAAAGATCAAATGGTATTGAACGAAATTTGAATTTTCCTGTATTACTATGGTACAATATGCGCTGTAATACTCTGGAAACATACGACTATGTAGCAAAATGTGCTTTTTACTGACTCAAACACCACAAGCTTGCTAAGATTTGCCTGAAAGTTTCAAGAATGATAAATATCATGAATATCTTTGAGAATTGGTTCACGTAGTAACATCAGTAATCGTAAATCAAAATAGTGGCTGTTTTAAATGCGAATATTCAATAATTTTTGGTGGTAAGGTACATGCTTTAAACACTTGATTCGATTTAATGAATAACTGCAGATGATGATCTGTATTTAATGCTCATACGTGAAACAAGTTGGGGAGACAGAAGAGAGCTCCAAACGGAATGTTTCGAAAAAATTTTCTGATGCTATGAATTATTCAGTTTCATTCATAACCACATAACAGCCGCGATTTTGGTCCATGGTAAAAAAATTTTCTGAGTACTTGGCTCATCAAACATAGGGTAGACTGGGTACGGTTGAAACATTTTAGCGTTTATCGTCCGTTGCATCTGGATCAATTAAGCGAGCGATTACGGGAATACATTAAATTAAATACCATATATCTATCTACTAATGGGCAATATTATTTGAGATCACTGTATTGTATTTTATGTGTAAAATAAAATTTAACATAAAAAAATAATTTGTTTCAACCGTCCCTATGCCAGGGTCGGTTGAAACAGTGCCTGGGGTCAATTGAAACACATGCAAATAATGAAAAATCTTATAAATCAACATATTTACTCGTCGTCTAATAACATTTCACGACTCGTTATGGCACAGTTAAACATCACAAATGTGTTTTTATTAATATTCAAGTCTTTCAAAATACTTATAATCTTATATTAATTTCAATCTTTTTTCAAAGTTTTATATTAAGTACAACTTAAATTATGAAATAATCAGATGTTGGTGCTTTTGTAATGTTTTTGTACTTCTTCATACTATATTTTTCAAAACTCAACAGCATTAATTAAAAAACTAAATTTTAGCACTCCAGCTAACAAAACACTTTGAGTGAAACTTCACAACCTTATTTTTATAAACATCTTCATTTTTAAGCATAGATAAATAAATCACAAAACAAAACTTCAATACTTTTTGCTTAAGAAAATAAAATTCAGCAGTTATAAAAAAATTTATCACTTCAGCTATAAAATAGGTTAAGAGAAAAATTAAGACATATTATTTCTTTAAAAATCAAAATTTTAAACAATATTATTTATCTAGTCACGATATCATTCGGAATCACAATTGTGGCAAACATAACGTAGACTACCTGCTGTGCACTCTTCATGCGCCCACATTTTGCACTCCATGTATTGTATCCATTTTTCCCTTGATCTGCTTTCTGAATATGCTGACAAACAAACCAGGCAGAAGCACTCCTCTGCTTCTGATGAAGATTCATGTTGCCTGTTGGTGTTTTTCCTGTTTGTAGCATTTCTTTTAGTCCTTCCTTTATCTAACCTTTTCTTAACTTGCTTAGCTTTGGTTCGTTTCAATCTGTTTTCATGTTCCCTTCTTATCTCTTCTTTTTCAGGTGTATCTGTATAGATTGTGGATTTCCTGGTTTTTCGCCCCCTGTTTGGCAGTTTCCTTGGAAAAGCTTTTGGTAGTGGTCGCACTACTTCCGGCGAAAACAGAAGTGGTGTACCCAAAGTTGCGATATTTTCTGTTTGATTTGTCAGCACAGAAACGGATTTGAAACTTGTACAGGGTTCGGGTGAAATTTCCTGAACCCTACCACTATTTTGATGTCCGGGTGGTTTAATTAAAGATTCTGGATCTGCAATTATATCTTCTTGTTCTCTGTCTGCAACTTGTGAACACTGTGGCGTGTTTAGAGTTGGTTGTTGTATAAAAAAAGCTGCATTAGAAAGCTCCTCCGACTCTTCTGGTGGTTCGAAAGTAAAAATAGAAGGTGATGGTGTTGGTGTTTTATCCTCGGGTGCACTAGCATTCTGAATAGGGCCCTCAGTTGCCTCGATTGTTTTTACAGGATTTGGCCTATCTGTCACAAATGCAGGTGCAAAATCGAGTTCAGTAAATAAATACCGATTAAATGGAACAATCCCAGTTGCGCGAAAGCCAGCTTGAATGTTGGATTGTGTAAGAGCAAGCGGCATAGCAGAAGCTAAAATTCCTGGGATGTCGTAGATTGACATTGTTTTGCCGGGATGGCTTCGCATCCATCCATCACAGGTCGAATTTACAGCTTTCTTCAGAGGACCGAATACAGATCGATCAAGCGGCTGGAGTTTATGTGAGCAGTGAGGAGGGAAAGATAGCATCACAATGCCATTCGTCTTGCAAAAGTCTAGTGCGACAATGTGAACATGTGAAGAGTGGTTATCAAGTACAAGCAAAACTTTGTGTGAAGGAGAAGCTTTTGTATGTTTTCTGAAGTGTTCCAGGAAATGAATAAATGTTTCATTCTGCATCCAGCCAGAAGGATTTGCACTTCCAGCTGATCCTATTGGTCCATCCCTGATGAAATGATCTTGGTAACGCACTCGCGGAAAGACGAAGAATGGAGGAAAAGCATTTCCGATGGCATTGACCGCAAAGGCTACTGTGACTAAAGTTCCCCTCTCGGCTGAAGTCACTGAACCTACTTGACGAGCACCACGTCTAGCTATTATTCGGTCGGGTTTTTGCACAGTAGTTATGCCGGTCTCATCAGCGTTATATATATTTTGAGGTTCGAATTTATAACGGTCCATGACAGTAGCCAAATTGTCGTAGAAAGCATCTACGTTATTTCTGTTAAAGCTAGTCGCCCTAGAAAGACTTGTAGCCTGTGCTGCACGTACTGACAATTTAGGATTCCTTCGCATAAACATGCGAAACCATTCTTCGCCGGCCATTTCGTTGTCATCCCAAGTCCGAGGTCGCGATAAGTCATACTTGATGGTTAGTTCGTATGCTAATTTCATGACATCTTTTTTAGTTAGGCCAAAATATATGTCTGCACATCGCATTAAATATTTAGAAAGCTCACGCTCTTGTTCCTGGTTAAACACTCGATTGTGAGCCTTGTATCCCATTCCTTGATTTTCATCGCCACCAGTTGCATCTCGTTTACGTAGATACCTCAACAGGGAACAGTGGTTCAATCCATTCTTTTCTGCCGCTGTTCTTAACGAAGATCCGGCTTTTACATCTTCATAGGCTTGTTTGTACATTGATATATCGGCCTGACCTCTTGAAGTTTTCCTTTTACGCACCCTTGGCATCTAAGAAATAAGAAAATTAAATAGATAATCTGTTTCAACCGTACCCACAAAAAATGTTTCAATCGTCCCCAACCCCCTATCTAGGTATAAAACAGTTCACAGTAAGAATGATAATAAATTTGAACAAAAACTAAACATTCAGCCATATTTTACAACCTTCAATTAAAATGATGCAACACTCTTAATAATCTAGCTCTAATAACACCATAATAATTGCATAAATTCACAAACAAAAAATACTTACTTTCCTGTCAAAAAACACAATGGGGCCTCCTACACACAAGCACAACGCACAAAGATCGACACATCACTAAAGTTCGAGTTTAGACTTGTCGACCGCTTCGTTCTCTTATTGCAGCACTCATCTCAACATGTACGGTGCCGAAATATTTGCTTTGTTTCAATCGTCCCCCGTTTCAACCGTACCCAGTCTACCCTACTCAAGTAAACCACTATAAATTAAATTTTCATGTAAATCCGAAGAAAATAAGAGTGCCTTGATCGATTTGAAATATATATTATTTATCAACATGTGTTATTGTTTTTGTAATTCCATACAACTGAAATAGCAATATCTCATTTGATTATGATTTGATTTCTATGAAATTCCGTAGGCATAAGGGTCTTATATCAACCTTATTTTCTTTTTCGCAGTACTATAGCCCCTCTTGGGCCTTCGCTTCTCACAAATAGCGCCTTCAGCTGTCTCGGTTCATTGACCGCATCCTCTAACTATGAAATCGGAGCAGCGATGAACTGTCTTCGTCGACTGAGTCAAACTAGCGTTTTCTTGGTTTTTCCATTAGCCTCCGGCCTCCAGTTCTTCCAACAAATACCTTTTTGGGTATACGTTGTTCGTCCAAACGATTCATATGGACCTACAGCCCAACAAAAAATTTCACATGGCTCATGTTTGTATCATCACCATTCGTCATCATCTAACTTTACTCATTTTATTGGCCTCAGGACCCGTCGCTCAAAAGTGTTCAATATATTTGCGGATATATGGGTTAGGGTCCATGTTTCACACCCATAGCATAATACAGATCTTATCACGAATTCGTACACATGCAGGTTTGGGTTTCACGTATATGTAGCTGGTCTTCAAGATCGTCAAAACTGAATAAAATATTTTATTTGCGAGCTATATTTTCGGCTCTCGTTATTTTGGCGCTTTTCGATACTGTATTTGCCAAGTGTGCTGTTTTGTGTGCTTGAAGTGTTTTTCCTCAACTGCATCATGAGCTTCGTTTTATTTTGATTGATTTGTAGTCCTACTAGTTTTGCTTCGCAATCAAGTTTCAAGGAGAGTTCTTTGGCAGTTGTTAATGTATATGACAAAATGTTGTTCATGCGCGTAGACTACTACTTGGCTCGACTTTTAAAGTAATGTACCCAGTGTAACGACAGGTTGCATCCTTATGACGTACTGCAGAGCCAAATTGAATAGCAATGGGGCCAGCTCATTTTCCTGTTTTAGTGCGATATTTGTGTCAAAGGCATCGGTGAGTTGGTTATTGATGCAAACTTGGGAGGTGGTCGACGTCGTTTGGTAAGACGGACTAATTTGGCTGGGATGCCAAAGGAAAGCATTATTTGGTACAGTACGTTACGATCAATACTGTCGTATGCTAGCTCAAAGTCAACAAAAATTTAGTGTTTGTCTATGTTGAACTCCCAGCATTTTTCAAGTACCTGCTTGACTATAAACAATTGGTTGGTCTATATACTCTAAAACAACCTTGACGCTCCCCGATAATACTGTTGTCGTATGGCCTGATTTTTGTTCTAAGATCTTTGAAAATATTTTGTACGTCGTACCAAGTAGTGGTAAGTCTCTATAATTTTCACACCTTAGCTTGTCACCTTTTTTGTGGATAGGCTTTGTGAATAGCTTTATGAACATTGCTGCCACTATATTTGATGAGTTCCACTGAAATCTCATCGATGCTCGGCACTTTATTATTCTTTTGGGCTTTGATGATGGGAAGCACTTCATTCAGGGTTGGTGGGACTAATGGAAGTTCCCCGCAGCTCTCTATTTGCTCCGATGTTGTGGAACTGTGCGGAGGATTGAGGAGATTCTTGAAATATGATGCCCATTTTTTCTTAATCTTGATTTCATTAGCGATGATACTGCCGATGTCACCACGACAGAGCGTGGTTTTTTGGGCTGATAACCACGTTTCAGGCTTTTCACTACTTTGTGTACTTATCTACTCTTCTGAGATTTTCATAGTATTCTCTCTTCGTCCTGGTTGTCCTACCCATGTGATCTTTGTATGCCTAGCTCTTTTTATCTAACGCATTCTGGCACTCATCTTCGAACCATTTATTTCTCTTGCACTGAGCTTGATGTCCGATCATCTGTTCTACCATGGCCTTAATAGCCGCTTTCACTTCCATCCAGAGCTCGTTGCCTGTCTTTGACGATGCGTCTGATAAGATAAGTTTCCGTGAAATTTATGGCCACAGACGCTGCTTAAAGCCTTTCAATGTCAATTTTTTGTGGTGGGATGGTCTTTGCTGAATACGCCTTTGACATACAACATCTATTGGTTAATTTGATCATGTAATGATCTGAGTTACAATTGGTTCCTTGGCGTGTACGTGGGTCAAGTATGCTCGAGGCCTATTGTTATTGGATCAGAACATGGTCGATCTGATTTTGTGTGTTGCCATCTGGTGATACCCTGGTCATTTTATGAATGCGGGAAGCAAGTCGAACGTACGAATAGATTTCTGCTACATGCAAAGTCAATCAGACGTTGGCTGTTGTCATTTGTTTCATCTTGGAGGCTATATTCTCCAGTCGTTTCCCGATGATATAGCTCATTGCCATCCTTAGTGTTAAAATCATCAAGAATTATTTTTGTGTCGTTTGTGGGCAATGAGTCGACTAGTCTTTCCAGATGATTGTGGAACATCTCCTTCGCTTCTTCGTCCTTTTCTTAGGTCGAGCCAAGAACATTGATCAGCCAGATTTTAAAGAATTTTGCTTATATACGGATCGCACCCAACCTTTGTTTGACTGCCTTAAAATCAATAACGTGTGATTTTAACTCCCTATTCACAATGAAGGCCACTCCGTATCCACGTTTTCCAAAAGGCTTACGCGAAAAATTTGCACATTTCCCCTTCCCCTACCCGCACGGTACTGATAAGGCAACTTTAAGGCTTGTTTTGAAAAGATTTCACTCAGACCTTTCCAATGACATCCTACCCAACTACCAATGTTGAAAAAAAAATTTCAAGGTTCATCTCCCTATATGGAGAGACCCCCTTAAACCTCTTTGAAAAATTTTCCCACCCCAAAACTTTCAAGAAATCACCACTTCTGACCTTTCCACAAAGTTTCATAGCTTTAGCTTCTATAATTTCGGAAAAAAAACTGCTGTGCGGTACAGATGGACGGACGGACAAACAGACGAACACACGTTGTGATTGCAATAAGGTTTTGAATTTTAGTATAAAACCCTAAGCATTAATTAAATTCAGTTTGTATTTGAATCAAAACTTAATTCAATAATTACAACGGTCTGCAATGAAATCCTCCTTTAAATAAAAATATGATGTATATGAAGAATCTGGCATACTAAATCTGAATTTTAAAGTATTTTTTACTATTCCTTAAAATCCTGAATATTTTTTCTTTCGTTTTTGTATTAATCCTGCTTTTATTCAACTTAAATCGTAGTTTTCCTCACCAAACCGGTTTACGCTGATAGTAAGAGATAGAAAAATATTATTTGACATCGTTTTAAACCATTGCAAGCACCTGTGCAGTTCTCAAAGTAACTCCATGGCGATAAGTTATTTAAAAAGTTGTATAGTGATTGTTTTTGATATTAAAACATATTTTGGTCAGTTTTGAATGATATTGATATGTGTAATGAAAATTAATGAGTATTTTCAAATATACAGCAAAATAAAGTCACACAATTAAAAGATTCTTCTAATTTAGCAGCAAACTTAATTTTGTTGTTAGTACAAAATTCCAAGGGCTTGTAAAATTCTCCAGACGTGTTTTGTTGCATTTGTGGCAAATTTACGGTGGAATCTCAATGGAATACAATAGCTTGTCTGGTCAAAAATACTTATAAGCGTTACTTTAGGCCTAAAGTCGATGAAATGGACAAAAATTGGCTCCCAATAACATGATGCAACAGTTATTCCAGAACATTAAGAGTTTGGAAGCCACCAGTCCATGCCATTTGCAACTTCCATGATTTGGAATGAACCCCATAACCATGTAAACGAATGTTATTTTTATATAAATACGACAAGCGGGTTAACAAAAGAAATAAGATTAAAATTAATTACCCGAACATTTCATCTGCATGAAGATCAGTTGCTCGAAGCAATTATATACCTTCAGTGTGCACTAACTGTGACGAAATGGTAGATGACGAAAATAGATATTGTCAACTTATAAATTCTTCATCGAGTAGCAACCCTCTTTTGTCTTCATCAAGCTCATCTGAACTGCATCTTATTACGCACTCTGATTTGAATGACCTTGTACGAGATTTGCGACTCTCAAAGTCGAAGAATCAACTTTTCGGATCAAGATTAACACAATGGAGTTTGTTAGATAAAAATACGAGGGTTTCATATTTTCATAACATACTAGAAGACTTTATGATTTACTTCATCAAAGAAGGGGATTTGGTATTTTGTAATAATGCTAAACGACAACTACAAGAGCTGAAATTCTCTGCAGGAACAGAGGTATGGCTAGTTTTTATAGATTCGTCCAAAATCAGTTTAAAAGCTGTCTTACTTCACAATGGAATTAAAAACCCATCAGTTCCCCTCGCACATGCAACAAATATGAAAGAAAATTATGGTAATATGAAGTTGTTACTGCAAAAAATCAAATATTCATAGTACACGTGGAATTTGTAGCAATGTAAACTGGTCTGCAAGGAGGATACACTAAATTTTGTTGTTTTTTGTGCAGTTAAGACAGTTGTGCAAGAAATAAACACTACAAAGTAAAAACTGGCCAGGCAGAGTTACTTTGACACCTTGGGTCAAAAATGTAAATGAAGAGCCTTTAGTTCAAAGTGGAAAAATTGTTCTACCACTACTGCACATAAAGCTGGGGCTTATGAAAAACTTTGTAAAAGTCACAAACAAAGATAGTGAGGGCTTGAAATACCTCAAAACAAAATTCCTCTCGAATCAGTACGGCGAAATCGAAAGAAGGCATTTTTGTTGGCCCCTGAATAAGAGAGCTCATAAAAGACGCTAATTCTAAAGTAAAGCTAAATTAAGCTGATAAAAGAGCATTGACTGCTATTGTGGGAGTATGCTGTAATTTTCTTGGAAGCAAAAAGACGAAAACTACCAAAATATCATCCAAGAGCTTCTTTCGTCTCATAAAGCTCTTAAACGCAACATGTCCCTTAAAATTTATTTTTTGGATTCTCACTCAGATTTCTTTCCCGCAATTCTTTTCTTTTTTCTTCCTGTAGACTTCCCTTTGCAGCCCAACCCATTTTTTGCATGCAAAAAATGTATGGCAGCCATTGTTTTCCTCTCCTGGGCAAAACTGATAATTGGGGGACCGTGACTTACCGTTCTTGTGCAGGTAAGCCTGAAAACACCCATGCCCGCTTGAAAGCTTGATCAGATAGAGGTCTGCTTCACCATGCCTGCAATTTAGCTACGGTCTCACATCCGGGATGAGGCGCGCAGTCCACCCTCTCCTCGTGCAATTGACCCAAGACTGCTGTCAATCGTAGAGCGTGCGCTGTCTCTCCTCGCGGACAACCATCTCCCTCGCATTCTCGTTTCGATGTAGATAAATAGCGTGGTGCTCTCTAGCAAGGAGGGCGACAGGTATCATGCCTGCAATAACTCTCACCGCCGGATAAGAGGTTGTTGGGTACGAAGATGGAATTCTCAGTGCTCCTCTTCTCTGTACCTGTGCCTAACGTTTTCGGTATACCTTCTTGCTGAGAGTGTCGCCCCATACTTCTGGTCTATACAGTAGCACTTACCCTACAGCACTCATGAAGAGGCGTCTTCTTGATGGGCTGGGTCCCCCTACGTTGGCCATAAGTCGACCCACAGCCGATATTCCCGAAGAAGCTTTCTCAGCCATTGCTCTGATTTGCTAAGAGACACTCATCTTCGAGTCGATCAATAGTCCCAGGTACTTCATCGATGGCTTCGATGCGGTTCGTATATCTCCAATACTGATGGTCCTTACTCTAGGGATTCTCTTTTTAGTCAAAATGACCACTTCAGTATTCTCCAATGCTAAACTTAGCCCGTGAGCAGTCAACCAGTCCCTCACTCGGCGCATTAGCATGCCAAGCCTAAGTTGCGCTTGTTCAACGGTGTGTCCAGCAACCGGAACCGCAACTTCATCCACATAACCGACCAAGTGCGACTCATCTAGCATCTCAAGTTCTAGAAGCCCGTTGTGAGACACGTTCCACAGGTCCGGACCAAGGATAGATCCTTTGGCAACACCCGATGTAACTTCCATCCTTTGTTGTCCCTGTGTTGTGTCATAGAGCAGGCTTTGGTCCTTTAGGTAGTTCCTCAAAAGCCACATTAGATATTTTGGAACTTGAAAAGAGTTTTCCAGCGTGTCCAGAATATCCACCCATCTAGCGGAGTTGAAAGCGTTCCTGACGTCAAATGTCACCAACAGGACAATCCGTCGCTTGGTGCGACTATATGCCTCTGCCTTTTGGACCGTGTTCACCACCTCTGCAATCGCATCAATGGTAGAACATACTGCTCTAAAGCCATAAGCCGAGGAGATAGGTCTCTAGCAGCACGAGTCCCGTCAGTGAGTCTTCCCTTGATGAGTTTCTCTAGCACTTTCCCAGCCGTGTCTAGCATGCATAACGGGCGGTATGCAGACGGTGATTCTGGATTTCCTTCTCCTTGCTGATCAGCAAGAGCCTCGCCACCTTCCATTGTACCGGAAAAACCCCATCCCATAGGCAAGCGTTAAATGTGCTGAGCAGCAAATCAGGACAATGGTGATAAACAACCTGCAACACCTCAGCCGGAACACAATCTGGACCTGGAGCCTTCCTCGCTTTCAATGAAAGGACTGCCTCCT
This sequence comes from Odontomyia ornata, assembly GCA_963969285.1. NCBI lineage: Eukaryota > Metazoa > Arthropoda > Insecta > Diptera > Stratiomyidae > Odontomyia > Odontomyia ornata. The sequence continues at coordinate 125,528,035 of OZ017738.1, read as the reverse complement.
CCAGTTCTGGCTGTGTGAAGAGTGGACACTCGGCTGCTGTTTCATCATGGACAGCGTCGATACGGATGGGATGGGCGGGGAAGCGTCCCCGCACTATCGCGTCCATCTTTTCCGCGTCATGTTGATCATATTGTCCACTAGATCTTGCCAGCAGCTAGCCTTGCTCTTGTTGATCAATTTGCGCAGGCATTTCCTGGCCGAACTATGTGCTGCTGTGCGGGTGCTTGCCTCGTCCTGGCTCCGTACTCGTTGAGCCTCACGCCGAAGCTTGTGGCGCTCCCTTCACTTTTCAGCGATTTCAGTTGACCACCAGCGAATCTCGCAAATCTCGGAGCAATTTCAAATGAGCAAGGTAACCGATTTCATCTAGATATACGTATCGCATCTGGAGAGGCGCTACAATGGAAAATAGTTGGAAACAATGCTTGTAGATTTTTGATGGTCGATTTGCTACGAAAATCTAAAAAGGAAAACAACTATAAAGGGAAATACTTTTGATAACAAGTAAATGAATAGTTAATTATAACGTTTTTGTGATGTTTCAAAATGAATTTAATCTTAAATTTTCCCAGTTATAAAAGCTACGATCTAAATTTAAAGCAAAATGTGCGCTTTATCAAGGAATTCCATTACAAACAAAATTTTACATGATACATAATTTTTAACATTATATTACTATTCTGAAGTATCATATCTATAAAAATCAAGCATAATAATAAAAAGGAGCGAACAATTTCTATTTTTGCAGACCAGTATCAAAAATTATGGTGGTGAGTGAAATAGGATGCAATGTGTTCCACCATTTCACCTTTTTAGCTTCATCACATAAAATTCCACTGAAAATTCGTTCACAAACAAGCAACAAAATAATTTCTTCTTTTATAAAAAATACCCAGAAAGTGTGCGTAAGAACTTATCCAGAAATGCAGACAAAAAACAGCCAAGAAGGGTTTTTCACAAGAAAATGTTCACTTTTTTGTCTTATGATTCTGTGTCACACACAACTCCTTGAAGATATTACCGCAACTTTGTCACTCAGAAGAAATGTAGCACACTGAACATATTGCGATGATAAAATTTGTGACATGAATTAGAACGTAAGGGAAACTAGAAGTATTCCATATCACCCTCTGCGCCATATCACCCTCTGCGCCATAACACCCGACTTTACCGTAAATGTGAAAATCTGGAGGTAATGGCATGCAAATTTAAGCGCTTAAATTCAGGATTTATGTAATATCTATGAATGGTCCGTTCGAATAAGTATTTTCTGTGGATTTGTGGAGAGTAGTGATACTGTTTGTGATAAACGCTAATTGAATCTTCAGCTTGAATATTTGGCACTCACCTGCATTTTTGCGAAGCTCGCTTAAGTTATTTCTTTTAGAGGGGTAATACAGTTTTGGGAAAGAAAAGACGATAGATGTTCAATATCCAATGAAAATTTAGACATTCAAAAAGATATAAAGGAAATACAAGAGTTGTTTGTTCGCTTCCGCTGTACAGATATGTATTTCGAGACTAACTTGGGGACTTCTTTCGTAAAACGTAATCATTGTTTCTATGATGATTTGCTTATTTACTTTAACTTATCAATTAGATTTAGTTAAATGTTTAAAAACCGCAGTCACTGTTACCTATATCATTGCATATTTATTTTTCGAATAGTAACTTCTTCTCCTTCCTCTTCCTCTTCGTAGCACTACAGCCCCTCTTGGGCCATTTCTTCTTGCAAAAAGCACCTCCAACAGTCTCGGTCCATTGACCGCATTCTATAATTGTGAAATCTGAGTAGCGATGAATTATCGTCGTTGACCGAATCAAACCAGTGTTTCCCTAATTTCCCTACTGGCCTCCGTCCTTCAGTTCTCCAAACGAATACCTTTTTGGGTATCCGTTGTTCATCCGTAAATTTCACGTGGACAGCTTGCACTAATCAAGCACTCCACCTAGGAAAACTGCTCGAGAAACCTTGACAAAAAGGACGTATGAGTAGTGTCGTCTCCAACCTGGCATATGAAAATTCTAATATCGCAAAAGAATCCTAGTCGTATATATCGAAAGTTGATGCCTTAAATTGTTTTAATGAGAAAAATTCGGAAAACCTATGAAGCCTATAAACCAAGAATCTTTTAAAGATTCAATAAATATATTTAATTTAAATATTTGCTTTAGCACTACAGCCCCTTTCAGGCATTTGCTTAGAGATAGTTAGATTAAGATATTGCTTAATCGAATGTATTGGCAACTCGGGAAGGTGATATGGTCAGTATCACGCTTGAGCCGTGTTTCTCTCCACCCAGCTGCGATACGTTTTAATTTTAAACCAAAACGTATCATAACTGAATCACTTGAACCAAATCTGGGTGTCACCAACGAGACTCGAGCCAGGGACCTTCAGTTTAAGGGGTGAGTTCTGTAACCACTAAACAACGCGGACTACAAATTTTTGCTTTAAAATTCAATAAATATTTTAAACTTATAAGTTCATTATAAAAATCTCTTTTAAATTTCAATAAATATTTTTAAAATTCGATAATTATTATTAATTTACATCACCATAAAAATTTTTAAAAAATCCTATAAATATTATCAGTTGATATCATCGTAAACAAAATATAAAGAAAAAATTCAATAAGCACTTAGTTTTTATCACCGTAAAAATTTTTAAAACAAAACAAGGAAAAACAAAGCACTTATCCACTCCTGTTACGAGTGCTCATGGTTGATGGGGAGCAATCATTCATACCCAAAGTTAAAAAAAAAAACAAGACTTCAGAGCCATGGCTAGGAAGAGATCTTCAGTATTTACGCAACAAGAGTAATGAACTTTACAAGCTCCTTAAACGCAATAATGGTGCCAGCGATGAGATCAAGAGTGAGTATAACGAGATTGCTCTCGAATTCAAACTAAAATCCCAAGAGGCATATCAATCGTACGTTAACGTTGTAGCGGTGGAAACTATTTCCAATCCAAAAAAGTTTTTTGACTTCGCAAACGTTAAGCGTAAGACTCATGGCTATCCTTCGATTATGACATACAAAGACTCGACGTCATCTTGTGTAGAACAGATCTGCGAGTTTTTTGCAGACCATTTTCAGCATGTTTACTCGAACTCTGCTACTCCACTAAACCTAGAGCCTCCGGAACAATCGTTTGGAACCCTTACAGAGAACATATCGATTTCAGAAGATGAAACTCTCCAAGCTATCGAGGATCTCGATTTAAATAAAGGACCTGGCCGAGATCTGATTTCACCCTGTTTTTTGGCCCTCTGCAAAAATAAACTGACTAGACCCCCCTCCATTATTTTCAATAAATCCCTATCTAGTGGTATCTTTCCTACTATTTGGAAGCCATTGTTTATAACACCAATACATAAAAAAGGAGAAAAGCGGCTTGTGGTGAGCTACAGGGGCATTGCTATCTAATCTGCTATGTCAAAACTGTTTGAAAAAATTATTTGTAGTAAAATTTCTCCCATCATCGAACCATTTCCTAATGAAGAGCAACATGGTTTCCATAAAAACAGATCTACTACCACTAATCTAATCACTTTGACGTCAGATATTCTTTGTAGAATGGAGCAAGGAAATCAGATTGATGCATTATGCACGGATTTTAGCAAAGCATTTGATAGAGTGAACAATGGAATTTCGTTGAAAAACTCCGTAGCTTCGGCATATCAGGTTCAATACTAAGCTAGATTCAGTCTTATTTGAAAAGCTGCACACAATTTGTCAAGCTTCAAGGGCAGTTGTCGCGTGAGATCAATGTCGCCTCTGGGGTTCCTCAGGGCAGTCATCTTGGTCCATTTCTCTTCAATATTTTCATCTCAGATCTTTCGGAAGCGCTGTCTGATATTTCGCACCTTTTTTATGCTGACGACCTCAAACTATATCACAGTATACAATCTTTAACTGATATATCTTTTCTTCAATCCAAACTAACCGCCCTCCACCAATGGTGCGATATGAACCATCTTGAACTAAATCTGGAAAAATGTTACGTGATAAGCTTTTCAAGAAAAAGGAATGTCGACACATATAACTATGAAATTAACAACACACAACTGCGAAGAGTTGATAAAGTTATAGTTGTAGTATTAGACGCCAAACTCAGATTCAACCTTCACTACTATGAAATTTTGTGCAAAGCTTATAAGCTTTATTAAATGGAGAGCGAAAGAATTCATGAATATTTGGGCCACTAAATGCTTGTTTGCTTTGCTAGTCCATCCTATTCTCGAATACGGCTGCATGGTCTGGGACCCTATATACAACATCTATAGCCGAAGGCTTGAGTCTGTACAAAAAAAAAAAATTTTACTCTTTGCCTTCAGGTCTCTGTACGACCCGACTTCTTTTCACAACCTACCATCTTATGAGGATCGACTTCGAACATTAAACCTGACATCACTCGCTTCCAGAAGAGTCACTTTGTCTGCATGTCTACCTTTGGACGTTATAAGGTACAATATTCAAGTTAATGTTTTGTCAGACAAGATGCACTTTCACGATCCTATTAGAGTCACGAGACAGATTCCCATGTGGACCACGAGTACACACCACACCAATTATGCAGACAATGAGCCGGTTAACAGATGCTGTAAGGCATTCAATAAGTTTAGCGATCTGTATTCCCCAACTCCTCAATTCATCGACCACATAATTAAGATTGTATTATTGTATTGGTATTTTACTTCAGTTGAATTTGATTTGTATTCAAATTTAAAATGGGCCTTGTTTGGCGACTGAATTAATTCAAATTCAAATTTGATGACTGGCTCTAAATTACTACTCCATAATGCAGTTTCGACAGCACGAGTGCATTTAGGATCATTTGCTTGATGTGTTTTTGGAAAACCTTCATATCTTCTAAGTAGTCCGACAATAGGAGCTAATTGTCTCCTTAAGTTATTAATGCGTGATAACCATGTTAGTCTATGTTCAATGATAAGTCCAAGATACTTGATCTCCGTTACTCTTTCTAGTTTTTCGTCATTAATTTTTATGTCCATGTCAAAGTCACCTTTATTCTCTTGCTTGAAAATGACGAATTTTGTTTTTGATGTATTCAGTGCTAGTTTACTATCAATCAGCCACGAATGATATGTTTTTAGATCTTCATTAATAGTGTTTTCGAGGTAATCTCTTGCGTGTCCCGAGTAAAGTAGTACTGTTCCATCTGCGCATAGTGCATAATGTCCTTTAAGTCCACATGTATTCAAATTATTAGTGTATAACAAAAATAAAGTTGGGCCAAGTATCGAGCCTTGTGGAACACCCGATTTCATAGGAGCAGCGTCCCTCAAAACTTTATTGACTGCTGTTCTCTGCGATTTGCCTTTCAAGTAATTTCTAAATAGCTGATTTGCATTGCCTTGAATACCATATAATTCCATTTTACGAAGTAGAAGATCATGATCCACCGTATCAAAAACTTTTTTCAGATCCACAAAAATTGCAGCAACATAATTTCCTTTATCCAGGCCTGTATTGATGAAATGCGTGACTGAAAGGAGGGCATCAAAAGTTCCCCTATTTTTCTTGAATCCGAATTGTTGTAAATTTAAAATTGAGTTTTCCGAAATGAAAGATTACTAAACCCTATCAAAAAGGCGATCGGACGGTAGTTGTTTGGAACCATTTGGTCTCCTCCCTTGAAAATTGGGACTATTTTAGCTAATTTCTCTTTCTCTGGAAACGTTCCTTTCCTTATGTGCTCATTAAGGTAAGTTGCAATATAATCAGCTATTAGTTCTTTAATGAGTTTTATTTCATCCATGGTTATGTTGTCAATACCGGGTGCTATATTTTTCTTCGTTCCCTCAATGATGTTTATAGCTTCAGATTTGTTTGTTGGATGCATATGAAGTGAGAATTTTGGCAAAGTAATTGTGGGACTAAAATTTCTTTTTGTGTTTGTCCGGATTTCATTGGCTATCTTTTTCACCAAAAGTAGAAAAAAAATTATTGAGTGTACTTGCAACTTTAAATGCATTTAATTATGTAGTTGAGTTCTCTAATCTGAAAGAAAATTCCTGGGCTACTGATTGATGCGGTGAGTTACTTTTCACTTCGTTTATTATGTCCCATATTTCATGTGGATTGTCAGCCACTGCATCCAGTCTGTTGGAATAGTACAAAGCTTTCGCTTCTTTCACAGCGCATTTGGACAATTTGTTTGCTTTGATATACATGAACTTTAGTGACTGATCGTTCATATTCCGTTTGTAGTCCATATATGCCTTCCGTTTGTTCTTGCTCGCTTCAATCACTTTTTGAGTAATCCATGAATGCTGACGACATCTAATTTTTTTTTCTCTTTAGTTGCGTTGTCTTTAGCTTCTGCTATAATCTTTGAAAGTTCCATTAGGTATGTAGGTCTCCGTTGTTCTAATAATCGTTGGATGTAAGATTTGAAGAGCTCCGTGTTCAAGTATCGAAAAGTTTTGTAAGCAGGCCTCTGTTTACGAGTATGAGCGCTTATGCCTTGATTGTTTATTGTTAAAACACGATGATCCAGCTCTGGCTAATCCTCATATTTGAAATTAATTTTTTCTGCAGTTGGCTTATCGTTTGTAACATGTGATCGAGGCAACTATTTAAAGCAGGACGTTTAGTTGTTTCTTGGTTCACGATAATAGCACAATTTGTATCCAGAGTATCCTTATATAACCTTGATTCTGAGGAATCAGTAATTATATCAATTTTTGTGTCAGCTATTGTAAGTAGATTTTTTTCTGAGGAATAAAGGTTGTCTAGTGCCGGGCATAGATCTTGCGCATTCAGACGGTAGAGGCTGTAGAAAGTACCAATTTTAATTTTTTTTCCTGCGTAGTTTATTTCGATTATTATAATGCAGTATTTATCAGGTGTGACGTATTTAGTAATGAAGTTTATCGTATTTTTTACATAAATAGCTGTGCCACCACCTCTTCCAGTTCTACAGGAGAATACCGAATTATAGCCTACGATATTAAAATACTTTGCTTCCTCTGGGTAAATCCATACTTCATTTAGATAAATCACATTTGTCTCGGGATTTCGCTGTAGATAAATCTAAATATCGCTCAGTTTGTTCCGTAGGCTTCTTATATTAGCATATAAGATCGTTAGTTGTGTGCCACTTGATCGATTTGTATTGCTAAAAATCATTTTGAATCGTAGTCAATGCTCCTTTCAGCAATTTCTATCCTACGCTGGTATTCTTGGCACTCCGTAGAGTCTGCTTTTTGCGAATGATCAACATTCTTACTATTTCCCGCGTAGTTGCAACATTTTTCGTACCCGCTTTTGCACTCCTTCAATTGATGCTTTTCCCCACACCTAGCACATATTTGCTCCCCTTTGCATTTCGCCATTTTATGATTAAACTTTTGGCACTTATAACATCTTGTCACATTGTAGTCTTACTTTACGAAGCAGGACCCGTAATCGATGTTTACATACCTATTTACTAGTCTTTTATACATACATCCATTCACCTGAAGAATGTGCAACCACTTTCCATTTTTTGTGCGTCTGGCGTGACCTTATTCCATTTTCTCGTTATCCTCAATATTGGGGTTTAAAGACAGCATTTCATCTCTTAATTCCTCACCAGAAAACTGCTTCTCAAGACCATTGATGACCAGCCTGGGCTGACGAGATTTTGTCTCTGTGACTTCGTATTCGTCTTGTAGATTATCTTTTGTAATTTTGAAGAGCGATGTCGTATTGTTATTTGTGGACGATTTTATAATAGTACCACCATTACGTATAGGCTGGAACAGTTGGAGGGGAATCTTACATTTAGATGGCTTAATCTTCGACTTAAAATCAACTATATGGTTTTCCATTTCTTTTTTTTTTATGAAAGAGGCGATCTTCTTTCGATTTCTGGTGTTGAATCTTACAAGAGGGACACATTTACATAACATTCTCGGAGATGTCCATAATCTTTTGATATTGCTCGTCACTCATCTTAATGCACTTGAAGTGAAACCACTTAGTGATCCCATTCCTAGATAATTATCTTCCACTGGCCATCTGCATTTTCCACATTTAGACTCAGTGGCAGGTGTTGACATATTTGTTTATTTTTTATTATTTAGTTTATTTGTGTATTAATCGATTTTATTTTGAATTTTATTTTTATTTGGATTAGTAAGTGGAAGGATAAAAAATATATTATAGGAAAATATAATATGTAAATTATAAGAAGAAAAAGTAACGTGATTATTTGTAAAGTTAAAATTTTTTTTTATAACTTAATGCCGCAAAGAACTTTTGCTACTAGAGAAACAAGTATTTTATGTGAAGGAAATATTTTGTAAATATTAAAAAATGTATCTAAATCAGTTTTTTTGTTACACAAAAAATTTTGATTGCGATTGATAAAACTCTCGCTACACGAGAATCTCACTAATCCTAAGCAATCAAAATCCGTTAATGGAAAACAAAGAAGAAAAATGAATTGTGAAAATGATCACTAATTCACTTATCCGCTTAAACTTTATTGCTCTCTGAGCTGCAACACTCCTTAGTACTTTAATAAATCACATCAGCTGATAAAAAACAATCACTGAACTTAAAATTTCAATTTATCTCCAAGATCTACTCTCACACTGTAAGTTGTCAGTTTGATCATCAGTTCAGTCAGTTTCCGTGATTCCACCTTGAATCTCACTAGAAACGGCAACTACAAGCCAAAAATTCGCGTTCAAGCGCTTCATGCGATGACGATCGCCTCCAAGGGCGAGCAGAAAATTAATCGCCTACCTTGACGATTGATATGTCGGATGTCGAAACAGATACAGTTACGGCGGAGAATTCGCATATAATCGTGGGATGTGGCTAGGTTCTAAATAGAATTTCGATTTGTATATCACTACAAATTTACGTAGCGCAAAAACCAAGTGAATTTTCTATTTATTCGCTTGTACTTGAACAAACTTTCACAAAGAGCACTCACTCCACTTTAACCCTCCAAACCAGCCATTGCCGTTCGCGATCAACCAGCCGCTTCCATTGTTGCCTAGTGCATAGCTCGCCATCATCAATGAGATCTATCTCCTTTGTCTCGCACCACAACGGGAACTTATGAACTGCCGCTCAATAGCATCACAATTCTTTTATTCTTTTTCTGTTAACCCTTCTGTTTGTAAAAAATTTTTTTACAAAAACCTACTAGTTTCGCGACCTGTCTGTCCGTCCGTCTGTCCGTGCGTCACAGGTAGTTTCCTCAGAAACTATAGAAGCTAGAATGCCCAAACTTTGTGAAAAGGTCAGAAGTGATGGTCTCTCAAAAGTTTAGATCTCACCAAAAATTTAAAAAAATTTTATAACGAATGAACCCTTAAAATTTTTTTTTAAACCATAGGTAGTTGAATGGGGTATCAAATGTAAGGTCTTGATTAGAACTTTTAGAATCTGAAATAAAAAAATGATTTTATGAATTAGGGGGTCCAGGGGAAGGCAAAATGTACCCAAAATTTGTGTCCCGCCCTCGCGATTGGCACCTTTGAGCCGAAAAACCTGAAAATCGTCACGAATGTAGACCTTTATGAGTACAAGGGCAACAAATACCTCAGGAATCGAAATTCACTCAACTTTGTTAATAATAGTATGATTTGTAGAATTCACATTTTTGCCCATAAAATCAAAACGGCACCTTTAAACTTCTTGAAATTTTGCAATTATATAGACTGATATAAAACATGTACACTTACAAAGAGAAATCAAATCATAATCAAGCGAGTTATAGCGATTTCAATTGAATGGAATTACAATAACAATAACACGTGTTTATGGTTGATACATATTTCAAATTGACCTAGGCACTTTAATTTCTTTCAATTTTCATAAAAATTTAAGGAATAGTATTTAACTTGAATATGTTCAATTGGCCGATTGGTCATTTAAGCTAGATCAAAATGGCGGCCGCACTGTGCTTATGAAAGAAATTGTGCATCTTTAGCATAAATTTGAAAGATTTCATATCCAAGTACTGGATGAATAATTCAAGTTATCGATTCACGCTATTAGAACGCTTGTTTCTAACCCTAGGATACTTGCAAAGACCTTTTGGTAGAAGCACTCTCCTGCTTACTCAACTTGTTTGTATGCTGGGGTTGGTAACTGTGAGTCATTTTGACCCACAAGTAATTTTTCAATTTTTCAAAATAACATCAAAATTAACAATATTATTTTGTATTTATTCATTTATTTTCAGTCTTTTAGTAAATTAACAGTCTTCTCGTTACGTAACAATTATTTTTACTCATTGTAATCCCTTCAATATACATTGAGTGAAATAACATAATGAAAGGAAACTTGATAAACTAAGAAGTTTTACTTCAAAAATTCAAAAGAATTTAAAAATCACTAAACGAAACATAACAAAGCCTAAAATACTTCAATGAATCGAATAAAAAATACAACCAATAACTACAATATTATAACAGTATTTTTTATGTATGTATATGTAAAAATAATCTTATGAAGATGTAATCTTAGGGTCGTTGCATTAGGATTGTTTTGCATTCCAGGCGCACTCTGATCGTATGTTCACCACATATCGGTTTATGGCAATCACAGCAGATTTTTTGGGTCTTCCTTCACTTTACATAATGGCAAAAGTTGCAATATGTCCGATTAGCAAGGTGTTGCTGCGGTTTTTCTGTATTTCCTGAAGCATCTTGCACTTCATGTCTCAAGATAGACTCACGAAGATCTGCCGGAATTGGGAGAGTAAGCCAATAAGCCATCCAAGGCTCACTCAGAGTGCCTACTAACTCCATCATGAACTCAGATCTGGAAAGCAGTTTTCCTTCTCGTCGATCTTTGTTAACATTATGTAGGCAAACTACATAAGAGTTCACAACAGCAATGTTCAAAGTGTTATGGAAAAATGCTAGAGGCCACTTCTTAGTTACCCCCTCCCCGTATTAGTGTCTTGGCAGAGTCTATTTAGAATGTCGACACCTCCTTCCAGGATTAACAAAGGCATCGTCATGAATGGTGGATATGAGGGTTGCAAGTTTCTGCGTTGTTCGCTAATGAAAAACTACTGTAATAGTATTCGAGAACAAAAAAGCCGATGAGCCAGGCTTTCTGCCATTGAACTTTATATCAACGAATTCAGAAGGTAATTCTTTTTAGGGTTTTGTAAAATAATTTTACAAAACCCTACTAGTTTCGCGACCAGTCTGTCCGTCTGTCCGTCCGTCCGTCCGTCCGTCCGTCCGTCCGTGTGTCACAGCAGTTTTTCTCGGGAACTACTTAAGCTAGAAACATCAAATTTTGTGTGTAGGTGTAAAGTGGTGATCTTTTCAAAGTTCAACTACAAACAAATTTTATAAGGTATTTAAGGGGGGTCTCCCCATATAGGAGAGTGACCCCCCGAAAAACAAATTTCATTGAAGGTAGCCGATATGGGTATCAAATGAAAGGTCTTGATGAGAACTTTTCAAAACAGGTCTTAGTTTGGCAAAATTTGCTTCGAGGGGCGCACAGGGAGGGGAAATACATGAAAAATTTGTGTCCCCCCCCCCTCGCGATTGGACACCTGTGATCCGAAAAATCTGAAAAAAATCAGGAATGTAGGCCTTAATGAGTACAACAACAACAAATACGTGAGAAGTCGCAATTCACTCAACTTTGTTAGTAATAGTATAATTTATCGATTTTATGTTTTCTTGAATAAAATCTTAACGGTACCCTTAAATTCAATGAAATGCAGTATGTAGATGTCTATTTATAAGATTGATCTATCCTGAAAGTTTCATAAAGATTGAATCATACGTAGCGAAGTTATAGCGATTTGAATTTTCCTGTATTACTATGGAACAATATGCGCTGCATGTATTACTATGGCAACATATGGCTACGGAACAACATGCGCTTTCTACCGACTCAGACACTACAGTTTTGCTAGGATTTGCATGAAAATTTCAGGAATGATAGGTGCCAGGTATATCTTTGAGAATCGGTTCAGCTAGTGGTATCAGTAATCGTAAGAGAAAATAGTGGCTGTTTTAAATGCGAAGATTGAATAATTTTGAGTTATTTTTTCCCAACTTCAACGTTTAAGGTGCATGCTTTGAACTCTTGATTCAATTTAATGAATGACTGAAGATGAGTACCTACAATTGATGCTCATAAGTGAAATAAGTCAAGGAGGTGGGAGAGCTCCTAGCAAAAGGGTTTTGTAACCAATCTAGGATTCGAAAAATTGGCCATTAATCGATGATAACAGTACAGAAGAGTGGCCCCTGAAAAAAAAACTTCATCAAACGTAGCCGATATGAGTATGAAATAAAAGTTTTCATGGGAGCTTTTCAAAACAGCTGTTAAACTGTCAATTTTTGCTTCATTGGGGGCACAGGGGGGAAATACATGAAAAATGCGTTTCCTCCGTCGCGGATGGACATCTGAAATAATTATCAAGGAAGATATTTATGAGTATAACAATACCAAAAACCTCAGAAGTCGAAATTCGTTCAACTTTGTTAATAATAGTATGATCTTCGTACTTCATATTTTCTCCAATAAAATCGTCTTTGACATGTTTCTTGATTTGATTCGATCTGGTGAGTGCATTTTGTAAATTGAATACAAAACCCTTCTGACATGAGCGTAGGTCTGTTTACCCAACTTGTTTATTTTTCCGAACCGGCCCAATCATAGCTATTTTGTGGTCTTTCAGTAATGTTTCTGCCAAAGGAATACTTGAACACCAATTATCTATGGTCAAGTTTCTGTTAGACCCAGAAAAAGGTTCAATTAGCTTCAGGGTGTAGTAGGTGCTATCAGCTTCGTCACTTGTGTTGAATTCTCTTTCAAGATAAACCATAGCTTTTCACATATATGTTGTTGGATTCCCACAAATCATTATTATTTTGATCCCATATTTGTTGGGATGTACATTCGAAATGGACAACAAGCTGCTCATCTATTGTGAGATATGGTCCTACTCGAAAGTTTGATTTGGAGTTGTTGACAAATAATTCCCAAAGCTGTGAAATAGGAGCTAATTTAGTATTTCTTTGATCCCTCGTAGTCCGATTATCGAACCGTACGGCTCGTAGCAAAAACTTGAATCTAGGGTGAGACAAAATGGCACGATGTTTATTGTCACAGTACACTGGGTTATGAAAATTTAGATGATTGTTCTTCATCGTTGCTGCGTAGTATAAAGAACCAAAGAGTCCCATCGTTTCATCTCTCATCTGGTTACGAGTTGAACTTTTACATGGCACTTTATATGGTATTTTTACCCAAAGTTCAGGTGTTGTGCTTTTTAAGCTTGGGTTTTCCATTTGTAGCCGTTTTTCCCAACTTTAGTACCTTGGCTCCAACATAAGGTGAGTGATGTTTCGTCCCTGCTTTCTTCAGTTTGATTATTGGAAGACTCAACTTTTCTTTTTTTACCGGAGCCTTGTCTTTTTGCCGTAGAGCCTTCTTCTAAATTATGGATCGTGTTCATCAATTGTTCATTGCCATTAATGTGATTTTCTGGGATAGGCTCAAATTCTGATCCAAAATCAGTATCTGATTCTGACTACAAATTATCTTCCGCTTCTTCATCGTCAGAATCCATATTCTTCAATATTTCAAGAACCTCATTCGCTAAAAATTATTATTAAAATTTTATTACCGCCCTCTGATCCGTGGAACTAAAGCCAATTTGCTTATTACTACATAAAAGGCTCATAATATTTTATACTTCAAGCTGTTATTGATGGTATTGATAAGTCGAAACGACTCATAAAATTTCCATAACCATGAGTCCGAATGACCTGCAAAATTTTACGTTACAAGGTAACCCTAAGTCATTTCGACTCACTTAGTTTTTAAAAACAGGTTTTCACCTAATGACAGAGTCGACTTTCCGATTTGCGCCAGGTGGGCTCACATGCACAACTCAATTGGCTGGGATTATCTGAGCACTCATATGTATAACTTCAGTCATTGAGAGAGGTGAACGATTGGAAATTTTGAAGTGAGTCAAGATGACTAAGGTTACCTTTCCCGGGTTAATTTTCTTGTGTTTCTCTGCATTGGAACATCTGGTAGTAGATTCACTCGTTAAAGCGGGCTCTACATTGCATTATGCACTGCGTATTACTTGCGGAGCTTCCCACAGTTTCAGTATGTGCTGATCGTAGAGAGAATACCTAAAATATTCTCAACTGGCTAAATCGAAGGCATGGTGAGACTGACTCCTTTCTGATCCATCTTTTGAGCGGGTATGGGTGTTTTCAGTCTTACCTGCACAAAATTGATAGGTCACGGTCCCATGGCTGAAAGTTTTGCGTGCACAAAATGGAACAGGCTACGAAACGGCCTCTACAGAGAGACGGGAGATGTTACTCCGGTTAATATAGTTGCGATAATGCTTGAATTGGTTGACAAATGCAACCAGGTGACATATTATGCTCGGGAAGTCCTTAAAGATAAAAGGGACTCACGGCAGCCGGGGATGTTAGGGCTCGGGGATCACTTGTCTGGAGGGATCTCCCACGTTGAAGGCACCTCATGGTGTAGCAAAACGAGACCTGGCCCGAAGTAATGTGTTAAACGGTTCCAGGCTGGGCTCTCGGGTTGACAGGGGAGGTGTTTAGTGGGTAGTCCAGATGCCTTCTTGCAAGCATGGGAGTCCCACAATCTGTGCGTAAATGACATACACCTCCCAACCACAAAAAAAAAAATATATTTTCAATCGAACACGATCGTTTCACCAAAGTTTGTAGTACGCACAGTGGGAAGAATCAGAATTTTAGTTATTCATCAAACGACGTATCATGAAGCGCACCAGATAATGGTATTATAGCTATAGCTGCAATAAATGATGTAGTAGCAGTTTAGCATCTTTTGAAATTCGGTCGAAAAAGTAATTATTGGGTTATTATGAACATGAACGAGCAGTATATACAGTTACAACTCATGATACTGAGCCGAATTTATTATTGTCTGGATTGCAAGATGGGACTATTAAATGTTTTGATCTATGATCGGATAAGTCGATTGGTACGTATTTTAGCAACTCAGAAAGCATCAGAGACGTGAAGTTGAGTCCACATTCTACTAATGTGTTTGCTGCAATTTCGAGGATGGAACGGTTCAGTTGTGTAATAAAATAAAATCAGATAAATGTACACTCCAATTTATTCTCTTATGTATGTTTTGCTTCGAAAATAATGAGTTTATTTTTGCTCTTGCAGATTAATCTTTCAGTTGATTTTTATTTGGATTGGTTTTAATGCCAAGCATCGTAATCCATCGGACTCAAAGGTTGTTTTGGATTTTCTTTGTTTTTCAAGATCTAGAGAGCAACCAGTATTATGTTAGTCGAGATCATTATGATCACCAAAGCTGTTTTCTTCATCCAAAACTAATATAATTGAATCTCCATTAATGTCTGCTATGATTTTGGGATAGACAGGCACGAGTTTTATTCTCGGTGTTGGAGCGTCCAAATCAAGAAAATGCTGAGGCAATCTTTGTGAAATATTTGTCTAGGCGTCTTATAGAATGCATACATGGAAGCAGTTTTTGATTCAACGTTTTACCTAGTTGTGGTATTTGCTTCTTGTTCGTCGAAACTTATTAGTTCTACTCTGCCATCTGATTCCTTAATGGACAATTTCTTGTTCTTGGAAGTCCCTCGAGCAGTTTTCCTATGCAAACTGCTCAAGTACTACATAGTATTTATATAGATGTGTATATATACAATATATATTGAATAGTCTGAAAAGTATTGTATTCTAATTTTTGTCACCAGATGGTGTTCGTTCTCATATATCGGGCGATACAAATCAGATTGAGTTTATATGGACAGTATTGTATTTTGTCGTTCGTGTCAAAAGTTGTATTCATTTAAAACTGTGAAATTTTAGGAAAACTTGGCCATAGACGGTCCCAAGGCCGTTTGAGAAAGGAGGAGGGAACCCCATGTTTCCCCAGCCCATAGCTTCCATAATTCTTCATCCCAAACCACTCCAATTAAACGATAGTAAATGCTCTCGGGGTGCACATTGGGTTTACTGGTTCCCCAATAATGTAACATCAAATGTCGAGAAACGCTCATAACTGTAAATAAATCTACAGTTCTACTACTAAATCCTACTTACACCTCCTTTGTGAGGCCGTAAGAGGATTAAGGCGAATCTTCCGCGCCTGATAACAGATTCGACATAATAACTATGCCGCCGGAATAGAGGTTGGGCGACGGGCTAACTCCCCGTCCCTCGAAAACCTGCAGATAGGCCTCGGAATGGATTGGACTCACGGTAACGACCTCGCCAATGAAAAAAGGATTATGAGATTGGATCCTGGAATGTCAGATCAGCCAATTGCCCTGACGCTGTTAAGGACCTTTAACAACAGGCCAGTCAATATCAATTAAAAGTACTGGCAGTCGAGGAAACGAATTGGACTGGAAACGACATTCGAGACATGAGATCGCTCACAATATTTAAAAGTGGGAAGCCTACTGGAAAACGAGAATTTGGAGGGGCCTTCATTGTGGATAGGGAGTTCAAATTGCATGTTATTGATTTTAAGGCAGTCAATGAACGGTTGTGTGCGATCCGTATAAAAGCGAAATTTTTCAAAATCTGGATGATTAATGTTCACGCCTCGACTGAAGAAAAAGATGAAGAAACAAAGGAATCGTTTTACAATCACCTGGAAGGACTGGTACACTCATTGCTCACAAACGACTCAAAAATTATTGTGGGTGATTTGAACGCGAAGGTTGGCAATGAGCTATCTCATCAGGGAATGACTGGAGGATATAGCCTCCATGATGAAACAAATGATAACGGCCAGCGCCGGATTGACTTTGCATGTAACAGAAATCTAGTCATACGTTCGACTTGCTTCCCACATCGACGCATTCATAAAATGACCAGGGTATCACTAGATAGCAACACACAAAATCAGATCGATCATGCTCTGATCCAACAACGTTGGGACTCGAGCATACTTGACGTCCATACATACTGAGGAGCCAATTGTAATTCAGATCATTACTTGATCAAATTAAACTATCGATGTCGTATGTCAAAGGCATATTCAGCGAAGACCAGCCTGCTACAAAAAATTGACATCGAAAGGCTCCGAACGGCGTCTGTTGCCGAAAATTTCACGGAGACCCTCGATAACCAGCTGGCTCCTACCTTATCAGACGCACCGTTAAATACGAGCAACGAGCTCTGGATGGAAGTGAAAGCGGCTATTAGAACCGTGGCAGAACAGACAATTGGACATCAAGCCCGGCACAAGAGGAATGATTGGTTTGATGATGAGTGCCAGAAAGCGTTTGAAAAAAAGTATCTGGCGTACAAAGAATATGTAGGTAGGAAAACCAGGACGAAGAGAGAACACTATGAAAATCTCAGAAGAGTAGCGAATAAGATAATTAGGATTAAGAAAAGAAAATACTATGACGACCAATTGAGAATATATAGATGTAAGTTTAGCGAGCAATAACACAAGACAAGCATACAAAGTAGTGAAAAGCCTGAAACGTGGTTATCAGCCTAGAACCACGCTCTGTCGTAATGACAGCGGCAATATCATCGCTGATGAAATCAAGATTAAGGAAAGATGGGCATCATATTTCAAGAACCTCCTTAGTCCTCCGCACAGCTCCAGAGCATCGGAGCCTATAAATGTCTGCGGCGAGCTTCCATTGGCCTCACCAACTCTCGATGAAGTTTGTTCCATCATCAAAGCCCAAAAGAATAATAAAGCGCCAGGCATTGATGAGATTCCAATGGAGCTCATCAAATATGGTGGAAGTAGTGCTCACCAAGCTATTCACAAAGTCATCCAGTACATTTAGCAACAAGAACATATGCCAAAAGAGTTGAGCCAATCAATTATACTACTTATCAGCAAAAAAGGTGACACGCTACAGTACGAAAATTATAGAGGCATATCACTACTTTGTACGGCGTATGAAATATTTTCTAAAATCTTAGAAAATAAAATTGGATCATACGCCAACAGTATTATTGCGGAGTATCAAGGTGGTTTTAGGGCAAATAGATCAACAACAGACCAACTGTTCACAGTCAAGCAGGTACTTGAAAAATGCTGGGAGTTCAACATAGACGTACACCAAATTTTCGTTGACTTCAAGCAAGCATACGACATTATTGATCGTAACGTACTGTACCAAATAATGCTTGGTTTTGGCATCCCAGCCAAATAAGTCCGTCTTACCAAAATGACAATGACGTCGACAACCTTCCAAGTCCGCATCAATAACCAACTCACCGATGCCTTTGACACAAATAGCTGGCCCCATTGTTATTCAATTTGGCTCTGTAGTACGTCATACGGAAGCTACCTGTCAATACGCGAGGTACATTACTTTACAAGTCGAGCCAGGTAGTGGCCTATGTGGATGACATCAACATTCTGTCATGGTCACTAACAACTGCCAAAGAACTCTTCCTGAAACCTAAACAAGCAAAACTAGTAGGGCTACAAATCAACGAAATTAAAACAAAGCTCATGACGCAGTCGAGGAAAAATACCTCAAATACACAAGATATCACACTTGGCATATATTGAATCGAAAATATTAGCAAATTTGTATATCTAGGCGCTAAAATAACGGAAACGGACAATGAAAGAGACGAAATACGCCGAAGAATACAGCTCGCAAATAAAATATTTTATTTAGTAATGACGATCTTGAAGACCAGCTGCATACACAGGAAAACAAAGCTCCAAGTATACAAATCTGTGATAAGACCTGTGGTATGCTATGGGTGTGAAGCATGGACCCTAACCCAAGCACCTGCAAATATATTGAACGCCTTTGAGCGACGGGTCCTGAGGCGAATTATCGGAGCAAAGCTAGACGGGGACCAATGGCGAGTTCGATACAACCATGAGCTGTATGAAGTTTTTGACGAACCGGAGGTCTCAAGGATTGTAAGGTATTCGTTGGGAGAATAGAAGGCCGGCGGCCAGTGGGGAAACCGAGGAAACGCTGGTCTGACTCAGTCCACGAAGACAGTTCATCGCTGCTCGGATTTCGAAATTGGAAGACGCGGTCAACGGACCGAGACAGTTGGAGATGCTGTTTGCAGGAAGCGAAGGCCCGAAAGGGGCTGTAGTGCTAAGAAGAAGAAATTCCTGAAAAAAATTGTTATATTGTATTTTAAAATATCACTACAATCAAGGTTAGAATGCATCGCAGGCTCGTGAAAAATTGATGGTATCTACGGTCAAGATACTTTATCAAAAGCCACAGCCAAGAGGTGGTTCGCTTGCTTTCGTTCTGGAAATTTGGATGTCAAAAACGCACCTTGCTCAGGTCGATCAATCACTGAAAAAGTCTATGAAATCTTTCAAAAAATTGAAGAAGACCGACACATAAGCAGTCATGATATTGCTAACGAACTGAATATCCAACACCAAACAGTTTTCAACCATTTGCGATCAATCGAATTTCCATTTGCGAAGTGGTAATCAAACGCAATGAAATCGAGCCATTTTTGAAGTAAATCATTACGAGCGATGAAAACTGGATAAGATGCGAGAATATCGTTCGAAAAACATCATGGTCAAAAAGGTAAATCATCACAAACAACTTCAAAGCCAGAATTGACACTAAATAAGATTATGCTATGTGTATGGTGGGATTGGAGGGGAATCGTTTATCATGAGGTGCTGGAAACAATTCGGCTTTGTATTGTCAGCAATTAACCAGAATTTAACAAGAAATACGAAAAAACGGCCAGAATTGATCAATAGAAAGGGCGTTGTCTTCCATCATGAGAATGGCAGACCACACACATCTTTGATGACCTGGCAAAAATTAACAGGGCTTGGCTTGGAAATTTTGATGCATCCATCGTACAGTCAGACCGTGCACCATCAGACTCCCGTTGTTTCGGTCTCTGCAAATCTTAATGAAAAGAAATGGCTCGACGCAAAAATGGCATAAGGTCATAGATAATAATGGACAATACGTACTTAAATAAAATTTATTTTAAATCAAAAAAATATTCAATCGAAAAATGACAAAAAAGGCTCAATACTTTTTAGACTTACCAATATTTATGGGTAAGCAATTTCAGTAATTCTTCGATGCATTAGAACCTGTCGTAACATAAAGACTGCTTGCCCTTAAAATTTTAAACACTGCGGATAGTTTGTTTGTGCTTCTAAATTTCAATAAATGTTCGTTAGCACGCAAAGTTCCAACGCAAAAATTGTTTATTGCCTTCTCTTTTTTTTTATGCGTCCATGCCAAGAACTTATATTTTCATCCAGTTCTGTCTACGAAATTCATAAAATTTGCAATCTCATTGGATTTTATTGATCGTTGTGTAAAGTTGAATACAAAAACGAACTTGTGATTTCTGCTCGTTTTCCATGTTTTTTAAATTTTAATTAAGAATGGTTTTACGCGAATTCTTAAGCATGGGATGAATCGGAGCATAATTTGCTTATTGTTCGAAATTCAAATCAGCAAATTGTGGTATATTTTTTTGGCGAATTAATGTGCACGCTATATATGTATAGGACATAGGACTGAAGTTGAATTAATAGCAGATTACCGTAAATATGGAGTTACATCCCAAAATGTTTTCGATCCATTCACTTTGCCCAGTCAATTGCTTTATTCACCATAGTTGTATGATTTGGCGGTTCTGATAAAATTTGAGTTGGCGTATCCTGAACACTTTTCCTGGTCGGAAATGTTTCATAAAGCACACAAACAAGTTAGTTACTGCTTCAATATTAGATTATACATACATGACTATATCATTCAGCAACCCAATACTTAATTTTAGTTGAAACTAGTGCTAATTAGTCCCTAGTTAACACGAACGGGCCATGATAATATTGCGGATCGGTGTATGGTCACATATTGCAATTCATTTCTATGGGAATGCCATAGAAAGTAACGATAGAGTATTAGGACAAATTCACATGGAATCCTGATAACCGAATTGAAATTTTCATTAAACAGGAATTGTAATAGGTATATACATGTAAACATGTAATCCGTGCGATAAAAGGGAGAGATAACTATTGAGGCGGTTAATTAACATAGCAGGACACAGTTAAAGTGCTGTTGCCAAAATCTCATTGGCACGACCAGTTGGAAAGGTAAATTTTTTGTAGGTCATCAACGAGAAGAACAATTATAAAAGCTTTCATTGAAAGTTGCCTAGTACAATATGATTATTTCGAAGTTATTGCATGCTATAATGATTTATATGAGTCTTTGCTGCACGTACTTGTAGTTATATAAGTGCATATAGTAATAAATTGTGGACATTTTAAAAGCAGAGATAATTTTTTGTGGATTAGTAGTTCTGTATTGAATCCATACAAAGCTTAAAATCGATATATTATGAATGATTGTTATATGACACCAATCTCAAATTTTATTTAAAGCTTAACCAAAAGAATAGATTATTGCGTCAAAAACGAATGCGATCTTCATAAAAAATCAAAGAAAAGGTCATCTGAGGTAAAACTTAGAAGGTCTCAATTCCAATAATGTATTTTTCTATTTTCTTCTAAAGTAAGTAAGAAAAGATATTTAAAATCCGAATAGTGCATCACATATTTTTATCTACGTTGCATAGAAAAATTTCATCTATCAACGGGAGTGTTTTTTCTTAACGTAGTAGTAAGGGTACAATTTATTTTCATAAGTACTGACCCGTTATCTGACAGGCCTCCAATTAGTAATTAAATAAAACTTCATTTAAAAAGAAAAATATTTAATGAAATCTTTGTTCATTTGTTAAGCAGTTATATTTTTTAAATTAAAAAGAAAATAAATTTAAATAAAGTTTAGTATTTTACTAAGTAGAACACAAGTAATCAAATGAGTTGTAGCACTTGAATGATGAATTAACTTTTAGAGAAAAATTATAGCTCACAATTGAACTATTTTTTTGTGGCTGGGAGGCAAATGCCCATTCACAAGAAGGCGACTGGGCTACCCACTAAAGACCTCCCTTGTCAACCTGAGAACCTAGCCTAGAACCGTTTTGACACATTATTTCGGGCCAGGTCTCGTTTTGTTACGCCGTGAGACGCCTTCAAGCTGCAGGTAGAACAAGTACCAGATAAGCATTCGCCCAGCCACAATGCCCCCGGCTGCCGTGAGTCCCTTTTATCTTTTAGACCCTTTTATCTTTTAGAGCCCGACCATAATGTGCCACCTGGTTCCATTTGTCAACCGGTTCGAGCATCACCACGACTATATTATCCGGGGTGTGCCTTTGCAGCTTGTCCCATTTTATGCTCGCAAAAAATGTGCAGCAGGCTTGGTCTTCCCCTTCTGGGCGATTCTGACAATAGGGGGATCGTGACTTACCAATCTTGTGCAGGTAAGACTGAAAATACCCATGCCCGCTCAAAAGCTGGGTCAGATAGAAGTCAATCTCACTATGCCTTCAATTTAGCCATGGTCTCACATCCGGGATGAGGCGCGCAGTTCACCTTCCCTTCGTGCAATTATCCCAAGACTGCTCCCAATCGTTGTGTGAGCGCTGTCTCGTTTTGCGGACAACCATCTCCTTCTCGTCTTTGTTTCGACGCAGGTAAATGGCGCAGCGCTCTCTAGCAAGGAGGGCGATAGGTATCATGCCTGCAATAATTCTCACTGCCGAATCAGGCACTGTTGGGTACGAACATGCAATTCTCAGTGCTCCTCTTCTCTGTACCTGTGCCAAGCTTTTTCGGTATACCTCCTTACTGAGAGCATCGCTCCATATTTCTGCCCCGTAAAGTAGCACTAAACCTATAGCACACATCGAGAGACGTTTTCTTGATGGGCTGGGTCCCCCTATATTGGCCACAAGTCGACTCAGATCCAATACTCTCGAAGCAGCCTTCTCCACCGTTGCCCTGATTCGCTCAGAGAAACTCATCTTCCAGTTGAGCAGAAGCCCCAGGTACTTCACCGCTGGCTTTGATTTGACTAATATATTTCCACTACTGATGATCCTTACTCGAGGAATTCTCTTTTTTATCAAGATGATCACTTTGGTTTTCTCCAGTGCTAAACTGAACCCATAAGCATTCACCCAGACTCCCACTTGGTGCGTTAGCATATCTAGCTTAAGTTGCGCTTGTTCAATGGTACGTTCAGTGACCAGAGCCTCAATTACATAGCTGATCAAGCGTGACTCCTCTGGCATATCAAGTGTCATTAGCGCATCGTAAGACACATTCAACAAGTCCGGACTAAGGATAGATCCTTGGGCAACATCCGATATAACATCAATCCTGCAGGCTTCGGTCCTTCAGGTAGTCCCTCAAAAGCCGCATTAGATATTCTGGAACTAAAGAAGGGTTTTTCAGCGTATCTAGAATGTCCACCTGTCTAGTGGAGTTGAAGTCATTCCTAACGTCGTGTGTCACCAACAGGATGATCCGTCACTTGGTGTGAATATATGCCTTTGCCTTTTGGACCATGCTAATCACCTCTGCAATCGCATCAATGGTGAAGCGTCCTGCTCTAAAGCCGTACTGTCGAGGAGATAGGTCCCCAGCAGCATGAATTGCGTCAGTGAGTCCTTCCTTGATGAGCTTCTCTAGCACTTTCCCAGCCGTGTCTAGCATGCATAACGGGTGATCTGCAGATGGCAATCCAGCATTTCCCTTCTCCTTGCTGATCAACACGAGCCTCCCCACCTTCTATTGTACCAGGAAAACCCCGTCCTGTAGGCAAGCAATGAATGTGCTAAGCAGCAAGTCAGGACAATGGCGATATACAAGCTGCAGCGCCCCAGCTGGGACACCATCTGGACCTGGAGCCTTCCTCGCTTTCAGTTAAAGGACTGCCTCTTCCAGTTCCAGCTGTGTGAAGAGTGCACACTCCCCTGCTGCTTCACAATGGACGGCGTCAACACGAATGGGATGGGCGAGGAAAAGCGCCCGCATTATCTCGTCCATCTTTTCCGCATCATGTATGCAAGATTTTCGTAAGGTGCCAAGCTTCCTCATAACTAGCATGTAGCCAACGCCCCATGGATCCTTGTTCACATTGTCCACTAGATTTTGCCAGCAGTAAGCATTGCCGTTGTGAATCAATTTACGAAGGCATTTTCTGGCCAATCAGCGCCCGACCGCGCTGGTTGTACTGCTTTAATGGTAGTGCTGGTGTCTTGGGCTTTACGCCCCCCTGATATCCCGCAGCATCTATGCGTAGGATTGACCATCTTGGGGTTTTACAAGCAGTGCCTGATGCCGGGGTCTTTGTCGGGGCTTCTTCCTCTCCTGTCTCGTATCATGATTATGAATAAGTTTCTTTGCAGTCTTTTTCTCTTTTTTTGTGAGCACTATCTGGAAGCCCTGATCTGGCGTTCTACGCCCATCAAGTGTGATTTCCTTCCTTCTTTTATCCTGATCTTCTTCGATTGGACTTGTCCCCATATATTTTATTTATTTTTGATGGCGGAGCTATTTGCGTTCTGCTCTTCTTTGGTCTTCTGGTCCTCTTTGGCCTATAATCAGCTCTCCCAACAATGCCCTATGCAGTGTAGGTGCCCCTCTAGTTCTAGGAGCCCAATTTTTACTGCTTTGTTGATTTTTGGCGAGTCGCTTGCAGCTTGTATTCTTTTTTTCAGAAAATCTCCCGCTTTTTGGAATAGCCTTTCTTCTTCATGGCACTGGGCGGCAATTGTAGTTTGTAACCATCGTTCTAGAGAGAGATTATCGGCTTCCATTTCCGAATACAGTACTTTTGCCACATCTTTGACGTTGGCGATGAAATCACACAGCGTCACATTATTTGTCTGGTCAATCCTATTCTTTCCTGCCGTTATCTCTTTGTGGACTTCAGGATGGTTTGTTGGTATATCAGGATCGATGGCCCTTGTTTTAGTCGCTTTGGGAGTGATCGCAACCGTGACCATTGAATTATCGATCTTTTTTTTATTTTCTGGTGCATCTTGAAGAGTTTTCTGCTTTTCTTTTATAAGACGCTCTGGCGTTTGCATCATTTTTTTGCTGTGCCCGAACGCTGTAAGAATCTCAGTCTGGTCAAGACTTTTTTTTAATCTCCGTTTTTCGTCCGCCTTCACTCTCATTGTATTCCTTGTCGTTTTTGTCATCTTTACGAGTAGTACCGCTCCCGATGTGCTGTTAACATCGTAGCTGCAGCTGCTGGTTGCGTCGTCGTTGTTGTTAGTTTTACTTTTTTTATGGTTTTTGGTTGCTTCAAATTTATTAGGTCCCCGTTGGAGCCGCTATTTCCGTGTTGCGAGCGAATAAATACCACCTATATACTCACATGCAAGCAAGCACATACGCCCATTGTCATCAAAGCATATACTTGTCGTCCAATGGGCATACGCTAGATCAATCTGCAATTCACTTCATACGTACATGGCAATTCACTTCATACGTACATGGTAAGCTTCACTATGACCAAGCACATAAGCTTTTGAGTGGGTTTCCAGCGATGTAAAGCCGAGGACAGAGAGAGCCAAGAAATGAAACAAAAGCTTTCCCTCGCTCAATTTTTGTCGTAAAAGTCTACAAACGAGATGGAGAGTTAGAGCTTGTAGTAATAGAGCAGTTTTTTTTAATTTATTATTTATTTTATTTAAAATTATCTAATAATTTTATATAAAACATAAATTTTATTTTTTTGCACAAATTTAGATATTGAATATTTTATATATTAAATATAAATAAAACTGCTAGATTCGAATTCGGCGCCAGCAAAGGGTTAAAAAAATTCATGCATAATATAGACCAGATCTACTAATTCACTACACACCCAGCAAATCATTTCCATCTAGAAAATCCTGTTATGACTTGAAAGTATGTAAAACACACATTCTCTCACTCAGCTCATCGGAAGCCTAGAAATACAAAAAATATATTTACACTCATAGAACTGTTAGTAACAATTCTTATGAGTGAACAATCTACTCAACACAACTTCATATTCGATGCATCCCATGAGCGGATGCACACATAGAGGGGGAGAGTCTGCCTACCAGCTAGCTAGCAGCAAGAGTGAAGCTTGGTTATACGACGGTGCTTGCTGGGATATCGTATCGTGTCTATCTGTTCGGAATACAAAGCGAAAGATATTTTCAATATATTAAGATCTCGAAGTGTAGTTTCCAGTTTTTTGATATGTTGGCTAAATCATAATGCGAGTATAATGACGCAACGTAAAATTGTGCTTTTAGAAAGACTAGAAATTGAGAGGAAATGTGTAGTATAATGGACGATCAAAGTGCTGTGTGTCGATCCTCGGATAGTGCGAAGTTTCACCCTTGACCAATAATTTCCGTAAATGGCTGACTCGACGCGATAAAGTGAAGTGGAAAGATTTGCAATATGTGGAGACGAAACCTTTCATGAATGATGCAAATATTCTCTTTATCTTGAGAGGAGGTCGTATTTTGGTTGATAAATCGAGAGTAGAAATTACGTTATCATTATTCAAGCACACAGCCACAGCTACCTTACCCAAACGGCACATAAAAAAGGGTACCCTAGATATTGGAACTAGTGTTGTTCACATCGATCAACTCCCTTTTCCCCCACAATTTCTAAACAGCCCGGCCATTATGTCCGGCCCGACGCGACGTCACTTCCTACAAGAAATGGTGGAAATGTTGCCCGAAAAAGTTCGTAATCGTGTCACAGCCCTCAAGCACGTTCAATTGGAACAGCTCAAGCTCGAATCGAAATTATAATATTGGAAAAGGAAGCGGAGTTGAATACAGTACCATCAAGCCTCAACCTTGGTACGAAGCGCAGAACTATAAACGACATCAAAAATGTTCAAATGAAACATTATCATATGGTTCATCACATTCTCATCATCGGCATTATCACGAAAAGACATTCAAAGTATGATTTTTAGAGAGCTCCCAAGTTGGATTTTGACTTTTGTTTTGGGGTTTAGATTTTATATGATTTCTTGGAGTTTTTGACAAATTGCTGAAACTCATATCGATTATAGACTGATTGATGATGAAAAGAGAGGTATGTTTCTTTTTTGCGAATTTTAACTGCTTAGAAAAGAATATATCACACATAAATCAAATTGGTAGGGAAAGTTCCTGTATACTTACAAATATGCTATGGATCCAAGAAAGAACAACCATTTCTAATTGCGTCATATAAACATGATTGATATAATAATGATAAAGACATGTTTAATATTAGATTGCAAGTGACAGCATGAAGTAAATTTTAAGAATTCTAACATTTGTAGTTCAACTGATGAATATGCGAGTGATTTAAGTGAATTTTTTTTCGTTATACACACGCTAATTTAGATAGGAAGAAAAAATGCCCAAAACACAACATTTAGGTGGCAAAAAAAAGAAAAAAGAAACTTAATTGATAAATATGCACACATTAGTTTTAGTACCTTAAATCACTTGTTTATTCGTTCCCTAACTACATTTAAATCTTTCTACAGAACCTTGTTATGAACAAGTTAGTGGTTTATTACCAGGATTAATTTCTCGAATATTAAATTCACTGTTGCACGTGCTATTGGTGTTGGATTGTAAATAAGCAGTTAATATTGATTGAACCATCCTTGAAAACAAATATTATCTAATTTCTACAATAGGTATTTATTTAACTATAATCGCATATGATTTTTCATGATAATCGCTCATTGACAAAGACTCAGATGTGAATTTTCAAAAAGCCTAATCAAACATTCGTTGAGATTTCTTTTCTTAAAAACTGCTCAAAATAATTTTTGTAAATATAAGGGAGCCGATTAAAATAAAATATGTTTAGTTAAAGGAAAATGTTTGGTCTTTCCATTCAGTCGGATTTGACCGGGTATAGGACCCGGTACGGTGGCAGGCTCACACCACCAAACATGAGCCAGCCGCCGGGTACATATTAACCTCTTTTCGTTTCAGGTGGCTCTTTGTGACATAGGGTTATGTAGTCGAATTGCATAATTCTATGGCATAAATTGTTCACCAGGGTACTTCTCCTCTGATGGGAAGGCTCATGCAAGTTTAGTTGTATGAGTTTTCCACTCAAAAGAGGTATACCTGGCCACTACAATAATTATGGATTTTGATCCGGTTGGGCGGGTGCGCGGGGCTCCATCACCACCCGGTTGCCCCTTTCTCATTTGTGAGCCTCTTCGGGTAAAGACGAAGTTACCCTAATTCCGCCCCTTTTTACTTGTTTCACTTGTTCTCTGAACAATTCATTTACCACTGTTGTAGTTGCTTACAATTTTTGCGACTTCGGTCGCCTTGCTTTTTCGACCCCAGAAATTCGTGAATGCGAAATTCTTTTGTAGTGGGTCCTTGTGCTGGGGAAATGAAACCATCCCACGACACCGCAATGCTAGCCTGCCAGCCCATTCACTTGTCCCCAGACAAGGGCATTCTCGGCGGATACTTACATCTTTTTCTGCCGAGGCAGTAGACCATCGCTGCAGTCCTTCACGGACTTTGAAATAACTATTCACTACAAGCTTCCGTAGAATGGGAGCTCACATGTTGCATATTCGGCAAATTTCGGCGAAATATGGAACAGAAGCTCGTTTCGCAACCATATATAGTGTAAACATTTGGTGGAATACTGAAGAGCAGTCTGTATTCCAGTCCAAAAGGGAGCGTGCTGCTACCCTTTTTAGGGTTTTGTAAAATAATTTTACAAAACCCTACTAGTTTCGCGACCAGTCTGTCCGTCTGTCCGTCCGTCAGTCCGTCAGTCCGTCCGTCCGTGTGTCACAGCAGTTTTTCTCGGAAACTACTTAAGCTAGAAACATCAAATTTTGTGTGCAGGTGTAAAGTGGTGATCTCTTCCAAGTTCAACTACAAAAAAATTTTATAAGGTATTTAAGGGGGGTCTCCCCATATAGGAGAGTGACCCCCCGAAAAAAAAAATTAATTAAAGTTAGCCGATATGGGTATCAAATGAAAGGTCTTGATTAGAACTTTTCAAAACAGGTCTTAGTTTGGCAAAATTTGCTCCGAGGGGCGCACAGGGAGGGGAAATGCACGAAAAATTTGTGTCCCCCCTCGCGATTGGACACCTTCCATCCGAAAAATCTGAAAAAAATCAGGAATGTAGGCCTTGATGAGTACAACAACAACAAATACGTTAGAAGTCGCAATTCACTCAACTTTGTTGGTAATAGTATGATTTATCGATTTTATGTTCTCTTGAATAAAATCTTAACGGTACCCTTAAATTCTTAGATGTCTATTCATAAGATTGATCCATTCTGAAAGTTTCATAAAGATTGAATCATATTTAGCGAAGTTATAGTGGTTTAAATTTTCCTGTATTACTATGGAACAATATGCGCTGCATTTATTACTATGGCAACATATGGCTATGGAATAACATGGGCTTTTTACCGACTCAGGCACTGCAGTTTGGCTAGGATTTGCATGAAAATTTCAGGAATGATAGGTGTCATATATACCTTTGAAAATCAGCTGAGCTAGTGGTATCAGTAATCTTAAAACAAAATAGTGGCTGTTTTAAATGCGTAGATTGAATAATTTTGAGTTATTGTTTCCCAACTTCAACGTTTAAGGTGCATGCTTTGAACACTTGATTCAATTTAATGAATGACTGAAGATGAGTACCTACAGTTAATGCTCATAAGTGAAACAAGTCAAGGAGTTGGGAGAGAGCTCCTAGGAAAAGGGTTTTGTAACCATTCTAGGGTTCGAAAAAATTGGCCATTAATCGATGATAACAGTACAGGGAGTGGCCCCTGAAAAAAAAATTCATCAAACGTAGCCGATATGAGTATGAAATGAAAGTTTTCATGGGACCTTTCCAAAACAGTTGTTGAACTGTCAGTTTTTGCTTCAGTGGGGGCACAGGGGGGAAATACATGAAAAATGTGTTTCCTCCGTCACGGATGGACATCTGAAATAATTATCAAGGGAGATATTTATGAGTATAACAATACCAAAAACCTCAGAAGTCAAAATTCGTTCAACTTTGTTAATAATGGTATGATTTTCGTATTTCATATTTTCTCCAATAAAATCGTCTTTGACATGTTTCTTGACTTGATTCGATCTGGTGACTGCATTTTGTAAATTGAATACAAAACGCTTCTGACATGAGCGTAGGTCTGTTTACCCAACTTGTTTTAAGTACATCGAGTAATTACGCGGTTGAAGTTTGAGTTGAAAGTGCTGTCCAGTGTCCGAAGAAATGGTGAGGGGTGAGGCGTCGGCTTGTGCCGCGGTCCTCAACCGGCCTTTTGGTATTTCACGCCGTGTGGCCACCCCGATCCATTAGCTCGTCGTATTCCCAAGACTTTACTATAAGATATCTTGGCTTTATTGGGCGTGAGATAATTAGTGTGATAAATAAACTTTCCTCCTAATATGTATGGTTAATGTTGTTAATGGGAATGGAAGTCATGGATTGAAGGTTTATGTGATTGTTTTTTGTTGCTGCTAATGAGCTTTGAAGATATGATTAGCATTATTTCTGCAATGACGCATGGGCGAATTGAATGAAGCGATATATTGTAGCTTTCACATGTGCTAAATGCTAGGAAGTATATGATACGTATGTACTGATTCGTAGTTGGCTGGTAATTGCCTTGAAGAGCATTTGTTTTTAAATTAAGTCAGCTTTATGCATCTCATAGTGTGCAGGGCTTCTAATCCATCTTTACTATGAGATTGTGTCGGAGGAAGAGCTTTTAAGGCATATGGAATTAATTGTCGTTCAACTGGCTTAAATTGTTTATTACATGCGTGTTTACCCATTTGTGGTGGTACAAAGGGAGGGTTATTAGAAATGGAGGTTCTTCTGCATTATGTTTGAACAGTAGTGGATTATTTATAAATCGGAACCTACTATTTATTATGAAGGTTTTTTATTAAGTATAGAAATGTTGAATGAGTTGTAAATGATGATGATTGTTTTATTAAATTGTAATTAAAATTGATTTTAGTGAACTTTTAAACAGAAATACTGCGTTGAAAATATCTTGCGAGAAAGATTATTGTAAAATATAGTCGAAGCGACTCTATCACTATATAATGGACTTGGGAACATATAGTTTCGACCTTCATTCAAGACTCTATATATGTTCCGTCTAATTTTTCCATAGTGCGTGTCTACTTAGTTTGACAAAATGCTGTTCTAGACCTTGCTGGAAGATAGTACAGTGCCGTGTGAGGTCATTTCAATAGCCGTCGATAAAATTTTTGATTCTCGACCTCGAGAAAACTATTGTTTAAAGACTCTTGAAGAATATGTTATAGCATTCTAAAATACAATTTGAAAAGGGTGGTAAATGTGTGGGTTTTGAATTGTCTTGCGTTTTCCACAGGAGTTTTATTGGTGACTTTTTTTAGTAATTAGCAGTTATAATGTATTTATTGTGCAATATTGTTTAAAAGGTACATGGTTGATAGCGTGTTACAAACC
The DNA here is from genome assembly GCA_963969285.1 of Odontomyia ornata. Taxonomy (NCBI): domain Eukaryota; kingdom Metazoa; phylum Arthropoda; class Insecta; order Diptera; family Stratiomyidae; genus Odontomyia; species Odontomyia ornata. The sequence continues at coordinate 125,496,622 of OZ017738.1, read as the reverse complement.
CTTTTGGATCAACAGCTTAGAGGCTATGACTGGATGGTAAATCGACGTCTGTTTTGCATATGACTTAATACTAAATGTCGGGCAGCTCAGAGGCTATTATTTATTTATTTAGGGACTTGTAACTAAAGATAGCGTGTCCGTCGACAGCTTATGTCAACGACTCAGAGGCTGTTGTTAAATCTACTGACTTTCGTTCCAGCGAGTCTGCTGATTGTTTTGGTTTGGTATTTTGCCGGGGTTTACCGACTTAACTGCCACTTTTTTCGTTTCCTTACTGCTAACATTATGAAATTACATATTTAGTGCTGGATGTTAATTTGGTGATTTAGGAGTGAATTGTAGTAGAACTTGAAAGAGATAATTGGTTTTGGGGTAAAATCGTTTGCATTGTTGTATTGTCAGGGTTTTGTACTAAAATACAAAACCCTATTGCAATCACGACCTGTTTCCGTCTGTCCGTCCGTCCGTCCGTCTGTATGTCACAGCACTTTTTCTTCGAAACTATAGAGGCTACAGTTATGAAACTTTGTGAAAAGATCAAAAGTGGTGACTTCTTGAAAGTTCAATGGTGGGAAAAATTTTCAAAGGGGTTTAAGGGGGGTCTCTCCATATAGGGAGGTGACCCCTCAAAAAAAAATTTTCACAATTGGTAGTCGAGTAGGGTGTCATTGAAAAGGTCTCAATGTGATCTTTTCAAAACAAGTCTTAAAATTGCCTTATGAGTACCGAGGGGAGCAGGGGAAGGGGAAATGTACGAGCTTTTCGCGTACCCCCCTCGTGATTGGACACCTTTCATCCGAAAAATCTGAAAAAAATCATGAATGTAGGCCATTATAAGTACAACAACAACAAATACATGAGAAGTCAAAATTCACCCAACTTTGTTAGTAATAGTATGATTTATTGATTTTATGTTTTCTTGAATAGAATCTAAATGGCACCCTTAAATTCAATAAAATTTAGCATGCATATGGCTATTTATAAGATTGATCTTTTCTGAAAGTTTCATAAAGATCGAATAGTATTTGATGAAGTTATAGTGATTTGAATTTACCTGTATTACTATGGAACAATATGCCCTGTATTACTATGGAAACATATGGCTATGGAGCCATATGCGCTTTTTACCGACTTAGACACTTCAGCTTTGCTAGAATTGGCATGAAAATTTCAGGAATGATAGGTATCATGAAGATGAGGTCATACAATTGAAACAAGTCAAAGAGGCAGGAGAGAGCTTTTAGCAAAAGGGCTTTGTAACCATTCTAATATTCGAAAAAACAGGCCATGATTCGATGATTACAGTACAGAGGAGTGGCCCCTGAAAAAAAAATTCATGAAAAGTAGCCGATATGAGTATCAACTGAAAGTTCTCTATGAGAGCTTTTCAAAACAGTTCTTAAACTGACAGTTTTTGCTTCAGTGGGGACACAGGGGAGGGAGTACATGAAAAATGTGTTTCCTCCCACGCGAATGAACACCCGTGATCCAAAAAATCTGAAAAAATTATCAAGGGAGATTTTTATGGGTATAACTATAACAAATACCTCAGAAGTCAAAATTCTTTCAAATTTGCTAATAATAGTATGATCCTTGAACATATCATGTTTCTTGATTTTTTTCGTTACTGGTTAGTGTATTTTGTAAGTAGAGTACAAAACGCTTCTGACATGAGCATAGGTCTCTCTACCCAACTTGGTTTTATTACTAAAATTCTGTTGCTCCCTAGCTCATATACTTAAATGTTTTCAGTGTAACTTGAAATTAACTTTGTGTCATGTTTATTTGCGTTGGGAAACTGCCGTTCTCATGTTAATTTTTTTTTTATTTTTGTTTGGCGCAGTTAATTTATTTCGTTTGCTCTTCATGTTATTGCATTTAAAAATTATTGCCCAGATTGCTGTCTATTTAATTTGTAGTTAAATTTTTGTTTTTGTTTGCTCTTTTCATTGCATCTCAGTTCGAAAGAAACGACTTTTTTATGCATGTGGGTACGGGTTATTGCTATTATTATTGTTTAAGTAGTTGGAGTGATAACTGATATCATATTTCGATTAAAAATGGGCATATGTTTGTTTGCTTTCTATTAAGCTTACGTTTTGCTTTTTTTTGTTCAATGCATGATAATACTAATTTTTATGACGTTTAGAGGGTATAGACATGGATTTTCCTAAAACACGTCAATTTCCTTGGCAGATCTCTAGCTTTGATCGTTTACTGTACCCACAATTTCTATCCGATTGTCAACGTTATCGTCTCATTTTGTAGCTGCTAGTGTATTCTTTACAGCAAGTACAAACTTGTAATATTATTTACAAATCCACTATTTTTTATGAAGGTTGAAATAGGAATACAGCCCCCCAAAACTTTAAATCGCTTTTTCTCCCCTTAAGCGTGAGAACTCCGGTTTTTACGATTTCATTTAGAAATTTAGCCCAGGCTAGTGTTTTGGTGGTCGGAAAATATTTCAGGCATATTATCTAGCGTGTAAGAGGCGTAGAAATGGCTGTTACTAGAACACATGCACTTTTCATGCAGATTTCCAGGTTTGGTCATTTACTGTGCCCACAATTTCTATTTGATTGTTACAATCTTGGTGTCATCTTGTAGCTGCTCTCATGTGATTTCCGTCAAGTGTAAATATGTAGTACTTTGCATGAAAATACTAATTTTTATGAAGTTTCGAAGGCATATACATAGATTTTCTTAAAACACGTCAATTTTCTTAGCAGATCTCTAGATTTGATCGTTCACTGTACCCACAATTTCTATTCGATGGTCAAAATTTTGGTCTCGTTTTTTAGCTAGTAGTGTATTGTTTACGACAAGTACAAATTTGGAATATTATTAACAAATAAAATATTTTTCATGAAGGTTAAAGTAGAAATACACCCCGCCAAAACTTTGAATCGTTTTTCTCCCCTTAAACGTGCGTATTCCGGGTTTTTACGATTTAATTTAAAAGCTGAACCCAGACTAGAGTTTTGGTGGTCGAAAAATATTTTAGGCAAATCATCAAGCGTGTAGGAGGCGTAAAAATGGCTGTTTCTAGAACACGTACACTTTTCGTGCAGATTTCCAGGTTTGGTCGCTTACTGTGCCCGTAATTTCTATATGATTGTTACAATCTTGGTGTCCTCGTGTAGCTGCTCTCATGTCAAATGCAATCGTGTAGTACTTTGCATAAAAATACTAATTTTTATGACGTTTAGAAGGCATAGACATGGATTTTCCTAAAACACGTCAATTTCCTTGGCAGATCTCTAGCTTTGATCGTTCACTGTACCCACAATTTCTATCCGATTGTCAAAATTTTGATCTGATTCAGTAGCTGCCGGAGTATTCTTAACGACATGTACAAGTTTGTAATATTTTTTTAAAAAAACACAATTTACAATACAGGTTAAAATAGGAATACACGCTCCTATAACTTTAAAACGCTTTCTCTCCCCTTAAACGTGCGAATTCCGGGTTTTTACGATTTAATTTGAAGGCTTAACCAAACTAGTATTTTGTTGGTCCGAAAGTATTTTAGGAAAATTATCTAGCGTGTAGGAGGCGTAGAAATAGCTGTTTCTAGAACACGTGCACTTTTAGTGCAGATTTTCAGGTTTGGTCGCCCGCAATTTCTATCTAATTGTTATAATATTGATGTCATCTTGTAGCTGGTTTCATGTAGTTTCCGTCAAGTGTGTAAATGTAATAATTTGCATGAAAATACTAATTTTTATGACGTTTTGAAGGCATCGGCATGGAGTTTCCTAAAACACGTCAATTTCCTTGGCAGATCTTTAGCTTTGATCGTTCACTGTACCTACAATTTCTATCCGATTTTCAAAATTTTGGTTTCATTTTGTAGCTGCCAGTATATTCTTTACGACAAGTACGAATTTGTCATGTTATTTATAAACACACTTTTTTTATAAGGCTTGAAATAGGATTACACCCCTCTAAAACTTTAAATCGCTTTTTCTCCCCTTGAACGTGCGAATTCCGGATTTTCACGATTAATTTTGAAGGCTTAACCCAGACTAGTGTTTTGGTTGTCAGACAATATTTTATGTGAATCATCTAGGGTGTAGGAGGCGTAGAAATGGCTGTTTCTAGGTTTGGTTGGATTGTAGGAGGCGTAAAAATGGCTGTGTCCAGGTCTGGTCGCTTATTGTACCGCAATTTTTATATAATTGGTACAATATTGAGGTCATCTTGTGACTGCTCTCATGCAGTTTTCGTCGTGTTTAAAAATGTATTACTTTGCAAGAAAATACTAAATTTTATGACGTTTAGAACGCAAAGACATGGATTTTCCTATAACATGTCAAATTCCTTGACAGATCTCTAGCATTTATCGTTCACTGTACCCACAATTTATATCCGATTTTCAAAATGCTTGCCTCATTTTGTAGCTGGCAATGTATTCTTCTCAACAAGTATAAATTTGTAATATTACTAACAAATACACTATTTTTTATGAAGGTTAAAGTAGGAATACAGCCCCCCAAAACTTTAAATCGCTTTTTCTCCCCTTAAGCGTGAGAATTCCGGTTTTTACGATTTCATTTAGGAATTCAGCCCAGACTAGTGGTTTGGTGGTCGCAAAATATTTTTGGCAAATTATCTAGCGTGGGAGAGGTGAAGAAATGGCTGTTTCTAGAACACATGCACTTTTTGTGCAGATTTCCAGGTTTGGTCGCTTACTGTTCCCGCAATTTCTACCTGATTGTTACAGTATTGATGTCATCTTGCAGCTGCTCTCATGTGATTTCCGTCAAGTGTAAATATGTAGTACTTTGCATGAAAATACTAATTTTTATGACGTTTAGAAGCCATTGACATGGATTTTCCTAAAACGTGTCAATTTCCTTGGCAGATCTCTAGCTTTGATCGTTCACTGTACCCACAATTTTTATCCGATTGTCAAAATTCTGATCTCATCTTGTAGCTGCCAGTGTATTCTTTACGGTAAGTACAAACTTGTAATATTATTTACAAAGCAACTTTTTTATGCAGCTTGAAAAAGGAATACACCCCCGCAAAACTTTAAATCGCTTTTTCTCCCCTTAAACGTGCGTATTCCGGGTTTTTACGATTTAATTTAAGAGCTTAACCCAAACTATTGTTTCAGTGATCGAAAATATTTTCGGCAAATTATCTAGCGTGTGATAGGCGTAGAGATGGCTGTTTCTAGAGCACAAGCACTTTTCGTGCAGATTTCCAGGTTTGGTCGCTTACTGTGCCCGCAATTTCTATCTGATAGTTAGAATAGTGGTGTCATCCTGTAGCTGATCTCATATAGTTTTTGTCAAGTGTAAAAATGTAGTACTTTGCATGAAAATACTGATTTTTATGACGTTTGAAAGGCACAAACATGGACTTTCCTAAAACACTTCAATTTCCTTGGCAGATCTATAGCTTTGATCGTTCACTGTACCCGCCATTTCTATCCGATTGTCAAAATTTTGATCTCATTTTGTAGTAGCCAGTGCATTCTTTGTGACAAATACAATTTTGTAATATTACTTACAAATACACTATTTTTATGAAGAATGAAATAGAAATACACCCACCCAAAGCTTTAAATTACTTTTTCTCCCCTTAAACGTGCGAATTCAAGGTATATACGATTAAATTTAAAGGCTTACCCCAGACTAGTGTTTTCATTGCCAAAAAATATTTCAAGCAAATTATCTAGCGTGTAGGAGGTATAGAAATGGCTGTTTCTAGAACATGTGAACTTTTCATGCAGATTTCCAGGTTTGGTCGCTTACTGCGCTGATTGTTACAATATTGGTGTCATCTTGTAGCTGCTCTCATGTAGTTTCCATCAAGTGTGAATATGTAATAATTTGCATGAAAATACTAATTTTTGTGACGCTTAGGAGGCATTGACATGGATTTTCTTAAAACACGTCGATTTCCTTGTCAGACCTCTGGCTTTAATCGTTCACTGTAGCTGTTGTTTACGTCAAATACAAATTTGTAGTACTTTTCATAAGAATACTAATTTTTATAAGGTTCCTTATATTTTTGGGGGCAGGTTATGGAAACTTATTTCCTTCACGGCTTTGCTGTGGCTTGATTTTTCAACCGATGTACTATATTTTGGTGTTAATGAATAGATCAGCGTCTGAATTTTCCAAAAAGTATAAATTTGTGGCATTTCGCAAAAGTTTAAGGGCGGTTTTAGTGGTTGAATGCCAAAACAATCTCAATTTTTCTCGTGTCAACTCCCCAAACCTTTAAATCGATTTTTCTCCCCTTAAACGTGCGAATTTCACGTTTTTACGTTTTAATTTAAAAGTTTACCCCAAACTAGTGTTTTGATGGTCGGAACATGTTTAAGGCAAAATATTGTCGCGTGTATGGTTCGCGGCCAATAATTATAATGTTCCGGGAAAGTGAAACGCAATGTCTTTTAAATGAAGTTAAAAGAGCTTAGTTGCTAATAAATGCACAATCAATAATTTAACACTTTCACTCATTTTAATTTTCACTTTGTCTATAAATTTTCACTTTAACTGTCTTAGCTATCACGAAAATCACTTTCTTATTACGCGATCAATATCGCTTTTCAATTCGAACTCCACACTATCGCAGTTTTTACTATTGCGGTTCTAATGCATCCCCACATTCATTCAGCTCGCCTTTATATAGGGTATCTAGTCATTCAATCAATTTCTCGTACATTAGTGAATTTCCTGAAATATTCGAGCAGCTCATGAATGGGCAGTGACGTCACTTTCAGATGTTGATCATGCTTGGCGGGTTTTCGAGTACATTCGTTTGTTGATGTTCTTAATGGTTGTGAAAACAATTGCGACAGTAGCTCGCAGAATTATGTGTACATGTAACACTGCCCCCACCTCAGTTCTTTTCGCCCCGAAAAGATGTGTGGCCAGATGTAGTCAATTCTCCCTGGATGTTAAATGGAGCAAGACGGTCCAGGTTCACGATTTTCATTTTGGCTCTTGGCTTACGGTGTTCCTGTATGCGGTATATGACGTCGTTGATTCGCTTTGTAACTTGGTGTGGTCCCTCCCAATTATGTTGCAACTTTGGAGACCTACCTTTTTGCCGTTGTGGGCTATAGAACCACACCAAGTCACCTTGCTGGAAGTCAGTAGAACTTGCCTTTAGATCATACCTGGTCTTCATGCGGTCAGATAGCTGATTCGAGGTGTTTTCGCACTGTCCGATGTATTTGGTTCAATCGTTGCCTTAGCGCACTTGCGTACTCCGAGATAGTTTGGGGTTTCTAAGGGGGTGTTCCGAACTTTATATCAGCTGGCAGACGAATAGTCTTTCCAAAAATGACTTTGGCTAAGGCTTGGCCCATCGATGCATATTCGGCAGCTCTGTACGCCATCAAAAAAGTGGGATATGTCAGTCCAGTCCCTTTGGTTCTCGTCAACCATCTTGTCCAGATGCTTATTGAGCGTGCCGTTGAAACGTTCGACTATTCCATCGGGTTAGGGATGCAGCGGTGTTGTCCTCGTTCTTCATATTTCCAGCAGCTCACACATTTCGCCAAAAACTATTGACTAAAAGTTTCGGCCTTGATTCGAATGTAGTTCACAAGGTACGCCGTACCTATTGACCCAATTTAATACTAGCTGTTCAGCTACAGTATTTGCTTCCTGGTTGGGAATGGGGTAGACCTCGGGCCACATGCTGAAATAATCAGCCACAACCAGCGTGTATCGATTTCCCCATTCAGATTCAGGAAAAGGTCCTGCGATGTCAACAGCAATCCTTTCAAATAGCACGCCCACTTTATAAGTTTGCATTTGTCCTCTCAGTCGTCGCTTTGGACCTTTGATGGAAACACAAATCGTGCATCTATGGCAGTAGTCCTCTACGTCGTCTTGAGCGTGGAGCCAGTTAAAACGTTTCCCGCAATTTTGCTAAGGTCTTGTTAACACCAAGGTGGCCCCCAGCGGATCCTTCGTGCATTTCCTTGACCGCATCGTGGATTCGGCTTTTGGGAAGTATAGTTTGCATCCTATAGGAGCTGTCATCCGCCATTTCCCATTTCCACTTGAGTGCGCCACCCTCCACCTGAAGGGAGTTCCCTTGTGCCCAATACGTAAAACCTGATCCTCATCATCCTCCGCTTCATTTGCTGATTGTTCTGGCTCGTGATCTTGTCCAAAAAAAGTCATCCCTTCTAGCGTTAATTTTCTAAAAGCCAAATATTCTGATATGGAGTTAGAATTAAATTCTGTTAATTGGTTTTCTTTTTTTCGAAACTTAAATGTTGATGTAGCGCTTCAAAAGTTTTATATTTTTCTTGAATCCATGATAACCAGTTATACACCGCTCTATGCCCGTACAAGGTTAAAAGATGCACCTTGGTTTAATAACAACATCGCTTCAGTCTTAAATACCAAGGACGCTGCCCGCAGGAAATATCACTTGACGGGTTCTGAGGTGCACCTACGTTGTTATAAAGGTCTAAGAACTGAAGCCAATAGTTTAATTAAAAGTGCTAAAAGCCATTATATTCGTTTAAAAAGTCCTGCAATATGCCCTACTCAATGAATTCTGAGGGTATCACGTCTTCTGATAATGGGGAAATTTGTGAACTCTTTGCGCAACATTTTTCTTCTTTTTATAGTAAGACAAGTGCTGCAGCATCTTCATTCATCAATGATCCAACCATGAATTTGCCATTTGCATATGTGAACCCTGTTGAAGTTGAATGCCTATTACATGGTCTGGATGGCAGTATTGGTTGTGGCTCAGATGGAATTCCCAATATATTTGCTAAATCTTTGTCGTCTTCGCTATGTGTTCTTTTGTCCATCTTATTTAACCAAAGTCTCGCAGATGGTTGTTTTCCTGCACGCTGGAAAAGAGCTAATGTCTTTCCCATTTTCAAATCTGGAGATAAAGCAAGCGTGTCCAATTACCGCCCCATTTCACTTCTTCCCTGTTTTAGCAAAGTTCTGGAAAGAATTGTATACAAACAAGTTTATCCTTTGTTGCTTCCGTTTTTTGCCAATGAACAGCATGGGTTCATCAAAGGTAGATCAACTCTTACCAACCTTTTATCTTTAACAAATAAGATTGCTGCTGATTTTGATAAGGTGAACCAAGTAGACGTTATCTACACAGACTTCTCTAAGGCCTTTGATTCAGTTGATCACCTGATTCTTATCCAAAAATTGAGTAATTTCAGCTTATGCAGTTCTATTGTACATTGGTTCTGTTCTTATGTTGCTGATCGGAGTTGTGTCGTGACCATTAATGCCCATAAATCCTCTCCATTTTAACCCTGTTCTGGAGTTCCACAAGGCTCCATTCTTGGTCCTCTGTTGTTTCTCGTATTTATCAGTGATATTCCTTCCCTACTCAACTCCCGCGCACTCATGTATGTAGATGATTTGAAAATATTCAGGGTGATAGAATCTGTCAATGATTTTTTTTTTCTGCAGAAAGTCCTGGATATACTAGCTGGCTGGAGTGCAACTAATCGGCTGAAGTTAAATGTAAACAAAAGTTTCAAGATGACTTACTCCCTTAAAAAGTCTTCTTTTGATTATAGATATGCAATTGCTAATGTTTCTTTGAGAGCTGTGGTGTCCCACAAGGACTTGGGAGTATTTTTGATACCAAGCTTCATTTTCGACAGCATATAACTCATCTAGTATCTAAAGCATCTCGTATGTCAGGTTTTATCCTCAGGTCCACAAAAGATTTCAAAGATATTTCATCGTATGTTTGTTTATTCTTTTCTCTTGTTCGAAGCATATTAGAGTATTGTTCGCAAATATGGAATCCGCATCAACGTTACCTAAGAGATGCTATTGAAGCTGTGCAACGTAGGTTTACTCGGTTCCTTTTTTTTAAATTCCGTATCCCGTCTTGCGCTAATAGTGATCGCCTGTCTTTTCTGCGCATTCCTTCATTAGTCTCTCGCAGAGTTTTTCTCGATGAATGCCTTCTTTTCAAGCTTTATCACAATTTGCTTCCTATAGGCCTTGGCATTGAAATTTCCTCCTTCAATACCGGACGTCCAACTAGATCCTCGGTAGTCTTCAATATTCCGTTTGCTTGCACTGATCTTTTATTAATTTCGCCTGCTGTACGACTCCCATGTAATCATAACGCGCTTGGTCTTGGTTTAATACCGCTGTCTTTTGCTAAATTCAAAAAAAAAACTTAAGGAATCGGTTCTTCTGTTTAACTTCGAAGAATAATTTTTCTATTTCTGATTAATTTATTGTATTTTGTACGTAGTTCCCTTTTGAATTTAATTTTTTACTATCCTTTTTGGATATATTGATTGTATGTATAAACTTTGTTTTATTTTTTGTTTGTCAATAATGTAATTGGATGACATCTGTTTTATAGATTAAATAAATAAATAAATAAATAAATAGCTTTTAAGGGTTGCGCCATGCATCGAAACGTCTTTCCACTCAGATCACCCAGTTGTCTCCTTCCATACGAGCAATGGTCCGATGTCTTCATCGGTTAACTGGGCATTTAGAATCTCCTCCGGTGACCAACCTTCATCGGATTTGGCTGTTATCAATCGCAGATCAACGGGCGGCTCCTTTTCTTCAATCCATCGGCAATGCTTACAATTAGCTGGACATGGACGACGAGAAAAGGCGTCAGTATTTCCATGAACTTCGCACTTTCGATGAACAATTTCATAGTCGTATGACTGCAATCTTTCGATCCATCTCGCAACTTGTCCCTCGGGGTTTTTGAAGTTAAGTAGCCATCTCAGCGATGCATGGTCCGTTCGAAGAACAAATTTCTGGCCATATAGGTACTTGTGGGACTGCTTGGTGGCCTCTATTATAGCCAATAGCTCCTTCCTGGTCACACAGTAGTTCCTCTCACTTTTTGAAAGAGCTCGACTGTAATACGAGAGGACTCTTTCTTCGCCATTGATCTGCTGGGAGAGTACAACTCCAATACCGCCACTGCTTGCAACGGTGTCAACTACAAACATTTTTCCGGGTTTCGGATACGCCAGCACAGCTGATTCACACAGCTTCTCCTTCAGGGTCTCAAAGGCTGTCTGGCATTGTTCATTCCAGTCATACGGACGATTTTTCCCGGTTGGCTGATGGAGACACTTAGTTATTCTGGCAAAGTCTTTGACGAATCTTTGATAGTAGGTTGCCAGACCCAGAAAACTTCGTAGTTGGCGCTTGTTGTTTGGTGTTGGCCAGCTTTTCACGGGTTCAATTTTCTCAGGGTCTGTTTTGACCCCTTCTGCTGATACAAGGTGTCCCAGGTATTTTACTTCAGCTGCAAAAAGGGTACACTTGTCGGGAATAAGTTTCAAATTTGCCAGTCGCAATCGGGAGAAAACCTCTTCTAAGTTCCGCACATGCTCTTCGAACGTTCTCCCAATAACAATGATGTCATCTAGGTACACCAAGCAGGTTTTCCAGGTTTGGTCACGTAGCACGTATTCCATCAGGCGTTCGAAAGTGGCTTGAGCATTGCAAAATGCCAAATGGCATCACCACAAATTGCCACAATCCGGTCCCAACTGAAAATGCCGTTTTCTCTCGGTCCTTCTTGTCGATTTCTACCTGCTAGTAGCCACTCTTGAGATCGAGTGTAGAAAACCATTTTGCGTCAGCTAAAGTGTCCATGATGTCATCGATGCGTGGGAGTGGGTAACTATCTTTCTTAGTGACGTCGTTTAGCTGCCTATAGTCGACACAAAAGTAGTGATACCGTCCTTTTTCTTAACTAGAACTACTGGCGCGGCCCATGGACTGACAGAAGGTTCAATAACGCCTTGTTTACCCATGTTCGAGATCAAAGGCACTCACTTCTCCTTGTTTGGCTATAGGAAGACGTCTCGGTGCTTGTCGAATCGGCTTGGCTCCCTGTGTATCTACCTGTATGACGTGAGTTACCATACTCGTTCGGCCTTGGTCATCTGGGCTCGTTGAGAAGATGTCACTGTACTTGGTGACCAGATCAGAGGCTCGCTTGAATTTGCTGCACTGGCAATTTGACCTGCTTCAATATTGCAGACGTGGATTCCCTGGCTTTATCTGCGCCTTGCCTCCTTTTTCAATGCTTGTCATGAGTGGCTTCCAAGGAGGTGATAGTGGAAACAGGCTGGCAGCTGCCAATGACTTCTCCCGCTTTGATGCTCGTGGTTGAGTCTGCGGTGTTAAGGACTCTAACCGGCACGTATCCGTTCCTTATAGATATTACATGGCCTTGTCCTACAATCAAATTGCGCAATGCGGACGTCTTCGTTGGCTCTATCAGATAAGATCGGTGGTCTCCAGAATCACCATCAAGCTTGACCCATACAATGCTCTCGGAAGAATTCGTTACATCAGTGTCGGCACATAGTACCACATTCATCTTGGGAACTTGGACGCTGGGATCCTCCATCAGTACTTCGACATTCTGATATTTCAATACCCGTTTGCCAAATCCAACGTGATTCCATGTGGTTGTAGAAAATCCATTCCGAGAATGCAGTCATCCATAATGTTCGCGACCAGAAAACTATGTCGGAACGCAAGGTCTCCAAACTGTATCTGGAGGTAGACCTCACCATGGACAGGTACAGTTTCTCCCGTAGCTGTACGTAGTGAGAAAGTCCTACCCTTTTGAAGTAGTTGTTGCCTCGCATGGTCTGGTCGGGTAATCGATCGGGTTGCACCGGTGTCGATTGTTATGGTGCAATGTTCTCCGTCAACTTGACCGGAAAGACATAAGTCCGCTTCTCCACGATATAGTCTTGACACGGTGATGGTGGTACTGGGGACGTCGATCCTGCTAGCCAACCTCTGCCGCACGAAATTGGCTCTTACATGTTTCCCAACCCCTGAGCTTGACGCATTTTCATTCTGGGCTCCTGGCTCGGTCTAGATTTTCTCCTAGCTGCACACCCTGGACAATAGCCCGGTTTCCTTCGCTTCTTGCAGTCCCTTTGCAGGTGTCCTTTCTCTCCGCAATTCCAGCATCTAGGTTCACCATTCACCTGCGGCTCTCGCTCAGTTTTCACGTGCTTACACCTTCAATCGTCTACCACTACCTCGCGAGCCCGGGCAGTGGTACGAGTCACATTTTTCGCTGCCTCAAAGTTAAAACTATAAGCCAATGCATCCTTAGCCGTTTGCTTTTGAGCTAAACACTCAGCTTGTTGCAATTCCGGATCCTTTAATGCACTGATGAATGCTTCTGTTGCTGCATCATCTCGATGTTCTGGGTCATAGGCTGGGTAAGCCAAAAGCAACAGTCACTCAATGCCTTGGGCTAGCTGCTATTGGGTTACACCAGACTTCTGCATCCGATGCCGTAGCTGTGACCGATAAATCTGCTTCAGTTGATCGTCTCCATAACGCATGTCGAGCGCATTTGTGTGCAACTCAACGGGGACCGTCTGCAAAAGCTCGGCAGCTGGACCGTTTAGAGCAAGAATTAATGCAGTTGCTCGTTCCTGCTCATTCCAGTGATTTGCCCTAGCGGCGCTTCAAACTGGGTTTTGTAAATGCTCCAGGCCATTTACCCGTCGAGTATTGGTGCTTTCACACTTCTGGATGAGCTTTGCGCTGCGATTATAAGCGGGGCTGGTGAGGTGTTTACTACTTCTTTTGCTGCTTCCAATTCCTTTTTCATGTTTTCCATCTCATGGTTGATTCTCTCCACGACCTGGCTGACATTTTCCTCGACCTGGCTAATCTCATGGTTAATTCTATCCTCGACATGGTATACCTTTTCCTCGACGCATTTAATTTGGTTGTTGAGAGCTCTGCTTTTATTTCGGTAGACTATTTTTCGAAATCTGCCTTCAAATCAGCTGTCTGTTTCTCCAGCTTCTGTGCGATGTCTGCCTTGATTCCGATCCCTTGATGGTCCAGCTTCGCTGATTGCTCATTCAGCTTCGCTGATGGTTCATCTAGCTTCGCAGTTAGACTGGATGACATCAGCATTAACATTTGCATTAGCGCCTTTTCTGGCTCCTTTGATTTTGGTGTTTCTACTTTTCCACCTTCTGCGCCTTGTTCCGCATCTGAAGGCTCACCCGAATCCAGATTCACGCCTTCCGACTCGATCGCGTCACGCAAGCGTACAATCCGTATGGCCTTTGTACCTTGCGTGGCCAGATTTCGCTGTTCCAATTCTTCCTTGAGCTTCGATATGGTCAATTGATCAATTTTTAATGCAAGTTTACTGGCATTTTTATTGTTTCGGCTATTTTTCCACCAGTTTCCACGTTAATTTACGCTATTAGGCACTTTAAAAATGTTCAAATTTTTCACTTCCAAAATTTCCTATCCCACTTCTGACACCACTGTCACGTGTATGGTTCGCGGCCAATAATTCCGGGACAGTGAAACGCGATGCATTTTAAATTAAGTTAAAGGAGTTAATTTACTAATAAATGCACAATCATTAATTTAACACTTTCACTCATTTTAATTTTCACTTTGTCCATAAATTTTTCACTTCAACTGTCTTATCTATCAAGAAAATCACTTTACTATTACTCGATCAATACCGCTTACCAATTCGAACTCCACACTATCGCAGTTTTCACTATCGCGGGTCTAATGAATCTCCCATTTATTCAGCTCATCTTTATATAAGGTCTTTAGTCATTCAATCCATGTCTCGTACAATAACGAATTTCCTGGAATATTCGAGCAGCTTATGAATGGGCAGTGACGTCACTTTCAGATGTTGATCATGCTTGACGGGTTTTCGAGTACATTCGTTTGTTTGGGTTCTTAATGATTCTGAAAACAATTGCGTCAGTAGCTCGCAGAATTATTTGTACATGTAAAAATATCTAACAAGTTCGGTAGACAGACCTATGCTCATGTCAGAAGGGTTTTGTACTCAACTTACGAAATGCAGTAACCAGCAACGAATAAAATCAAGAAACATGTCAAAGACGATTTTATTGGAGAAAATATGGAATTTTAGGATCATACTATTATTAATAAAGTTGAACGAATATTGACTTCTGTGGTATTTGTTATAGATATACCCATAAATATCTCCTTGGATATATTTTTCAGATTTTTTAGATCACGGGTGTCAATTCGCGAGGGAGGAAACACATTATTCATGTATATCCCCCCCCTGTGCCCCCACTGAAGCAAAAACTGTCAGTTTGTGAACTGTTTTGAAAAGCTTTCATAGAGAACTTTCAGTTGATACTCATATCGGCTACCTTTCATGATATCTATTTTTAGGGGCCACTCCTCTGTACTGTAATCATCGATTCATGGCCTGCTTTTTCGAATCCTAGAATGGTTACAAAGCCCTTTTGCTAGGAGCTCTCTCCTGCCTCTTCGACTGTTTTCAATTGTATATACTCATCTTCATGATACCTATCACTCCTGAAATTTTCATGCAAATTCTAGCAAAGCTGTAGTGTCTAAGTCGGTGAAAAGCGCATATGGCTCCATAGCCATATGTTTCCATAGTAATACAGGGCATATTGTTCCATAGTAATACAGGAAAATTCAAATCGCTATAACTTCGTTAAATACTATTCGATCTTTATGAAACTTTCAGAAAAGATCAATCTTATAAATTGTCATCTGTTCGCTAAATTTTATTGAATTTCAGGGTAATGTTTAGATTTTATTCAAGAAAACAGAAAATCAATAAATCATACTATTACTAACAAAGTTGAGTGAATTTCGATTTCTCATGTATTTGTTGTTGTTGTACTCATTAAGGCCTATATCCATGATTTTTTTCAGATTTTTCGGATGGAAGGTGTCCAATCGCGAGGAGGGGGTACGCGAAAAGTTCGTACATTTCTCCTTCCCCTGCTCCCCTCGGTACTTATAGGGCAATTTTAAGACTTGTTTTGAAAAGATCCCATTGAGACCTTTTCAATGACACCCTACTCGATTACCAATGGTGAAAAATTTTTTTTGAGGGGTCACCTCCCTGTATGGGGAGACCCCCCTTAAACCCTTTGGAAAAATTTTCCACCCTTAAAATTTCAAGAGGTCACCACTTCTGACCATTCTACAAAATTTCATGGCTGTAGCCTCTATAGTTTCGGAGAAAAAGTGCTGTGACATACAGACGGACGGACGGACGGACACACGGACACAGGTCGTGATTGCAATAGGCTTTTGCATTTTAGTACAAAACCCTAAAAATTGCTGTTTCTAGAACACGTGCAGTTTTTGTGCAGATTTTCAGCTTTGGTTGCTTACTGTGTCCATAATTTTAATCCGATTGTTGAAATTTTGGTCTTTTCTTATAGTTGCGTTTGTCTCGTTTGGGTCAAGTGCAAATATGTAGTAATTTGCATGAAAATACTAATTTTTATGACGCTTAGGAGGCATAGACATGTCAAAGTCAAAGTCAAAGTCAAAAGTGCTTTAGTTAAAACTAATCGTTATAAATTTTTAAAAGAATATAAAGCAAATTCCAAACAATAAAACTATAAAAAAACTTAATGGCCCGAATGGCTCTCTAAATTTATACGTTATCAGTTAAACACATTTACTGAAAAAAATACACTTGCAAATTTAAATTAATTAAGATTATTTCATGTTTTTTGATTCAATTGGAAAAAGGAGAAAAAACCAACCAGCATTATTCAAAAATTACTTATATTACTAACACAACAATGAACTTATATCCTATACCTAATATGTTACACCCTAATTCTAAATAAGTTCAATCAAAAAAAAAAAAAAAACAAAAAAAACGTTACCTTATATTGAAACCTATACCTCAATTATAATACAAATAAACAACAACACTAGATGTAGCAATAATGAGATGAATCTAAAAAACTAAGTAACGAGAAAAAGCACAAAAACAGAAAATAAACACGAATAATTTAGACATTGTCATTCAGCCACCAATACCTAGATTGCTCCATCTCAGCTCGACCAGCCTCAACGAATTTAGCAAATGAGTATCTCCATTGGAATTGTTGGTCTCGTGAACTCAGATTCGGAGGATATTTTATCTTCTTATTGGTGGCCCGTCGGTATATGTGATATATGATTGGGACGCCGTCAGAATCAAAAATATATCGATTCATGTCCAAATACACGAATGCTTCTGGAGGAACGAAGCCAGTAGTGAGGCAAGTCACAATATACCCGTCTGTAGGGTGGAACGGCTGTGAAATCCAAGGGTTTTCACTCACAGTCACAGATCTTGCGATATGATTCCGAAGAAGTTTCAATATGAAGATATCGACCCTCGTCACTTCAACAGTTCGATAAATTCTTCTATTCGATATATAATGTTTCCAATCCGTCTCAGGCTTTCTGTACAAACCAGTACATGCACGAAGACATTTCCTTTCGAAAACTCTTAATCTTTCCATTGTACTAGCACTCTGGTTGTACCAGATCTGGCATCCGTATGTCAAAACTGGCCTAACCAGGGTCTTGTAACAAATAACTTTGACTTTTTGATCAATGTATCTGGAATGAAAGAGTCGCCGAAGGGCCATGACTACTTTTAGTGCCTTACTGAGCATGATTTTGACATGTTCAGTGTAGTACAGATACTGATCGAGATGAACACCGAGGTATCGAACACAGGATTTATGTGGAACCCGTTCTGAACTACCCTCACCAGCCATGATGTGGAAATCCTTCCAATTACGTTTCAGGTCTTGACTGGCCCCCTGCAGCGTTGTCCAAAACAAGATTGTTTCGCACTTCTGCGCATTGATTTTCATTCGCCAATTGTCGGTGTAGAGCTGCACATCATTAAACATTTTTTGAAGATTGCTCCGAACTATTGTAGCTTTTCGGTCTGCCGTATAGATGATCAGATCATCAGCAAACGCTACCAATGATCGCGTTGGCGAGACATTAGAATCAAAGCTGTTCAATAGCTTGCGAATGAATATTGAGAAAAGCAGAGGCGCAGTAACTGTTCCCTGCTGTAGACCATTCAAGACCTTGAATTCGCGCATTGTTGTCAGATTTCCATCAGTTACAACAAACGATTTCCCGTATAACATATTACACATCATGGCGACAAGGTGTCTGGGGAACCTGTCCTGAAGAAGTTCGAAAACTAGTCCATCTAACCACACCGTATCGAAGGCTTTCTCCATATCAATGAGACATGCTCCAACACATTCTTTGTTGTTTAGTTTCCAACAGATGTCTGAGGTTACTTTCGTTATTGCATGTATGGTCGAATGCCTGGCACGAAAACCAAATTGGCAATTCGGCATCAACTCATATTTCTCAATGTGGGCGTTTAATGCTCTGTTGAGTATCACTTCAAAGGCATAGACATGTATTTGTCTAAAATACGAAAATTTCCTTGTCAGACCTCCGGCTTTCATCGTTCACTGTAGCCACAATTTCCATTCGATTATCAAAATTTTGGTCTTATTTTGTAGCTGTCAGTCTATTGCTCACATCAAATACAAATTTGTAGTACTTTTCATAAGAATACTAATTTTTATAAGGTTCCTGTTATTTTTGGGGGTAGGTTATGGAAACTTTTTCGCTTTACGGCATTGCTGTGGCTTGATTTTTCAACCGATGTGCTATATTTTGTGTTAATGAATAGATCAGCGTCTGAATCTTCCAAAAAATATAAATTTGTGGCATTTCGGAAAAGTTTAAGGACACGTTTAGTGGTTGAAGTCCAAAAAATTCCAATTTTTCACGTGTGAACTCCCCAAAACTTTAAATAGCGTTTTCTCCCCTGAAACGTGCGAATTTCGCGTTTTTACGTTTTCATTTAAAAGTTTTCCCCAAACTAGTGTTTTGATGGTCGGAACATGTTTTAAGCAAAATATCTAGAAATTGCTGTTTCTAGAACACGTGCAGTTTTTGTGCAGATTTTCAGCTTTGATTGCTTACTGTGCCCGTAATTTTAATCCGATTGTTGAAATTTTGGTCCTATCGTATAGTTGCGTTTGTTTAGTTTGCGTCAAGTGCAAATATGTAGTAATTTGCATGAAAATACTAATTTTTATGACGCTTAGGAGGCATAGACATGTATTTGTCTAAAATACGTAAATTTCCTTGTCCGACCTCTGGCTTTCATCGTTCACTGTAGCCACAATTTCCATTCGATTATCACAATGTTGGTCTCATTTTGTAGCTGTCAGTCTGTAGTTTACGTCAAATACAATTTTGTAGTACTTTTCATAAGAATACTAATTTGTATAAGGTTCCGTATATTTTTGGGAGCAGGTTATGGAAACTTTTTCCCTTTACGGCATTGCTGTGGCTTGATTTTTCAACCGATGTGTTATATTTTGGTGTTAATTAATAGATCAGCATCTGAATTTTCCAAAAAGTATAAATTTGTGGTATTTGGCAAAAGTTCAAGGGCGGGTTTAGTAGTTGAAAGCATGAAAAATCCCAATTTTTCACGTGTCAACTCCCCAAAAGTTTAAATGGCGTTTTCTCCCCTTAAACGTACAAATTTCGCGTTTTACGTTTCAATTTGAAAGTTTACCCCAAACTAGTGTTTTGATGGTCGGAACATGTTTTAGGCAAAATATCTAGAAATTGCTGTTTCTAGAACACGTGCAGTTTTTGTGCAAATTTTCAGCTTTGATTGCTTACTGTGCCCGTAATTTTGAAATTTTAGTCTTATCTTATAGTTGCGTTTGCTTAGTATGCGTGAAGTGCAAATATGTAGTAATTTGCATGAAAATACTAATTTTTATGACGCTTAGGAGGCATAAACATGTATTTGTCTAAAATACGAAAATTTCCTTGTCCGACCTCTGGCTTTCATCGTTCACTGTAGCCACAATTTTAGGGTGACCAGACGTACTATTTTAATAGTACAGGTACTATATTTCAGCTCGATGTACTAGTGTACTTTTTTATTTTTAAAATAACACGAATGTACTTTATTTTTGACCACGTACGAAATGCCGCAATTTCCCGAAAATTTCTGCGAAATGCAACATTTTTTTCCACGTTTTTTATCATTATCTACAAACTAAGAAAAGTCAGCAATTCTGGAGGACGTATTTACTGATGCAAAAGATTTGAAATTGGCGCGTTTCAGTCGACGTAAGCGTACGCAACTTGGTCATTGAATGCCGGATCACAAATCACATTTCACAAGCCTTGTCTCTTCATAGCTCGCGCACGTGTGGGTGTAAGTGCGTGTAGTGTCCGTGCAACTCTGCGTCAGTGAGAAGGGCGTTTGTTTTGCTTACGTTCCGGCAAAAACATTCAGAATGTCACGACGACAATGTCGCGTTCCTGATTTATTAGGAAAACAAGAAGGAAAATACTCCTGCTACCGTAAGACCGACAACGATACAGTTGCAGAGTGTGTTGTTTGTAGAAAGAATGTTTCTGTTGCTAACAGTGGTAAGTGGTAACTTATTTTCTTTTTTCTTCTTTTTTCTGATGCGTATGGAACCTACTGCTTCTCTTTTTCTTTGTTTTTCGGTTTTGGACTTTGGTCTTTGTTAAATAAAAATTAAAAGTTTCTAACTAATGCCTCTCAGATCCGATGCTTTTCATATTGAAATATAATGGGTTTGTAGTCCACAACAGAATTTTTTTGCAATTGTCAGGGACGACTCAGTTGGACCAACATCTCAATACCAAAAAGCATAAGGAAAATGTCCAACAGAATTCAACGACAAGATCGGCAGCCAATTTCATGATACCTCGATTCACCCGTTTAGAAGAGAAAATACATGCATGCAAAGGAGCCCTCGCATTTCATGTCACCGTGCATCATCAATCCTTCCGTTCCCAAGACTGCACATCGGTTTCGCTTCGTGAAATTTTCGGGGACTCGGAAATCGCGCAAAAAATGACATGTGCCCGAACCAAAACTGAGGCCATTTTGTGCAATGTGATTGCACCTCACGTGATTGAAAACGTCGATAATCAACTGGTGAGAGCTTTATATGTCAGTATATCTACGGACGCAAGCAACCACGGCCATATAAAGTTGTTTCCAATCGTTGCCCAATTTTTCGATTACACCCAAAAAGGAATCCAAGTTCGATTGTTGGACCTCATCGAAACGACAAACGAAAAAGCGGACACTGCCGCAAAAGCTCTCGAAAATGTTGCTGATGGCCATGTTATCAAACCAAAACTGACATGCTACACTGCTGACAACACAAATCCTAATTTTGGTGGTCTCAATCGTGGAGGCAGCAACAACATTCACGCCATCATAAAGAAGGATATCAATCCTAATATCCTGGGTATCGGCTGCTCAGCGCACATCCTTCACAATTCGGCCCAGCATGGCTCAAGTCGATATGGATTGTTCGATATCGATTCGCTTGCCTTCAAGACTTATCGATTTTTCTCGATTTACACTGTTCGGACTGAGACACTCAAAGATTTTTGTGATTTCGTCAACATAGCATATAGAGATCTTCTTTATCACAGCAAAACTCGGTAGCTGAGTCTTTTGCCAGTTGTCGAACGATTATTGCCTATGTTCCCGTCACTGAAATCGTATTTCTTGTCTGAAGAAATACCCCCGAAGATGCTTGAGAACTTTTTTCGTCATGATTTCGCGGAATGTTATCTTTTTTTCGTACATTCCTTGATGTCCGTTTTTCACGACAAAATTAGAAAATCGGAGCAAGAAAATAACAGTGTCGTTGAGATTCTCAATATTGTTGATGATGTGGCACAATCGATGCGTGACAGAATTGTACACAAATTTCTTCCAATTCCTGTCAGAAAAACTCTGTCGGACCTGAGAGCCGAAGGGAAAGATAGAGAATGCGATGACTTCATTCAAAATACGATGACTGTCTACGAAGAAGCTGAGAATTATTTGTTGAAATGGAGTGCATCTCTGTCAGAATTTCGGGTGAATTCACTATCGATTTCATGAACTTATGCATGTTGGAAGATATGATCTTGAAATTTAGGTATAATATAGTATAGCTCATCCAAGTATCATTCCAGATTTTCCAATGGCTGGATTTCAAAATGGAATGCCTATTGACCTACGAATGCATTGAGGACACCGTTGGCTATCTGGCGGGAAAAGGAGTTCAGATTGATGATACTAAAATTTTCGATCAAACCATGAACTTGATCAGGTTCATAGAGAAAAAACAGTCTACTGCCGATCTCGAATTTTTTAGAAAAAATTGTAATGATAAAATCTGTGAATTCTTCGCGTCGAATTCATGCACTGACTGTTTTACTGAAATTTTGAGGATCGCATCATTTTTTTTCTCAATACCAGGTCACAATGCGAACTGTGAAAGAATTTTTTCTTTGATAGAGGCTCAATGGACAAAAGAAAGGAATAGACTCAGCGTCAAAACTGAGCGAGATATTGTGTCCGTGAAGTTCAATTTCAAACAATTTTCTTGTTCCGAGTTTTACAAGTATTTGTTGCGAACAGAAAATTCCAAACTTCTCAGACAAATTGGTGACTCGCGAAAATATTGACTTTTTCATATTCGCAAACTGTCATCTTTTTCTATAACTGTGCAGTACTTTTTTCGATTTTTGTGAAAAACTAACGATCTAACATTCGAATTAGAAAACCTTTTTTTTTTGTTTTTGTGGTAGGGAGGTGAAGGCATTTATGCCCGCCGAGTCTGGCAGTGTGGGACTTCCATGGAGGATACCTTTGGAGTACCCACTAAAAACCTCCCCTGTCAATCTGAGAACCTAGCCTGGAACCGTTTGACACATTACTTCGGGCCAGGTCTCGTTTTTTTACGCCGTGGGGCGCCTTCAAGCTGGGGAGTCCCTTTCCTAGCAGGAGGGGAGAGGGGAAGAGGAATTGCCAGGAGAGCAATCCCCCAGCCCCAGTGCCTCCGGCTGCTGTGAGTCCCTTTTATATTTTAGGACTACCCGAGCATAATGTGCCACCTGGTTCCATTTGTCAACCGATTCGAGCATCACTGCAACTATATTATCCGGGGTGAGCTCTCCCGTCTCCCTGTAGAGTTCCCTTCGCAGCCTGGCCCATTTGGTACACGCAAAAAATGTGTGACAGGCATTGTCCTCCTCTCCTGGGCAAAACCGACAATCGGGAGACCGTGACTTGCCGATCTTGTGCAGGTAAGACTGAAAACACCCGTGCCCGCTCAAAAGCTGGGTCAGATAGAAGTCAGTTGCGCCATGCCTTCGATTCAGCCATGGTCTGAAATCCGGGATGAGGCACGCAGTCCACCTTCCCTTCGTGCAATTCCTCCAAGACTGCTGCCAATCGTTGGGCGAGCGTTGTCTCTCCTCGCGGACAACCATCTCCCTCGCATCCTCGTTTCGGCGCAGGTAAATCGCACGGCGCTCTCTAGCAAGGAGGGTGACAGGTATCGCGCCTGCAATCACTCTCACCGCCGAGTCGGAGACTGTTGGATACGAAGATGCAATTCACAGTGCTCCTCTTCTCTGTACCTGTGCCAAGCGTTTTCGGTATACCTCCTTGCTGAGAGCGTCGCCCCATACCCCTGCTCCGTACATTAGCACTGACCCTACAGCACTCATCAAGAGGCGTCTTCTTGATGGGCTGGGTCCCCCTACGTTGGCCGTAAGTCGACGCAGGGCCAATATTCCTGAAGCAACCTTCTCAGCCGTTGCCTTAATTTGCTCAGAGAAACTCATCTTCGAGTCGATCAGTAGCCCCAGGTACTTCACCGCTGGCTTCGATTCGATCTGTATATCTCCAATACTGATCATCCTTACTCTAGGGATTCTCTTTTTTGTCAAGATGACAACTTCGGTATTCTCCAATGCTAAACTTAGCCCGTGAGCAGTCAACCAGTCCCTCACTCGGCGCATTAGCATGCCAAGCCTAAGTTGCGCTTGTTCAACGGTGTGTCCAGCAACCGGAACCGCAAAAGCATCCACATAGCCGACCAAGCGCGACTCATCTGGCATCTCAAGTCTCAGTAGCCCGTCGTAAGACACGTTCCACAGGTCCGGACCAAGGATAGATCCCTGGGCAACACCCGATGTAATTTCCATCCTTCGTTGGCCCTGTGTCGTGTCGTAGAGCAGGCTTCGGTCCTTTAAGTAGTTCATCAAAAGCCGCATTAGATATTCAGGAACTTGAAAAGAGTTTTCCAGCGTGTCCAGAATATCCACCCATCTAGCGGAGTTGAAGGCATTCCTGACGTCGAGTGTCACCAACAGGACGATCCGTCGCTTGGTGCGACTATATGCCTCTACCTTTTGGACCGCGTTCACCACCTCTGCAATCGCATCAATGGTAGAACGTCCTGCTCTAAAGCCGTACTACCGAGGAGATAGGTCCCCAGCAGCACGAATCACGTCAGTGAGTCTTCCCTTGATGAGTTTCTCTAGCACTTTCCCAGCCGTGTCTAGCATGCATAACGGGCGGTATGCAGACGGCGATTCGGTATTTCCCTTCTCCTTGCTGACCAGCACGAGCCTCGCCACCTTCCGTCGTACCGGGAAAACCCCGTCCCGTAGGCAAGCGTTGAATGTGCTGAGCAGCAAGTCAGGACAATGGTGATAGACGAGCTGCAAAACCTCAGCTGGAACACCATCTGGACCTGGAGCCTTCCTCGCTTTCAGGGAGAGAACTGCCTCCTCCAGTTCCAGCTGTGTGAAGAGTGGGCACTCGACTGCTGTTTCACCATGGACAGCGTCAACACGGATGGGATGGGCGGGGAAGAGTCCCCGCACTATCGCGTCCATCTTTTCCGCGTCATGTGTACAGGGCTTCCGTAGGGCACCAAGTTTCCCCATGACCAGCTTGTAGCCAAGGCCCCACGGATCCCTATTTACATCGTCCACGAGGTCTTGCCAGCATCGGGCCTTGCTCTTGTTAATAAGCCTGCGAAGATATTTCCTGCCGGACCTGTATGCTGCTAGCCTAGTGTCTGCCTCCTCCCGTGTTCGCGCCCGCTGGGCCTCTCACCGAAGTTTATGACACTCGCTTCTTTGTTCGGCGATCTCGTTTGACCACCAGTATACTGGAGGCTTACCATGTCGGGGTCTCCAACGGGGCATGGAAGAATCGCAAGCAGCTATGATGGTACTCATAGTTGAGTTCACCAAGTCCTTGGCTGTAGGCCCTCCAGTCCCTGGCGGAGCTCCCAGCTACAGTGCGCCTGCCGTAAGCGCGTCAGCAAACCTCTCAACGTCCATCCTCCCAGTCCTCCATCCGAGGATTGAAGTTTGGGCATATGCACGCAGAGTGGCACCGTCGTGAATCTCAACAGCTATCACTAGCCGAGTAGTCCTCTAGTACTCGCCAGTTGTGTACTCTGGGTACCAGGGACACCGATAAAACAAGTCACCGATTGCGGGGGGAGGCAGCAAACCCCAGACACACTGTCAAAGTCAAAATCACAGGTTAAATCATCGGAGACAGACCACAGACGGACTAACGAACGAAAGAAGGCAGAGTGCGTTGTGCAACCTGGCATCATTGCGGCCTTTGGGCGCAGTAGAAGGACTATGCGCACCCCAGAGCGCCCAGTGCAAGACGTACACAATCCGGATCAAGCTGCGACACCAAGAGAGGCCAGTGTAAGACTGGGGGAGGGAGAAGTTTTGCCGTTGGCCGACGCCATTTCAAACGCGACCCAAGTGATAGAAGCAAGAGGGCTAGGAAACGGGAGGAAGAGGTCGCGCCAAATAACACAATCGCCCTTGACCGCGCCGAAGAGGAGCGGCTTACTCGGAAAGCGGGGAATATCGTCAAACAACTGAGGGCTGCCTGCGAAGTGCAGAAAAACATAGGCAAGAGTGTCAAGAATGGCATTCTTGAACTGGAGGAGCTTTTTGGCCGCATGACGCACTACAGGCGGAGGTGGCTTGCAACCGAAAAGCACCAAAAAGACACACTCTCCCTCGAGGCATCAGTGGGTCCTAGCAGCAGCAAAAGAATGGCCAGTAGCCCAATTGAAGGCGACCGTGAGAAAAGGAGGAAGGACGAGACTATAAACGAAGTTGACACTCCAGGCGAGGAGTTTCATGTGGTGCGAAACAAGGCAGCGAAAAAAGCGGCCAAAAAGTTACTCCTAGAAAAAACAGACAAAGAGCTCAACCACGAAAAGAACAAAGAACCCGCCGAAATAGCGCAGAAAACAAAAAGCAAACCGCGGCGCAAACCTTTGCGAGAGGCACTGCTTATTAAACCAACTAAGGGCTGAACCTACGCAGATGTCCTCCGTGAAATTAAAGGAGCGGTCAAGCCAGACGACACCAAAACTGCCATCAAAGCAGTTCGACCAACCCGGACCGGTGGCCTGCTGGTGGAATTCGGGCCAGAGGCCACAAATAAAGATGCATTCCGTGACGCGGTTCAAAAGGTTCTTGGAGATGCGGCAACGGTTGCCTCGCTCGAACCAATGGCCACCCTGGAAATCGGGGACCTCGACTGCGTCACAGACAAAGCTGAAGTAGAGGATGCCATCAGGAGGGAGTTCCCCAGCTTAAGTGAAGTCAAGGCAAGATTGACACGTGAAAACACAAGGGGGCAACGCATGGCTATTGTCGAACTAGCTGATAAAGACGCCCAGCAAATCCTGGCGAAGGGCAAAACTAAGATAGGTTGGGTGATCTGCAGGATACGGAAAAGAGCGATCCCTATCCGCTGCTTCAGATGCATCGAATACGAACACACCGCGTATGGCTGTAGGGGACCCGACAGGAGATCTCTGTGCTACAAATGTGGTGAAACGGGGCACAAAAGGAAGGAGTGCACGAACGAGGCAAAATGCATTCTTTGCAAGGATGCTAAGCTAGCACCCGGTGACCTCAAACATGAGCCGGGGACAGGGAAATGCTGGGTTTTCAAGGAGGCCCTAACTAAAGCCAAATCGATGCTCAAATGATCCGTATCCTGCAGGTCAATTTGCACCGAAGCACAAACGCCCAGGACCTACTTAAGCAGTTTGCGAGGGATAAGAAAGCTGACCTCCTGTTGCTGAGCGAGCAACATCATAACAAGGACTCGCAAGCGTGGTACCCTGACAAATCTGGTACCTCGGCCATCTGGGTTCGAGACAGCGCCCACCTTCAGGTGCAGGGCCATGGACGCGGGGATGGTTTTGTGTGGGTGCGGTGTTCAGGGATATTTCAGTGTTTATCTGACGCCTAACGAGGCAATGCGATCTTTTCGAACCAAACTCGATGCCCTGGAGGACGCTGTCTCGAACACAGAGGGCCACATGCTGGTCGGGGGAGACTTCAACGCTAGATCCATTGAATGGGGTATGCCACAATCCGACCCAAGGGGAAAGCAAATCTTGAACATGGCGGCCAGAACAGCGCTTTTTGTCCTAAATACTGGTAACACCCCTACTTTCCGCCGCTGGGGTTGCGTAGGAACCATACCCGATGTAACACTCGCTTCGGAATTAGAAAACCTTAAATGTCGAATGTGTGTTACGACGATACCTGCGATCGGTACGACATCACAATAAAATAACGAAACAATTTATTAGGCTTATTTTTTGTACCCTTCACCTTGAAAATACTTCATTTTTTTTTTGAGATCAAAATGTCCTATATTTTCAGTGATGTCATCTGATCACCCTACACAATTTCCATTCGATTATTAAAATGTTGGTCTCATTTTGTAGCTGTCAGTCTGCAGTTTACGTCAAACACAAATTTGTAGTACTTTTCATAAGAATACTAATTTTTATAAGGTTCCTTATATTTTCGGGGGCAGGTTATGGAAACTTTTTCCCTTTACGGCATTGCTGTGGCTTGATTTTTCAACCGATGTGCTATATTTTGGTATTAATGAATAGATCAGCGTCTGAATTTTCCAAAAAATATAAATTTGTGGCATTTCGGAAAAGTTTAAGGGCGGGTTTAGTGGTTGAAGGCCAAAAAATCCCAATTTTTCACGTGTGAACTCCCCAAAACTTTGAATCAATTTTTCTCCCCTTAAACGTGCGAATTTCGCGTTTTTACGTTTTGATTTAAAAGTTTACCCCAAACTAGTGTTTTGATGGTCGGAACATGTTTCAGGCAAAATATCTAGAAATTGCTGTTTCTAGAACACGTGCAGTTTTTGTGCAGATTTTCAGCTTTGATTGCTTACTGTGCCCGTAATTTTAATCCGATTGTTGAAATTTTGGTCTTATCTTATAGTTGCGTTTGTTTAGTTTGCGTCAAGTGTAAATATGTAGTAATTTGCATGAAAATACTAATTTTTATGACGCTTAGGAGGCATAGACATGTATTTGTCTAAAATACGTAAATTTCCTTGTCCGACCTCTGGCTTTCATCGTTCACTGTAGCCACAATTTCCATTCGATTAACACAATGTTGGTCTCATTTTGTGTCAGTTTGTAGTCTACGTCAAACACAAATTTGTAGTACTTTCCATAAGAATACTAATTTTTGTAAGGTTCCTTATATTTTTGGGGGCAGGTTATGGAAACTTTTTCCAGTTACGGCATTGCTGTGGCTTGATTTTTCAACCGAGGTACTATATTTTGGTATTAACGAATAGATCAGTGTCTGAATTTTCCAAAAAGTATAAAGTTGTGGCATTTCGGAAAAGTTTAAGGGCGGGTTTAGTGGTTGAAGGCCAAAAAATCCCAATTTTTCACGTGTGAACTCCCCAAAACTTTGAATCAATTTTTCTCCCCTTAAACGTGCGAATTTCGCGTTTTTACGTTTTGATTTAAACGTTTACCCCAAACAAGTGTTTTGATGGTCGGAACATGTTTTAGGCAAAATATCTAGAAATTGCTGTTTCTAGAACACGTGCAGTTTTTGTGCAGATTTTCAGCTTTGACTGCTTACTGTGCCCGTAATTTGAATCCGATTGTTGAAATTTTGGTCTTATCTTATAGTTGCGTTTGTTTAGTTTGCGTCAAGTGTAAATATGTAGTAATTTGCATGAAAATACTAATTTTTATGACGCTTAGGAGGCATAGACATGTATTTGTCTAAAATACGAAAATTTCCTTGTCCGACCTCCGGCTTTCATCGTTTACTGTAGCCACAATTTCCATTCGATTATCAAAATGTTGGTCTCATTTTGTGTCAGTCTGTAGTTTATGTCAAATACAAATTTGTAGTACTTTTCATAAGAATACTAATTTTTATAAGGTTCCTTATATTTTTGGGAGCAGGCTATGGAAACGTTTTCCCTTTATGCATTGCTGTGGCTTGATTTTTCAACCGATGTGCTATATTTTGGTGTTAATAAATAGATCAGCGTCTGAATTTTCCAAAAAGTATAACTTTGTGGTACTTGGCAAAAGTTTAAGGGCGGGTTTAGTAGTTGAAAGTCAGAAAAATCCCAATTTTTTCACGTGTCAACTCCCCAAAACTTTAAATGGCTTTTTCTCCCCTTCAACGTGCGAATTTCGCGTTTTTACGTTCTAATTTAAAAGTTTACCCCAAACTAATGTTTTGATGGTCGGAACATGTTTAGGGAAAATATCTAGAAATTGCTGTTTCTAGAACACGTGCAGTTTTTGTGCAGATTTTCAGCTTTGATTGCTTACTGTGCCCGTAATTTTAATCCGATTGTTGAAATGTTGGTCTTATCTTATAGTTGCGTTTGTTTAGTTTGCGACAAAGGCAAATATGTAGTAATTTGCATGAAAATATTAATTTTTATGACGCTTAGGAGGCGTAGACATGTATTTGTCTAAAATACGTAAATTTTCTTGTCCGACCTCTGGCTTTCATCGTTCACTGTAGCCACAATTTCCATTCGATCATCAAAATGTTGGTCTCATTTTGTAGCTGTTAGTCTGTAGTTTCCGTCAAATACAAATTTGTAGTACTTTTCATAAGAATACTATTTTTTATGAGGTTCCTTATATTTTTGGAGGCAAGCTACGGAAACTTTTTCCCTTCACGGCATTGCTGTGGCTTGATTTTTCAACCGATGTGCTATATTTTGGTGTTAATGAATAGATCAGCGTCTGAATTTTCCAAAAAGTATAAACTGATGGTATTTGGCAGAAGTTTAAAGGCAGGTTTAGTAGTTGAAAGCCAGAAAAATCCCAATTTTTCACGTGTCAACTCCCCAAAACTTTAAATGGCTTTTTCTCCCTTTAAGCGTGCGAATTTCGCGTTTTTACGTTTTAATTTAAAAGTTTACCCCAAACTAGTGTTTTGATGGTCAGAACATGTTTTAGGCAAAATATCTGGAAATTGCTGTTTCTAGAACACATGCAGTTTTTGTGCAGATTTTCAGCTTTGATTGCTTACTGTGCCCGTAATTTTAATCCGATTGTTGAAATTTTGGTCTTATCTTATAGTTGCGTTTGTTTAGTTTGCGTCAAGTGCAAATATGTAGTAATTTGCATAAAAATACTAATTTTTAATGACGCTTAGGAAGCATAGACATGTAATTGTCTAAAATACGTAAATTTCCTTGTCAGACCTCTGGCTTTCATCGTTCACTGTAGCCACAATTTCCATGCAATTATCAAAATGTACGTCTCATTTTGTAGCTGTCAGTCTGTTGTTTACGTCAAATACAAATTCGTAGTACTTTTCATAAGAATACTAATTTTTATAAGGTTCCTTATATTTTTGGGGCAGGTTATGGAAACTTTTTCCCTTTACGGCATTGCTGTGGCTTGATTTTTCAACCGATGTGCTATATTTTGGTGTTAATGAATAGATCAGCGTCTGAATTGTACAAAAAGTATAAATTTGTGGTATTTGGCAAAAGTTTAAGGGCGGGTTTAGTAGTTGAAAGCCAGAAAAATCCCAATTTTTCACGTGTCAACTCCCCAAAACTTTAAATGGCTTTTTCTCCCCTTAAACGTGCGAATTTCGCGTTTTTACGTTTCAATTTAAAAGTTTACCCCAAACTAGTGTTTTGATGGTCAGAACATGTTTTAGGCAAAAAATCTAGAAATTGCTGTTTCTAGAACACGTGCAGTTTTTGTGCAGATTTTCAGCTTTGATTGCTTTATAAGGTTCCATATATTTTTGGAGGCAGGTTATGGAAACTTTTTCCCGCTACGGCATTGCTGTGGCTTGATTTTTCAACCGATGTGCTATATTTTTGTGTTATTGAATAGATCAGCGTCTGAATTTTCCAAAAAGTATAAATTTGTGGTATTTGGCAAAAGTTTAAGGGCGGGTTTAGTAGTTGAAAGCCAGAAAAATCCCAATTTTTCACGTGTCAACCCCCCAAAACTTTAAATGGCTTTTTCTCCCCTTAAACGTGCGAATTTCGCGTTTTTACGTTTTAATTTAAAAGTTTACCCCAAACTAGTGTTTTGATGGTCGGAACATGTTTTAGGCAAAATATCTAGAAATCGCTGTTTCTAGAAAACGTGCAGTTTTTGTGCAGATTTTCAGCCTTTATTGCCTACTGTGCCCGTAATTTTAATCCGATTGTTGAAATTTTGATCTTATCTTATAGTTGCGTTTGTTTAGTTTGCGTCAAAAGCAAATATGTAGTTATTTGCATGAAAATACTAATTTCTATGACGCTTAGGAGGCATAGACATGTATTAGTGCAAATTCCGTAAATTTCCTTGTCCGACCTCTGGCTTGCATCGTTAACTGTAGCCACAATTTCGATTCGATTATCAAAATGTTGGTCTCATTTTGTAGCTGTCAGTCTGTTGTTTACGTCAAATACAAATTTGTAGTACTTTTCATACGAATACTAAGTTTTATAAGGTTCCGTATATTTTTGGGGGCAGGTTATGGAAACTTTTTCCCTTTACGGCATTGCTGTGGCTTGATTTTTCAACCGATGTGCTATATTTTGGTGTTAATGAATAGATCAGCGTCTGAATTTTCCAAAAAGTATAAATTTGTGGTATTTGGTAAAAGTTTAAGGGTGGGTACGAGCACTCGTATAGTAGTTGAAAGCCAGAAAAATCCCAATTTTTCACGTGTCAACTCCCCAAAACTTTAAATAGCTTTTTCTCCCCTTAAACATGCGAATTTCGCGTTTTTACGTTTCGATTTAAAAGTTTACCTCAAACTAGTATTTTGATGGTCGGAACACGTTTTAAGCCAAATACCTAGAGATTGCCGTTTCTAGAACACGTGCAGTTTTTGTGCAGATTTTCAGCTTTGATTGCTTACTGTGCCCGTAATTTTAATCCGATTGTTGAAATTTTGGTCTTATCTTATAGTTGCGTTTGTTTAATTTGCGTCAAGTGCAAATATGTAGTAATTTGCATGAAAATACTAATTTTTATGACGCTTAGGAGGCATAGACATGAACTTGTCTAAAATACGTAAATTTGCTTGTCCGACCTCTGGCTTTCATCGTTCACTGTAGCCACAATTTCCATTCGATTATCAAAATGTTGATCTCATTTTGTAGCTGTCAGTCTGCAGTTTACGTCAAACACAAATTTGTAGCACTTTTTATAAGAATACTAATATTTAATAAGGTTCCTTATATTTTTGGGGGCAGGTTACGGAAACTTTTTCCCTTTATGGCATTGCTGTGGCTTGATTTTTCAACCAGTGTGCTATATTTTGGTGTTAATGAATAGATCAGCGTCTGAATTTTCCAGAAAATATAAATTTGTGATATTTGGTATAAGTTTAAGGGCGGGTTTAGTAGTTGAAAGCCAGAAAAATCCCAATTTTTCACGTGTCAACTCCCCAAAACTTTAAATGGCTTTTTCTCCCCTGAAACGTGCGAATTTCGCGTTTTTACGTTCTAATTTAAAAGTTTACCCCAAACTAGTATTTTGATGGTCGGAACATGTTTTACGCAAAATATCTAGAAATTGCTGTTTCTAGAACACGTGCAGTTTTTGTGCAGATTTTCAGCTTTGACTGCTTACTGTGCCCGTAATTTTAATCCGATTGTTGAAATTTTGGTCTTATCTTATAGTTGCGTTTGTTAAGTTTGCGTCAAGGGTAAATATGTAGTAATTTGCATGAAAATACTAATTTTTATGACGCTTAGGAGGCATCGACATGTATTTGTCTAAAATACGTAAATTTCCTTGTCCGACCTCTGGCTTTCATCGTTCACTGTAGCCACAATTTC
This sequence comes from Odontomyia ornata, assembly GCA_963969285.1. NCBI lineage: Eukaryota > Metazoa > Arthropoda > Insecta > Diptera > Stratiomyidae > Odontomyia > Odontomyia ornata. Next base: position 125,463,745 of record OZ017738.1, on the reverse strand, counting down.
CATTCGATTATCACAATGTTGGTCTCATTTTGTAGCTGTCAGTCTGTAGTTTACGCCAGATTCAAATTTGTAGTACTTTTCATTCATAAGAATACTAATTTTTTTAAGGTTCCTTATATTTTTGGGGGCAGGTTATGGAAACTTTTACCCTTTACGGCATTGCTGTGGCTTGATTTTTCAACCGATGTGCTATATTTTGGTGTTAATGAATAGATCAGCGTCTGAATTTTCCAAAAAGTATAAACTTGTGGTATTTGCCAAAGTTTTAAGGGTGGGTTTAGTAGTTCAAAGCCAGAAAAATCCCAATTTTTCACGTGTCAACTCCCCAAAACTTTAAATGGCTTTTTCTCCCCTTGAACGTGCGAAATTCGCGTTTTTACGTTTGAATTTAAAAGTTTACCCCAAACTAGTGTTTTGATGGTCGGAACATGTTTTGGGCAAAATATCTAGAAATTGCTGTTTCTAGAACACGTGCAGTTTTTGTGCAGATTTTCAGCTTTGATTGCTTACTGTGCCCGTAATTTTAATCCGATTGTTGTAATTTTGGTCTTATCTTATAGTTGCGTTTGTTTAATTTGCGTCAAGTACAAAAATGTAGTAATTTGCATGAGAATACTAATTTTTATGACGCTTAGGAGGCATAGACATGTATTTGTCTAAAATACCTAAATTTCCTTGTCCGACCTCTGGCTTTCATCGTTCACTGTAGCCACAATTTCCGTGCGATTATCAAAATGTTGGTCTCATTTTGTAGCTGTCGGTCTGTAGTTTGCGCCAAATACAAATTTGTGGTGCTTTTCATAAGAATACTAATTTTTATACGGTTCCTTATATTTTTGGGGGCAGGTTATGGAAACTTTTTCCCTTTACGGCATTGCTGTGGCTTGATTTTTCAACCGATGTGCTATATTTTGGTGTTAATGAATAGATCCGCGTCTGAATTTTCTAAAAAGTATCAATATGTAGTTGTTTAATGCGTTCACTTTGTATTTTACCACAATAAAAGAAAACACTATGATTTCGATTTCATACTTTATTGAAGTAAAATTAATTGAATAAACTTAGGCGAAAACTTGCGAAAAAAGCGTATAAAGCGACACAATGATCAAACGTAGCGAGTTTACAAACAACGAACTAAGATGATGACAAAGCAAATTGTACGGTTTTTATACAACATGAAAATTTCGGTACTTTTTCCGTTTAGTTTGGTCTACTATTAAGTTGTTTACAATTTAAAAAAATGGAAAACACTATTAATAGTGCTAAATATCAGCTGATGTGATTTCGTTAAATCGACTGGAACGACTGGAAATAATGACAATCACTTGACATTCAGATGATGGTGATGGTTTGTAAATAAACATTAGATTTGCTAGTTTATAGTTTAATTTTTTTCTTTTTGATTTCAGGTAGCTCCGAACATTCTCCCCCCGATGGTCCGCCAGGATCGGAATTAATACCTTTAAATAGAGGTTAAGTAACCTTTTTATTTATAATAAGATACCAATCCTAGGCTTCTTATCGAAGTCTTATCGCTAACATTCCAATTGATACATAAGTTCAGCTGACCAGGAACTAGTTATGTTTGTATTACTTGTGGCATTTCCTCCTTACAAGTAAACAACATATGCTGCGACAAGGAGTTATTTATATGGCGCCCCGACTCGCCATTCTGGAACGTCCATTTAATAATTGCCGGGGAAAAGGATAATAATAGGATAAGGATAATAATACTAAAGGATAATTTCAGTTTGCGTTACAAATTTTAGAGTAGGAGTATAGTATTCATTGCCTTCAAATTCTCAAATTCACATTAAAGATAGAATCAATTGTTTATGTTCAATAATTCAACTGAATTTTTCCATTTCTCGGGGTTTCTCAACTCGTAATAATGCAATTTTTGTAATGGGTCGATCTAATTCCTTGTTAGAAGTGCGAACAGTTACAACTCGAATTAATCCATCATTTCCAGAATGTGTCTTTGTAATTCGACCCATTGGCCATTTGTATGATGGAAGACGCTCATCTTTAATGAGCACTAAGTCATTTACTTCGAGATTGGGCTGACAACGATTCCATTTAGGTCTTTCTTGTAATCTCGTTATGTATTCCATTGACCTCCTTTTCCAAAAATCTTGGGTTAATCGTTGTGTGAATTGCCAGCAGCTCAACCGGTTAAGCTGTATGTTCACGAGGTCATCTTCTGGGACTGCTAATAAAGTGTCTCCTACAAGAAAATGTCCTGGTGTTAAGGCATTCAAATCATTTGGGTCGTTTGTCAAAGGGCAGAGAGGCCTTGAGTTCAAACATGCTTCTATTTTGGTCAGTACTGTATTAAATTCTTCGTACGTCAAGGTTGCATTTCCGATGATTCTCCTCAAATGATATTTTGTCGATTTCACACCGGCTTCCCAAAGTCCGCCAAAATGTGGAGAGGACGGAGGGTTAAAGTGCCACGTGATGCCATCGTTAGCCAATTCCTGTGTTAAAGATTCATTTCGTTTTATCGTTTGCATCAGCTCTTTATTGGAACCTACTAAATTGGTGCCACAGTCGCTATACACATGGCTGCATAGTTCCCTTCTACTAACGAAGCGTCGAAAAGCTGCTAAAAATGATGGGGTTGAAAGATCGCCTACTAACTCTAAATGTATCGCCTTCACGGAAAGACAAACAAAAATGGCAATATATCCTTTAGAGGTTTTCGATCCTCTTCCTTTGCGAATTTTCAAGTCTACTGGACCACAATAGTCGATGCCACAATGCGAAAATGGTCGGGATGGTGTTACCCTTGGCTCAGGCAGATTACCCATTAGTTGTTCTCTAGATTGAGCCTTCATTTTGTAAAATGTGATGCATTTTTGTATGAACTGGCGGGCTAAATTTTTGGCGTTGATGATCCAAAATTGTTGTCTGATGATATTCAACATAAGCTGTATTCCTCCATGCAATGTAAGTGTATGATATTTCAGGAATATAAGAGGCACCAGCTTACTCTTTTTCGATATAATCATTGGGTGCTTGGTGTCATATGGAAGGTCAGCATTTTTCAGTCGACCGCCAATTCGCAGTATCCCATTTATATCCAAAAAAAAGGGTCTAAATTTACCAGATTGCTTTTTCTATCGATTTGTTTGCCTTGTTTCAAACATTCAATTTCTTCCTTATAATCCATTTCTTGTGTATGTTTAATCCAAAACTGCAAAGCTGAATCGAGTTCTGATGTATTCAAATATGATTGGGCGTAGCGGGTACCTTTTGCTGCGGTAATAAATCTAAAACAGTATGCTGTTACTCTTAAGAGACGAGTCAATGTAGAGTATCTGCCAAACCATAAATCCAAAAAACTTGGTTCGGATTCAGATGCTAATAATGATATAAGTGGTGTTTTCCTTTGTTCCAAGGTGCATACCGGCAATAATTCATTCTCAGGCCAGTATTCCTTTGGTTTTCTCAACCAAGAAGGGCCATTCTACCAAAGATTGCAATCAATGAGTTGTTTTGGAAACATACCGCGTGATGCGAAGTCTGCAGGATTATGTTCTGAAGGTACGTGGTTCCAGGGAATATCCTTCACTGCTTCATGGATTTGCGTTGTTTGATTTGCAACAAAAGTAGTCCAGTGTGATGGATGTTTTGCCAACCAAGCTAAGACAATTGTCGAGTCAGTCCATAAATATATTCGAGTTACGGGTAATTCTAACGCTTTTGTAATTTGATTTACGATTTTAGCCAACATTAGTGCTCCACATAGTTCCAAACGTGGGATTGAAATAGCTTTCACCGGTGCTACCTTCGTTTTAGCTAATAGCAAAGAAGATTCATTGTTATTTGGAATTCAATAGTGTCGTTAGTATTATTTTTTTAACCATCTAGGTATTCTCACTTTCTGAATTGTTTTCAGATCTGATTTAAAATTGTGCCATTTATTTGCTATGTCAATGGGAACTCTTTCATCCCAAGTTATGCCATCTAACTATAATGATTGCATTAATATTTTGGCTACTACAACAGCTGGAGATATCCATCCAAGTGGATCGAACAATCTTGCTATGTCTGATAATATTTTGCGTTTTGTATACTTAACGTCATCCATATTAATATGAATCTTGTATGCGAATTCATCCGATAGTGGATGCCATATAATGCCAAGTGTTTTAAGGCCCTGATCGAGATTCATATCGAAAGTTGTAAGCGTTTCCCGGTCTTCCATAGGAATACCACACAAAAGTTGTTCGTGACTGGCTACCCATTTTTTAAGTTTAAAACCTGCAGAGCTTAATAATATTCTCAATTCATCTCTTTTAGCTAATGCCGAATCTATGCTTACACCACCTGAAAGAAGATCGTCCACATATAATTCATTGAGAATTGCTTGATGTGCCATGCTAAATGATGATTGATGATCCTCAGCAAGTTTTCGGAGCGTTCTAATTGCTAGAAATGGTGCTGAGGTCACTCCGAAGGTCACTGTATCTAAAATGTAATCCCGGACTGGCTCATTCGGATTATTGCGCCAAACAATGCGTTGGAGATCCGCATCTTCGGAATGTATACGTATTTGACGATACATCTTTTCAATATCTGCTACAAAAACAAATTGCAAACATCTCCATTTTAATAAAATTTGATCAAGACTATTTTGCAGAGAAGGCCCAGCATACAACACATCGTTCAAAGACATTCCTGAACTAGTTTTCCGTAATGCATCGAAAACAACGCGAGCCCTTGTACTGCTGCTTTCCTTGTATACCACATGATGTGGGAGGTAATTACCCTTGCATTTAGACGTGCTATTTGTTTCAAATTGTGTATCTTTATTTTCGCTGACTTCATGCATGTGATTCAATTCTAAATATTCTCGAATGCATTTTGAATATTCCATACATAAATCCGAATTTTTAGAAAACTTTCGTTCTAACGACATTAAGCTGGCAAGGGCGATGTTCCTTGATTCACCTAACGACTGTCTGTCAGCATCTTTTTTAAATGGAAGACGGATAACATATCTTCCATCTATGTTACGATAAGTATTCTGCAAGTAGAATTCCTCACAAATTTGTTCTTCGACTGTCGGCTGCCGGGTTACTGCAACTTCTTCCAACTCCCAAAATTTCCTTAATTGCGCATTTAAATCATTATATTCGATCAGTTCTATTTTAAAACTATGGAGATTCACCTCTGGTTGCACATTAACTCCTCCGGAAACTATCCATCCTAAACTCGTTCTCTGAACAATTGGGCCCATCGGTAATCTGTAAATGTCGCCTGTTATTATTTGTGCATAAACATCAGCACTGAATAGCAAATCAATTCTTCCAGGTTTATCAAAATTCGGATCAGCTAAATCGAAATTTTTAAGTTGAGTTTTCAAGTCTGAAGCTACATTCCATGTCGGTAATGAATTAGTTAATTGGTTCAAAATATATGCGTCGACATTTAGAGATTGTTCATTGCGCAATTTTACTTTCAAATTTACAAGTCCCTTAGTTGGAGTGTGATGTGTCTTCCTAATACCACTCACACTTGTGTTTGTGCGCCTTCTTTCAAAGTTAAGTTGTTTAATTGCATTCTCGCTTATAAATGACGCTTGCGATTCTTGATCCAATAATGCTCTGAAACCCATGCAGCCACTCAAGGTTTGTACATTAATTAGAGCTGTAGCCAGAAGTACTCTTTTCGATGTAACCGCACTCAATGTTTGCATATGCAATTCGTTCTGATTGGAACTAGTTGCCGGTACATGTACAGGCTCGAATTCTGTTGCATTAACATTAAGGGGGTTAGTATGGATTGGTTGATTCCTGTGCAACAGCGTGTGATGCGCTTTTTGGCATTTTCCACATCTATTGCCACTGGGACATCGTGCTAACAGGTGTCCTTTCGTCAAACAATTGATGCATAGTTTATTACGTTTCACTATATCAAACTTGGATTCATGGCTCATTTGGCTGAAAGTTGCACATTGGCGAATATGATGCTCAGCTTTGCAAACAACACAAGGTTGAACTACTTGACTAGTATGCATTTGCACATTGTGGGCTTGATATGTATTTGGGTTTCTAGATACTTTAATACGTTCAATTCCTGCAGCCTCTAACGCTCTGAATGTACGCTGCATGAATTCAGACAAGTCATTTAGTGAAGGAAGAGTAGTTCTTTGAGCGTGCTCTTGCTCCCAAAGTTGCCTTGAAGCAAGAGGCAACCTCTGTGTAACGATAAAAACCAACATTGCATGCTACAGATGTTCAACTCCCATATTTTCGATAGCTTGTACACACTCCATTGTAGTGTCAAGAAGAGTCTTTATAGAAGAAGATGACTCAGTGGCGTTGGATAGCGAAAACAACCGCTTAAATTGAGTATTCAATAAGATATTCAGATTGTCGTATCTATTATTTAAGATTTGCCAAGCGATGTCGTAATTTGCTTCAGTTACTGCGTATTGGCTTAACAGTCCTTCAGCTTCCCCTGACAAACTACACTTTAAGTAGTGCAACTTTTGCACTTTCGAAAGATTCGTTCGTTTATGGATAAGCGAGGTGAATAAGTCCCGGAATGAAATCCATTGCTCGTAATTCCCATGAAACTTCGATATTGAGATGCGAGGTAACTTGATATCCTCCAAATTTGATTGGGATCCTTGCAATCCGATCTCTACTGGTTTCTGTTCTTCCTCCTTTGTCGTTTTCACTGCATCTGAATTTTCTGAAATCCGTTTATCGTTGCTTGTTGAATTCTCCTCTGACTGCTCTGCTGCCCGCTGCTTATCCGATGCTTCTTTCAAATTATCATCTATCTCAGCCATGAACTCTAACTGAAGCTCATCAAACTGCATGAACAATTCACTCGCGAAATATTCTTTATTTAACTCCGCCTCATCACCTGTTAATAATGCCGAAATTCTCCTATGGTTTTCTTCGAAGTCAGCATGTAAATTATGCAAACGTTCTCTAACCATTCCGCAATACGACAACGTTCTACGACTTATTGAAGTCTTTTTAAAATTAGACCGGAGTCTATTCAATTGCTGTAAGAACAACTTTTGTTGCACAATAATAGTCTCCATTTTCTTGATTATAAGCAGAAACTACCAAGTCCAGCTGTAATTCCTCAAGTTTATATGGAGGTGGCAATTCAAAATGAAAAATTCACACAACACTTTGAGTTTGGCTTTTAAATTCAAAATATCCCAACAAAAACTAATTTAATTTGGCGAATTAGTTGTTGGATTCAATGAATAACGATTTCAATCTTATCGTTGATTCATTCACGCACATCCGAATATACACGTATCTGACCAGCCGTTTGTAATTCAATTGTTCTGATTTCCCCGTTAGTTATGAGAAACCATCAAAATGTGTATTGATGAAGAAAGGCAATATAAAAGGCAAATAAAATAACAACAACAAAGAATCTAAGGATGCATGTATAACAAAGGATATATTTACAGAGGAAGGGGACTCACCCCGGCAAACTGCATGCAATTTATATTATTACACAAGTTACAACCGAACCGCACCACGAATTAAGATTTGTGTTTAGCACTGCACTTCACTGATTTATTACACGAATCCGGCTCGACGGACCAATATTTAATGCGTTCACTTTGTATTTTAACCACAATAAAAGAAAACACTATGATTTCGATTTCATACTTTATCGAAGTAAAATTAATTGAATAAACTTAGGCGAAAACTTGCGAAAACTTGCGAATAAAGCGTATAGAGCGACACAATGATCAAACGTAGCGAGTTTCAACAACAACATGAAAATTTCGGTACTTTTTCCGTTTAGTTTGGTCTACTATTAAGTTGTTTACAATTTAAAAAAATGGAAAACACTATTAATAATGCTAAATATCAGCTGATGTGATTTCGTTAAATCGACTGGAACGACTGGAAATAATGACAATCACTTGACATTCAGATGATGGTGATGGTATGTAAATAAACATTAGATTTGCTAGTTTATAGTTTAATTTTTTTCTATTTGATTTCAAGTAGCTCCGAACAGTAGTAATTTGCATGAAAATACTAATTTGTATGGCGCTTTGGAGGCAAAGACATGTATTTGTCTAAAATACGTAAATTTCCTTGTCCGACCTCTGGCTTTCATCGTTCACTGTAGCCACAATTTCCATTCGATTATCAAAATGTTGGTCTCATTTTGTAGCTGTCAGTCTGTTGTTTACGACAAATACAAATTTGTGGTTCTTTTCATAAGAATACGAATTTTTATAAGGTTCCTTATATTTTTGGTGTAGATTATGGAAACTTTTTCCCGTTACGGCATTTCTGTGGCTTGATTTTTCAACCGATGTGCTATATTTTGGTGTTAATGAATAGATCAACGTCAGAATTTTCCAAAAAGTATAAATTTGTGGTATTTGGCAAAAGTTTAAGGGCGGGTTTAGTAGTTGAAAGCCAGAAAAATCCCAATTTTTCACGTGTCAACTCCCCAAAACTTTAAATGGCTTTTTCTCCCCTTAAACGTGCGAAGTTCGCGTTTTTACGTTTCAACTTAAAAGTTTACCTCAAACTAGTGTTTTGATGGTCGGAACATGTTTTAGGCAAAATATTCAGAAATTGCTGTTTTTGTGCAGATTTTCAGCTTTGATTGCTAACTGTGCCCGTAATTTTAGTCCGATTGTTGAAATTTTGGTCTTATCTTATAGTTGCGTTTGTTTAATTTGGGTCAAGCGCAAATATGTAGTAATTTTCATGAAAATACATATTTTTATGACGCTTAGGAGGCATAGACATGTATTTGTCTAGAATACCTAAATTTCCTTGTCCGACCTCTGGCTTTCATCGTTCACTGTAGCCACAATTTCCATTCGATTATCACTATGTTGGTCTCATTTGGTAGCTGTCAGTCTGTAGTTTCCCACATCTACAAATTCGTAGTACTTTTTATAAGAATACTAATTTTTTTAAGGTTCCTTATATTTTTGGGGGCAGGTTATGGAAACTTTTTCCCGTTACGGCATTGCTGTGGCTTGATTTTTAAACCGATGTGCTATGTTTTGGTGTTAATGAATAGATCAGCGTCTGAATTTCCAAAAAAGAGTAAATTTATGGTATTTGGCAAAAGTTTAAGGGCGGGTTTCGTAGTTGAAAGCCAGGAAAATCCCAATTTTTCACGTGTCAACTCCCCAAAATTTTAAATGGCTTTTTCTCCCATTAAACGTGCGAATTTCGCGTTTTTACGTTTTAATTTAAAAGTTTTACCCAAACTAGTGTGTTGATGGTCGGAATATGTTTCAGGCAAAATATCTAGAAATTGCTGTTTCTAGAACACCTGCAGTTTTTGTGCAAATTTTCAGCTTTGATTGCTTACTGTGCCCGTAATTTTAATCCGATTGTTGAAATTTTGGTCTTATCTTATAGTTGCGTTTGTTGAGTTTGCGTCAAGTGGAAATATGTAGTAATTTGCATGAAAATACTAATTTTTATGACGCCTAGGAGGCAAAGACATGTATTTGTCTAAAATACGTAAATTTCCTTGTCCGACCTCTGGCTTTCATCGTTCACTGTAGCCACAATTTCCATTCGATAATCAAAATGTTGATCTCATTTTGTAGCTGTCAGTCTGTAGTTTACGACAAATGCAAATTTGTGGTTCTTTTCATTAGAATACTAATTTTTATACGGTTCCATATATTTTTGGGGGCAGGTTATGGAAACTTTTTCCCGCTACGGCATTGCTGTGGCTTGATTTTTCAACCGATGTGCTATATTTTGGTGTTAATGAATAGATAAGCGTCTGAATTTTCCAAAAAGTATCAATATGTAGTAATTTGCACGAAAATACTAATTTGTATGACGCTTCGGAGGCATAGACATGTATTTGTCTAAAATACCTAAATTTCCTTGCCCGACCTCTGGCTTTCATCGTTCACTGTAGCCACAATTTCCATTCGATTATCAAAATGTTGGTCTCATTTTGTAGCTGTCAGTCTGTCGTTTACGCCAAATACAAATTTGTGGTTCTTTTCATAAGAATACAAATTTTTATAAGGTTCCTTATATTTTTGGGGTAGGTTATGGAAACTTTTTCCCGTTACGGCATTTCTGTGGCTTGATTTTTCAACCGATGTGCTATATTTTGGTGTTAATGAATAGATCAGCGTCAGAATTTACCAAAAAGTATAAATTTGTGGTATTTGGCAAAAGTTCAAGGGCGGGTTTAGTAGTTGAAAGCCAGAAAAATCCCAATTTTTCACGTGTCAACTCCCCAAAACTTTAAATGGCTTTTTCTCCCCTTAAACGTGCGAATTTCGCGTTTTTACGTTTTAATTTAAAAGTTTACCCCAAACTAGTGTTTTGATGGTTGGAACATGTTTTAGGAAAAATATCTAGAAATTGCTGTTTCTAGAACACGTGCAGTTTTTGTGCAGATTTTCAGCTTTGATTGCTTACTGTGCCCGTAATTTTAGTCCGATTGTTAAAATTTTGGTCTTATCTTATAGTTGCATTTGTAAAGTTTGTGTCAAGGGCAAATATGTAGTAATTTGCATGAAAATACTAATTTTTATGACGCTTAGGAGGCATAGACATGCATTTGTCTAAAATACCTAAATTTCCTTGTCCGACCTATGGCTTTCATCGTTCACTGTAGCCACAATTTCCATTCGATTATCAAAATGTTGATCTCATTTTGTAGCTGTCAGTCTGTAGTTCACATCAAATTCAAACTTGTAGTACTTTACATAAGAATACTAATTTTTATAAGGTTCCTTATATTTTTGGGGGCAGGTTATGGAAACATTTTCGCTTTACGGCATTGCTGTGGCTTGATTTTTCAACCGATGTGCTATATTTTGGTGTTAATGAATAGATCAGCGCCTAAATTTTCCAAAAAGTATAAATTTGTGGTATTTGGCAAAAGTTTAAGGGCGGGTTTAGTAGTTGAAAGCCAGAAAAATCCCAATTTTTCACGTGTCAACTCCCCAAAACTTTAAATGGCTTTTTCTCCCCTTAAACGTGCGAATTTCGCGTTTTTACGTTTCAATTTAAAAGTTTACCCTAAACTAGTGTTTTGATGGTCGGAACATGTTTTTGGCAAAATATCTAGAAATTGCTGTTTCTAGAGCACGTGCAGATTTGTGCAGATTTTCAGCTTTGATTGCTTAGTGTGCCCGTAATTTTAATCCGATTGTTGAAATTTTGGTCTTATCTTATAGTTGCGTTTGTTTAGTTTGCGTCAAGTGGAAATTTGTAGTAATTTGCATGAAAATACTAATTTTTAATGACGCTTAGGAGGCATAGACATGTGTTTGTCTAAAATACGTAAATTTCCTTGTCCGAACTCTGGCTTTCATCGTTCACTGTAGCCACAATTTCGATTCGATTTTAAACATGTTGGTCTTATTTTGTAGCTGTTAGTCTGTAGTTTCCATCAAATATAAATTTGTAGTACTTTTCATAAGAATACTAATTTGTATAAGGTTCCTTAAATTTTTGGGGACAGGTTATGGAAACTTTTTCCCGCTACGGCATTGCTGTGGCTTGATTTTTCAACCGATGTGCTATATTTTGGTGTTAAAAAATAGACCAGCGTCTGAATTTTCCAAAAAGTATAAATTTATGGTATTTGGCAAAAGTTTAAGGGCGGGTTTAGTAGTTGAAAGTCAGAAAAATCCCAATTTTCACGTGTCAACTCCCCAAAACTTTAAATGGCTTTTTCTCCCCTTAAACGTGCGAATTTCGCGTTTTTACGTTTGAATTTAAAAGTTTACCCCAAACTAGTGTTTTGAAGGTCGGAACATGTTTTAAGCAAAATATCTAGAAATTGCTGTTTCTAGAACACGTGCAGTTTTTGTGCAGATTTTCAGCTTTGATTGCTTACTGTGCCCGTAATTTTAATCCGATTGTTGAAATTTTGGTCTCATCTTATAGTTGCGTTTGTTAAGTTTGCGTCAAGTGCAAATATGTAGTAATTTGCATGAAAATACTAATTTTTATGACGCTTAGGAGGCATAGACATGTATTTGTCTAAAATGCGTAAATTTGCTTCTCCGACCTCTGGCTTTCATCGTTCACTGTAGCCACAATTTCCATTCGATTATCAAAATGTTGATCTCATTTTGTAGCTGTCAGTCTGTAGTTTACATCAAATACAAATTTGTAGTACTTTTGATAAGAATACTGATTTTTAATAAGGTTCCTTATATTTTTTGGGGCAGGTTATGGAAACTTTTTCCCGTTACGGCATTGCTGTGGCTTGATTTTTCAACCGATGTGCTATATTTTGGTGTTAATGAATAGATCAGCGTCTGAATTTTCCAAAAAGTATAAATTTGTGGTATTTGGCAAAAGTTTAAGGGCGGGTTCAGTAGTTGAAAGCCAGAAAAATCCCAATTTTTCACGTGTCAACTCCCCAAAACTTTAAATGGCTTTTTCTCCCCTGAAACGTGCGAATTTCGCGTTTTTACGTTTTAATTTAAAAGTTTACCCCAAACTAGTGTTTTGATGGTCGGAACATGTTTTAGGCAAAATATCTAGAAATTGCTGCATCTAGAGCACCTGCAGTTTTTGTGCAGATTTTCAGCTTTGATTGCTTACTGTGCCCGTAATTTTAATCCGATTGTTGAAATTTCGGTCTTATCTTATAGTTTCGTTTGTTTAGTTTGCGACAAGTGCAAATATGTAGTAATTTGCTTGAAAATACTAATTTTTATGACGCTTAGGAGGCATAGACATGTATTTGTCTAAAATACGTAAATTTGCTTGTCCGACCTCTGGCTTTCATCGTTCACTGTAGCCACAATTTCCATTCGATTATCAAAATGTTGGTCTCATTTTGTGGCTGTCAGTCTGTAGTTTACGTCAAATACAAATTTGTAGTACTTTTCATAAGAATACTAATTTTTATAAGGTTCCATATATTTTTGGGGGCAGGTTATGGAAACTTTTTCCCTTTACGGCATTGCTGTGGCTTGATTTTTCAACCGATGTGCTGTACGAGTATTTTGTTGTTAATGAATAGATCAGCGTCTGAATTTTCCAAAAAGTATAAATTTATGGTATTTGGCAAAAGTTCAAGGGCGGGTTTAGTAGTTGAAAGCCAGAAAAATCCCAATTTTTCACGTGTCAACTCCCCAAAACTTTAAATGGCTTTTTCTCCCCTTAAACGTGCGAATTTCGCGTTTTTACGTTTTAATTTAAAAGTTTACCCCAAACTAGTGTTTTGAAGGTCGGAACATGTTTTAGGCAAAATATCTAGAAATTGCTGTTTCTAGAACACGTGCAGTTTTTGTGCAGATTTTCAGCTTTGATTACTTACTGTGCCCGTAATTTTAATCCGATTGTTGAAATTTTGGTCTTATCTTATAGTTGCGTTTGTTAAGTTTGCGTCAAGTGCAAATATGTAGTAATTTGCATGAAAATACTAATTTTTATGACGCTTAGGAGGCATAGACATGTATTTGTCTAAAATGCGTATATTTCCTTGTCCGAACTCTGGCTTTCATCGTTCACTGTAGCCACAATTTCCATTCGATTATCAAAATGCTGGTCTCATTTTGTAGGTGTCAGTCTGTAGTTTACGTCAAATACAAATTTGTAGTACTATTCATAAGTATACTAATTTTTATAAGGTTGCTTATATTTTTGGGGGCAGGTTATGTAAACTTTTTCCCGTTACGGCATTGCTGTGGCTTGATTTTTCAACCGATGTGCTATATTTTGGTGTTAATGAATAGATCAGCGTCAGAATTTTCCAAAAAGTATAAATTTGTGGTATTTGGCAAAAGTTTAAGGGCGGGTTTAGTAGTTGAAAGCCAGAAAAATCCCAATTTTTCACGTGTCAACTCCTCAAAACTTTAAATGGGTTTTTCTCCCCTTAAACGTGCGAATTTCGCGTTTTTACGTTCTAGTTTAAAAGTTTACCCCAAACAAGTGTTTTGATGGTCGGAACATGTTTAAGGCAAAATATCTAGAAATTGCTGTTTCTAGAACACGTGCAGTTTTTGTGCAGATTTTCAGCTTTGATTGCTTACTGTGCCCGTAATTTTAATCCGATTGTTGAAATTTTGGTCTTATCTTATAGTTGCGTTTGTTGAGTTTGCGGCAAAGGCAAATATGTAGTAATTTGCATGAAAATACTAATTTTTATGACGCTTAGGAGGCATAGACATGTATTTGTCTAAAATACGTAAATTTCCTTGTCAGACCTCTGGCTTTAATCGTTCACTGTAGCCAGAATTTCAATTCGATTATCAAAATGTTGTTCTCATTTTGTAGCTGTCAGTCTGTAGTTTACATCAATTACAAATTTGTAGTACTTTTCATAAGAATACTAATTTTTATAAGGTTCCTTATATTTTTGGGGGCAGGTTATGGAAACTTTTTCCCTTTACGGCATTGCTGTGGCTTGATTTTTCAACCGATGTGCTATATTTTGGTGTTAATGAATAGACCAGCGTCTGAATTTTCCAAAAAGTATAAATTTGTGGTATTTGGCAAAAGTTTAAGGGCGGGGTTAGTAGTTCAAAGCCAGAAAAATCCCAATTTTTCATGTGTCAACTCCCCAAAACTTTAAATGGCTTTTTCTCCCCTTAAACGTGCGAATTTCGCGTTTTTACGTTCTAATCTAAAAGTTTACCCCAAACTAGTGTTTTGAAGGTCGGAACATGTTTTAGGAAAAATATCTAGAAATTGCTGTTTCTAGAACACGTGCAGTTTTTGTGCAGATTTTCAGCTTTGATTGCTTACTGTGCCGGTTATTTTAATCCGATAAGACCAAAAATCAAAAACCAAAAACCAAAAACAAAAAGCCATAAACCAAAAACTAAAAACCAAAAACAAAAACATAAAAACCAAAAACTAAATACCAATACCCAAATACCAAAAACCAAAAATGAAATACCAAAAACAAAAAACCAAAGACAAAAAAACCAAAAACCAAAAAAAAACCAAAAACCAAAAACCAAAAACCAAAAACCAAAAACCAAAAACCAAAAAACATAAAACCAAAAAACTCAAAAACCAAAAACCAAAAACCAAAAACCAAAAACCAAAACCAAAAACCAAAAACCAAAAACCAAAAACAAAAAAACAAAAAATGAAAAATCAAAAAACCAAAAAAACAAAAAACCAAAACCGAAAAACCAAAAACAAAAGACCCGAAAACCAACAACCAGAAACCAAAAACCAAAAACCAAAAACATAAAACCAAAAACCAATAACCAAAAACCAAAAAACAAAAAACCGAAAATCCCAAAAAACCGAAAACCAAAAACAAAAACAAAAACTAAATACTGAAAACCAAAAACCAAAAACCAAAAACCAAAAACCAACAACCAAAAAAATAACCAAAAACTAAAAAACAAAACCAAAATCCAAAAACGAAAAACCAAAAACCAAAAACCAAAAACCAAAAACCAAAAACCAAAAACCGAAAACCAAAAACCAAAAACCAAAAACCAAAAAACGGAAAAACCCAAAAACCAAAAACCAAAAACCAAAAAACAAAAACCAAAAAACCAATAACCAAAAACCAAAAACCAAAAAACCAAAAACCAAAAACCAAAAACCAAAAACCAAAATCCAAAAACGAAAAACCAAAAACCAAAAACTAAAACACGAAAACCAAAATCCAAAAACGAAGAACCAAAAACCAAAAACCAAAAACCAAAAAACGGAAAAACCCAAAAACCAAAAACCAAAAACCAAAAACCAAAAAACCAAAAAATAAAAACCAAAAACCAAAAACCAAAAACCAAAAACCAAAAACCAAAAACCAAAAACGGAAAACCAAAAACCAACAACCAAAAACCAAAAACCAAAAACCAAAAACCAAAAACCAAAAACCAAAAACCAAAAAGCAAGAAGCAACAACCAAAAACCAAAAACCAAAATCCAAAAAACAAAATCCAAAAACCAAAAACTAAAAACCAAAAACCAAGAACCAAAAACCCAAAAACCAAAAACCAAAAACCAAGAACCAAAAATTAAAAACCAAAAACCAAAAACCAAAAACCAAAAACTAAAAACCAAAAACCAAAATCCAAAAACCAAAAACCAAAATACCAAAAACCAAAAACAAAAAACCAAAAACCAAAAACCAAAAACCAGAAACCAAAAACCAAAAACCGAAAACCAAAAACAAAAAACCAAAAACGAAAAACCAAAAGCTAAAAACCAAAAACCAAAAACCAAAGACCAAAAAACCAAAAACCAAAAACCAAAAACCAACAACCAAAAACCAAAAACCAAAAACCAAAAAACCAAAAACCAAAAACCAAAAAAACCAAAAAACAAAAATCAAAAACAAAAAACCAAAAACCAAAAACCAAAAATCAGAAACCAAAAACCGAAAACCAAAAACAAAAAACCAAAAACAAAAAAACCAAAAACCAAAAAACCAAAAACCAAAAACCAAAAAGCAAGAAGCAACAACTAAAAACCAAAAACCAAAATCAAAAACCAAAAACTAAAAACCAAAATCCAAGAACCAAAAACCAAAAACCAAAAACCAAAAACCAAAAACAAACAAGTTGGGTAAACAGACCTACGCTCATGTCAGAAGGGTTTTGTATTCAATTTTCAAAATGCAGTCACCAGATTGTATAAAGTCAAGAAGCATATCAATGACGATTTTATTGGAGAAACTATGAAATTCGAAGACCATACTATTATTAACAAAGTTGAAAGAATTTCGACTTCTGAGGTTTTTGTTATTGTTCTACTCACAAATATCTCCCTTGATAATTATTTCAGATGTCCATTCGCGACGGAGGAAACACATATTTCATGTATTTCCCCCCTGTGCCCCACTGAAGCAAAAACTGACAGTTTAAGAACTGTTTTGAAAAGCTCCCATGAAAGCTATCATTTCATACTCATATCGGCTACGTTTGATGAATTTTTTTTCAGGGGCCACTCTCCTGTACTGTTATCATCGATTAATAGCCAATTTTTTCGAATCCTAGAGTTGTTACAAATCCCTTTTGTTAGAAGCTCCCTCCCGCCTCCTTGACTTGTTTCACTTATGAGTATTAATTGTAGGTACTCAGCTTCAGTCATTCATTAAATTGAATCAAGTGTTCAAAGCATGCACCTTAAACGTTGAAGTTGGGAAAAAATAACTCAAAGTTATTCAATCTTCGCATTTGAAACAGCCACTATTTTGTTTTACGATTACTGATACCACTAGCTGAACTGATTCTCAAAGTTATTCATGACACCTATCATTCCTGAAATTTTCATGCAAATCCTAGCAAAACTGTAGTGTCTGAGTCGGTAAAAAGCGCATGTTGTTCCATAGCCATATGTTGCCATAGTAATACATGCAGCGCATATTGTTCCATAGTAACACAGGAAAATTCAAACCGCTATAACTTCGCTAAGTATGATGCAATCTTTATGAAACTTGCAGGGTTGATCAATCTTATAAATAAACATCTGTGTACTAAATTTCATTGAATTTAAGGGTACCGTCAAGATTTTATTCAAGAAAACATAAAATCGATAAATCATAGTATTGCTAACAAAGTTGAGTGAATTGCGACTTCTCACGTATTTGTTGTTGTTGTACTCATCAAGGCCTACATTCGTGATTTTTTTCAGATTTTTCGGATCACAGGTGTCCAATCGCGAGGGGGGGGACACACATTTTTCGTGTATTTCCCCTCCCTGTGCGCCCCTCGAAGCAAACTTTGCCAAACTAAGACCTGTTTTGAAAAGTTCTCATCAAGACCTTTCATTTGATACCCATATCGGCTACCTTCAATGAAATTTTTCTTCGGGGGGTCACTCCCCTATACGGGGAGACCCCCCTTAAATACCTTATAAAATTTTTTAGTAGTTGAAATTTGAAGAGATCACCACTTTACACCTATATACAAAATTTGATGCTTCTAACTTCAGTAGTTTCCGAGAAAAACTGCTGTGACACACGGACGGACGGACGGACAGACAGACGGACAGACGGACAGACAGGACGCGATTTTAGAAGGGTTTTGTAAAATTATTTTACAAAACCCTAAACACCAAAAACCAAAAACCAAAAACCAAAAACCAAAAACCAAAAACCAAAAACCAAAAACCATAAATCAAAAACCAAAACCCAAAAACAAAAAACCAAAAACCAAAAACCAAAAACCAAAAACCAAAAACCAAAAACCAAAAACCAAAAAACCAAAAACCAAAAACCAAAAACCATGAACTAAAAGCATAAACCAAAAACCAAAAACCAAAAACCAAAAATCAAAAACCAAAAACCAAAAACAAAAACAAAACCAAAAACCAGAAACCAAAAACCAAAAACCAAAAACCAAAAACCAAAAAACAATAACCAAAACCAAAAACATAAAACCAAAGTCCAAAAATTAAAAACCAAAAACCAAAAACCAAAAACCAAAAACCAAAAACGGAAACCCAAAAACCAAAAAAACAAAAAAACCAAAAAACCATAAACCAAAAACCAAAAACCAAAAACCAAAAACTAAAAAACCAAAAACCAAAAACCATGTACCAAAAACAGAAACCAAAAACCAAATACCAAAAACCAAAAACCAAAAACAAAAACCAAAACCAAAAACAAAAACCAAAAACCAAAAACCAAAAACGGAAAACCAAAAACCAAAAAAACAAAAAAACCAAAAATCCAAACACCAAAAACCAAAAACCAAAAACCAAAAACCAAAAACCAAAAACCAAAAACCAAAAACTAAAAACCAAAAACAAAAACCAAAAACCAAACAACAAAAACCAAAAACCAAAAACCAAAAACCAAAAACTAAAAACCTAAAACCAAAAACCAAAAACCAAAAACCAAATACCAAAAACCAAAAAACGAAAAACAAAACAGCAAAAAAAACAAAAACCAAAAACCAAAATCAAAAACCAATAACCCAAAAAACCAAAATCCAAAAACCATGAACCAAAAACCAAAAACCAAAAACCAAAACCCAAAAACCAAAAACCAAAAACCAAAAACCAAAAACCAAAAACCAAAAACCAGAAACCAAAAACCAAAAACCAAAAACCAAAAACCAAAAACCAAAAACAAAAAACCGAAAACCAAAAACCAAAAACCAAAAAACAAAAAACCACAAAACCAAAAAAACCAAAAACCAAAAACGAAAAACCAAAAACGAAAGACCCGAAAACCAAAAACCGAAAACCAAAAACAAAAAACCAATAACCAAAAACCAAAAAACAAAAAACCAAAAATCCCAAAAAACCAAAAACCAAAAACCCAATTACCAAAAACCAAAAACCAAAATACAACAAACCAAAAGCCAAAAACCAAAAACCAAAAACTAAAAACCAAAAACCAAAAACCAAAAACCAAAAACCAAAAACCAAATACCAAAAACCAAAAAACAAAAAACAAAAAAGCAAAAAAAAACTAAAACCAAAAACCAAAATCAAAAACCAAAAACCCAAAAAACCAAAAGCCAAAAACCAAAAAACCAAAAACCAAAAACCAAAAACCAAAAACTAAAAACCAAAAAACCAAAAAACCAAAAACAAAATTCCAAAAACCAAAAAACAAAAACCAAAAAACTAAATCCAAAAACCAACAACCGAATACCAAAAACCAAAAACCAAAAAACCAAAAAACCAAAAAACCAAAACACCGGAAGCCAAAAATCAAAAACGAAAAACCATAAGCAAAACACCAAAAACCAAAAACCAAAAACCAAAAACCAAAAACCAAAAACCAAAAACAAAACCAAAAACCCAAAACCAAAAACCAAAAACCAAAAACCAAAAACCAAAAACCAAAAACCAAAAACCAAAAACCAAAAACCAAAAACCAAAAACCAAAAACCAAAAACCAAAAACCAAAAACCAAAAACCAAATACCAAAAACCAAAGACCAAAAACCGAAAACCAAAAACCAAAAACCAAAAAAACAAAAAACCACAAAACCAAAAAAACCAAAAACCAAAAACGAAAAACCAAAAACAAAAGACCCGAAAACCAAAAACCGAAAACCAAAAACCAATAACCAAAAACCAAAAAACAAGAAACCAAAAATCCCAAAAAACCAAAAACCAAAAACCTAACTACCAAAAACCAAAAACCAAAAACCAAAATACAAAAAACCAAAAACCAAAAACCAAAAACCAAAAACCAAAAACCAAAAACCATAAACCAAAAACCAAAAACCAAAAAACAAAAAACCAAAAACCAAAAACCAAAAACCAAAAACAAAAAGCCAAAAACCAAAAAACAAAAACCAAAAACCAAAAAAACCAAAAACAAAAAACCAAAAACCAAAATCCAAAAACCAAAAACCAAAAACCAAAAACCAAAAAACCAAAAAACCAAAAATAAAATTCCAAAAACCAAAAAACAAAAACAAAAAAACCAAAAACCAAAAAACAAAATCCAAAAACCAACAACCGAATACCAAAAACCAAAAACCAAAAAACCAAAAGACCAAAACACCGGAAGCCAAAAATCAAAAACGAAAAACCATAAGCAAAACACCAAAAACCGAAAACCAAAATCAAAAACAAAAACCAAAAACCAAAAACCAAAAACCAAAAACCGAAAACCAAAAACCAAAAACCAAAAAACAAAAAACCACAAAACCAAAAAAACCAAAAACCAAAAACGAAAAACCAAAAACAAAAGACCCGAAAACCAAAAACCGAAAACCAAAAACCAAAAACCAATAACCAAAAACCAAAAAACCAAAAACCAAAAACCAAAAACCAAAAACCAAAAACCAAAAACCAAAAACCAAAAACCAAAAACCAAAAACCAAAAAGCAAAAAACCGAAAACCAAAAACCATGAACCAAAAATATAAGCCGAAAACCAAAAACCAAAAACCAAAAACCAAAAACCAAAAACAAAACCAAAAACCAAAAACCAAAAACCAAAAACCAAAAACCAAAAACCAAAAACCAAAAACCAAAAACCAAAAACCAAAAACCAAAAACCAAAAACCAAAACCCAAAAACCAAAAACCAAAAACCAAAGACCAAAAACCAAAAACCAAAAACCAAAAAAACAAAAAACCACAAAACCAAAAAAACCAAAAACCAAAAACGAAAAACCAAAAACAAAAGACCCGAAAACCAAAAACCGAAAACCAAAAACCAAAAACCAATAACCAAAAACCAAAAAACAAAAAACCAAAAATCCCAAAAAACCAAAAACCAAAAACCCAATTACCAAAAACCAAAAACCAAAAACCAAAATACAAAAAACCAAAAACCAAAAACCAAAAACCAAAAACCAAAAACCAAAAACCATAAACCAAAAACCAAAAACCAAAAAACAAAAAACAAAAAACCAAAAACCAAAAACCAAAAACCAAAAACAAAAAGCCAAAAACCAAAAAACAAAAACCAAAAACCAAAAAAACCAAAAACCAAAAACCAAAAACAAAAAGCCAAAAACCAAAAAACAAAAACCAAAAACCAAAAAAACCAAAAAACAAAAAACCAAAAACCAAAAAAACAAAAAATCCAAAAAACCATAAACCAAAAACCAAAAACCAAAAACCAAAAACCAAAAACCAAAAACTAAAAACCAAAAATCAAAAACCAAAAACCAAACAACAAAAACCAAAAACCAAAAACCAAAAACCAAAAACCAAAAACCAAAAACCAAAAACCAAAAACCAAAAACCAAAAACCAAAAACCAAAAACCAAAAAACCAAAAACCAAAAACCAAAAACCAAAATGAAAAACCAAAAGCCAAACAAAAAAACAAAAACCAAAAACCAAAAAAACCAAAACCAAAAAACCAAAAACCAAAAACCAAAAACGGAAAACCAAAAACCAAAAAAACAAAAAATCCAAAAAACCATAAACCAAAAACCAAAAACCAAAAACCAAAAACCAAAAACCAAAAAACAAAAAACCAAAAACCATGTACCAAAAACAGAAACCAAAAACCAAATACCAAAAACCAAAAACCAAAAACAAAAACCAAAAACCAAAAACCAAAAACCAAAAACCAAAAACCAAAAACCAAAAACGAAAAACCAAAAACGGAAAACCAAAAACCAAACAAAACAAAAAAACCAAAAAACCAAAAACCAAAAACCAAAAACCAAAAACCAAAAACCAAAAACCAAAAACCAAAAACCAAAAACCAAAAACCAAAAACCAAAAACCAAAAACCAAAAACCAAAAACCAAAAATCAAAAACCAAAAACCAAACAACAAAAACCAAAAACCAAAAACCAAAAACCAAAAACCAAAAACCTAAAACCAAAAACCAAAAACCAAAAACCAAAAACCAAATACCAAAAACCAAAAAACAGAAAACAAAAACGAAAAACCAAAAACGGAAAACCAAAAACCAAAAAAAACAAAAAAACCAAAAAACCAAAAAACAAAAACCAAAATACAAAAAACCAAAAACCAAAAACCAAAAACCAAAAACCAAAAACCAAAAACCATAAACCAAAAACCAAAAACCAAAAAACAAAAAACAAAAAACAAAAAACCAAAAACCAAAAACCAAAAACCAAAAACAAAAAGCCAAAAACCAAAAAACAAAAACCAAAAACCAAAAAAACCAAAAACCAAAAACCAAAAACAAAAAGCCAAAAACCAAAAAACAAAAACCAAAAACCAAAAAAACCAAAAAACAAAACCCAAAAACCAAAAACCAAAAACCAAATACCAAAAACCAAAAAACAGAAAACAAAAACGAAAAACCAAAAACGGAAAACCAAAAACAAAAAAAAACAAAAAAACCAAAAAACCAAAAAACAAAAACCAAAATACAAAAAACCAAAAACCAAAAACCAAAAACCAAAAACCAAAAACCAAAAACCAAAAACCAAAAACCAAAAACCAAAAACCAAAAACCAAAAACTAAAAACCAAAAATCAATAACCAAAAACCAAACAACAAAAACCAAAAACCAAAAACCAAAAACCAAAAACCAAAAACCAAAAACCAAAAACCAAAAACCAAAAACCAAAAAACCAAAAACCAAAAACCAAAAACCAAAATGAAAAACCAAAAGCCAAACAAAAAAACAAAAACCAAAAACCAAAAAAACCAAAACCAAAAAACCAAAAACCAAAAACCAAAAACGGAAAACCAAAAACCAAAAAAACAAAAAATCCAAAAAACCATAAACCAAAAACCAAAAACCAAAAACCAAAAACCAAAAACCAAAAAACAAAAAACCAAAAACCATGTACCAAAAACAGAAACCAAAAACCAAATACCAAAAACCAAAAACCAAAAACAAAAACCAAAAACCAAAAACCAAAAACCAAAAACCAAAAACCAAAAACGAAAAACCAAAAACGGAAAACCAAAAACCAAAAAAAACAAAAAAACCAAAAAACCAAAAACCAAAAACCAAAAACCAAAAACCAAAAACCAAAAACCAAAAACCAAAAACCAAAAACCAAAAACCAAAAACCAAAAACCAAAAACCAAAAACCAAAAACCAAAAACCAAAAACCAAAAATCAAAAACCAAAAACCAAACAACAAAAACCAAAAACCAAAAACCAAAAACCAAAAACCAAAAACCTAAAACCAAAAACCAAAAACTAAAAACCAAAAACCAAATACCAAAAACCAAAAAACAAAAAACAAAAAAGCAAAAAAAAACAAAAACCGAAAACCAAAATCAAAAACCAAAACCCAAAAAACCAAAAAACAAAAACCAAAAACCATGAACCCAAAACCAAAAACCAAAAACCAAAAACCAAAATCAAAAACCAAAAACCAAAAACCAAAAACCAAAAACCAAAAACCAAAAAATAAAAGCCAAAAACCAAAAACCAAAAACCAAAAACCAGAAACCGAAAACCAAAAACCAAAAACCAAAAAACAAAAAACCACAAAACCAAAAAAACCAAAAACCAAAAACGAAAAACCAAAAACAAAAGACCCGAAAACCAAAAACCGAAAACCAAAAACCAAAACCCAATAACCAAAAACCAAAAAACAAAAAACCAAAAACCAAAAACCCAATTACCAAAAACCAAAAACCAAAAACCAAAAAACAAAAACCAAAAACCAAAAAAACCAAAAACAAAAAACCAAAAACCAAAAACCAAAAACCAAAAACCAAAAACCAAAACCGAAAACCAAAAACGAAAAACCAAAAAACAAAAAACCAAAAAAACCAAAAACAAAAAAAACAAAAACCAAAAACCAAAAACAAAAAACCAAAAACCAAAAACCAAAAAACCAAAAACAAAATTCCAAAAACCAAAAAACAAAAACAAAAAAACCAAAAACCAAAAAACAAAATCCAAAAACCAACAACCGAATACCAAAAACCAAAAACCAAAAAACCAAAAAACCAAAATACCGGAAGCCAAAAATCAAAAACGAAAAACCAAAAGCCAAACACCAAAAACCAAAAACCGGAAGCCAAAAATCAAAAACGAAACACCAAAAGCCAAACACCAAAAACCAAAAACCAAAAACCAAAAACCAAAAACCAAAAACCAAAAACCAAAAACCAAAAACCAAAAACCAAAAAACGAGAACCAAAAACCAAAAACCAAAAAACAAAAAACCACAAAACCAAAAAAACCAAAAACCACAAACGAAAAACCAAAAACAAAAGACCCGGAAACCAAGAACCAAAAACCAAAAACCAATAACCAAAAACCAAAAAACAAAAAACCAAAAATCCCAAAAAACCAAAAACCAAAAACCCAATTACCAAAAACCAAAGAACCAAAATACAAAAAACCAAAAACCAAAAACCAAAAACCAAAAACCAAAAACCAAAAACCAAAAACCAAAAAACCAAAAACCAAAAACCAAAAACCAAAAGGCAAAAACCAAAAAACAAAAACCAAAAACCAAAAAAACCAAAAACCAAAAACCAAAAACCAAAAACCAAAAACCAAAAACCAAAAACCAAAAAACCAAAAAACCAAAAACAAAATTCCAAAAACCAACAACCGAATACCAAAAACCAAAAACCAAAAAACCAAAAAACCAAAACACCGGAAGCCAAAAATCAAAAACCAAAAGCCAAAAACCAAAAACCAAAAACCAAAAACCAAAAACCAAAAACCAAAAATCAAAAACCAAAATATCAAACAAAAACCAAAAACCAAAAAATAAAAAACCAAAAAACCAAAAACCAATTACCAAAAACCAAAAACGAAAAACGAACAAGTTGGGTAAACAGACCTTCGCTCATGTCAGAAGGGTTTTGTATTCAATTTACAAAACGCAGTCACCAGATCGAATTAAATCAAGAAACATGTCAAAGACGATTTTATTGTAGAAAATATGAAATACGAAGATCATACTATTATTAACAAAGTTGAACGAATTTCGACTCCTGAGGTTTTTGGTATTGTTATACTCATAAAAATCTCACTTGATAATTATTTCAGATGTCCATCCGCGACGAAGGAAACACATTTTTCATGTATTTCCCCCCTGTGCCCCCACTGAAGCAAAAACTGACAGTTTAACAACTGTTTTGAAAAGCTCCCATGAAAACTTTAATTTCATACTCATATCGGCTACGTTTGATGAATTTTTGTTTCAGGGGCCACTCTCCTGTACTGTTATCATCGATTGATGGCCTATTTTTTCGAATGCTAGAATGGTTACAAAACCCTTTTGCTAGGAGCTCTCTCGCACCGCCTTGAACTGTTTCACTTATGAGTATTAATTGTAGGTACTCATCTTCAGTCATTCATTAAATTGAATCAAGTGTTCAAAGCATGCACCTTAAACGTTGAAGTTGGGAAAAAATAACTAAAAATTATTCAATCTTCGCATTTAAAACAGCCACTATTTTGTTTTACGATTACTGATACCACTAACTGAACCGATTCTCAAAGATATTCATGATATCTATCATTCCTGAAATTTTCATGCAAATCCTAGCAAAACTGTAGTGTCTGAGTCGGTAAAAAGCGCATGTTGTTCCATAGCCATATGTTGCCATAGTAATAAATGCAGCGCATATTGTTCCATAGTAATACAGGAAAATTCAAACCGCTATAACTTCGCTAAATATGATTCAATCTTTATGAAACTTTCAGGATAGATCAATCTTATAAATAAACATCTTCGTACTGAAATTCATTGGATTTAAGGGTACCGTCAAGATTTTATTCAAGAAAACATAAAATCGATAAATCATAGTATTGCTAACAAAGTTGAGTGAATTGCGACTTCTCACGTATTTGTTGTTGTTGTACTCACCAAGGCCTACATTCCTGATTTTTTTCAGATTTTTCGGATCACAGGTGTCCAATCGCGAGGGGGGGGGGACACAAATTTTTCATGTATTTCCCTCCCTGTGCGCCCCTCGAAGCAAACTTTGCCAAACTAAGACCTGTTTTGAAAAGTTCTCATCAAGACCTTTCATTTGATACCCATATTGGCTACCTTCTATGGAATTTTTTTTTCGGAGGGTCACTCTCCTGTATGGGGAGACCCCCCTTAAATACCTTTTAAATTTTTTTTGTTATTGAACAGAGAGAGAGATCACCACTTTACACCTACACACAAAATTTGATGTTTCTAGCTTAAGTAGTTTCCGAGAAAAACTGCTGTGACACACGGACGGACGGACGGACGAACGGACGGACGGACGGACGGACGGACGGACGGACAGACGGACGGACGGACAGACGGACAGACGGACAGACTGGTCGCGAAACTAGTAGGGTTTTGTAAATTTATTTTACAAAACCCTAAAAACCCAAAACCAAAAACAAAAAACCAAAAACCAAAAACCAAAAACCAAAAACCAAAAAACCAAAAACCAAAAACCATGAACCATGAACCAAAAACAAAAACCAAAAACCAAAAACCAAAAACCAAAAACCAAAAACCAAAAACAAAACCAAAAACTTAAAACCAAAAACCAAAAACCAAGAACCAAAAACCAAAAACCAAAAACCAAAAACCAAAAACCAAAAACCAAAAACCAAAAACCAAAAACCAAAAACCAAAAACCAACAACCTAAACCAAAAACCAAAAACCAAAAACCAAAAACCCAAAACCAAAAACCAAAAACCAAAAAACGGAAAAACCCAAAAACCAAAAACCAAAAACCGAAAACCAAAAAACCAAAAAACAAAAACAAAAAACAAAAACGAAAAACCAAAAACCAAAAACCAAAAACCAAAATCCAAAAACCAAAGACCAAAAAACAGAAAACCAAAAACCAAAAACCGAAAACCAAAAACTAAAAACTAAAAACCAAGAACCAAAAACCCAAAAACCAAAAACCAAAATCCAAAAACCAAAAACTAAAAACCAAAAACCTAAGAGAAAAACTAAAAACCAAAATCCAAAAACCAAAAACCAAAAACCAAAAAACTAAAAACCAAAAACCAAAAACAAAAACCAAAAACCAAAAACCAAAAACAAAAAACCAAAAACGAAAAACCAAAAGCCAAAAACCAAAAACCAAAAACCAAAAACCAAAAACCAAAAACCAAAAACCAAAAACCAAAGACCAAAAAGCAAGAAGCAAAAACCAAAAACCAAAAACCAAAATCCAAAAACCAAAAACTAGAAACCAAAAACCAAGAACCAAAAAACCAAAAACCAAAACCCAAAAACCAAGAACCAAAAACTAAAATCTAAAAACCAAAAACAAAAACCAAAAAACAAAAACCAAAAACCAAAAACCATAAACCAAAAACCAAAAACCAAAAACGTAAAACCAAAAACCAAAAACCAAAAACCAAAAACCAAAAACCAAAAACCAAAAACCAAAAACCAAAAAACCAGAAACCGAAAACCAAAAACCAAAAACCAAAAACAACAAACCAAAAACGAAAAACCAAAAGCCAAAAACCAAAAACCAAAAACCAAAAACCAAAAACCAAAAACCAAAAACCAAAAACCAAAAACCAAAAACCAAAAACCAAAAACCAAAAACCAAAAACCAAAAACCAAAAACCAAAAACCAAAAACCAAAAACCAAAACCAAAAACCAAAAACCAAAAACCAAAAACCAAAAACCAAAAACCAAAAACCAAAAACCAAAAACCAAAAACCAAAAACCAAAAACCAAAAACCAAAAACCAAAACCCAAAAACCAAAAACAAAAACCAAAAATCAAAAACCAAAAACCAAAAACCAAAAACCAAAAACCAAAAACCAAAAACCAAAAACCAAAAACCAAAAACCAAAAACCAAAAACCAAAAACCAAAAACCAAAAACCAGAAACCAAAAACCAAAAACCAAAAACCAAAAACCAAAAACCAAAAACCAAAAACCAAAAACCAAAAACCAAAGACCAAAAAGCAAGAAGCAACAACCAAAAACCAAAAACCAAAATCCAAAAACCAAAAACTAGAAACCAAAAACCAAGAACCAAAAAACCAAAAACCAAAAACCAAAACCCAAAAACCAAGAACCAAAAACTAAAATCTAAAAACCAAAAACAAAAACCAAAAAACAAAAACCAAAAACCAAAAACCAAAAACCAAAAACCAAAACCCAAAAAGCAAAAACCAAAAACCAAAAACCCAAAACCAAAAACCAAAAACCAAAAACCAAAAACCAAAAAACCAAAAACCAAAAAATCAAAAACCAAAAACCAAAACGAAACACCAAAAACCAAAAACCAAAAACTAAAAACCAGAAACCAAAAACCGAAAACCAAAAGCCAAAAAATCAAAAACCAAAAACCAAAAATCAAAAACCAAAAACCAAAAGTCAAAAACCAAAAACCAAAAACCAAAAACCAAAAACCAAAAACCAAAAACAAAACACCGAAAACCAAAAACGAAAAACCAAAAACCAAAAACCAAAAACCAAAAACCAAAAACCAAAAACCAAAAACCAAAAACCAAAAACCAAAACCCAAAAACCAAAAACCAAAAACCAAAAACCAAAAACCAAAAACCAAAAACCAAAAACCAAAAACCAAAAACCAAAAACCAAAAACCAAAAACCAAAAACCAAAGACCAAAAAGCAAGAAGCAACAACCAAAAACCAAAAACCAAAATCCAAAAACCAAAAACTAGAAACCAAAAACCAAGAACCAAAAAACCAAAAACCAAAAACCAAAACCCAAAAACCAAGAACCAAAAACTAAAATCTAAAAACCAAATACAAAAACCAAAAAACAAAAACCAAAAACCAAAAACCAAAAACCAAAAACCAAAAACCAAAAACCAAAAACCAAAAACCAAAAACCAAAACCCAAAAACCAAAAACAAAAACCAAAAATCAAAAACCAAAAACCAAAAACCAAAAACCAAAAACCAAAGACCAAAAAGCAAAAACTAAAAACCAAAAACCAAAAACCAAGAACCAAAAAACCAAAAACCAAAAACCAAAACCCAAAAACCAAGAACCAAAACCTAAAATCTAAAAACCAAAAACAAAAACCAAAAACCAAAAACCAAAAACCAAAAACCAAAAACCAAAAACCAAAAACCAAAAACCAAAAACCAAAAACCAAAAACCAAAAACCAAAAACCAAAAACCAAAAACCAAAAACCAAAAACCAAAAACCAAAAACCAAAAACCAAAAACCAAAAAACCAAAAACCAAAAAATCAAAAACCAAAATTCAAAACGAAACACCAAAAACCAAAAACCAAAAACTAAAAACCAGAAACCAAAAACCGAAAACCAAAGGCCAAAAAATCAAGAACCAAAAACCAAAAATCAAAAACCAAAAACCAAAAGTCAAAAACCAAAAACCAAAAACCAAAAACCAAAAACCAAAAACAAAACACCAAAAACCAAAAACGAAAAACGAAAAACCAAAAACCAAAAACCAAAAACCAAAAACCAAAAACCAAAAACCAAAAACCAAAAACCAAAAACCAAAAACCAAAAACCAAAACCCAAAAACCAAAAACAAAAACCAAAAATCAAAAACCAAAAACCAAAAACCAAAAACCAAAAACCAAAAACCAAAAACCAAAAACCAAAAACCAAAAACAAAAAACCAAAAACCAAAAACCAAAAACCAAAAACCAAAAACCAAAAACCAAAAACCAAAAACCAAAAACCAAAAACCAAAAACCAAAAACCAAAAACCAAAAACCAAAAACCAAAAAACCAAAAACCAAAACGAAACACCAAAAACCAAAAACCAAAAACCAAAAACCAGAAACCAAAAACCGAAAACCAAAAGCCAAAAAATCAAAAACCAAAAACCAAAAATCAAAAACCAAAAGCCAAAAGTCAAAAACCAAAAACCAAAAACCAAAAACCAAAAACCAAAAACCAAAAACAAAACACCAAAAACCAAAAACAAAAAACCAAAAACCAAAAACCAAAAACCAAAAACCAAAAACCAAAAACCAAAAACCAAAAACCAAAAACCAAAAACCAAAAACCAAAAACCAAAAACCAAAACCCCAAAACCAAAAACAATAACCAAAAATCAAAAACCAAAAACCAAAAACCAAAAACCAAAAACCAAAAACCAAAAACCAAAAACCAAAAACCAAAAACCAAAAACCAAAAACAAAAAACCAAAAACCAAAAACCAAAAACCAAAACCCAAAAACCAAAAACAAAAACCAAAAATAAAAAACCAAAAACCAAAAACCAAAAACCAAAAACCAAAAACCAAAACCCAAAAACCAAAAACCAAAAACCAAAAACCAAAAACCAAAAACCAAAAACCAAAAACCAAAAACCAAAAACCAAAAACCAAAACCCAAAAACCAAAAACAAAAACCAAAAATCAAAAACCAAAAACCAAAAACCAAAAACCAAAAACCAAAAACCAAAAACAAAAACCAAAAACCAAAAACCAAAAACCAAAAACCAAAAACCAAAAACCAAAAACCAAAAACCAAAACCCAAAAACCAAAAACAAAAACCAAAAATCAAAAACCAAAAACCAAAAACCAAAAACCAAAAACCAAAAACCAAAAACCAGAAACCAAAAACCAAAAACCAAAAACCGAAAACGAACAACCAAAAACCAAAAACCAAAAACCAAAAACCAAAAAACGGAAAAACCCAAAAACCAAAATCAAAAACCAAAAACCTAAAACCAAAAAAAGAAAAACCAAAAATCAAAAACAAAAAACCAAAACGAAAAACCAAAAACCAAAAACTAAAATCCAAAAACAAAAACAAAAACAAAAACCAAAAACCAAAAATAAAAACCAAAAACCAAAAACCAAAAACCAAAAACCAAAAACCAAAAACCAATAACCAAAAAACTAAAAAGCAGAAAGCAAAAACCAAAAACCAAAAACCAAAAACCAAAAACCAAAATCCAAAAACCAAAACTGAAAACTAAAAACCAAGAACCAAAAACCAAAAAACCAAAACCCAAAAAGCATAAAGCACAAACCAAAAACCAAAATCCAAAAAGCAAAAACCAAAAACCCAAAAACCAAACACCAAAAACCAAAAACCAAAAACCAAAAACCAAAAATCAAAACCAAAAACCAAAAGCCAAACAACCATAAACCAAAAACCAAAAATAAAAAAGCAAAAACCAAAAACCAAAAACCAAAAACCAAAAACCAAAAACCAAAAACCAAAAACCAAAAGCCAAAAACCAAAAACCAAAAACCAAAAACCAAAAACCAAAAACCAAAAACCAAAAACCAAAAACCAAAAACCAAAAACCAAAAACCAAAAACCAAAAACCAAAAACCAAAAACCAATAACCAAAAACCAAAAACCAAAAACCAAAAACCAGAAACCAAAAACCAAAAACCAAAAACCAAAACCACAACCCAAAAACCAAAAACCAAAAACCAAAAACCAAAAACCAAAAACCAAAAACCAAAAACCAAAAACCAAAAACCAAAAACCAAAAACCAAAAACCAAAAACTAAAAACCAAAAACCAAGAACCAAAAACCAAAAACCAAAAACGAAAAACCAAAAACCAAAAAACCAAAAAACCAAAAAACCAGAAAACCAAAAACCATAAACCAAAAACCAATAACCAAAAACCAAAAAACCAAAAATCAAAAACCATGTACCAAAAACAAAAACCAAAAACAAAATACCAAAAACCAAACACCAAAAACCAAAAACCAAAAACCAAAACTAAAAACCAAAAACCAAAAACCAAAAACCAAAAACCAAAAAGCAAAACCCAAAAACCAAAAACCAAAAACCAAAAACTATAAACCAAAAACAAAAACCAAAAACCAAAAAAACAAAAACCAAAAACCAAAAACCAAAAACCTAAAACCAAAAACCAAAAACCAAAAACCAAATACCAAAAACCAAAAAACAAAAAAGGCCAAAAAAAAACAAAAACCAAAAACCAAAACAAAAAACCAAAAATCCAAAAAAACCAAAAACCAAAAACGAAAAACTAAAAACAAAAGACCCGAAAACCAAAAACCAAAAACCAAAAACCAATAACCAAAAACCAATAAACAAAAAACCAAAAAACCCAAAGAACCAAAAACCAAAAACCCAATTACCAAAAACCAAAAACCAAAAAACCAAAATACCAAAAACCAAAAACCAAAAACCAAAAATAAAAACCAAAAACCCAAAACCAAGAACCAAAAACCAAAAACCAAAAACCAAAAACCAAAAAACCAAAAACCAAAAACCAAAACCCAAAAACCAAAAACCAACAACCAAAAACCAAAAACCAAAAAACAAAAACCAAAAACCAAAAAACCAAAAACCAAAAACCAAAAACCAAAAACCAAAAACCAAGAACCAAAAACCAAAAACCAAAAACCAAAAAACCAAAAACCAAAAATCAAAAACCAAGAACCAAAAACTAATAAAGAAAAACCAAAAACACAAATCTAAAAACCAAAAACCAAAAACCAAAAACCCAAGAACCAAAAACAAAATTCCAAAAACCAAAGAACAAAAACAAAAAAACCAAAAACCAAAAAACAAAATCCAAAAACCAAAAACCGAAAAACCAAAAAACCGGAAGCCAAAAATCAAAAACCAAAAACCAAAAGCCCAAATCCAAAAAGCAAAAACCAAAAGCCAAAAACCAAAAACCAAAAACCAAAAACCAAAAACCAAAAACCAAAACCCAAAACCCAAAAACCAAAAACCAAAAACCAAAAACCAAAAACCAAAAACCCAAAACCAAAAACCAAAAACCAAAAAACGGAAAAACCCAAAAACCAAAAACCAAAAACCGAAGAACAAAAAACCAAAAAACAAAAACAAAAAACCAAAAACGAAAAACCAAAAACCAAAAACCAAAAACCAAAATCCAAAAACCAAAGACCAAAAAACAGAAAACCAAAAACCAAAAACCAAAAACCAAAACCCAAAAACCAAAAACAAAAACCAAAAATCAAAAACCAAAAACCAAAAACCAAAAACCAAAAACCAAAAACCAAAAACCAAAAACCAAAAACCAAAAACCAAAAACCAAAAACTAAAACCCAAAAACCAAAAACAAAAACTAAAAATCAAAAACCAAAAACCAAAAACCAAAAACCAAAAACCAAAAACCTAAAACCAAAAACCAAAAACCAAAAACCAAAAACCAAAAACCAAAAACCAAAAACTAAAACCCAAAAACCAAAAACAAAAACTAAAAATCAAAAACCAAAAACCAAAAACCAAAAACCAAAAACCAAAAACCTAAAACCAAAAACCAAAAACCAAAAACCAAAAACTAAAAACCAAAAACCAAAAACCAAAAACCAAAAACCAAAAACCAAAAACCAAAAACCAAAAACCAAAAACCAAAAACCAAAGACCAAAAAGCAAGAAGCAACAACCAAAAACCAAAAACCAAAATCCAAAAACCAAAAACTAGAAACCAAAAACCAAGAACCAAAAAACCAAAAACCAAAAACCAACACCCAAAAACCAAGAACCAAAAACTAAAATCTAAAAACCAAAAACAAAAACCAAAAAACTAAAACCAAAAACCAAAAACCAAAAAACAAAAACCAAAAACCAAAAACCAAAAACCAAAAACCAAAAACCAAAAACCAAAAACCAAAAACGAAAAACCAAAAACCAAAAACCAAAAACCAAAAACCAAAAAACCAAAAACCAAAAAATCAAAAACCAAAAACCAGAACGAAACACCAAAAACCAAAAACCAAAAACTAAAAAACCAGAAACCAAAAACCGAAAACCAAAAGCCAAAAAATCAAAAACCAAAAACCAAAAATTAAAAACCAAAAACCAAAAGTCAAAAACCAAAAACCAAAAACCAAAAACCAAAAACCAAAAACCAAAAACCAAAAACAAAACACCAAAAACCAAAAACGAAAAACCAAAAACCAAAAACCAAAAACCAAAAACCAAAAACCAAAAACCAAAAAACAAAAACCAAAAACCAAAAACCAAAAACCAAAACCCAAAAACCAAAAACAAAAACCAAAAATCAAAAACCAAAAACCAAAAACCAAAAACCAAAAACCAAAAACCAAAAACCAAAAACCAAAAACCAAAAACCAAAAACCAAAAACCAAAAACCAAAAACCAAAAACAAAACCAAAAACTTAAAACCAAAAACCAAAAACCAAGAACCAAAAACCAAAAACCAAAAACCCAAAACCAAAAACCAAAAACCAAAAACCAAAAACAAAAAATCAAAAACGAAAAACCAAAAGCCAAAAACCAAAAACCAAAAACCAAAAACCAAAAACCAAAAACCAAAAACCAAAAACCAAAAACCAAAAACCAAAAACCAAAAACCAAAAACCAAAAACCAAAAACCAAAAACCAAAAACCAAAAACCAAAAACCAAAAACCAAAAACCAAAAACCAAAAACCAAAAACCAAAAACCAAAAACAAAACCAAAAACTTAAAACCAAAAACCAAAAACCAAGAACCAAAAACCAAAAACCAAAAACCAAAAACCAAGAACCAAAACTAAAATCTAAAAACCAAAAACCAAAAACCAAAAACCAAAAACCAAAAACAAAACCAAAAACTTAAAACCAAAAACCAAAAACCAAGAACCAAAAACCAAAAACCAAAAACCAAAAACCAAAAACCAAAAACCAAAAACCAAAAACCAAAAACCAAAAACCAAAAACCAAAAACCAAAAACCAAAAACCAAAAACCAAAAACCAAAAACCAAAAACCAAAAACCAAAAACCAAAAACCAAAAACCAAAAACCAAAAACCCAAAACCAAAAACCAAAAACCAAAAAGCGGAAAAACCCAAAAACCAAAAACCAAAAACCGAAAACCAAAAAACCAAAAAACAAAAACAAGAAACCAAAAACGAAAAACCAAAAACCAAAAACCAAAAACCAAAATCCAAAAACCAAAGACCAAAAAACAGAAAACCAAAAACCAAAAACCGAAAACCAAAAACTAAAAACCAAAAACCAAGAACCAAAAACCCAAAAACCAAAAACCAAAATCCAAAAACCAAAAACTAAAAACCAAAAACCAAAAACCTAAACGAAAAACTAAAAACCAAAATCCAAAAACCAAAATCCAAAAACCAAAAAACTAAAAACCAAAAACCAAAAACAAAAAACAAAAACCAAAAACCAAAAATCAAAAACCAAAAACCAGAAACCGAAAACCAAAAACCAAAAACCAAAAACAAAAAATCAAAAACGAAAAACCAAAAGCCAAAAACCAAAAACCAAAAACCAAAAACCAAAAACCAAAAACCAAAAACCAAAAACCAAAAACCAAAACCCAAAACCCAAAAACCAAAAACCAAAAACCAAAAACCAAAAACCAAAAACCAAAAACCAAAAACCAAAAACCAAAAACCAAAAACCAAAAACCAAAAACCAAAAACCAAAAACCAAAAACCAAAAACCAAAAACCAAAAACCAAAAACCAAAAACCAAAAACCAAAAACCAAAAACCAAAAACCAAAAACCAAAAACCAAAAACCAAAAACCAAAAACCAAAAACAAAACCAAAAACTTAAAACCAAAAACCAAAAACCAAGAACCAAAAACCAAAAACCAAAAACCAAAAACCAAAAACCAAAAACCAAAAACCAAAAACCAAAAACCAAAAACCAAAAACCAAAAACCAAAAACCCAAAACCAAAAACCAAAAACCAAAAAACGGAAAAACCCAAAAACCAAAAACCAAAAACCGAAAACCAAAAAACCAAAAAACAAAAACAAAAAACCAAAAACGAAAAACCAAAAACCAAAAACCGAAAACCAAAATCCAAAAACCAAAGACCAAAAAACAGAAAACCAAAAACCAAAAACCGAAAACCAAAAACTAAAAACCAAGAACCAAGAACCAAAAACCCAAAAACCAAAATCCAAAAACCAAAAACTAAAAACCAAAAACCAAAAACCTAAAAGAAAAACTAAAAACCAAACTCCAAAAACCAAAATCCAAAAACCAAAAAACTAAAAACCAAAAACCAAAAACAAAAAACAAAAACCAAAAACCAAAAACCAAAAACCAGAAACCGAAAACCAAAAACCAAAAAACAAAAACAAAAAACCAAAAACGAAAAACCAAAAGCCAAAAACCAAAAACCAAAAACCAAAAACCAAAAACCAAAAACCAAAAACCAAAAACCAAAAACCAAAACCCAAAACCCAAAAACCAAAAACCAAAAACCAAAAACCAAAAACCAAAAACCAAAAACCAAAAACCAAAAACCAAAAACCAAAAACCAAAAACCAAAAACCAAAAACCAAAAACCAAGAACCAAAAACCAAAAACCAAAAACCAAAAACCAAAAACCAAAAACCAAAAACCAAAAACCAAAAACCAAAAACCAAAAACCAAAAACCAAAAACCAAAAACCAAAAACCAAAAACCAAAAACCAAAAACCAAAAACCAAAAACCAAAAACCAAAAACCAAAAACCAAAAACAAAAAACCAAAAACCAAAAACCAAAAACCAAAAACCAAAACCCAAAAACCAAAAACAAAAACCAAAAATCAAAAACCAAAAACCAAAAACCAAAAACCAAAAACCAAAAACCAAAAACCAAAAACCAAAAACCAAAAACCAAAAACCAAAAACCAAAAACCAAAAACCAAAAACCAAAAACCAAAAACCAAAAACCAAAAACCAAAAACCAAAAACCAAAAACCAAAAACCAAAAACCAAAAACCAAAAACCAAAAACCAAAGACCAAAAAGCAAGAAGCAACAACCAAAAACCAAAAACCAAAATCCAAAACCCAAAAACTAGAAACCAAAAACCAAGAACCAAAAAACCAAAAACCAAAAACCAAAACCCAAAAACTAAAATCTAAAAACCAAAAACAAAAACCAAAAATCAAAAACCAAAAACCAAAAACCAAAAACCAAAAACCAAAAACCAAAGACCAAAAAGCAAGAAGCAACAACCAAAAACCAAAAACCAAAGACCAAAAACCAAAAACTAAAAACCAAAAACCAAGAACCAAAAAACCAAAAACCAAAAACCAAAACCCAAAAACCAAGAACCAAAAACTAAAATCTAAAAACCAAAAACCAAAAACCAAAAACCAAAAACCAAAAACCAAAAACCAAAAACAAAACCAAAAACTTAAAACCAAAAACCATAAACCAAGAACCAAAAACCAAAAACCAAAAACCAAAAACCAAAAACCAAAAACCAAAAACCAAAAACCAAAAACCAAAAACCAAAAACCAAAAACCAAAAACCAAAAACCAAAAACCAAAAACCAAACACCAAAAAGCAAGAAGCAACAACCAAAAACCAAAAACAAAAATCCAAAACCCAAAAACTAGAAACCAAAAACCAAGAACCAAAAAACCAAAAACCAAAAACCAAAACCCAAAAACTAAAATCTAAAAACCAAAAACAAAAACCAAAAATCAAAAACCAAAAACCAAAAACCAAAAACCAAAAACCAAAAACCAAAAACCAAAGACCAAAAAGCAAGAAGCAACAACCAAAAACCAAAGACCAAAAACCAAAAACTAAAAACCAAAAACCAAGAACCAAAAAACCAAAAACCAAAAACCAAAACCCAAGAACCAAGAACCAAAAACTAAAATCTAAAAACCAAAAACCAAAAACCAAAAACCAAAAACCAAAAACCAAAAACAAAACCAAAAACTTAAAACCAAAAACCAAAAACCAAGAACCAAAAACCAAAAACAAAACACCAAAAACCAAAAACGAAAAACCAAAAACCAAAAACCAAAAACCAAAAACCAAAAACCAAAAGCCAAAAACCAAAAAACAAAAACCAAAAACCCAAAACCATAAACCAAAACCCAAAAACCAAAAACAAAAACCAAAAATCAAAAACCAAAAACCAAAAACCAAAAACCAAAAACCAAAAACCAAAGACCAAAAAGCAAGAAGCAACAACCAAAAACCAAAAACCAAAGACCAAAAACCAAAAACTAAAAACCAAAAACCAAGAACCAAAAAACCAAAAACCAAAAACCAAAACCCAAAAACCAAGAACCAAAAACTAAAATCTAAAAACCAAAAACCAAAAACCAAAAACCAAAAACCAAAAACAAAACCAAAAACTTAAAACCAAAAACCAAAAACCAAGAACCAAAAACCAAAATCCAAAAACCAAAAACCAAAAACCAAAAACCAAAAACCAAAAACCAAAAACCCAAAAACCAAAAACCAAAAACCAAAAACCAAAAACCAAAAACCAAAAACCAAAAACCCAAAACCAAAAACCAAAAAACAAAAAACGGAAAAACCCAAAAACCAAAAACCAAAAACCGAAAACCAAAAAACCAAAAAACAAAAACAAAAAACCAAAAACGAAAAACCAAAAACCAAAAACCAAAAACCAAAATCCAAAAACCAAAGACCAAAAAACAGAAAACCAAAAACATAAAACCGAAAACCAAAAACTAAAAACCAAAAACCAAGAACCAAAAACCCAAAAACCAAAAACCAAAATCCAAAAACCAAAAACTAAAAACCAAAAACCAAAAACCTAAAAGAAAAACTAAAAACCAAAATCCAAAAACCAAAATCCAAAAACCAAAAAACTAAAAACCAAAAACCAAAAACAAAAAACAAAAACCAAAAACCAAAAACCAAAAACCAGAAACCGAAAACCAAAAACCAAA
Source organism: Odontomyia ornata (assembly GCA_963969285.1). Classification (NCBI taxonomy): domain Eukaryota; kingdom Metazoa; phylum Arthropoda; class Insecta; order Diptera; family Stratiomyidae; genus Odontomyia; species Odontomyia ornata. The sequence continues at coordinate 125,424,892 of OZ017738.1, read as the reverse complement.
AACCAAAAACAAAAAACCAAAAACGAAAAACCAAAAGCCAAAAACCAAAAACCAAAAACCAAAAACCAAAAACCAAAAACCAAAAACCAAAAACCAAAACCCAAAACCCAAAAACCAAAAACCAAAAACCAAAAACCAAAAACCAAAAACCAAAAACCAAAAACCGAAAACCAAAAACCAAAAACCAATAACCAAAAACCAAAAACCAAAAACCAAAAACCAAAAACCAAAAACCAAAAACCAAAAACCAAAAACCAAAAACCAAAAACCAAAAACCAAAAACCAAAAACCAAAAACCAAAAACCAAAAACCAAAAACCAAAAACCAAAAACCAAAAACCAAAAACCAAAACCCAAAAACCAAAAACAAAAACCAAAAATCAAAAACCAAAAACCAAAAACCAAAAACCAAAAACCAAAAACCAAAAACCAAAAACCAAAAACCAAAAACCAAAAACCAAAAACCAAAAACCAAAAACCAAAAACCAAAAACCAAAAACCAAAAACCAAAAACCAAAAACCAAAAACCAAAGACTAAAAAGCAAGAAGCAACAACCAAAAACCAAAAACCAAAATCCAAAACCCAAAAACTAGAAACCAAAAACCAAGAACCAAAAAACCAAAAACCAAAAACCAAAACCTAAAAACTAAAATCTAAAAACCAAAAACAAAAACCAAAAAACAAAAACCAAAAACCAAAAACCAAAAACCAAAAACCAAAAACCAAAAACCAAAATCCAAAACCCAAAAACTAGAAACCAAAAACCAAGAACCAAAAAACCAAAAACCAAAAACCAAAACCTAAAAACTAAAATCTAAAAACCAAAAACAAAAACCAAAAAACAAAAACCAAAAACCAAAAACCAAAAACCAAAAACCAAAAACCAAAAACCAAAAACCAAAAACCAAAAACCAAAAACCAAAAACCAAAAACCAAAAAACCAAAAACCAAAAAATCGAAAACCAAAAACCAAAACGAAACACCAAAAACCAAAAACCAAAAACTAAAAACCAGAAACCAAAAACCGAAAACCAAAAGCCAAAAAATCAAAAACCAAAAACCAAAAATCAAAAACCAAAAACCAAAAGTCAAAAACCAAAAACCAAAAACCAAAAATCAAAAACCAAAAACCAAAAACCAAAAACCAAAAACCAAAAACAAAATCCAAAAACCAAAAACGAAATCCAAAAACCAAAAACCAAAAACCAAAAACCAAAAACCAAAAAACAAAAACCAAAAACCAAAAACCAAAACCCAAAAACCAAAAACAAAAACCAAAAATCAAAAACCAAAAACCAAAAACCAAAAACCAAAAACCAAAAACCAAAAACCAAAGACCAAAAAGCAAGAAGCAACAACCAAAAACCAAAAACCAAAGACCAAAAACCAAAAACTAAAAACCAAAAACCAAGAACCAAAAAACCAAAAACCAAAAACCAAAACCCAAAAACCAAGAACCAAAAACTAAACGATTTGCATTTCGGCAGTAATAGCACCTGTAATTATACTGAAAAAATAAAACAATTATAAAATTTCCTTTAAAAGCGCTATTCAGAATACCGCCACTGATGAAGAGGATAACTTGTCCTCGAAATACCGGTATCTGGTAGAACATTAAGAATAAATAGCGCTTTTAAAGGAAATCTTATAATTTTTTTATTTTTTCAGTACAAAAACTAAAATCTAAAAACCAAAAACAAAAACCAAAAACCAAAAACCAAAAACCAAAAACCAAAAACCAAAACGAAACACCAAAAACCAAAAACCAAAAACTAAAAACCAGAAACCAAAAACCGAAAACCAAAAACCAAAAATCAAAAACCAAAAACCAAAAGTCAAAAACCAAAAACCAAAAACAAAACACCAAAAACCAAAAACGAAAAACCAAAAACCAAAAACCAAAAACCAAAAACCAAAAACCAAAAACCAAAAACCAAAAACCAAAAACCAAAAACCAAAAACCAAAAACCAAAAACCATAAACCAAAATCAAAAACCAAAACCCAAAAACCAAAAACAAAAACCAAAAATCAAAAACCAAAAACCAAAAACCAAAAACCAAAAACCAAAAACCAAAAACCAAAAACCAAAAACCAAAAGCCAAAAACCAAAAACCAAAAACCAAAAACCAAAAACCAAAAACCAAAAACCAAAAACCAAAAACCAAAAACCAAAAACCAAAAACCAAAAACCAAAAACCAAAAAACCAAAAACCAAAAACCATAACCCAAAAACCAAGAACCAAAAACTAAAATCTAAAAACCAAAAACAAAAACCAAAAACCAAAAACCAAAAACCAAAAGCCAAAAACCAAAAACCAAAAACCAAAAACCAAAAACCAAAAACCAAAAACCAAAAACCAAAAACCAAAAACCAAAAACCAAAAACCAAAAACCAAAAACCAAAAACCAAAAAACCAAAAACCAAAAAATCAAAAACCAAAAACCAAAACGAAACACCAAAAACCAAAAACCAAAAACTAAAAACCAGAAACCAAAAACCGAAAACCAAAAGCCAAAAAATCAAAAACCAAAAACCAAAAATCAAAAACCAAAAACCAAAAGTCAAAAACCAAAAACCAAAATCAAAAACCAAAAACCAAAAACAAAACACCAAAAACCAAACACAAAAAACCAAAAACCAAAAACCAAAAACCAAAAACCAAAAACCAAAAACCAAAAACCAAAAACCAAAAACCAAAAACCAAAAACCAAAAACCAAAAACCAAAAACCAAAAACCAAAACCCAAAAACCAAAAACAATAACCAAAAATCAAAAACCAAAAACCAAAAACCAAAAACCAAAAACCAAAAACCAAAAACCAAAAACCAAAAACCAAAAACCAAAAACCAAAAACCAAAAACCAAAACCCAAAAAACAAAAACCAAAAATCAAAAACCAAAAACCAAAAACCAAAAACCAAAAACCAAAAACCAAAACCAAAAAACCAAAAACCAAAAACCAAAAACAAAACCAAAAACCAAAAACCAAAAACCAAAAACCAAAAACCAAAAACCAAAAACCAAAAACCAAAACCCAAAAACCAAAAACAAAAACCAAAAATCAAAAACCAAAAACCAAAAACCAAAAACCAAAAACCAAAAACCAAAAACCAAAAACAAAAACCAAAAACCAAAAACCAAAAACCAAAAACCAAAAACCAAAAACTAAAAACCAAAAACCAAAAACCAAACCCCAAAAACCAAAAACAAAAACCAAAAATCAAAAACCATAAACCAAAAACCAAAAACCAAAAACCAAAAACCAAAAACCAGAAACCAAAAACCAAAAACCAAAAACAAAAAACCAAAAACGAAAAACGAACAACCAAAAACCAAAAACCAAAAACCAAAAACCAAAAAACGGAAAAACCCAAAAACCAAAACCAAAAACCAAAAACCTAAAACCAAAATAAGAAAAACCAAAAATCGAAAACAAAAAACCAAAACGAAAAACCAAAAGCCAAAAACCAAAAACTAAAATCCAAAAACAAAAACAAAAACAAAAACCAAAAACCAAAAATAAAAACCAAAAACCAAAAACCAAAAACCAAAAACCAATAACCAAAAAACTAAAAAGCAGAAAGCAAAAACCAAAAACCAAAAACCAAAAACCAAAATCCAAAAACCAAAACTGAAAACTAAAAACCAAGAACCAAAAACCAAAAAACCAAAACCCAAAAAGCATAAAGCAAGAACCAAAAACAAAAATCCAAAAAGCAAAAACCTAAAACCCAAAAACCAAACACCAAAAACCAAAAACCAAAAACCAAAAATCAAAACCAAAAACCAAAAACCAAACAACCATAAACCAAAAACCAAAAATAAAAAAGCAAAAACCAAAAACCAAAAACGAAAAACCAAAAACCAAAAACCAAAAACCAAAAACCAAAAACCAAAAACCAAAAACCAAAAACCAAAAACCAAAAACCAAAAACCAAAAACCAAAAACCAAAAACCAAAAACCAAAAACCAAAAACCAAAAACCAAAAACCAAAAACCAATAACCAAAAACCAAAAACCAAAAACCAGAAACCAAAAACCAAAAACCAAAAACCAAAAACCAAAACCACAACCCAAAAACCAAAAACCAAAAACCAAAAACCAAAAACCAAAAACCAAAAACCAAAAAGCAAGAAGCAACAACCAAAAACCAAAAAACAAATTCCAAAAACCAAAGACTTAAACCAAAAACCAAGAACCAATAACCAAAAAACCAAAAACCAAAAACCAAGAACCAAAAACTAAAAACCAAAAACCAAAAACCAAAAACCAAAAACCAAAAACCAAAAAACCAAAAACCAAAAAACCAAAAACCAAAAATCAAAAACAAAATACCAAAAACCAAAAACCAAAAATCAGAAACCAAAAACCAAAAACTAAAAACCAAAAACAAAAAAACCAAAAACCAAAAAACCAAAAACCAAAAACAAAAAACCAAAAACCAAAAACCAAAAACCAAATACCAAGAACCAAAAACCAAAAACCAAAAACCAAAAACCAAAAACCAAAATGCAAAAACCAAAAACCAAAAACCAAAAACCAAAAACCAAAAACATAAAACAAAAACCAAAAAATATAAAACAAAAAAAACGAACACCAAAAACCAAAAACAAAAAACCAAAAATCCATAAAACCAAAAACCAAAAACAGGAGACCCAAAAACAAAAAACCAAAAACCAACAACGAAAACCAAAAACCAAAAACCAAAAACGAAAAACCAAAAACCAAAAAACCAAAAAACCAGAAAACCAAAAACCATAAACCAAAAACCAAAAACCAAAAACCAAAAAACCAAAAATCAAAAACCATGTACCAAAAACAAAAACCAAAAACCAAATACCAAAAACCAAACACCAAAAACCAAAAACCAAAAACCAAAACTAAAAACCAAAAACCAAAAACCAAAAACCAAAAACCAAAAAGCAAAAACCAAAAACCAAAAACCAAAAACTATAAACCAAAAACCAAAAACCAAAAACCAAAAAAACAAAATCCAAAAACCAAAAACCAAAAACCTAAAACCAAAAACCAAAAACCAAAAACCAAATACCAAAAACCAAAAAACAAAAAAAAACAAAAAAAAAACAAAAACCAAAAACCAAAACAAAAAACCAAAAATCCAAGAAAACCAAAAATCAAAAACGAAAAACTAAAAACAAAAGACCCGAAAACCAAAAACCAAAAACCAAAAACCAAAAACCAAAAACCAATAAACAAAAAACCAAAAAACCCAAAGAACCAAAAACCAAAAACCCAATTACCAAAAACCAAAAACCAAAAAACCAAAATACCAAAAACCAAAAACCAAAAACCAAAAACCAAAAACCAAAAACCAAGAACCAAAAACCAAAAACCAAAAACCAAAAACCAAAAAACCAAAAACCAAAAACCAAAACCCAAAAACCAACAACCAAAAACCAAAAACCAAAAAACAAAAACCAAAAACCAAAAAACCAAAAACCAAAAACCAAAAACCAAAAACCAAGAACCAAAAACCAAAAACCAAAAAACCAAAAACCAAAAATCAAAAACCAAAAACCAAAAACTAATAAAGAAAAACCAAAAACACAAATCTAAAAACCAAAAACCAAAAACCAAAAACCAAAAACCAAAAACCCAAGAACCAAAAACAAAATTCCAAAAACCAAAAAACAAAAACAAAAAACCAAAAACCAAAAAACAAAATCCAAAAACCAAAAACCGAAAAACCAAAAAACCGGAAGCCAAAAATCAAAAACCAAAAACCAAAAGCCAAAAACCAAAGAGCAAAAACCAAAAACCAAAAACCAAAAACCAAAAACCAAAAACCAAAAACCAAAAACCAAAAACCAAAAACCAAAAACCAAAAACCAAAAACCAAAAACCAAAAACCAAAAACCAGAAACCAAAAACCGAAACCGAAAACCAAAAACCAAAAACCCAAAACCAAAAAACAAAAAAACAAAAAACCAAAAAAACCAAAAACCAAAAACCAAAAACGAAAAACTAAAAACAAAAGACCCGAAAACCAAAAACCAAAAACCAATAACCAAAAACCAAAAAACAAAAAACCAAAAATCCCAAAAAACCAAAAACCAAAAACCCAATTACCAAAAACCAAAAACCAAAAACCAAAAACCAAAAACCAAAACTGAAAACTAAAAACCAAGAACCAAAAACCAAAAAACCAAAACCCAAAAAGCATAAAGCAAAAACCAAAAACCAAAATCCAAAAAGCAAAACCAAAAACCCAAAAACCAAACACCAAAAACCAAAAACCAAAAATCAAAACCAAAAACCAAAAATCAAAAAACCATAAACCAAAAACCAAAAATAAAAAAGCAAAAAGCAAAAACCAAAAACCAAAAACCAAAAACCAAAAACCAAAAACCAAAAACCAAAAACCAAAAACCAAAAACCAAAAACCAAAAACCAAAAACCAAAAACCAAAAAGCAAAAACCAAAAACCAAAAACCAAAAACCAATAACCAAAAACCAAAAACCAAAAACCAAAAACCCAAAAACCAAAAACTAAAAACCAAAAACCAAAACCACAACCCAAAAACCAAAAACCAAAAACCAAAAACTAAAAACCAAAAACCAAAAACCAAAAACCAAAAACCAAAAACCAAAAACCAAAAACCAAAAAGCAAGAAGCAACAACCAAAAACCAAAAAACAAATTCCAAAAACCAAAGACTTAAACCAAAAACCAAGAACAAAAAACCCAAAAACCAAAAACCAAAAACCAAGAACCAAAAACCAAAAACCAAAAATCAAAAACCGAAACCCAAAAACCAAAAACCAAAAACCGAAACCCAAAAACCAAAAACCAAAAACAAAAAACCAAAAACAAAAAACCAAAAACCAAAAACCAAAAACCAAAAACCTAAAACCAAAAAACCAAAAACCATAAACCATGAACCAAAAACATAAACCAAAAATCAAAAACCAAAAACAAAACCAAAAACCAAAAACCAAAAACCAAAAACCAAAAACCAAAAACCAAAAACCAAAAACCAAAAACCAAAAACCAAAAACCAAAAACCAAAAACCAAAAACCAAAAACCAATAACCAAAAACCAAAAACCAAAAACCAAAAACCAGAAACCAAAAACCAAAAACCAAAAACCAAAAACCAAAAACCAAAACCACAACCCAAAAACCAAAAACCAAAAACCAAAAACCAAAAACCAAAAACCAAAAACCAAAAACCAAAAACCAAAAAACCAAAAACCAAAAAACCAAAAACCAAAAATCAAAAACAAAATACCAAAAACCAAAAACCATAAATCAGAAACCAAAAACCAAAAACTAAAAACCAAAAACAAAAAAACCAAAAACCAAAAAACCAAAAACAAAAACCAAAAACCAAAAACCAAAAACCAAAAACGAAAAACCAAAAACCAAAAACCAAAAACCAAAAACCAAAAACCAAAAACCAAAAACCAAAAACCAAAAATCAAAAACCGAAACCCAAAAACCAAAAACCAAAAACCGAAACCCAAAAACCAAAAACCAAAAACCAAAAACAAAAAACCAAAAACGAAAAACGAAAACCTAAAACCAAAAAACCAAAAACCATAAACCATGAACCAAAAACATAAACCAAAAACCAAAAACCAAAAACAAAACCAAAAACCAAAAACCAAAAACCAAAAACCAAAAACCAAAAACCAAAAACCAAAAACCAAAAACATAAAACAAAAACCAAAAAATATAAAACAAAAATACGAAAACCAAAAACCAAAAACAAAAAACCAAAAATCCATAAAACCAAAAACCTAAAACAGGAGACCCAAAAACAAAAAACCAAAAACCAACAACGAAAACCAAAAACCAAAAACCAAAAACGAAAAACCAAAAACCAAAAAACCAAAAAACCAGAAAACCAGAAAACCAAAAACCATAAACCAAAAACCAAAAACCAAAAACCAAAAAACCAAAAATCAAAAACCATGTACCAAAAACAAAAACCAAAAACCAAATACCAAAAACCAAACACCAAAAACCAGAACCAAAAACCAAAACTAAAAACCAAAAACCAAAAACCAAAAACGAAAAAGCAAAAACCAAAAACCAAAAACCAAAAACCAAAAACTATAAACCAAAAAACAAAAACCAAAAACCAAAAAAACAAAAACCAAAAACCAAAAACCAAAAACCTAAAACCAAAAACCAAAAACCAAAAACCAAATACCAAAAACCAAAAAACAAAAAAGCCAAAAAAAACAAAAACCAAAAACCAAAACAAAAAACCAAAAATCCAAAAAAACCAAAAACCAAAAACGAAAAACTAAAAACAAAAGACCCGAAAACCAAAAACCAAAAACCAATAACCAAAAACCAATAACCAAAAACCAATAAACAAAAAACCAAAAAACCCAAAGAACCAAAAACCAAAAACCCAATTACCAAAAACCAAAAACCAAAAAACCAAAATACCAAAAACCAAAAACCAAAAACCAAAACCAAAAACCAAAAACCAAAAACCAAAAACCAAAAACCAAAAACCAAAAACCAAAAACCAAAAACCAAAAACCAAAAAACCAAAAACCAAAAACCAAAAACCAAAACCCAAAAACCAAAAACCAACAACCAAAAACCAAAAACCAAAAAACAAAAACCAAAAACCAAAAAACCAAAAACCAGAAACCAAAAACCAAAAACCAAGAACCAAAAACCAAAAACCAAAAACCAAAAAACCAAAAACCAAAAATCAAAAACCAAAAACCAAAAACTAATAAAAAAAAACCAAAAACACAAATCTAAAAACCAAAACCAAAAACCAAAAACCAGAGAACCAAAAACAAAATTCCAAAAACCAAAAAACAAAAAAACCAAAAACCAAAAAACAAAATCTAAAAACCAAAAACCGAAAAACCAAAAAACCGGAAGCCAAAAATCAAAAACCAAAAACCAAAAGCCAAAAACCAAAAAGCAAAAACCAAAAACCAAAAACCAAAAACCAAAAACCAAAAACCAAAAACCAAAAACCAAAAACCAAAAACCAAATCCAAAAACCAAAAACCAGAAACCAAAAACCGAAAACCGAAAACCAAAAACCAAAAACCAAAAACCAAAAAACAAAAAAACAAAAAACCAAAAAAACCAAAAACCAAAAACCAAAAACGAAAAACTAAAAACAAAAGACCCGAAAACCAAAAACCAAAAACCAAAAACCAATAACCAAAAACCAAAAAACAAAAAACCAAAAATCCCAAAAAACCAAAAACCAAAAACCCAATTACCAAAAACCAAAAACCAAAAAACCAAAAACCAAAAACCAAAAACAAAAAACATAAAACAAAAACCAAAAAATATAAAACAAAAAACAAAAACCAAAAACCAAAAACAAAAAACCAAAAATCCATAAAACCAAAAACCAAAAACAGGAGACCCGAAAACAAAAAACCAAAAACCAACAACGAAAACCAAAAACCAAAAACAAAAAACGAAAAACCAAAAACCAAAAAACCAAAAAACCAGGAAACCAAAAACCATAAACCAAAAACCAAAAACCAAAAACCAAAAACCAAAAACCAAAAACCAAAAAACCAAAAATCAAAAACCATGTACCAAAAACAAAAACCAAAAACCAAATACCAAAAACCAAACACCAAAAACCAAAAACCAAAAACCAAAAATTAAAAACCAAAAACCAAAAACCAAAAACCAAAAACCAAAAAGCAAAAACCAAAAACAAAAAACTAAAAACCAAAAACCAAAAACCAAAAACCAAAAACCAAAAACCAAAAACCAAAAACCAAAAACCAAAAACCAAAAACCAAATACCAAAAACCAAAAACCAAAAACCAAAAACCAAAAACCAATAAACAAAAACCAAAAACCAAAAACCAAAAACCAACAACCAAAAACCAAAAACCAAAAACCAAAAACCAAAAACCAAAAACCAATAACCAAAAACCAAAAACCAAAAACCAAAAACCAACAACCAAAAACCAAAAACCAAAAACCAAAAACCAAAAACCAAAAACCAAAAACCAAAAACCAAAAACCAAAAACCAAAAACCAAAAACCAAAAACCAAAAACCAAAAACCAAAAACCAAAAACCAAAAACCAAAAACCAAAAACCAATAACCAAAAACCAAAAACCAAAAACCGAAAACCAAAAACCAACAACCAAAAACCAAAAACCAAAAACCAAAAACCAAAAACCAACAACCAAAAACCAAAAACAAAAAACCAAAAACCAAAAACCAAAAACCAAAAACCAAAAACCAAAAACATAAAACAAAAACCAAAAAATATAAAACAAAAAAACCAAAACCAAAAACCAAAAACAAAAAACCAAAAATCCATAAAACCAAAAACCAAAAACAGGAGACCCGAAAACAAAAAACCAAAAACCAACAACGAAAACTAAAAACCAAAAACCAAAAACGAAAAACCAAAAACCAAAAAACCAAAAAACCAGAAAACCAAAACCCATAAACCAAAAACCAAAAACCAAAAACCAAAAACCAAAAACCAAAAAACCAAAAATCAAAAACCATGTACCAAAAACAAAAACCAAAAACCAAATACCAAAAACCAAACACCAAAAACCAAAAAACCAAAAACTAAAACCAAAAACCAAAAACCAAAAACCAACAACAAAAAACCAAAAACCAAGACAAAACACCAAAAAACAAAAACCAAAAACCAAAAACCAAAAACCAAAAAACAAAAACCAAAAGCCAAAAACCAAAAACCAAAAACCAAAAACCAAAAACCAAAAACCAAAAAGCAAAAAGCAAAAACCAAAAACCAAAAACCAAAAACCAAACACAAAAAACCAAAAACCGAAAACCAAAAACAAAAAACAAAAAACTAAAAACCAAAATCAAAAAACCAAAAACAAAAAACCAAAAACCAAAAACCAAAAAACAAAAACCCAAAACCAAAAACCAAAAACCAAAAATCAAAAACCAAAAACCACAAACCAAAAACCAAAAACGAAAAACCAAAAACCAAAAACCAAAAACCAAAAAACAAAAACCAAAAACCAAAAACCAAAAACCAAAAACCAAAAACAAAAACCAAAAACCAAAAACCCAAAACCAAAACCAAAAACAAAAAACCAAAAACCAAAAACCAAAAACCAAAAAACCAAAAACAAAAACCAAAAACCAAAAACCAAAAACCAAAAACCAAAAACAAAAAACCAAAAACCAAAAACCAAAAACCAAACACCAAAAACCAAAAACCAAAAACCAAAAACCAAAAACCAAAAACAAAAACCCAAAACCAAAAACCAAAAACCAAAAACCAAAAACAAAAAACGAAAAACCAAAAACAAAAAAACCAAAAAACCAGAAAACCAAAATCCATAAACCAAAAACCAAAAACCAAAAACCAAAAACCAAAAAACCAAAAATCAAAAACCATGTACCAAAAACAAAAACCAAAAACCAAATACCAAAAACCAAACACCAAAAACCAAAAACCAAAAACCAAAACCCAAAAACCAAAAACCAAAAACCAAAAAACCAAAAACCAAAAACCAAAAACCAAAAACCAAAACTCAAAAACTAAAAACCAAAAACCAAAAACCAAAAACCAAAAACCAAAAACCAAAAACCAAAAACCAAAAACCAAAAACCAAAAACCAAAAACCAAAAACCAAAAACCAAAAACCAAAAACCAAAAACCAAAAACCAAAAACCAAAAACACAAAACCAAAAACCAAAAAACAATAACCAAAAACCAAAAACCAAAAACCGAAAACCAAAAACCAACAACCAAAAACCAAAAACCAAAAACCAAAAACCAAAAACCAAAAACCAAAAACCAAAACCCAAAAACCAAAAACCAAAAACCAAAAACCAAAAACCAAAAACCAAAAACCAAAAACCAAACACCAAAAACCAAAAACCAAAAACCAAAAACCAAAAACCAAAAACCAAAAACCAAATACCAAAAACCAAACACCAAAAACCAAAAACCAAAAACCAAAAACAAAAAACCAAAAACCAAAAACCAAAAACCAAAAACCAAAAACCAAAAACCAAAAACCAACAACCAAAGACCAAAAACCAAAAACCAAAAACCAAAAACCAAAAACCAAAAACCAAAAACCAAAAACCAAAAACCAAAAACCAAAAACCAAAAACAAAAAACCAACAACCAAAAACCAAAAACCAAAAACCAAAAACCAAAAACAAAAACCAAAAACCAAAAACCAGAAACCAAAAACCAAAAACAAAAACCAAAAACCAAAAACCAAAAACCAAAAACCAAAAACCAAAAACCAAAAACCAAAAAACAAAAACTAAAAACCAAAACACCGGAAGCCAAAAATCAAAAACCAAAAACCAAAAGCCAAAAACCAAAAACCAAAAACCAAAAACCAAAAACCAAAAACCAAATACCAAAAACCAAAAACCAAACACCAAAAACCAAAAACCAAAAACCAAAAACCAAAAACCAAAAAACGGAAAAACCCAAAAACCAAAACCAAAAACCAAAAACCTAAAACCCAAAAAAAGAAAAACCAAAAATCAAAAACAAAAAACCAAAACGAAAAACCAAAAACCAAAAACTAAAATCCAAAAACAAAAACAAAAACAAAAACCAAAAACCAAAAATAAAACCCAAAAACCAAAAATCAAAAACCAAAAACCAATAACCAAAAAACTAAAAAGCAGAAAGCAAAAACCAAAAACCAAAAACCAAAAACCAAAAACCAAAATCCAAAAACCAAAACTGAAAACTAAAAACCAAGAACCAAAAAACCAAAACCCAAAAAGCATAAAGCAAAAACCAAAAACCAAAATCCAAAAAGCAAAAACCAAAAACCCAAAAACCAAACACCAAACACCAAAAACCAAAAACCAAAAACCAAAAATCAAAACCAAAAACCAAAAACCAAAAAACCATAAACCAAAAACCAAAAATAAAAAAGCAAAAACCAAAAACCAAAAACCAAAAACCAAAAACCAAAAACCAAAAACCAAAAACCAAAAACCAAAAACCAAAAACCAAACACCAAAAACCAAAAACCAAAAACCAAAAACCAAAAACCAATAACCAAAAACCAAAAACCAAAAACCAAAAACCAAAAACCAAAAACCAAAAACCAAAAACCAAAACCACAACCCAAAAACCAAAAACCAAAAACCAAAAACCAAAAACCAAAAACCAAAAAGCAAATTCCAAAAACCAAAGACTTAAACCAAAAACCAAGAACCAAAAACCCAAAAACCAAAAACCAAAAACCAAAAACCAAGAACCAAAAACCAAAAACCAAAAATCAAAAACCGAAACCCAAAAACCAAAAACCAAAAACCGAAACCCAAAAACCAAAAACCAAAAACCAAAAACCAAAAACAAAAAACCAAAAACCAAAAACCAAAAACCAAAAACCTAAAACCAAAAAACCAAAAACCATAAACCATGAACCAAAAACATCAACCAAAAACCAAAAACCAAAAACAAAACCAAAAACCAAAAACCAAAAACCAAAAACCAAAAACCAAAAACCAAAAACCAAAAACATAAAACAAAAACCAAAAAATATAAAACAAAAAAACGAAAACCAAAAACCAAAAACAAAAAACCAAAAATCCATAAAACCAAAAACCAAAAACAGGAGACCCAAAAACAAAAAACCAAAAACCAACAACGAAAACCAAAAACCAAAAACCAAAAACGAAAAACCAAAAAACCAAAAAACCAGAAAACCAAAAACCATAAACCAAAAACCAAAAACCAAAAACCAAAAACCAAAAAACCAAAAATCAAAAACCATGTACCAAAAACAAAAACCAAAAACCAAAAACCAAAAACCAAAAACCAAAAACCAAAAACCAAAAACCAAAAACCAAAAACCAATAACCAAAAACCAAAAACCAAAAACCAAAAACCAGAAACCAAAAACCAAAAACCAAAAACCAAAAACCAAAACCACAACCCAAAAACCAAAAACCAAAAACCAAAAACCAAAAACCAAAAACCAAAAACCAAAAACCAAAAAACCAAAAACCAAAAAACCAAAAACCAAAAATCAAAAACAAAATACCAAAAACCAAAAACCAAAAATCAGAAACCAAAAACCAAAAACTAAAAACCAAAAACAAAAAAACCAAAAACCAAAAAACCAAAAACAAAAACCAAAAACCAAAAACCAAAAACCAAAAACGAAAAACCAAAAACCAAAAACCAAAAACCAAAAACCAAAAACCAAAAACCAAAAACCAAAAACCAAAAACCAAAAACCAAAAACCAAAAACCAAAAACCAAAAATCAAAGACCGAAACCCAAAAACCAAAAACCAAAAACCGAAACCCAAAAACCAAAAACCAAAAACCAAAAACAAAAAACCAAAAACCAAAAACGAAAACCTAAAACCAAAAAACCAAAAACCATAAACCATGAACCAAAAACATAAACCAAAAACCAAAAACCAAAAACAAAACCAAAAACCAAAAAACCAAAAACCAAAAACCAAAAACCAAAAACCAAAAACCAAAAACCAAAAACCAAAAACCAAAAACATAAAACAAAAACCAAAAAATATAAAACAAAAAAACGAAAACCAAAAACCAAAAACATAAAACCAAAAATCCATAAAACCAAAAACCAAAAACAGGAGACCCAAAAACAAAAAACCAAAAACCAACAACGAAAACCAAAAACCAAAAACCAAAAACGAAAAACCAAAAACCAAAAAACCAAAAAACCAGAAAACCAGAAAACCAAAAACCATAAACCAAAAACCAAAAACCAAAAACCAAAAAACCAAAAATCAAAAACCATGTACCGAAACAAAAACCAAAAACCAAATACCAAAAACCAAACACCAAAAACCAAAAACCAAAAACCAAAACTAAAAACCAAAAACCAAAAACCAAAAACGAAAAAGCAAAAACCAAAAACCAAAAACCAAAAACCAAAAACTACAAACCAAAAAACAAAAACCAAAAACCAAAAAAACAAAAACCAAAAACCAAAAACCAAAAACCTAAAACCAAAACCCAAAAACCAAAAACCAAATACCAAAAACCAAAAAACAAAAAAGCCAAAAAAAACAAAAACCAAAAACCAAAACAAAAAACCAAAAATCCAAAAAAAACCAAAAACCAAAAACGAAAAACTAAAAACAAAAGACCCGAAAACCAAAAACCAAAAACCAATAACCAAAAACCAATAACCAAAAACCAATAAACAAAAAACCAAAAAACCCAAAGAACCAAAAACCAAAAACCCAATTACCAAAAACCAAAAACCAAAAAACCAAAATACCAAAAACCAAAAACCAAAAACCAAAACCAAAAACCAAAAACCAAAAACCAAAAACCAAAAACCAAAAACCAAAAACCAAAAACCAAAAACCAAAAACCAAAAACCAAAAACCAAAAAACCAAAAACCAAAAACCAAAACCCAAAAACCAAAAACCAACAACCAAAAACCAAAAACCAAAAAACAAAAACCAAAAACCAAAAAACCAAAAACCAAAAACCAAAAACCAAAAACCAAGAACCAAAAACCAAAAACCAAAAACCAAAAAACCAAAAACCAAAAATCAAAAACCAAAAACCAAAAACTAATAAAGAAAAACCAAAAACACAAATCTAAAAACCAAAAACCAAAAACCAAAAACCAAAAACCAGAGAACCAAAAACAAAATTCCAAAAACCAAAAAACAAAAAAACCAAAAACCAAAAAACAAAATCTAAAAACCAAAAACCGAAAAACCAAAAATAATGAAGCCAAAAATCAAAAACCAAAAGCCAAAAACCAAAAAGCAAAAACCAAAAACCAAAAACCAAAAACCAAGAACCAAAAACCAAAAACCAAAAATCAAAAACCGAAACCCAAAAACCAAAAACCAAAAACCGAAACCCAAAAACCAAAAACCAAAAACCAAAAACCAAAAACAAAAAACCAAAAACCAAAAACCAAAAACCAAAAACCTAAAACCAAAAAACCAAAAACCATAAACCATGAACCAAAAACATCAACCAAAAACCAAAAACCAAAAACAAAACCAAAAACCAAAAACCAAAAACCAAAAACCAAAAACCAAAAACCAAAAACCAAAAACATAAAACAAAAACCAAAAAATATAAAACAAAAAAACGAAAACCAAAAACCAAAAACAAAAAACCAAAAATCCATAAAACCAAAAACCAAAAACAGGAGACCCAAAAACAAAAAACCAAAAACCAACAACGAAAACCAAAAACCAAAAACCAAAAACGAAAAACCAAAAAACCAAAAAACCAAAAAACCAGAAAACCAAAAACCATAAACCAAAAACCAAAAACCAAAAACCAAAAAACCAAAAATCAAAAACCATGTACCAAAAACAAAAACCAAAAACCAAAAACCAAAAACCAAAAACCAAAAACCAAAAACCAAAAACCAAAAACCAAAAACCAAAAACCAATAACCAAAAACCAAAAACCAAAAACCAAAAACCAGAAACCAAAAACCAAAAACCAAAAACCAAAAACCAAAACCACAACCCAAAAACCAAAAACCAAAAACCAAAAACCAAAAACCAAAAACCAAAAACCAAAAACCAAAAAACCAAAAACCAAAAAACCAAAAACCAAAAATCAAAAACAAAATACCAAAAACCAAAAACCAAAAATCAGAAACCAAAAACCAAAAACTAAAAACCAAAAACAAAAAAACCAAAAACCAAAAAACCAAAAACAAAAACCAAAAACCAAAAACCAAAAACCAAAAACGAAAAACCAAAAACCAAAAACCAAAAACCAAAAACCAAAAACCAAAAACCAAAAACCAAAAACCAAAAACCAAAAACCAAAAACCAAAAATCAAAGACCGAAACCCAAAAACCAAAAACCAAAAACCGAAACCCAAAAACCAAAAACCAAAAACCAAAAACAAAAAACCAAAAACCAAAAACGAAAACCTAAAACCAAAAAACCAAAAACCATAAACCATGAACCAAAAACATAAACCAAAAACCAAAAACCAAAAACAAAACCAAAAACCAAAAAACCAAAAACCAAAAACCAAAAACCAAAAACCAAAAACCAAAAACCAAAAACCAAAAACATAAAACAAAAACCAAAAAATATAAAACAAAAAAACGAAAACCAAAAACCAAAAACATAAAACCAAAAATCCATAAAACCAAAAACCAAAAACAGGAGACCCAAAAACAAAAAACCAAAAACCAACAACGAAAACCAAAAACCAAAAACCAAAAACGAAAAACCAAAAACCAAAAAACCAAAAAACCAGAAAACCAGAAAACCAAAAACCATAAACCAAAAACCAAAAACCAAAAACCAAAAAACCAAAAATCAAAAACCATGTACCGAAACAAAAACCCAAAACCAAATACCAAAAACCAAACACCAAAAACCAAAAACCAAAAACCAAAACTAAAAACCAAAAACCAAAAACCAAAAACGAAAAAGCAAAAACCAAAAACCAAAAACCAAAAACCAAAAACTATAAACCAAAAAACAAAAACCAAAAACCAAAAAAACAAAAACCAAAAACCAAAAACCAAAAACCTAAAACCAAAACCCAAAAACCAAAAACCAAATACCAAAAACCAAAAAACAAAAAAGCCAAAAAAAACAAAAACCAAAAACCAAAACAAAAAACCAAAAATCCAAAAAAAACCAAAAACCAAAAACGAAAAACTAAAAACAAAAGACCCGAAAACCAAAAACCAAAAACCAATAACCAAAAACCAATAACCAAAAACCAATAAACAAAAAACCAAAAAACCCAAAGAACCAAAAACCAAAAACCCAATTACCAAAAACCAAAAACCAAAAAACCAAAATACCAAAAACCAAAAACCAAAAACCAAAACCAAAAACCAAAAACCAAAAACCAAAAACCAAAAACCAAAAACCAAAAACCAAAAACCAAAAACCAAAAACCAAAAACCAAAAACCAAAAAACCAAAAACCAAAAACCAAAACCCAAAAACCAAAAACCAACAACCAAAAACCAAAAACCAAAAAACAAAAACCAAAAACCAAAAAACCAAAAACCAAAAACCAAAAACCAAAAACCAAGAACCAAAAACCAAAAACCAAAAACCAAAAAACCAAAAACCAAAAATCAAAAACCAAAAACCAAAAACTAATAAAGAAAAACCAAAAACACAAATCTAAAAACCAAAAACCAAAAACCAAAAACCAAAAACCAGAGAACCAAAAACAAAATTCCAAAAACCAAAAAACAAAAAAACCAAAAACCAAAAAACAAAATCTAAAAACCAAAAACCGAAAAACCAAAAATAATGAAGCCAAAAATCAAAAACCAAAAGCCAAAAACCAAAAAGCAAAAACCAAAAACCAAAAACCAAAAACCAAAAACCAAAAACCAAAAACCAAAAACCAAAAACCAAAAACCAAAAACCAAAAACCAAAAACCAAAAACCAAAAACCAAAAACCAAAAACCAAAAACCAGAAACCAAAAACCGAAAACCGAAAACCAAAAACCAAAAACCAAAAACCAAAAAACAAAAAAACAAAAAACCAAAAAAACCGAAAACCAAAAACCAAAAACGAAAAACTAAAAACAAAAGACCCGAAAACCAAAAACCAAAAACCAAAAACCAATAACCAAAAACCAAAAAACAAAAAACCAAAAATCCCAAAAAACCAAAAACCAAAAACCCAATTACCAAAAACCAAAAACCAAAAAACCAAAAACCAAAAACCAAAAACCAAAAACCAAAAACATAAAACAAAAACCAAAAAATTTAAAACAAAAAAACAAAAACCAAAAACCAAAAACAAAAAACCAAAAATCCATAAAACCAAAAACCAAAAACAGGAGACCCGAAAACAAAAAACCAAAAACCAACAACGAAAACCAAAAACCAAAAACAAAAAACGAAAAACCAAAAACCAAAAAACCAAAAAACCAGGAAACCAAAAACCATAAACCAAAAACCAAAAACTAAAAACCAAAAACAAAAAACCAAAAACCAAAAAACCAAAAATCAAAAACCATGTACCAAAAACAAAAACCAAAAACCAAATACCAAAAACCAAACACCAAAAACCAAAAACCAAAAATTAAAAACCAAAAACCAAAAACCAAAAACCAAAAACCAAAAAGCAAAAACCAAAAACAAAAAACTAAAAACCAAAAACCAAAAACCAAAAACCAAAAACCAAAAACCAAAAACCAAAAACCAAAAACCAAAAACCAAAAACCAAAAACCAAAAACCAAATACCAAAAACCAAAAACCAAAAACCAAAAACCAAAAACCAAAAACCAATAACCAAAAACCAAAAACCAAAAACCAAAAACCAACAACCAAAAACCAAAAACCAAAAACCAAAAACCAAAAACCAATAGCCAAAAACCAAAAACCAAAAACCAAAAACCAACAACCAAAAACCAAAAACCAAAAACCAAAAACCAAAAACCAAAAACCAAAAACCAAAAACCAAAAACCAAAAACCAAAAACCAAAAACCAAAAACCAAAAACCAAAAACCAAAAACCAAAAACCAAAAACCAAAAACCAAAAACCAATAACCAAAAACCAAAAACCAAAAACCGAAAACCAAAAACCAACAACCAAAAACCAAAAACCAAAAACCAAAAACCAAAAACCAACAACCAAAAACCAAAAACAAAAAACCAAAAAACCAAAAACCAAAAACCAAAAACCAAAAACATAAAACAAAAACCAAAAAATATAAAACAAAAAAACCAAAACCAAAAACCAAAAACAAAAAACCAAAAATCCATAAAACCAAAAACCAAAAACAGGAGACCCGAAAACAAAAAACCAAAAACCAACAACGAAAACTAAAAACCAAAAACCAAAAACGAAAAACCAAAAACCAAAAAACCAAAAAACCAGAAAACCAAAACCCATAAACCAAAAACCAAAAACCAAAAACCAAAAACCAAAAAACCAAAAATCAAAAACCATGTACCAAAAACAAAAACCAAAAACCAAATACCAAAAACCAAACACCAAAAACCAAAAAACCAAAAACTAAAACCAAAAACCAAAAACCAAAAACCAAAAACCAACAACAAAAAACTAAAAACCAAGACAAAACACCAAAAAACAAAAACCAAAAACCAAAAAACAAAAACCAAAAGCCAAAAACCAAAAACCAAAAACCAAAAACCAAAAACCAAAAACCAAAAAGCAAAAAGCAAAAACCAAAAACCAAAAACCAAAAACCAAAAACCAAACACAAAAAACCAAAAACCGAAAACCAAAAACAAAAAACAAAAAACTAAAAACCAAAATCAAAAAACCAAAAACAAAAAACCAAAAACCAAAAACCAAAAAACAAAAACCCAAAACCAAAAACCAAAAACCAAAAACCAAAAACCAAAAACCAAAAACGAAAAACCAAAAACCAAAAACCAAAAACCAAAAAACAAAAACCAAAAACCAAAAACCAAAAACCAAAAACCAAAAACCAAAAACCAAAACCAAAAACCAAAAACCCAAAACCAAAACCAAAAACAAAAAACCAAAAAACCAAAAACCAAAAACCAAAAAACCAAAAACAAAAACCAAAAACCAAAAACCAAAAACCAAAAACCAAAAACAAAAAACCAAAAACCAAAAACCAAAAACCAAACACCAAAAACCAAAAACCAAAAACCAAAAACCAAAAACCAAAAACCAAAAACAAAAACCAAAAACCAAAAACCAAAAACCAAAAACCAAAAACAAAAAACGAAAAACCAAAAACCAAAAAACCAAAAAACCAGAAAACCAAAACCCATAAACCAAAAACCAAAAACCAAAAACCAAAAACCAAAAACCAAAAAACCAAAAATCAAAAACCATGTACCAAAAACAAAAACCAAAAACCAAATACCAAAAACCAAACACCAAAAACCAAAAACCAAAAACCAAAACCCAAAAACCAAAAACCAAAAACCAAAAACCAAAAAACCAAAAACCAAAAACCAAAAACCAAAAACCAAAACCCAAAAACTAAAAACCAAAAACCAAAAACCAAAAACCAAAAACCAAAAACCAAAAACCAAAAACCAAAAACCAAAAACCAAAAACCAAAAACCAAAAACCAAAAACCAAAAACCAAAAACCAAAAACCAAAAACCAAAAACCAAAAACCAAAAACCAAAAACCAAAAACCAAAAACACAAAACCAAAAACCAAAAAACAATAACCAAAAACCAAAAACCAAAAACCGAAAACCAAAAACCAACAACCAATAACCAAAAACCAAAAACCAAAAACCAAAAACCAAAAACCAAAACCCAAAAACCAAAAACCAAAAACCAAAAACCAAAAACCAAAAACCAAAAACCAAAAACCAAAAACCAAACACCAAAAACCAAAAACCAAAAACCAAAAACCAAAAACCAAAAACCAAAAACCAAATACCAAAAACCAAACACCAAAAACCAAAAACCAAAAACCAAAAACAAAAAACCAAAAACCAAAAACCAAAAACCAAAAACCAAAAACCAAAAACCAAAAACCAACAACCAAAAACCAAAAACCAAAAACCAAAAACCAAAAACCAAAAACCAAAAACCAAAAACCAAAAACCAAAAACCAAAAACCAAAAACAAAAAACCAACAACCAAAAACCAAAAACCAAAAACCAAAAACCAAAAACAAAAACCAAAAACCAAAAACCAGAAACCAAAAACCAAAAACCAAAAACCAAAAACCAAAAACCAAAAACCAAAAACCAAAAAACAAAAACTAAAAACCAAAAACCAAAACACCGGAAGCCAAAAATCAAAAACCAAAAACCAAAAGCCAAAAACCAAAAACCAAAAACCAAAAACCAAAAACCAAAAACCAAAAACCAAAAACCAAAAACCAAACACAAAAACCAAAAACCAAAAACCAAAAACCAAAAACCAAAAACAAAAACCAAAAAACCAAAACACCGGAAGCCAAAAATCAAAAACCAAAAACCAAAAGCCAAAAACCTAAAACCAAAAACCAAAAACCAAAACCCAAAAACCAAAAACCAAAAACCAAACACCAAAAACCAAAAACCAAAAACCAAAAACCAAAAGCCAAAAACCAAAAACCAAAAAACCAAAATCCAAAAACCAAAAACCACAAACCAAAAACCAAAAACCAAAAACCAAAAACCAAAAACCAAAAACCAAAAACCAAAAACCAAAAACCAAAAACCAAAAACCAAAAACCAAAAACCAAAAACCAAAAACCAAAAACCAAAAACCAAAAACCAAAAACCAAAAACCAAAAACCAACAACCAAAAACCAAAAACCAAAAACCAAAAACCAAAAACCAAAAACCAAAAACAAAAACCAAAAACCAAAAACCAGAAACCAAAAACCAAAAACCAAAAACCAAAAACCAAAACCAAAAACCAAAAACCCAAAACCAAAACCAAAAACAAAAAACCAAAAACCAAAAACCAAAAACCAAAAAACCAAAAACTAAAACCAAAAACCAAAAACCAAAAACCAAAAACCAACAACAAAAAACCAAAAACCAAAACAAAACACCAAAAAACAAAAACCAAAAACCAAAAACCAAAAAACAAAAACCAAAAGCCAAAAACCAAAAACCAAAAACCAAAAACCAAAAACCAAAAACCAAAAACCAAAAACCAAAAAGCAAAAAGCAAAAACCAAAAACCAAAAACCAAAAACCAAACACAAAAAACCAAAAACCGAAAACAAAAAACAAAAAACTAAAAACCAAAATCAAAAAACCAAAAACAAAAAACCAAAAACCAAAACCAAAAAACAAAAACCCAAAACCAAAAACCAAAAACCAAAAACCAAATACCAAAAACCAAAAACCAAAAACGAAAAACCAAAAACCAAAAACCAAAAACCAAAAACCAAAAAACAAAAACCAAAAACCAAAAACCAAAAACCAAAAACCAAAAACCAAAAACCAAAACCAAAAACCAAAAACCCAAAACCAAAACCAAAAACAAAAAACCAAAAACCAAAAACCAAAAACCAAAAAACCAAAAACAAAAACCAAAAACCAAAAACCAAAAACCAAAAACCAAAAACAAAAAACCAAAAACCAAAAACCAAAAACCAAAAACCAAACACCAAAAACCAAAAACCAAAAACCAAAAACCAAAAACCAAAAACCAAAAACGAAAAACCAAAAACCAAAAACCAAAAACCAAAAACCAAAAACAAAAAACCAAAAACCAAAAACCAAAAACCAAAAACCAAAAACCAACAACCAAAAACCAAAAACCAAAAACCAAAAACCAAGAACCAAAAACCAAAAACCAAAAACCAAAAACCAAAAACCAAAAACCACAAACCAAACCCAAAAACCAATAACCAAAATCAACAACCAAAAACCAAAAACCAAAAACCAAAAAACCAAAAACCAAAAAACCAAAAACAAAAAACCAAAAACCCAAAACCAAAAACCAAAAACCAAAAACCAAAAACCAAAAACCAAAAACCAAAAACCAAAAACCTGAAACCAAAAACCAAAAACCAAAAACCAAAAACCAAAAAACCAAAAACCAAAATACCAAAAACCAAAAACCAAAAACCAAAAACCAAAAACCAAAAACCAAAAACAAAAAACCAAAAACAAAAAACCAAAAACCAAAAACCAAAAACCAAAAAACCAAAAACCAAAAACCAAAAACCAAAAACCAAAAACCAAAAACCTGAAACCAAATACAAAAAACCAAACACCAAAAACCAAAAACCAAAAACCTGAAACCAAAAACCAAAAACCAAAAACCAAAAACCAAAAACCAAAAACCAAAAACCAAAAACCAAAAACCAAAAACCAAAAACCAAAAACCAAAAACCAAAAACCAAAAACCAAAAACCAAAAACCAAAAACCAAAAACCAAAGCCAAAAACCAAAAACCAAAAACCAAAAATCAAAAACCAAAAAACCAAAAACCAAAAACCAAAAAACCAAAAACCAAAAACCAAAAACCAAAAACCAAAAACCAAAAACCAAAAACCAAAAACCAAAAACCAAAAACCAAAAAACCAAAAACCAAAAACCAAAAACCAAAAACCAAAAACCAAAAACCAAAAACCAAAAACCAAAAACCAAAAATCGAAAACCAAAATCCAAAAACCAAAAACCAAAAACCAAAAACCAAAAACCAAAAACCAAAAACCAAAAACCAAAAACCAAAAACCAAAAACCAAAAACCAAAAACCAAAAACCAAAAACCAAAAACCAAAAACCAAAAACCAAAATACAAAAACCTGAAACCAAATACAAAAAACCAAAAACCAAAAACCAAAAACCAAAAACCAAAAACCAAAAACCAAAAACCAAAAACCAAAAAACCAAAAAACAAAAACCAAAAACCAAAAACCAAAAACCAAAAACCAAAAAACCAAAAACCAAAAACCAAAAACCAAAAATCGAAAACCAAAAAACCAAAAATCAAAAACCATGTACCAAAAACAAAAACCAAAAACCAAATACCAAAAACCAAACACCAAAAACCAAAAACCAAAAACCAAAAACCAAAAACCAAAAACCAAAAACCAAAAACCAAAAACCAAACTCCAAAAACCAAAAACCAAAACCAAAAACCAAAACCAAAAACCAAAAACCAAAAACCAAAAACACAAAACCAAAAACCAAAAAACAATAACCAAAAACCAAAAACCAAAAACCGAAAACCAAAAACCAACAACCAAAAACCAAAAACCAAAAACCAAAAACCAAAAACCAAAAACCAAAACCCAAAAACCAAAAACCAAAAACCAAAAACCAAAAACCAAAAACCAAAAACCAAAAACGAAAAACCAAACACCAAAAACCAAAAACCAAAAACCAAAAACCAAAAACCCAAAACCAAAAACCAAATACCAAAAACCAAACACCAAAAACCAAAAACCAAAAACCAAAAACAAAAAACCAAAAACCAAAACCAAAAACCAAAAACCAAAAACCAAAAACCAAAAACCAACAACCAAAAACCAAAAACCAAAAACCAAAAACCAAAAACCAAAAACCAAAAACCAAAAACCAAAAACCAAAAACCAAAAACCAAAAACCAAAAACCAACAACCAAAAACCAAAAACCAAAAACCAAAAACCAAAAACCAAAAACCCAAAACCAAAAACCAAATACCAAAAACCAAACACCAAAAACCAAAAACCAAAAACCAAAAAACAAAAAACCAAAAACCAAAAACCAAAAACCAAAAACCAAAAACCAAAAAACCAAAAACCAACAACCAAAAACCAAAAACCAAAAACCAAAAACCAAAAACCAAAAACCAAAAACCAAAAACCAAAAACCAAAAACCAAAAACCAAAAACCAAAAACAAAAAACCAACAACCAAAAACCAAAAACCAAAAACCAAAAACCAAAAACAAAAACCAAAAACCAAAAACCAAAAACCAAAAACCAAAAACCAAAAACCAAAAACCAAAAACCAAAAACCAAAAACCAAAAAACCAAAAAACAAAAACTAAAAACCAAAAACCAAAACACCGGAAGCCAAAAATCAAAAACCAAAAACCAAAAGCCAAAAACCAAAAACCAAAAACCAAAAACCAAAAACCAAAAACCAAAAACCAAAAACCAAAAACCAAAAACCAAACACCAAAAACCAAAAACCAAAAACCAAAAACCAAAAAACCAAAAACAAAAACCAAAAAACCAAAAAACCAAAACACCGGAAGCCAAAAATCAAAAACCAAAAACCAAAAGCCAAAAACCTAAAACCAAAACCAAAAAACCCAAAAACCAAAAACCAAAAACCAAAAACCAAACACCAAAAACCAAAAACCAAAAACCAAAAACCAAAAACCAAAAACCAAAAACCAAAAACCAAAAACCAAAAAACCAAAATCCAAAAACCAAAAACCACAAACCAAAAACCAAAAACCAAAAAGCAAAAACCAAAAACCAAAAACCAAAAACCAAAAACCAAAAACCAAAAACCAAAAAACCAAAAAAACAAAAAAACCAAAAACCAAAAACCAAAAACCTAAAACCAAAAACCAAAAACCAAAAACCAAAAACCAAAAACCAAAAACCAAAAACCAAAAACCAAAAACCAAAAACCAAAAACCAAAAACCAAAAACCAAAAACCAAAAACCAAAAACCAACAACCAAAAACCAAAAACCAAAAACCAAAAACCAAAAACCAAAAACCAAAAACAAAAACCAAAAACCAAAAACCAGAAACCAAAAACCAAAAACCAAAAACCTAAAACGAAAAACCAAAAACCAAAAACCAAAAAACAAAAACCAAAAACCAAAAACCAAAAACCAAAAACCAAAAACCAAAACCAAAAACCAAAACCCAAAACCAAAACCAAAAACAAAAAACCAAAAACCAAAAACCAAAAACCAAAAAACCAAAAACTAAAACCAAAAACCAAAAACCAAAAACCATAAACCAACAACAAAAAACCAAAAACAAAACAAAACAAAACACCAAAAAACAAAAACCAAAAACCAAAAACCAAAAAACAAAAACCAAAGGCCAAAAACCAAAAACCAAAAACCAAAAACCAAAAACCAAAAACCAAAAGCAAAAAGCAAAAACCAAAAACCAAAAACCAAAAACCAAACACAAAAAACCAAAAACCGAAAACCAAAAACAAAAAACAAAAAAACTAAAAACCAAAATCAAAAAACCAAAAACAAAAAACCAAAAACCAAAACCAAAAAACAAAAACCCAAAACCAAAAACCAAAAACCAAAAACCAAAAACCAAAAACCAAAAACCAAAAACGAAAAACCAAAAACCAAAAACCAAAAACCAAAAAACAAAAACCAAAAACCAAAAACCAAAAACCAAAAACCAAAAACCAAAAACCAAAACCAAAAACCAAAAACCCAAAACCAAAACCAAAACAAAAAACCAAAAACCAAAAACCAAAAACCAAAAACCAAAAACCAAAAACAAAAACCAAAAACCAAAAAACCAAAAACCAAAAACCAAAAACAAAAAACCAAAAACCAAAAACCAAAAACCAAACACCAAAAACCAAAAACCAAAAACCAAAAACCAAAAAACCAAAAACCAAAAACCAAAAACCAAAAACGAAAAACCAAAAACCAAAAACCAAAAACCAAAAACCAAAAACAAAAAACCAAAAACCAAAAACCAAAAACCAAAAACCAAAAACCAACAACCAAAAACCAAAAACCAAAAACCAAAAACCAAAAACCAAAAACCAAAAACCAAAAACCAAAAACCAAAAACCAAAAACCAAAAACCAAAAACCAAAAAACCACAAACCAAACCCAAAAACCAATAACCAAAATCAACAACCAAAAACCAAAAACCAAAAACCAAAAAACCAAAAACCAAAAAACCAAAAACAAAAAACCAAAAAACCAAAAACCAAAAACCAAAAACCAAAAACCAAAAACCAAACACCAAAAACCAAAAACCAAAAACCAAAAACCAAAAAACCAAAAACCAAAAACCAAAAAACCAAAAACCAAAAACCAAAATACCAAAAACCAAAAACCAAAAACCAAAAACCAAAAACCAAAAACCAAAAACAAAAAACCAAAAACAAAAAACCAGAAACCAAAAACCAAAAACCAAAAAACCAAAAACCAAAAACCAAAAACCAAAAACCAAAAACCTGAAACCAAATACAAAAAACCAAACACCAAAAACCAAAAACCAAAAACCTGAAACCAAAAACCTGAAACCAAAAACCAAAAACCAAAAACCAAAAACCAAAAACCAAAAACCAAAAACCAAAAACCAAAAACCAAAAACCAAAAACCAAAAACCAAAAACCAAAAACCAAAAACCAAAAACCAAAGCCAAAACCCAAAAACCAAAAACCAAAAATCAAAACCAAAAAACCAAAAACCAAAAACCAAAAAACCAAAAACCAAAAACCAAAAACCAAAAACCAAAAACCAAAAACCAAAAACCAAAAACCAAAAACCAAAAAACCAAAAACCACAAACCAAAAACCAAAAACCAAAAACCAAATCCAAAAACCAAAAACCAAAAACCAAAAACCAAAAACCAAAAATCGAAAACCAAAATCCAAAAACCAAAAACCAAAAACCAAAAACCAAAAACCAAAAACCAAAAACCAAAAACCAAAAACCAAAAACCAAAAACCAAAAACCAAAAACCAAAATACAAAAACCTGAAACCAAATACAAAAAACCAAAAACCAAAAACCAAAAACCAAAAACCAAAAACCAAAAACCAAAAACCAAAAACCAAAAACCAAAAAACCAAAAACCAAAAACCAAAAACCAAAAACCAAAAACCAAAAACCAAAAACCAAAAACCAAAAACCAAAAACCAAAAACCAAAAATCGAAAACCAAAAACCAAAAAACCAAAAACCAAAAACCAAAAACCAAAAACCAAAAACAAAAAACCAAAAACCAAAAACCAAAAACCAAAAAACCAAAAACCAAAAACCAAAAACCAAAAACCTGAAACCAAATACAAAAAACCAAAAACCAAAAACCAAAAACCAAAAAACCTGAAACCAAAAACCAAAAACCAAAAACCAAAAACCAAAAACCAAAAACCAAAAACCAAAAACCAAAAACCAAAAACCAAAAACCAAAAACCAAAAACCAAAAACCAAAAACCAAAAACCAAAACCAAAAACCAAAATACAAAAACCAAAAACCAAAAACCAAAAACCAAAAACCAAAAATCAATAACTAAAAAACCAAAAACCAAAAACCAAAAACCAAAAACCAAAAAACCAAAAACCAAAAACCAAAAACCAAAAACCAAAAACCAAAAACCAAAAACCAAAAACCAAAAAACCAAAAACCAAAAACCAAAAACGAAAAACCAAAAATACAAAAACCAAGAACCAAAAACCATCCAAACCAAAAACCAAAAAACAAAAACCAAAAACCAAAAACCAAAAACCAAAAACCAAAAACCAAAAAAACCAAAAACCAAAAACCAAAAACCAAAACCAAAAACCAAAAAACAAAAACCAAAAACAAAAACCAAAAACAAAAAACCAAAAACCAAAAAACCAAAACCAAAAACCAAAAACCAAAAACCAAAAAACCGAAAACAAAAAACCAAAAACCAAAAACCAAAAACCAAAAACCAAAAACCAAAAACCTAAAACCAAAAACCAAAAACCAAAAACCAAAAACCAACAACCAAAAACCAAAAAACCAAAAACCAAAAACCAAAAACCAGAAACCAAATACCAAAAACCAAATACCAAAAACCAAAAACCAAAAACCAAAAACCAAAAACCAAAAACCAAAAACCAAAAACCAAAAACCAAAAACCAAAACCAAAAACCAAAAACCAAAAACCAAAAACCAAAAACCAAAAACCAAAAATCAAAAACCAAAAAACCAAAAACCAAAAACCAAAAAACCAAAAACCAAAAACCAAAAACCAAAAACCAAAAACCAAAAACCAAAAACCAAAAAACCAAAAACCAAAAACTAAAAACCAAAAAACCAAAAACCAAAAACCAAAAACCAAAAGCCAAAAACCAAAAACCAAAAACCAAAAACCAAAAACCAAAACCAAAAACCAAAAACCAAAAACCAAAACCAAAAACCAAAAACCAAAAACCAAAAACCAAAAACCAAAAACCAAAAAACCAAAAAACCAAAAACAAAAACCCAAAAACCAAAAACCAAACACCAAACACCAAAAACCAAAAACCAAAAACCAAAAACCAAAAACCAAAAACCAAAAACCAAAAACCAAAAACCAAAAACCAAAAACCAAAAACCAAAAACCAAAAACCAAAAACCAAAAACCATAAACCAAAAACCAAAAACCAAAAACCAAAAACCAAAAACCAAAAACCAAAAACCAAAAACCAAAAACCAAAAACCAAAAAACCAAAAACCAAAAATCAAAAACCAAAAACCAAAAACCAAAAACCAAAAACCAAAAACCAAAAACCAAAAACCAAAAACCAAATCCAAAAACCAAAAACCAAAAACCAAAAACCGAAAACCAAAAACCAAAAACCAAATACCAACAACCAAAAACCAAAAACCAAAAACAAAAACCAAAAAACCAAAAAACCAAAAAACCAAAAAACCAAAAACCAAAAACCAAAAACCAAAAACCAAAAAACCAAAAACGAAAAACCAAAAACCAAAAACCAAAAACCAAAAACCAAAAACCAAAAACCAAAAAACAAAAACCAAAAACCAAAAACCAAAAACCAAAAGCCAAATACAAAAAACCAAAAACCAAAAATCAAAAACCTGAAACCAAAAACCAAAAACCAAAAACCAAAAACCAAAAACCAAAAACCAAAAACCAAAAACCAAAAACCAAAAACGAAAAACCGAAAACCGAAAACCGAAAACCAAAAACCAAAAACCAAAAACCAAAAACCAAAAACCAAAAACCAAAAACCAAAAACCAAAAACCAAAAACCAAAAACCGAAAACCAAAAACCAAAAACCAAAAACCAAAAACCAAAAAAACCAAAAACCAAAAACCAAAAACCAAAAACCAAATACCAAAAACCAAAAACCAAAAACCAAAAACCAAAAACCAAAAACCAAAAAACCAAAAACCAAAAAACCAAAAACCAAAAACCAAAAACCAAAAACCAAAAACCAAAAACCAAAAACCAAAACCCAAAAACCAAAAACCAAAACCAAAAACCAAAAACCAAAAACCAAAAACCAAAAAACAAAAACCAAAAACCAAAAACCAAAAACCAAATACAAAAAACCAAAAACCAAAAACCAAAAACCTGAAACCAAAAACCAAAAACCAAAAACCAAAAACCAAAAACCAAAAACCAAAAACCAAAAACCAAAAACCAAAAACCAAAAACGAAAAACCGAAAACCGAAAACCAAAAACCAAAAACCAAAAACCAAAAACCAAAAACCAAAAACCAAAAACCAAAAACCAAAAACCAAAAACCAAAAACCGAAAACCAAAAACCAAAAAACAAAAACCAAAAACCAAAAACCAAAAAACCAAAAACCAAAAACCAAAAACCAAAAACCAAAAAACCAAAAACCAAAAACCAAAAACCAAAAACCAAAAACCAATAACCAAAAACCAAAAACCAAAAACTAAAAACCAAAAACCAAAAACCAAAAACCAAAAACCAAAAACTAAAAACCAAAAACCAAAAACCAAAAACCAAATACAAAAAACCAAAAACCAAAAACTAAAAACCTGAAACCAAAAACCAAAAACCAAAAAACAAAAACCAAAAACCAAAAACCAAAAACCAAAAACCAAAAACCAAAAACTAAAAACCAAAAACCAAAAACCAAAAACCAAAAACCAAAAACCAAAAACCAAAAACCAAAAACCAAAAACCAAAAACCAAATACAAAAAACCAAAAACCAAAAACGAAAAACCTGAAACCAAAAACCAAAAACCAAAAACCAAAAACCAAAAACCAAAAATCAAAAACCAAAAACCAAAAAACCAAATACAAAAAACCAAAAACCAAAAACCAAAAACCTGAAACCAAAAACCAAAAACCAAAAACCAAAAACCAAAAACCAAAAACCAAAAACCAAAAACCAAAAAACCAAAAACCAAAAACCAAAAACCAAAAACCAAAAACCAAAACCAAAAACCAAAAACCAAAAACCAAAAACCAAAAGCCAAAAACCAAAAACCAAAAACCAAAAACCAAAAACCAAAAACCAAAAACCAAAAACCAAAAACCAAAAACCAAAAACCAAAAACCAAAAACCAAAAACCAAAAACCAAAACCAAAAACCAAAAACCAAAAAACCAAAAACCAAAAACCAAAAACCAAAAACCAAAAACCAAAAACCAAAAACCAAAAACCAAAAACCAAAAACCAAAAACCAAAAACCAAAAACCAAAAACCAAAAACCAAAAACCAAAAACCAAACACCAAAAACCAAAAACCAAAAACCAAAAACCAAAAACCAAAAACCAAAAACCAAAAACCAAAAACCAAAAACCAAAAATCAAAAACCAAAAACCAAAAACCAAAAACCAAAAACCAAAAACCAAAAACCAAAAACCAAAAACCAAAAACCAAAAACCAAAAACCAAAAACCAAAAACCAAAA
This sequence comes from Odontomyia ornata, assembly GCA_963969285.1. Classification (NCBI taxonomy): domain Eukaryota; kingdom Metazoa; phylum Arthropoda; class Insecta; order Diptera; family Stratiomyidae; genus Odontomyia; species Odontomyia ornata. The sequence continues at coordinate 125,392,960 of OZ017738.1, read as the reverse complement.
ACCGAAAACCAAAAACCAAAAACCAAATACCAAAAACCATAAACCAAAAACCAAAAACCAAAAACCAAAAACCAAAAACCAAAAACCAAAAACCAAAAACCAAAAACCAAAAACCAAAAACCAAAAACCAAAAACCAAAAACCAAAAACCAAAAACCAAAAACCAAAAACCAAAAACCAAAAACCAAAAACCAAAAACCAAAAACCAAAAACCAAAAACCAAAAACCAAAAACCAAAAACCAAAAATCAAAAACCAAAACCAAAAACCAAAAACCAAAAACCAAAAACCAAAAACCAAAAACCAAAAACCAAAAACCAAAAACCAAATCCCAAAAATCAAAAACCAAAAACCAAAAACCGAAAACCAAAAACCAAAAACCAAATACCAAAAACCATAAACCAAAAACCAAAAACCAAAAACCAAAAAACCAAAAACCAAAAAACCAAAAACCAAAAACCAAAAACCAAAAACCAAAAACCAAAAACCAAAAACCAAAAACCAAAAACCAAAAACCAAAAACCAAAAACCAAAAACCAAAAACCAAAAACCAAAAACTAAAAACCAAAAACCAAAAACCAAAAACCAAAAACCAAAAACCAAAAACCAAAAACCAAAAACCAAAAACCAAAAACCAAAAACCAAAAACCAAAAACCAAAAACCAAAAACCAAAAACCAAAAACCAAAAACGAAAAACCAAAAACCAAAAACCAAAAACCAAAAACCAAAAACCAAAAACCAAAAACCAAAAACCAAAAACCAAAAACCAAAAACCAAAAACGAAAGACCGAAAACCGAAAACCAAAAACAAAAAACCGAAAACCAAAAACCAAAAACAAAAAACCAAAAACCAAAAACCAAAAACCAAAAACCAAAAACCAAAAACCAAAAACCAAAAACCAAAAACCAAAAACCAAAAACCAAAAACCATAAAACCAAAAACCAAAAACCAAAAACCAAAAACCTAAAACCAAAAACCAAAAACCAAAAACCAATGGTTTTTTGGTTTTTGGTTTTTGGTTTTTGGTTTTTGGTTTTTGGTTTTTGGTTTTTGGTTTTTGGTTTTATGGTTTTTGGTTTTTGGTTTTTGGTTTTTGGTTTTTGGTTTTTGGTTTTTGGTTTTTGGTTTTTGGTTTTTGGTTTTTGGTTTTTGGTTTTTGGTTTTTGGTTTTTGGTTTTTGGTTTTTGGTTTTTGGTTTTTGGTTTTTGGTTTTTGGTTTTTGGTTTTTGGTTTTTGGTTTTTGGTTTTTGGTTTTCGGTTTTCGGTCTTTCGTTTTTGGTTTTTGGTTTTTGGTTTTTGGTTTTTGGTTTTTGGTTTTTGGTTTTTGGTTTTTGGTTTTTGGTTTTTCGTTTTTGGTTTTTGGTTTTTGGTTTTTGGTTTTTGGTTTTTGGTTTTTGGTTTTTGGTTTTTGGTTTTTGGTTTTTGGTTTTTTGGTTTTTGGTTTTTGGTTTTTGGTTTTTGGTTTTTGGTTTTTGGTTTTAGGTTTTTGGTTTTTGGTTTTTAGTTTTTGGTTTTTGGTTTTTGGTTTTTGGTTTTTGGTTTTTGGTTTTTGGTTTTTGGTTTTTGGTTTTTGGTTTTTGGTTTTTGGTTTTTGGTTTTTGGTTTTTGGTTTTTGGTTTTTGGTTTTTGGTTTTTGGTTTTTGGTTTTTTGGTTTTTGGTTTTTGGTTTTTGGTTTTTGGTTTTTGGTTTATGGTTTTTGGTATTTGGTTTTTGGTTTTTGGTTTTCGGTTTTTGGTTTTTGGTTTTTGGATTTGGTTTTTGGTTTTTGGTTTTTGGTTTTTGGTTTTTGGTTTTTGGTTTTTGGTTTTTGGTTTTTGGTTTTTGGTTTTTGGTTTTTGGTTTTTGGTTTTTGATTTTTGGTTTTTGGTTTTTGGTTTTTGGTTTTTGGTTTTTGGTTTTTGGGTTTGGTTTTTGGTTTTTGGTTTTTGGTTTTTGGTTTTTGGTTTTTGGTTTTTGGTTTTTGGTTTTTGGTTTTTGGTTTTTGGTTTTTGGTTTTTGGTTTTTGGTTTTTTGGTTTTTGGTTTTTTGGTTTTTGGTTTTTGGTTTTTGGTTTTTGGTTTATGGTTTTTGGTATTTGGTTTTTGGTTTTTGGTTTTCGGTTTTTGGTTTTTGGTTTTTGGTTTTTGGATTTGGTTTTTGGTTTTTGGTTTTTGGTTTTTGGTTTTTGGTTTTTGGTTTTTGGTTTTTGGTTTTTGGTTTTTGGTTTTTGGTTTTTGGTTTTTGGTTTTTGGTTTTTGGTTTTTGATTTTTGGTTTTTGGTTTTTGGTTTTTGGTTTTTGGTTTTGGTTTTTGGTTTTTGGTTTTTGGTTTTTGGTTTTTGGTTTTTGGTTTTTGGTTTTTGGTTTTTGGTTTTTGGTTTTTGGTTTTTTGGTTTTTGGTTTTTGGTTTTTGGTTTTTGGTTTTTGGTTTTTGGTTTTTGGTTTTTGGTTTTTGGTTTTTGGTTTTTGGTTTTTGGTTTTTTGTATTTGGTTTTTGGTTTTTGGTTTTTGGTTTTTGGTTTTTGGTTTTTGGTTTTTGGTTTTTGGTTTCAGGTTTTTCGTTTTTGGTTTTTGGTTTTTTGTATTTGGTTTTTGGTTTTTGGTTTTTGGTTTTTGGTTTTTGGTTTTTGGTTTTTGGTTTTTGGTTTTTAGTTTTTGGTTTTTGGTTTTTGGTTTTTGGTTTTTGGTTTTTGGTTTTTGGTTTTTGTTTTTTGGTTTTTGGTTTTTGGTTTCAGGTTTTTGGTTTTTGGTTTTTGGTTTTTTGTATTTGGTTTTTGGTTTTTGGTTTTTGGTTTTTAGTTTTTGGTTTTTGTTTTTTGGTTTTTGGTTTTTGGTTTCAGGTTTTTGGTTTTTGGTTTTTGGTTTTTTGTATTTGGTTTTTGGTTTTTGGTTTTTGGTTTTTGGTTTTTGGTTTTTGGTTTTTAGTTTTTGGTTTTTGGTTTTTAGTTTTTGGTTTTTGGTTTTTGGTTTTTGGTTTTTGGTTTTTGGTTTTTGGTTTTTTGGTTTTTGGTTTTTTGGTTTTTGGTTTTTGGTTTTTGGTTTTTGGTTTTTGGTTTTTGGTTTTTGGTTTTTGGTTTTTGGTTTTTGGTTTTTGGTTTTTGGTTTCAGGTTTTTCGTTTTTGGTTTTTGGTTTCAGGTTTTTGGTTTTTGGTTTTTGGTTATTTGTATTTGGTTTTTGGTTTTTGGTTTTTGGTTTTTAGTTTTTGGTTTTTGTTTTTTGGTTTTTGGTTTTTGGTTTCAGGTTTTTGGTTTTTGGTTTTTGGTTTTTTGTATTTGGTTTTTGGTTTTTGGTTTTTGGTTTTTGGTTTTTGGTTTTTAGTTTTTGGTTTTTGGTTTTTAGTTTTTGGTTTTTGGTTTTTGGTTTTTGGTTTTTGGTTTTTGGTTTTTGGTTTTTGGTTTTTGGTTTTTGGTTTTTGGTTTTTGGTTTTTGGTTTTTGGTTTTTGGTTTTTGGTTTTTGGTTTTTGGTTTTTGGTTTTTGGTTTTTGGTTTTTGGTTTTTGGTTTTTGGTTTTTGGTTTTTGGTTTTTGGTTTTTGGTTTTTGGTTTTTGGTTTTTGGTTTTTGGTTTTTGGTTTTTGGTTTTTGGTTTCTGATTTTTGGTTTTTGGTTTTTGGTTTTTGGTTTTTGGTTTTTGGTTTTTGGTTTTTGGTTTTTGGTTTTTGGTTTTCGGTTTTTGCTTTTTGGTTTTTGGTTTTTGGTTTTTGGTTTTTGGTTTATGGTTTTTGGTTTTTGGTTTTTGGTTTTTGGTTTTTGGTTTTTGGTTTTTGGTTTTTGGTTTTTGGTTTTTGGTTTTTGGTTTTTGGTTTTTGGTGTTTGGTGTTTGGTTTTTGGTTTTTGGGTTTTTGTTTTTGGTTTTTTGGTTTTTTGGTTTTTGGTTTTTGGTTTTTGGTTTTTGGTTTTTGGTTTTTGGTTTTTGGTTTTTGGTTTTTGGTTTTGGTTTTTGGTTTTGGTTTTTGGTTTTTGGCTTTTGGTTTTTGGTTTTTGGTTTTTGGTTTTTGGTTTTTTGGTTTTTGGTTTTTGGTTTTTGGTTTTTGGTTTTTGGTTTTTGGTTTTTGGTTTTTGGTTTTTGTTTTTGGTTTTTCGGTTTTTGGTTTTTGGTTTTTTGTTTCTGGTTTTTGGTTTTTGGTTTTTGGTTTTTGGTTTTTGGTTTTTGGTTTTTGGTTTTTGGTATTTGGTTTTTGGTTTTTGGGTTTTGGTTTTTGGTTTTTGGTTTTTGGTTTTTGGTTTTTGGTTTTTGCTTTGGTTTTTGGTTTTTGGTTTTTGGTTTTTGGTTTTTGGTTTTTGGTTTTTGGTTTTTGGTTTTTGGTTTTTGGTTTTTTGGTTTTTGGTTTTTGGTTTTTGGTTTTTGGTTTTTGGTTTTTTGGTTTTTGGTTTTTTGGTTTTTGGTTTTTGGTTTTTGGTTTTTGGTTTTTGGTTTTTGGTTTTTGGTTTTTGGTTTTTGGTTTTTGGTTCTTGGTTTTTGGTTTTTGGTTTTGGTTTTTGGTTTTTGGTTTTTGGTTTTTAGTTTTTGGTTTTTGGTATTTGGTTTTTGGTATTTGGTTTTTGGTTTTTGGTTTTTTGGTTTTTTGTTGGTTTTTGGTTTTTGGTTTTAGGTTTTTGGTTTTTGGTTTTTGGTTTTTGGTTTTTGGTTTTTGGTTTTTGGTTTTTGGTTTTTGGTTTTTGGTTTTTGGTTTTTGGTTTTTGGTTTTTGGTTTTTGGTTTTTGGTTTTTGGTTTTTGGTTTTGGTTTTTGGTTTTTGGTTTTTGGTTTTTGGTTGTTGGTTTTTGGTTTTTGGTTTTTGGTTTTTGGTTTTTGGTTTTTGGTTTTAGGTTTTTGGTTTTTGGTTTTTGGTTTTTGGTTTTTGGTTTTTGGTTTTTGGTTTTTGGTTTTTGGTTTTTGGTTTTTGGTTTTTGGTTTTTGGTTTTTGGTTTTTGGTTTTTGGTTTTTGGTATTTGGTTTTTGGTATTTGGTTTCTGGTTTTTGGTTTTTGGTTTTTGGTTTTTTGGTTTTTGGCTGTTGGTTTTTGGTTTTTGGTTTTTGGTTTTTGGTTTTTGGTTTTTGGTTTTTGGTTTTTGTTTTTGGTTTTTCGGTTTTTGGTTTTTGGTTTTTTGTTTCTGGTTTTTGGTTTTTGGTTTTTGGTTTTTGGTTTTTGGTTTTTGGTTTTTGGTATTTGGTTTTTGGTTTTTGGATTTTGGTTTTTGGTTTTTGGTTTTTGGTTTTTGGTTTTTGGTTTTTGGTTTTTGCTTTGGTTTTTGGTTTTTGGTTTTTGGTTTTTGGTTTTTGGTTTTTGGTTTTTGGTTTTTGGTTTTTGGTTTTTGGTTTTTTGGTTTTTGGTTTTTGGTTTTTGGTTTTTGGTTTTTTGGTTTTTGGTTTTTTGGTTTTTGGTTTTTGGTTTTTGGTTTTTGGTTTTTGGTTTTTGGTTTTTGGTTTTTGGTTTTTGGTTTTTGGTTTTTGGTTTTTGGTTTTTGGTTCTTGGTTTTTGGTTTTTGGTTTTTGGTTTTGGTTTTTGGTTTTTGGTTTTTGGTTTTTAGTTTTTGGTTTTTGGTATTTGGTTTTTGGTATTTGGTTTTTGGTTTTTGGTTTTTTGGTTTTTTGTTGGTTTTTGGTTTTTGGTTTTTGGTTTTAGGTTTTTGGTTTTTGGTTTTTGGTTTTTGGTTTTTGGTTTTTGGTTTTTGGTTTTTGGTTTTTGGTTTTTGGTTTTTGGTTTTTGGTTTTTGGTTTTTGGTTTTTGGTTTTTGGTTTTTGGTTTTGGTTTTTGGTTTTTGGTTTTTGGTTTTTGGTTGTTGGTTTTTGGTTTTTGGTTTTTGGTTTTTGGTTTTTGGTTTTTGGTTTTAGGTTTTTGGTTTTTGGTTTTTGGTTTTTGGTTTTTGGTTTTTGGTTTTTGGTTTTTGGTTTTTGGTTTTTGGTTTTTGGTTTTTGGTTTTTGGTTTTTGGTTTTTGGTTTTTGGTATTTGGTTTTTGGTATTTGGTTTCTGGTTTTTGGTTTTTGGTTTTTGGTTTTTTGGTTTTTGGCTGTTGGTTTTTGGTTTTTGGTTTTTGGTTTTTGGTTTTAGGTTTTTGGTTTTTGGGTTTTGGTTTTTGGTTTTTGGTTTTTGGTTTTTGGTTTTTTGTTTTTGGTTTTTTGGTTTTTGGTTTTTGGTTTTTGGTTTTTGGTTTTTGGTTTTTCGTTTTTGGTTTTTGTTTTTGGTTTTTGTTTTTTGGTTTTTGGTTTTGGTTTTTGGTTTTTGGTTTTTGGTTTTTGGCTTTTGGTTTTTGGTTTTTGGTTTTTGGTTTTTGGTTTTTTGGTTTTTGGTTTTTTGGTTTTTGGTTTTTGGTTTTTGGTTTTTGGTTTTTGGTTTTTGGTTTTTGGTTTTTTGGTTTTTGGTTTTTGGTTTTTGGTTTTTGGTTTTTGGTTTTTGGTTTTTGTTTTTGGTTTTTGGTTTTTGGTAATTTGGTTTTTGGTTTTTTGGTTTTTGGTTTTTGGTTTTTGGTTTTTGGTTTTTGGTTTTTGGTTTTTGGTTTTTGGTTTTTGGTTTTTGGTTTTTGGTTTTTGGTTTTGGTTTTTGGTTTTTGGTTTTTGGTTTTTGGTTTTTGGTTTTTAGTTTTTGGTTTTTGGTTTTTGGTTTTTGGTTTTTGGTTTTTGGTTTTTGGTTTTTGGTTTTTGGTTTTTGGTTTTTTGGTTTTTGGTTGTTGGTTTTTGGTTTTTGGTTTTTGGTTTTTGGTTTTAGGTTTTTGGTTTTTGGTTTTTGGTTTTTGGTTTTTGGTTTTTGGTTTTTGGTTTTTGGTTTTTGGTTTTTGGTTTTTGGTTTTTGGTTTTTTGGTTTTTGGTTTTTTGGTTTTTGGATTTTTGGTTTTTGGTTTTTGGTTTTTGGTTTTTGGTTTTTGGATTTGGTTTTTGGATTTGGTTTTTGGTTTTTGGTTTTTTGGTTTTTGGTTTTTGGTTTTTGGTTTTTGGAATTTGTATTTTTGGTTTATGGTTTTTGGTTTTTGGTTTTAGGTTTTTGGTTTTTGGTTCTTTGGTTTTTGGTTTTTGGTTTTTGGTTTTTGGTTTTTGGTTTTTGATTTTTGGTTTTTGGTTTTTGGTTTTTGGTTTTTGGTTTCAGGTTTTTCGTTTTTGGTTTTTGGTTTTTTGTATTTGGTTTTTGGTTTTTGGTTTTTGGTTTTTGGTTTTTGGTTTTTGGTTTTTGGTTTTTGGTTTTTAGTTTTTGGTTTTTGGTTTTTGGTTTTTGGTTTTTGGTTTTTGGTTTTTGGTTTTTGGTTTTTGGTTTTTGGTTTTTGGTTTTTGGTTTTTGGATTTGGTTTTTGGATTTGGTTTTTGGTTTTTGGTTTTTTGGTTTTTGGTTTTTGGTTTTTGGTTTTTGGAATTTGTATTTTTGGTTTATGGTTTTTGGTTTTTGGTTTTAGGTTTTTGGTTTTTGGTTCTTTGGTTTTTGGTTTTTGGTTTTTGGTTTTTGGTTTTTGGTTTTTGATTTTTGGTTTTTGGTTTTTGGTTTTTGGTTTTTGGTTTCAGGTTTTTCGTTTTTGGTTTTTGGTTTTTTGTATTTGGTTTTTGGTTTTTGGTTTTTGGTTTTTGGTTTTTAGTTTTTGGTTTTTGGTTTTTGGTTTTTGGTTTTTGGTTTTTGGTTTTTGGTTTTTGGTTTTTGGTTTTTGGTTTTTGGTTTTTGGTTTTTGGTTTTTGGTTTTTTGGTTTTTGGTTGTTGGTTTTTGGTTTTTGGTTTTTGGTTTTTGGTTTTTGGTTTTTGGTTTTTGGTTTTTGGTTTTTGGTTTTTGGTTTTTGGTTTTTGGTTTTTGGTTTTTGGTTTTTGGTTTTTGGTTTTTGGTTTTTTGGTTTTTGGTTTTTTGGTTTTTGGATTTTTGGTTTTTGGTTTTTGGTTTTTGGTTTTTGGTTTTTGGATTTGGTTTTTGGATTTGGTTTTTGGTTTTTGGTTTTTTGGTTTTTGGTTTTTGGTTTTTGGTTTTTGGAATTTGTATTTTTGGTTTATGGTTTTAGGTTTTTGGTTTTTGGTTCTTTGGTTTTTGGTTTTTGGTTTTTGGTTTTTGGTTTTTGGTTTTTGGTTTTTGGTTTTTGATTTTTGGTTTTTGGTTTTTGGTTTTTGGTTTTTGGTTTCAGGTTTTTCGTTTTTGGTTTTTGGTTTTTTGTATTTGGTTTTTGGTTTTTGGTTTTTGGTTTTTGGTTTTTGGTTTTTGGTTTTTGGTTTTTGGTTTTTAGTTTTTGGTTTTTGGTTTTTGGTTTTTGGTTTTTGGTTTTTGGTTTTTGGTTTTTGGTTTTTGGTTTTTGGTTTTTGGTTTTTGGTTTTTGGTTTTTGGTTTTTGGTTTTTGGTTTTTGGTTTTTTGGTTTTTGGTTTTTTGGTTTTTGGATTTTTGGTTTTTGGTTTTGGGTTTTTGGTTTTTGGTTTTTGGATTTGGTTTTTGGATTTGGTTTTTGGTTTTTGGTTTTTTGGTTTTTGGTTTTTGGTTTTTGGTTTTTGGAATTTGTATTTTTGGTTTATGGTTTTTGGTTTTTGGTTTTAGGTTTTTGGTTTTTGGTTCTTTGGTTTTTGGTTTTTGGTTTTTGGTTTTTGGTTTTTGGTTTTTGATTTTTGGTTTTTGGTTTTTGGTTTTTGGTTTTTGGTTTCAGGTTTTTCGTTTTTGGTTTTTGGTTTTTTGTATTTGGTTTTTGGTTTTTGGTTTTTGGTTTTTGGTTTTTGGTTTTTGGTTTTTGGTTTCAGGTTTTTGGTTTTTGGTTTTTGGTTTTTTGTATTTGGTTTTTGGTTTTTGGTTTTTGGTTTTTGGTTTTTGGTTTTTGGTTTTTGGTTTCAGGTTTTTCGTTTTTGGTTTTTGGTTTTTTGTATTTGGTTTTTGGTTTTTGGTTTTTGGTTTTTGGTTTTTGGTTTTTGGTTTTTGGTTTTTAGTTTTTGGTTTTTGGTTTTTGGTTTTTGGTTTTTGGTTTTTGGTTTTTGGTTTTTGTTTTTTGGTTTTTGGTTTTTGGTTTCAGGTTTTTGGTTTTTGGTTTTTGGTTTTTTGTATTTGGTTTTTGGTTTTTGGTTTTTGGTTTTTAGTTTTTGGTTTTTGTTTTTTGGTTTTTGGTTTTTGGTTTCAGGTTTTTGGTTTTTGGTTTTTGGTTTTTTGTATTTGGTTTTTGGTTTTTGGTTTTTGGTTTTTGGTTTTTGGTTTTTGGTTTTTAGTTTTTGGTTTTTGGTTTTTAGTTTTTGGTTTTTGGTTTTTGGTTTTTGGTTTTTGGTTTTTGGTTTTTGGTTTTTTGGTTTTTGGTTTTTTGGTTTTTGGTTTTTGGTTTTTGGTTTTTGGTTTTTGGTTTTTGGTTTTTGGTTTTTGGTTTTTGGTTTTTGGTTTTTGGTTTCAGGTTTTTCGTTTTTGGTTTTTGGTTTCAGGTTTTTGGTTTTTGGTTTTTGGTTTTTTGTATTTGGTTTTTGGTTTTTGGTTTTTGGTTTTTAGTTTTTGGTTTTTGTTTTTTGGTTTTTGGTTTTTGGTTTCAGGTTTTTGGTTTTTGGTTTTTGGTTTTTTGTATTTGGTTTTTGGTTTTTGGTTTTTGGTTTTTGGTTTTTGGTTTTTAGTTTTTGGTTTTTGGTTTTTAGTTTTTGGTTTTTGGTTTTTGGTTTTTGGTTTTTGGTTTTTGGTTTTTGGTTTTTGGTTTTTGGTTTTTGGTTTTTGGTTTCAGGTTTTTCGTTTTTGGTTTTTGGTTTTTTGTATTTGGTTTTTGGTTTTTGGTTTTTGGTTTTTGGTTTTTGGTTTTTGGTTTTTGGTTTTTGGTTTTTGGTTTTTGGTTTTTAGTTTTTGGTTTTTGGTTTTTGGTTTTTGGTTTTTGGTTTTTGGTTTTTGGTTTTTGTTTTTTGGTTTTTGGTTTTTGGTTTCAGGTTTTTGGTTTTTGGTTTTTGGTTTTTTGTATTTGGTTTTTGGTTTTTGGTTTTTGGTTTTTGGTTTTTGGTTTTTGGTTTTTGGTTTTTAGTTTTTGGTTTTTGGTTTTTGGTTTTTGGTTTTTGGTTTTTGGTTTTTGGTTTTTGGTTTTTGGTTTTTGGTTTCAGGTTTTTGGTTTTTGGTTTTTGGTTTTTTGTATTTGGTTTTTGGTTTTTGGTTTTTGGTTTTTAGTTTTTGGTTTTTGGTTTTTGGTTTTTGGTTTTTGGTTTTTGGTTTTTGGTTTTTAGTTTTTGGTTTTTGGTTTTTGGTTATTGGTTTTTGGTTTTTGGTTTTTGGTTTTTGGTTTTTGGTTTTTGGTTTTTGGTTTTTGGTTTTTGGTTTTTTGGTTTTTGGTTTTTGGTTTTTGTTTTTTGGTTTTTGGTTTTCGGTTTTTGGTTTTTGGTTTTTGGTTTTTGGTTTTTGGTTTTTGGTTTTTGGTTTTTGGTTTTTGGTTTTCGGTTTTCGGTTTTTCGTTTTTGGTTTTTGGTTTTTGGTTTTTGGTTTTTGGTTTTTGGTTTTTGGTTTTTGGTTTTTGGTTTTTGGTTTTTGGTTTCAGGTTTTTGGTTTTTGGTTTTTGGTTTTTTGTATTTGGTTTTTGGTTTTTGGTTTTTGGTTTTTGGTTTTTGTTTTTTGGTTTTTGGTTTTTGGTTTTTGGTTTTTGGTTTTTGGTTTTTGGTTTTTGGTTTTTGGGTTTTGGTTTTTGGTTTTTGGTTTTTGGTTTTTGGTTTTTGGTTTTTGGTTTTTGGTTTTTGGTTTTTTGGTTTTTGGTTTTTTGGTTTTTGGTTTTTGGTTTTTGTTTTTGGTTTTTGGTTTTTGGTTTTTGGTATTTGGTTTTTGGTTTTTGGTTTTTGGTTTTTGGTTTTTTGGTTTTTGGTTTTTGGTTTTTGGTTTTTGGTTTTTGGTTTTCGGTTTTTGGTTTTTGGTTTTTGGTTTTTGGTTTTTGGTTTTTGGTTTTTGGTTTTTGGTTTTTGGTTTTTGGTTTTTGGTTTTTGGTTTTCGGTTTTCGGTTTTCGGTTTTTCGTTTTTGGTTTTTGGTTTTTGGTTTTTGGTTTTTGGTTTTTGGTTTTTGGTTTTTGGTTTTTGGTTTTTGGTTTCAGGTTTTTGATTTTTGGTTTTTGGTTTTTTGTATTTGGCTTTTGGTTTTTGGTTTTTGGTTTTTGGTTTTTGGTTTTTGTTTTTTGGTTTTTGGTTTTTGGTTTTTGGTTTTTGGTTTTTGGTTTTTGGTTTTTGGTTTTTGGTTTTTGGTTTTTGGTTTTTGGTTTTTGGTTTTTGGTTTTTGGTTTTTTGGTTTTTGGTTTTTTGGTTTTTGTTTTTGGTTTTTGGTTTTTGGTTTTTGGTATTTGGTTTTTGGTTTTTGGTTTTCGGTTTTTGGTTTTTGGTTTTTGGTTTTTGGATTTGGTTTTTGGTTTTTGGTTTTTGGTTTTTGGTTTTTGGTTTTTGGTTTTTGGTTTTTGGTTTTTGGTTTTTGGTTTTTGGTTTTTGGTTTTTGGTTTTTGGTTTTTGGTTTTTGGTTTTTGGTTTTTGGTTTTTGGTTTTTGGTTTTTGGTTTTTGGTTTTTGGTTTTTGGTTTTTGGTTTTTGGTTTTTGGTTTTTGGTTTTTGGTTTTTGGTTTTTGGTTTTTGGTTTTTGGTTTTTGGTTTTTGGTTTTTGGTTTCTGATTTTTGGTTTTTGGTTTTTGGTTTTTGGTTTTTGGTTTTTGGTTTTTGGTTTTTGGTTTTTGGTTTTTGGTTTTCGGTTTTTGCTTTTTGGTTTTTGGTTTTTGGTTTTTGGTTTTTGGTTTATGGTTTTTGGTTTTTGGTTTTTGGTTTTTGGTTTTTGGTTTTTGGTTTTTGGTTTTTGGTTTTTGGTTTTTGGTTTTTGGTTTTTGGTTTTTGGTTTTTGGTTTTTGGTTTTTGGTGTTTGGTGTTTGGTTTTTGGTTTTTGGGTTTTTGTTTTTGGTTTTTTGGTTTTTTGGTTTTTGGTTTTTGGTTTTTGGTTTTTGGTTTTTGGTTTTTGGTTTTTGGTTTTTGGTTTTTGGTTTTGGTTTTTGGTTTTGGTTTTTGGTTTTTGGCTTTTGGTTTTTGGTTTTTGGTTTTTGGTTTTTGGTTTTTTGGTTTTTGGTTTTTGGTTTTTGGTTTTTGGTTTTTGGTTTTTGGTTTTTGGTTTTTGTTTTTGGTTTTTCGGTTTTTGGTTTTTGGTTTTTTGTTTCTGGTTTTTGGTTTTTGGTTTTTGGTTTTTGGTTTTTGGTTTTTGGTTTTTGGTTTTTGGTATTTGGTTTTTGGTTTTTGGGTTTTGGTTTTTGGTTTTTGGTTTTTGGTTTTTGGTTTTTGGTTTTTGCTTTGGTTTTTGGTTTTTGGTTTTTGGTTTTTGGTTTTTGGTTTTTGGTTTTTGGTTTTTGGTTTTTGGTTTTTGGTTTTTGGTTTTTTGGTTTTTGGTTTTTGGTTTTTGGTTTTTGGTTTTTTGGTTTTTGGTTTTTTGGTTTTTGGTTTTTGGTTTTTGGTTTTTGGTTTTTGGTTTTTGGTTTTTGGTTTTTGGTTTTTGGTTTTTGGTTCTTGGTTTTTGGTTTTTGGTTTTGGTTTTTGGTTTTTGGTTTTTAGTTTTTGGTTTTTGGTATTTGGTTTTTGGTATTTGGTTTTTGGTTTTTGGTTTTTTGGTTTTTTGTTGGTTTTTGGTTTTTGGTTTTTGGTTTTAGGTTTTTGGTTTTTGGTTTTTGGTTTTTGGTTTTTGGTTTTTGGTTTTTGGTTTTTGGTTTTTGGTTTTTGGTTTTTGGTTTTTGGTTTTTGGTTTTTTGTTTTTGGTTTTTGGTTTTTGGTTTTTGGTTTTTGGTTTTGGTTTTTGGTTTTTGGTTTTTGGTTTTTGGTTTTTGGTTGTTGGTTTTTGGTTTTTGGTTTTTGGTTTTTGGTTTTTGGTTTTTGGTTTTAGGTTTTTGGTTTTTGGTTTTTGGTTTTTGGTTTTTGGTTTTTGGTTTTTGGTTTTTGGTTTTTGGTTTTTGGTTTTTGGTTTTTGGTTTTTGGTTTTTGGTTTTTGGTATTTGGTTTTTGGTATTTGGTTTCTGGTTTTTGGTTTTTGGTTTTTGGTTTTTTGGTTTTTGGCTGTTGGTTTTTGGTTTTTGGTTTTTGGTTTTTGGTTTTTGGTTTTTGGTTTTTGGTTTTTGGTTTTTGGTTTTTGTTTTTGGTTTTTCGGTTTTTGGTTTTTGGTTTTTTGTTTCTGGTTTTTGGTTTTTGGTTTTTGGTTTTTGGTTTTTGGTTTTTGGTTTTTGGTTTTTGGTTTTTGGTATTTGGTTTTTGGTTTTTGGGTTTTGGTTTTTGGTTTTTGGTTTTTGGTTTTTGGTTTTTGGTTTTTGCTTTGGTTTTTGGTTTTTGGTTTTTGGTTTTTGGTTTTTGGTTTTTGGTTTTTGGTTTTTGGTTTTTGGTTTTTGGTTTTTTGGTTTTTGGTTTTTGGTTTTTGGTTTTTGGTTTTTTGGTTTTTGGTTTTTTGGTTTTTGGTTTTTGGTTTTTGGTTTTTGGTTTTTGGTTTTTGGTTTTTGGTTTTTGGTTTTTGGTTTTTGGTTCTTGGTTTTTGGTTTTTGGTTTTGGTTTTTGGTTTTTGGTTTATGGTTTTTAGTTTTTGGTTTTTGGTATTTGGTTTTTGGTATTTGGTTTTTGGTTTTTGGTTTTTTGGTTTTTTGTTGGTTTTTGGTTTTTGGTTTTTGGTTTTAGGTTTTTGGTTTTTGGTTTTTGGTTTTTGGTTTTGGTTTTTGGTTTTTGGTTTTTGGTTTTTTGGTTTTTGGTTTTTGGTTTTTGGTTTTTGGTTTTTGGTTTTTGGTTTTTGGTTTTTGGTTTTTGGTTTTTGGTTCTTGGTTTTTGGTTTTTGGTTTTGGTTTTTGGTTTTTGGTTTTTGGTTTTTAGTTTTTGGTTTTTGGTATTTGGTTTTTGGTATTTGGTTTTTGGTTTTTGGTTTTTGGTTTTTTGGTTTTTTGTTGGTTTTTGGTTTTTCGTTTTTGGTTTTTGTTTTTGGTTTTTGTTTTTTGGTTTTTGGTTTTGGTTTTTGGTTTTTGGTTTTGGTTTTTGGCTTTTGGTTTTTGGTTTTTGGTTTTTGGTTTTTGGTTTTTGGTTTTTGGTTTTTGGTTTTTGGTTTTGGTTTTTGGTTTTTGGTTTTTGGTTTTTGGTTTTTGGTTTTTTGGTTTTTGGTTTTTGGTTTTTGGTTTTTGGTTTTTGGTTTTTGGTTTTTGGTTTTTGGTTTTTGGTTTTTGGTTTTTGTTTTTGGTTTTTGGTTTTTGGTAATTTGGTTTTTGGTTTTTTGGTTTTTGGTTTTTGGTTTTTGGTTTTTGGTTTTTGGTTTTTGGTTTTTGGTTTTTGGTTTTTGGTTTTTGGTTTTTGGTTTTTGGTTTTGGTTTTTGGTTTTTGGTTTTTGGTTTTTTGGTTTTTGGTTTTTAGTTTTTGGTTTTTGGTTTTTGGTTTTTGGTTTTTGGTTTTGGTTTTTGGTTTTTGGTTTTTGGTTTTTGGTTTTTTGGTTTTTGGTTGTTGGTTTTTGGTTTTTGGTTTTTGGTTTTTGGTTTTAGGTTTTTGGTTTTTGGTTTTTGGTTTTTGGTTTTTGGTTTTTGGTTTTTGGTTTTTGGTTTTTGGTTTTTGGTTTTTGGTTTTTGGTTTTTGGTTTTTGGTTTTTGGTTTTTGGTTTTTGGTTTTGGTTTTGGTTTTTTGGTTTTTGGTTTTTGGTTTTTGGTTTTTGGTTTTTGGTTTTTGGTTTTTGGTTTTTGGTTTTTGGTTTTTGGTTTTTGGTTTTTGGTTTTTTGGTTTTTGGTTTTTTGGTTTTTGGATTTTTGGTTTTTGGTTTTTGGTTTTTGGTTTTTGGTTTTTGGATTTGGTTTTTGGATTTGGTTTTTGGTTTTTGGTTTTTTGGTTTTTGGTTTTTGGTTTTTGGTTTTTGGAATTTGTATTTTTGGTTTATGGTTTTTGGTTTTTGGTTTTAGGTTTTTGGTTTTTGGTTCTTTGGTTTTTGGTTTTTGGTTTTTGGTTTTTGGTTTTTGGTTTTTGATTTTTGGTTTTTGGTTTTTGGTTTTTGGTTTTTGGTATGTGGTTTTTGGTTTTTGGTTTTTGGTGTTTTGGTTTTTGGTTTTTGGTTTTTGGTTTTTTGTTTTTGGTTTTACGTTTTTGGTTTTGGGTGGTTTTTGGTTTTTTGTATTTGGTTTCAGGCTTTTGGTTTTTGGTTTTTGGTTTTTGGTTTTTTAGTTTTTGGTTTTTGGTTTTTGGTTTTTGGTTTTTTGTTTTTGGTTTTTGGTTTTTGGTTTTTTGGTTTTTGGTTTTTGGTTTTTGGTTTTTGGTTTTTGGGTTTTGGTTTTTGGTTTTTGGTTTTTGGTTTTTGGTTTTTCGTTTTTGGTTTTTGGTTTTTGGTTTTTGGTTTTTGGTTTTTGGTTTTTGGTTTTTGGTTTTTGGTTTTTGGTTTTTGGTTTTTGGTTTTTGGTTTTTGGTTTTTGGTTTTTGGTTTTTGGTTTTTGGTTTTTGGTTTTTGGTTTTTGGTTTTTAGTTTTTGGTTTTTGGTTTTTGGTTTTTGGTTTTTGGATTTTGGTTTTTGGTTTTTGGTTTTTGGTTTTTGGTTTTTGGTTTTTGGTTTTTGGTTTTTGGTTTTTGGTTTTTGGTTTTTGGTTTTTGGTTTTTGGTTTTTGGTTTTTGGTTTTTGGTTTTTGGTGTTTGGTTTTTGGTTTTTGGTTTTTGGTTTTTGGTTTTTGGTTTTTGGTTTTTGGTTTTTGGTTTTTGGTTTTTGGTTTTTGGTTTTTTGGTTTTTGGTTTTTGGTTTTTCGTTTTTGGTTTTTGGTTTTTTGTATTTGGTTTTTGGTTTTTGGTTTTTGGTTTTTGGTTTTTGCTTTTTGGTTTTTGGTTTTTGGTTTTTGGTTTTTGTTTTTTGGTTTATGGTTTTTGGTTTTTGGTTTTTGGTTTTTCGTTTTTGGTTTTTGGTTTTTGGTTTTTGTTTTTTGGTTTTTGGTTTTTGGGTTTTGGTTTTTGGATTTTGGTTTTTGGTTTTTGGTTTTTGGTTTTTGGTTATTGGTTATTGGTTTTTGGTTTTTGGTTTTTGGTTTTTGGTCTCAGGTTTTTGGTTTTTGGTTTTTGGTTTTTGTATTTGGTTTTTGGTTTTTGGTTTCTGGTTTTTAGTTTTTAGTTTTTGGTTTTGTTTTTTGGTTTTTGGTTTTTGGTTTTTGGTTTTTGTTTTTTGGTTTTTGGTTTTCGGTTTTCGGTTTTTCGTTTTTGGTTTTTGGTTTTTGGTTTTTGGTTTTTGGTTTTTGGTTTTTGGTTTTTGGTTTTTGATTTTTGGTTTTTGGTTTTTTGGTTTTTTGGTTTTTTGGTTTTTGGTTTTTGGTTTTTGGTTTTTGGTTTTCGGTTTTTGGTTTTTGGTTTTTAGTTTTTTGGTTTTTGGTTTTTGGTTTTTGGTTTTTGGTTTTTGGTTTTTGGTTTTTGGTTTTGGTTTTTGGTTTTTGGTTTTTGGTTTTTGGTTTTTCGTTTTTGGTTTTTGGTTTTTGGTTTTTGGTTTTTGGTTTTTGGTTTTTGGTTTTTGGTTTTTGGTTTTTGGTTTTTGGTTTTTGGTTTTTGGTTTTTGGTTTTTGGTTTTTGGTTTTTGGTTTTTGGTTTTTTGTTTTTGGTTTTTTGGTTTTTGGTTTTTTGGTTTTTGGTTTTTGGTTTTTGGTTTTTGGTTTTTGGTTTTGGTTTTTGGTTTTTGGTTTTTGGTTTTTGGCTTTTGGTTTTTGGTTTTTGGTTTTTGGTTTTTGGGGTTTTGGTTTTTTGGTTTTTGGTTGTTGGTTTTTGGTTTTTGGTTTTTGGTTTTTGGTTTTAGGTTTTTGGTTTTTGGTTTTTGGTTTTTGGTTTTTGGTTTTTGGTTTTTGGTTTTTGGTTTTTGGTTTTTGGTTTTTGGTTTTTGGTTTTTGGTTTTTGGTTTTTGGTTTTTGGTTTTTGGTTTTTGGTTTTTGGTTTTTGGTTTTTGGTTTTTGGTTTTTGATTTTTGGTTTTTGGTTTTTGGTTTTTGGTTTTTGGTTTTTGGTTTTTGGTTTTTGGTTTTTTGGTTTTTGGTTTTTTGGTTTTTGGATTTTTGGTTTTTGGTTTTTGGTTTTTGGTTTTTGGTTTTTGGATTTGGTTTTTGGATTTGGTTTTTGGTTTTTGGTTTTTTGGTTTTTGGTTTTTGGTTTTTGGTTTTTGGAATTTGTATTTTGGTTTATGGTTTTTGGTTTTTGGTTTTTGGTTTTTGGTTTTTGGTTCTTTGGTTTTTGGTTTTTGGTTTTTGGTTTTTGGTTTTTGGTTTTTGATTTTTGGTTTTTGGTTTTTGGTTTTTGGTTTTTGGTATGTGGTTTTTGGTTTTTGGTTTTTGGTGTTTTGGTTTTTGGTTTTTGGTTTTTGGTTTTTGGTTTTTGGTTTTTGGTTTTTTGTTTTTGGTTTTACGTTTTTGGTTTTGGGTGGTTTTTGGTTTTTTGTATTTGGTTTCAGGTTTTTGGTTTTTGGTTTTTGGTTTTTGGTTTTTGGTTTTTGGTTTTTGGTTTTTGGTTTTTGGTTTTTGGTGTTTGGTTTTTGGTTTTTGGTTTTTGGTTTTTGGTTTTTGGTTTTTGGTTTTTGGTTTTTGGTTTTTGGTTTTTGGTTTTTGGTTTTTGGTTTTTGGTTTTTGGTTTTTGGTTTTTGGTTTTTCGTTTTTGGTTTTTGGTTTTTTGTATTTGGTTTTTGGTTTTTGGTTTTTGGTTTTTGGTTTTTGCTTTTTGGTTTTTGGTTTTTGGTTTTTGGTTTTTGGTTTTTGGTTTTTGGTTTTTGGTTTTTGGTTTTTGGTTTTTGGTTTTTCGTTTTTGGTTTTTGGTTTTTGGTTTTTGTTTTTTGGTTTTTGGTTTTTGGTTTTTGGTTTTTGGATTTTGGTTTTTGGTTTTTGGTTTTTGGTTTTTGGTTTTTGGTTTTTGGTTTTTGGTTTTTGGTTTTTGGTCTCAGGTTTTTGGTTTTTGGTTTTTGGTTTTTGTATTTGGTTTTTGGTTTTTGGTTTCTGGTTTTTAGTTTTTAGTTTTTGGTTTTGTTTTTTGGTTTTTGGTTTTTGGTTTTTGTTTTTTGGTTTTTGGTTTTCGTTTTTCGGTTTTTCGTGTTTGGTTTTTGGTTTTTGGTTTTTGGTTTTTGGTTTTTGGTTTTTGATTTTTGGTTTTTGGTTTTTTGGTTTTTTGGTTTTTTGGTTTTTGGTTTTTGGTTTTTGGTTTTTGGTTTTTGGTTTTTGGTTTTTGGGTTTTGGTTTTTGGTTTTTGGGTTTTGGTTTTTGGTTTTTGGTTTTTGGTTTTTGGTTTTTGGTTTTTCGTTTTTGGTTTTTGGTTTTTTGTATTTGGTTTTTGGTTTTTGGTTTTTGGTTTTTGGTTTTTGCTTTTTGGTTTTTGGTTTTTGGTTTTTGGTTTTTGGTATTTGGTTTTTGGTATTTGGTTTCTGGTTTTTGGTTTTTGGTTTTTGGTTTTTTGGTTTTTGGTTGTTGGTTTTTGGTTTTTGGTTTTTGGTTTTTGGTTTTAGGTTTTTGGTTTTTGGTTTTTGGTTTTTGGTTTTTGGTTTTTGGTTTTTTGTTTTTGGTTTTTGGTTTTTGGTTTTTGGTTTTTGGTTTTTGGTTTTTGGTTTTTGGTTTTTGGTTTTTGGGTTTTGGTTTTTGGTTTTTGGTTTTTGGTTTTTGGTTTTTCGTTTTTGGTTTTTGGTTTTTGGTTTTTGGTTTTTGGTTTTTGGTTTTTGGTTTTTGGTTTTTGGGTTTTGGTTTTTGGTTTTTGGGTTTTGGTTTTTGGTTTTTGGTTTTTGGTTTTTGGTTTTTGGTTTTTAGTTTTTGGTTTTTGGTTTTTGGTTTTTGGTTTTTGGTTTTTGGTTTTTGGTTTTTGGTTTTTGGTTTTTGGTTTTTGGTTTTTGGTTTTTGGTTTTTGGTTTTTGGTTTTTGGTTTTTGGTTTTTGGTTTTTGGTTTTTGGTTTTTGGTTTTTGGTGTTTGGTTTTTGGTTTTTGGTTTTTGGTTTTTGGTTTTTGGTTTTTGGTTTTTGGTTTTTGGTTTTTGGTTTTTGGTTTTTGGTTTTTGGTTTTTGGTTTTTGGTTTTTCGTTTTTGGTTTTTGGTTTTTGGTTTTTGTTTTTTGGTTTTTGGTTTTTGGTTTTTGGTTTTTGGATTTTGGTTTTTGGTTTTTGGTTTTTGGTTTTTGGTTTTTGGTTTTTGGTTTTTGGTTTTTGGTTTTTGGTTTTTGCTTTTTGGTTTTTGTTTTTTGGTTTTTGGTTTTCGTTTTTCGGTTTTTCGTGTTTGGTTTTTGGTTTTTGGTTTTTGGTTTTTGGTTTTTGGTTTTTGGTTTTTGATTTTTGGTTTTTGGTTTTTTGGTTTTTTGGTTTTTTGGTTTTTGGTTTTTGGTTTTTGGTTTTTGGTTTTCGGTTTTTGGTTTTTGGTTTTTAGTTTTTTGGTTTTTGGTTTTTGGTTTTTGGTTTTTGGTTTTTGGTTTTTGGTTTTTGGTTTTTGGTTTTTGGTTTTGGTTTTTGGTTTTTTGTTTTTGGTTTTTGGTTTTTGGTTTTTTGTTTTTGGTTTTTTGGTTTTTGGTTTTTTGGTTTTTGGTTTTTGGTTTTTGGTTTTTGGTTTTTGGTTTTGGTTTTTGGTTTTTGGTTTTTGGTTTTTGGCTTTTGGTTTTTGGTTTTTGGTTTTTGGTTTTTGGTTTTTGGTGTTTGGTTTTTGGTTTTTGGTTTTTTGGTTTTTGGTTTTTGGATTTTGGTTTTTGGTTTTTGGTTTTTCGGTTTTTGGTTTTTGGTTTTTTAATTTTGGTTTTTGGTTTTTGGTTTTTGGTTTTTCGTTTTTGGTTTTTGGTTTTTGGTTTTTGGTTTTTGGTTTTTGGTTTTTGGTTTTTGGTTTTTGGTTTTTGGTTTTTGGTTTTTGGTTTTTGGTTTTTGGTTTTTGGTTTTTGGTTTTTGGTTTTCGATTTTGGTTTTTGGTTTTTGGTTTTTGGTTTTTGGTTTTTGGTTTTTGGTTTTTAGTTTTTTTGTTTTTGGTTTTTGGTTTTTGGTTTTTGGTTTTTGGTTTTTGGTTTTGGTTTTTGGTTTTTGGTTTTTGGTTTTTGGTTTTTGGTTTTTTTTTGTTTTTGGTTTTTTGGTTTTTGGTTTTTTGGTTTTTGGTTTTTGGTTTTTGGTTTTTGGTTTTTGGTTTTGGTTTTTGGGTTTTTGGTTTTTGGTTTTTGGCTTTTGGTTTTTGGTTTTTGGTTTTTGGTTTTTGGTTTTTGGTGTTTGGTTTTTGGTTTTTGGTTTTTTGGTTTTTGGTTTTTGGTTTTTGGTTTTTCGGTTCTTGGTTTTTTGTTTTTGGTTTTTGGTTTTTGGTTTTTGGTTTTTGGTTTTTGGTTTTTGGTTTTTGGTTTTTGGTTTTTGGTTTTTGGTTTTTGGTTTTTGGTTTTTGGTTTTTGGTTTTTGGTTTTTGGTTTTTGGTTTTTGGTTTTTGATTTTTGGTTTTTGTTTTTGGTTTTTGGTTTTTGGTTTTTGGTTTTTGGTTTTTGGTTTTTGGTTTTTGGTTTTTGGTTTTTGGTTTTTGGTTTTTGGTTTTTGGTTTTTGGTTTCTGGGTTTTTGGTTTTTGGTTTTTGGTTTTTGGTTTTTGGTTTTTGGTTTTTGGTTTTTGGTTTTTGGTTTTTGGTTTTTGATTATTGGTTTTTGATTTTTGGTTTTTGGTTTTTGGTTTTTGGTTTTTGGTTTTTGGTTTTTGGTTTTTGGTTTTTGGTTTTTGGTTTTTGGTTTTTGGTTTTTGGTTTTTGGTTTTTGGTTTTTGGTTTTTGGTTTTTGGTTTTTGGTTATTGGTTTTTGGTTTTTGGTTTTTGGTTTTTGGTTTTGGTTTTTGGTTTTTGGTTTTTGGTTTTTGGTTTTTGGTTTTTGGTTTTTGGTTTTTGGCTTTTGGTTTTTGGTTTTTGGTTTTTGGTTTTCGGTTTTTGGTTTTTGGTTTTTGGTTTTTGGGTTTTGGGTTTTGGTTTTTGGTTTTTGGTTTTTGGTTTTTGGTTTTTGGTTTTTGGTTTTTGGTTTTCGGTTTTTGGTTTGTGGTTTTTGGTTTTTGGTTTTTGGTTTTTGGTTTTTGGTTTTTGGTTTTTGGTTTTTGGTTTTTGGTTTTTGGTTTTTGGCTTTTGGTTTTTTCGTTTTTGGATTTTGGTTTGTTTTTGGATTTTTGGTTTTTTGGTTTTTGGTTTTTGTTTTTCGTTTTGCGTTGTTTGTTTTGATTTTGGTTTTGGGTTTTTTTGTTATTTTTGGTTGTTTCTTTTTGGTTTTTGGTTTTTGGTTTTTGGTTTTTGGCTTTTGGTTTTTGGTTTTGGTTTTTGGTTTTTCGTTTTTGGTTTTTGGTTTTTGGTTTTTGGTTTTTGGTTTTTGGTTTTTGGTTTTTGGTTTTTGGTTTTTGGTTTTTAGTTTTTCGTTTTTGGTTTTTGGTTTTTGGTTTTTAATTTTTGGTTTCTGGTTTTTGGTTTTTTGGTTTTTTGGTTTTTGGTTTCTTGGGTTTTTGGTTCTTGGTTTTTGGTTTTGGGTTTTTGGTTTTTGGTTTTTGGTTTTTGGTTTTTGGATTGTGTTTTTGATTTTTGGTTTTTGGTCTTTGGTTTTTGGTTTTTTGTTCTTGGTTTTTGGTTTTTGGTTTTTGGTTTTTGGTTTTTGGTTTTTGGATTTTGTTTTTGTTATTTGGATTTTGGTTTTTGGTTTTTTGGTTTTTGGTTTTTTGGTTTTTGGTTTTTGGTTTTCAGTTTTTGGTTATTTGGATTTTGGTTTTTGGTTTTTTGGTTTTTGGTTTTTTGGTTTTTGGTTTTTGGTTTTCAGTTTTTGGTTTTTGGTTTTTGGTTTTCGGTTTTTGGTTTTGGTTTTTGGTTTTTTGTTTTTGGTTTTTGGTTTTTGGTTTTTGGTTTTTGGTTTTTGGTTTTTGGTTTTTGGTTTTTGGTTTTTGGTTTTTGGTTTTTGGTTTTTGGTTTTTGGTTTTGGGTTTTTTGTTTTTTGTTTTTGGTTTTTGGTTTTTGGTTTTTTGGTTTTTGGTTTTTGGTTTTTGGTTTTTGGTTTTTGATTTTTGGTTTTTGGTTTTTGGTTTTTGGTTTTTGGTTATTGGTTTTTGGTTTTTGGTTTTTGGTTTTTGGTTTTTGGTTTTTGGTTTTTGGTTTTTGGTTTTTGGTTTTTAGTTTTTGGTTTTGGGCTTTTGGTTTTTGGTTTTTGGTTTTTGGTTTTTGGCGTTTGGTTTTTGGTTTTTGGTTTTTGGTTTTTGGTTTTTGGTTTTTTGGTTTTTGGTTTTTGGTTTTTGGTTTTTGGTTTTTGGTTTTGGTTTTTGGTTTTTGGTTTCAGGTTTTTGGTTTTTAGTTTTTTGTATTTGGTTTTTGGTTTTTGGTTTTTGGTTTTTGGTTTTTGGTTTTTGGTTTTTGGTTTTTGGTTTTTGGTTTTTGGTTTTTGGTTTTTGGTTTTTGGTTTTTGGTTTTTGGTTTTTGGTTTTTGGATTTTGGTTTTTGGTTTTTGGTTTTTAGTTTTTGGTTTTTGGCTTTTGGTTTTTGGTTTTTGGTTTTTGGTTTTTGGTTTTTGGTTTTTGGTTTTTGGTTTTTTGGTTTTTGGTTTTTGGTTTTTGGTTTTTGGTTTTTGGTTTTTGGTTTTTGGTTTCAGGTTTTTGGTTTTTGGTTTTTTGTATTTGGTTTTTGGTTTTTGGTTATTTGTTTTTGGTTTTTGGTTTTTGGTTTTTTGTTTTTGGTTTTTGGTTTTTGGTTTTTGGTTTTTGGTTTTTGGTTTTTGGTTTTTGGTTTTTGGTTTTTGGTTTTTGGTTTTTGGTTTTTGGTTTTTGGTTTTTGGTTTTTGGTTTTTGGTTTTTGGTTTTTGGTTTTTGGTTTTTGGTTTTTGGTTTTTGGTTTTTGGTTTTTGGTTTTTGGTTTTTGGTTTTTGGTTTTTGGTTTTTGGTTTTTGGTTTTTGGTTTTTGGTTTTTGGTTTTTGGTTTTTGGTTTTTGGTTTCATGTTTTTGGTTTTTGGTTTTTGGTTTTTGGTTTTTGGTTTTTGGTTTTTGGTTTTTGGTTTTTGGTTTTTGGTTTTTGGTTTTTGGTTTTTGGTTTTTGGTTTTTGGTTTTTGGTTTTTGGTTTTTGGTTTTTGGTTTTTGGTTTTTGGTTTTTGGTTGTTGGTTTTTGGTTTTCGGTTTTTGGTTTTTGGGTTTTGGTTCTTGGTTTTTGGTTTTTGGTTTTTGGTTTTTGGTTTTTGGTTTTTGGTTTTTGGTTTTTTGGTTTTTGGTTTTTGGTTTTTGGTTTTTGGTTGTTGGTTTTTGGTTTTGGGTTTTTGGTTTTTGGTTTCAGTTTTTGGTTTTGGTTTTTGGATTTTGGTTTTTGGTTTTTGGTTTTTGGTTTTTGGTTTTTGGTTTTTGGTTTTTGTTTTTGGTTTTGGTTTTTCGATTTTGGTTTTTGGTTTTTGGTTTTTGGTTTTTGGGTTTTGGTTTTTGGTTTTTGGTTTTTTGGTTTTGTGATTTGGTTTTTGGTTTTTTGTTTTTTGGTTTTTTGTTTTTGGTTTTTTGGTTTTTGGTTTTTTGGTTTTTGGTTTTTGGTTTTTGGTTTTTGGTTTTTGGTTTTTGGTTTTTGGTTTTTGGTTTTTGGTTTTTGGTTTTTGGTTTTTGGTTTTTGGTTTTTGGTTTTTGGTGTTTGGTTTTTGGTTTTTGGTTTTTGGTTTTTGGTTTTTGGTTTTTGGTTCTTGGTTTTTGCTTTTTGGTTTTTGGTTTTTGGTCTTTTAGTTTTTGGTTTTTGGTTTTTGGTTTTTGGTTTTTGGTTTTTGGTTTTTTGTTTTTGTTTTTTGGTTTTTGTTTTTTGGTTTTTGGTTTTTGGTTTTTGGTTTTTGTATTTCGTTTTGCGTTGTTTGTTTTGATTTTGGTTTTGGGTTTTTTTGTTATTTTTGGTTTTTGGTTTTTGGTTTTTGGTTTTTGGTTCTTGGTTCTTGGTTTTGGGTTTTTTGGTTTTTGGTTTTTGGTTTTTTGGTTTTTGGTTTTTGGTTTTGGGTTTTTGGTTTTTGGTTTTTGGTTTTTGGTATTTTGGTTTTTGGTTTTTGGTTTTTGGTTTTTGGTTTTTTGTTTTTGGTTTTTGGTTTTTGGTTTTTGGTTATTGGTTTTTGATTTTTGGGTTTTGGTTTTTGGTACTTGGTTTTTGGTTTTTGTTTTTGGTTTTGGTTTTTGGATTTTGGTTTTTGGTTTTTGGTTTTTGGTTTTTGGTTTTTGGTTTTTGGTTTTTGGTTTTTGGTTTTTTGGTTTTTTTATTTGGTTCTTGGTTTTTTGTTTTTCGGTTTTTGGTTTTTTGTTTTTGGTTTTTTGGTTTTCGGTTTTTTGGTTTTTGGTTTTTGGTTTTTTAGGGTTTTGTACTGAAATACAAAACCCTATTGCAATCACGACCTGTGTCCGTCTGTCCGTCTGTCCGTCCGTCCGTCCGTCCGTCCGTCCGTCCGTCCGTCCGTCCGTCTGTATGTCACAGCACTTTTTCTCCGAAACTATAGAAGCTACAGTCACGCAACTTTGTGAAAAGGTCAGAAGTGGTGACCTCTTGAAAGTTCAATGGTGAAAAAAATTTTCAAAGGGGTTTAAGGGGGGTCTCCCCATATAGGGAAGTGACCCCCCAAAAAAAAAATTTCACCATTGGTAGTCGAGTAGGGTGTCATTGGAAAGGTCTCAATGAGATCTTTTCAAAACAAGTCTTAAAATTGCTTTATGAGTACCGAGGGGGGCAGGGGAAGGGGAAATGTACGAACTTTTCGCGTACCCCCCCCTCGCGATTGGACACCTTCCATCCGAAAAATCTGAAAAAAATCATGGATGTAGGCCTTAATGAGTACAACAACAACAAATACATGAGAAGTCGAAATTCACTCAACTTTGTTAGTAATAGTATGATTTATTGATTTTATGTTTTCTTGAATAAAATCTAGACGGTACCCTTAAATTCAATAAAATTTAGCACACAGATGACTATTTAAAAGGTTGATCTTTTCTGAAAGTTTCATAAAGATCGAATAATATTTAACGAAGTTATAGCGATTTGAATTTTCCTGCATTACTATGGAACAATATGCCCTGTATTACTATGGAAACATATGGCTATGGAGCCATATGCGCTTTTTACCGACTTAGAAACTACAGCTTTGCTAGGATTTGCATGAAAATTTCAGGAATGATAGGTATCATGAAGATGAGTACATACAATTGAAACAAGTCGGAAAGGCAGGAGAAAGCTCCTAGCAAAAGGGCTTTGTAACCATTCTAAGATTCTAAAAAACAGGCCATGAATCGATGATTACAGTACAGAGGAGTGGCCCCTGAAAAAAAAATTTCATGAAAGGTAGCTGATATGAGTATCAACTGAAAGTTCTCTATGAGAGCTTTTCAAAACAGTTCTTAAACTCACATATTTTGCTTCTGTGGGAACATGGGGGGCGGGGAAATACATGAAAAATGTGTTTCCTCCCTCGCGAATGGACACCCGTGATCTTAAAAAATCTGAAATAATTATCAAGGGAGATATTTGTGGGTATAACTATAACAAATACCTCAGAAGTCAAAATTCTTTTAACTTCGCTAATAATAGTATGATCCTCGAACATGACATGTTTCTTGATTTTATTCATTACTGGTTACTGCATTGTGTAAGTTGAGTACAAAACCCTTCTGACATGAGCATAGGTCTGTCTACCCAACTTGTTGTTTTTGGTTTTTTGTTTTAGGTTTAAAGTTTTTGGTTTTTTGGTTTTTGGTTTTTGGTGTTTGGTTTTTGGTTTTTTGGTTTTTTGGTTTTTGGTTTTTGGTTTTTGGTATTTGGTTTTTGGTTTTTAGTTTTTGGTTTTTGTTTTTTGTTATTTGGTTTTTCGTTTTTTGTTTTTGGTTTTTTGGTTTTTGGTTTTTTGGTTTTTGGTTTTTTGGTTTTTGGTTTTTGGTTTTTGGTTGTTGGTTTTTGGTTTTTGGTTTTTGGTTTTTGGTTCTTGGTTTTTGGTTTTTGGTTTTTGGTTTTTGGTTTTTGGTTTTTGGTTTTTGGTCTTTTACTTTTTGATTTTTGGTTTTTGGTTTTTGGTTTTTGGTTTTTGGTTTTTGGTTTTTTTGTTTTTGTTTTGGTTTTTGTTTTTGTTTTTTGGTTTTTGGTTTTTGGATTTGGTTTTTGGTTTTTGGTTTTTGGTTTTTTTTTGGTTTTTGGTTTTTGGTTTTTGGTTTTTGGTTTTTGGTTTTTGGTTTTTGGTTTTTGGTTTTTGGTTTTTGGTTTTTAGTTTTTCGTTTTTGGTTTTTGGTTTTTGGTTTCTGGTTTTTGGTTTTTTGGTTTTTGGTTTCTTGGGTTTTTGGTTCTTGGTTTTTGGTTTTGGGTTTTTGGTTTTTGGTTTTTGGTTTTTGGTTTTTGGTTTTTGGTTTTTGGTTTGTGTTTTTGATTTTTGGTTTTTGGTTTTTGGTTTTTGGTTTTTGGTTTTTGGTTTTTGGTTTTTGGTTTTTGGTTTTTCGTTTTTGGTTTTTGGTTTTTGGTTTTTGGTTTTTGGTTTTTGGTTTTTGGTTGTTGGTTTTTGGTTTTTGTTTTTTGGTTTTTGGTTTTTTGGTTTTTGGTTTTTGGTTTTTAAATGGCTTTTTCTCCCCTTAAACGTGCGAATTTCGCGTTTTTACGTTTTCATTTAAAGGATCAACCCAAACTAGAGTTTTGATGGTCGGAACATGTTTCAGGCAAAATATCTGGAAATTGCGGTCTCTAGAACACGTGCAGTTTTTGTGCAGATTTTCAGCTTTGACTGCTTACTGTGCCCGCAATTTTAATCCGATCGTTGAAATTTTGGTCTTATCTTATAGTTGCGTTTGTTTAGTTTGCGTCAAGTGCAAATATGTAGTAATTTGCATGAAAATACTAATTTTTATGACGCTTAGGAGGCATAGACATGTATTTGTCTAAAATACGTAAATTTCCTTGTCAGACCTCTGGCTTTAATAGTTCACTGTAGCCACAATTTCGATTCGATTATCAAAATTTTGGTCTCATTTTGTAGCTGTCAGTCTGTTGTTTACGTCAAATACAAATTTGTAGTACTTTTCGTAAGAATACTAATTTTTATAAGGTTCCTTATATTTTTGGGGGCAGGTTAAGGAGACTTTTTCCCTTTACGGCATTGCTGTGGCTTGATTTTTCAACCGATGTGCTATATTTTGGTGTTGATGAATAGATCAGCGTCTGAGCTTTCCAAAAAGTATAAATTTGTGGTATGTCGCAAAAGTCTAAGGGCGGGTTTAGTGGCTGAAAGCCAAAAAAATCCCAATTTTTACGTGTTAACTCCCCAAAACTTTAAATGGCTTTTTCTCCCCTTAAACGTGCGAATTTCGCGTTTTTACCTTTTCATTTAAAGGATCAACCCAAACTAGAGTTTTGATGGTCGGAACATGTTTCAGGCAAAATATCTGGAAATTGCGGTCTCTAGAACACGTGCAGTTTTTGTGCAGATTTTCAGCTTTGACTGCTTACTGTGCCCGTAATTTTAATCCGATTGTTGAAATTTTGGTCTTATCTTATAGTTGCGTTTGTTTAGTTTGCGTCAAGTGCAAATATGTAGTAATTTGCATGAAAATACTAATTTTTATGACGCTTGGGAGGCATAGACATGTATTTGTCTAAAATACGTAAATTTCCTTGTCAGACCTCTGGCTTTAATCGTTCACTGTAGCCACAATTTCGATTCGATTATCAAAATTTTGATCTCATTTTGTAGCTGTCAGTCTGTTGTTTACGCCAAATACAAATTTGTAGTACTTTTCGTAAGAATACTAATTTTTATAAGGTTCCTTATATTTTTGGGGTAGGTTATGGAAACTTTTTCCCTTTACGGCATTGCTGTGGCTTGATTTTTCAACCGATGTGCTATATTTTGATGTTGATGAATAGATCAGCGTCTGAACTTTCCAAAAAATATGAATTTGTGGTATATCGCAAAAGTTTAAGGGCGGGTTTAGTGGCTGAAAGCCAAAAAAATCCCAATTTTTTACGTGTTAACTCCCCAAAACTTTAAATGGCTTTTTCTCCCCTTAAACGTGCGAATTTCGCGTTTTTACGTTTTCATTTAAAGGATCAACCCAAACTAGAGTTTTGATGGTCGGAACATGTTTTAGGCAAAATATCTGGAAATTGCGGTCTCTAGAACACGTGCACGTGCAATGTTGATGACATTGACTGCTTACTGTGCCCGTAATTTTAATCCGATTGTTGAAATTTTGGGCTTATCTTATAGTTGCGTTTGTTTAGTTTGCGTCAAGTGCAAATATGTAGTAATTTGCATGAAAATACTAATTTTTATGACGCTTAGGAGGCATAGACATGTATTTGTCTAAAATATGTAAATTTCCTTGTCAGACCTCTGGCTTTAATCGTTCACTGTAGCCACAATTTCGATTCGATTATCAAAATTTTGGTCTCATTTTGTAGCTGTCAGTCTGTTGTTTACGGCAAATACAAATTTGTAGTATCTTTCGTAAGAATACTAATTTTTATAAGGTTCCTTATATTTTTGGGGGCAGGTTAAGGAGACTTTTTCCCTTTACGGCATTGCTGTGGCTTGATTTTTCAACCGATGTGCTATATTTTGGTGTTGATGAATAGATCAGCGTCTGAGCTTTCCAAAAAGTATAAATTTGTGGTATGTCGCAAAAGTCTAAGGGCGGGTTTAGTGGCTGAAAGCCAAAAAAATCCCAATTTTTACGTGTTAACTCCCCAAAACTTTAAATGGCTTTTTCTCCCCTTAAACGTGCGAATTTCGCGTTTTTACCTTTTCATTTAAAGGATCAACCCAAACTAGAGTTTTGATGGTCGGAACAT
Source organism: Odontomyia ornata (assembly GCA_963969285.1). NCBI lineage: Eukaryota > Metazoa > Arthropoda > Insecta > Diptera > Stratiomyidae > Odontomyia > Odontomyia ornata. The sequence continues at coordinate 125,364,409 of OZ017738.1, read as the reverse complement.
GTTTCAGGCAAAATATCTGGAAATTGCGGTCTCTAGAACACGTGCAGTTTTTGTGCAGATTTTCAGCTTTGACTGCTTACTGTGCCCGTAATTTTAATCCGATTGTTGAAATTTTGGTCTTATCTTATAGTTGCGTTTGTTTAGTTTGCGTCAAGTGCAAATATGTAGTAATTTGCATGAAAATACTAATTTTTATGACGCTTGGGAGGCATAGACATGTATTTGTCTAAAATACGTAAATTTCCTTGTCAGACCTCTGGCTTTAATCGTTCACTGTAGCCACAATTTCGATTCGATTATCAAAATTTTGATCTCATTTTGTAGCTGTCAGTCTGTTGTTTACGCCAAATACAAATTTGTAGTACTTTTCGTAAGAATACTAATTTTTATAAGGTTCCTTATATTTTTGGGGTAGGTTATGGAAACTTTTTCCCTTTACGGCATTGCTGTGGCTTGATTTTTCAACCGATGTGCTATATTTTGATGTTGATGAATAGATCAGCGTCTGAACTTTCCAAAAAATATGAATTTGTGGTATATCGCAAAAGTTTAAGGGCGGGTTTAGTGGCTGAAAGCCAAAAAAATCCCAATTTTTTACGTGTTAACTCCCCAAAACTTTAAATGGCTTTTTCTCCCCTTAAACGTGCGAATTTCGCGTTTTTACGTTTTCATTTAAAGGATCAACCCAAACTAGAGTTTTGATGGTCGGAACATGTTTTAGGCAAAATATCTGGAAATTGCGGTCTCTAGAACACGTGCACGTGCAATGTTGATGACATTGACTGCTTACTGTGCCCGTAATTTTAATCCGATTGTTGAAATTTTGGGCTTATCTTATAGTTGCGTTTGTTTAGTTTGCGTCAAGTGCAAATATGTAGTAATTTGCATGAAAATACTAATTTTTATGACGCTTAGGAGGCATAGACATGTATTTGTCTAAAATATGTAAATTTCCTTGTCAGACCTCTGGCTTTAATCGTTCACTGTAGCCACAATTTCGATTCGATTATCAAAATTTTGGTCTCATTTTGTAGCTGTCAGTCTGTTGTTTACGGCAAATACAAATTTGTAGTATCTTTCGTAAGAATACTAATTTTTATAAGGTTCCTTATATTTTTGGGGGCAGGTTAAGGAGACTTTTTCCCTTTACGGCATTGCTGTGGCTTGATTTTTCAACGGATGTGCTATATTTTGGTGTTGATGAATAGATCAGCGTCTGAACTTTCAAAAAAGTATAAATTTGTGGTATGTCGCAAAAGTTTAAGGGCGGGTTTAGTGGCTGAAAGCCAAAAAAATCCCAATTTTTTACGTGTTAATTCCCCAAAACTTTAAATGGCTTTTTCTCCCCTTAAACGTGCGAATTTCGCGTTTTTACGTTTTCATTTAAAGGATCAACCCAAACTAGAGTTTTGATGGTCGGAACATGTTTCAGGCAAAATATCTGGAAATTGCGGTCTCTAGAACACGTGCAGTTTTTGTGCAGATTTTCAGCTTTGACTGCTTACTGTGCCCGTAATTTTAATCCGATTGTTGACATTTTGGTCTTATCTTATAGTTGCGTTTGTTTAGTTTGCGTCAAGTGCAAATATGTAGTAATTTGCATGTAAATACTAATTTTTATGACGCTTAGGAGGCATAGACATGTATTTGTCTAAAATACGTAAATTTCCTTGTCAGACCTCTGGCTTTAATAGTTCGCTGTAGCCACAATTTCGATTCGATTATCAAAATTTTGGTCTCATTTTGTAGCTGTCAGTCTGTTGTTTACGCCAAGTACAAATTTGTAGTATCTTTCGTAAGAATACTAATTTTTATAAGGTTCCTTATATCTTTGGGGGCAGGTTAAGGAGACTTTTTCCCTTTACGGCATTGCTGTGGCTTGATTTTTCAACCGATGTGCTATATTTTGGTGTTGATGAATAGATCAGCGTCTGAGCTTTCCAAAAAGTATAAATTTGTGGTATGTCGCAAAAGTCTAAGGGCGGGTTTAGTGGCTGAAAGCCAAAAAAATCCCAATTTTTACGTGTTAACTCCCCAAAACTTTAAATGGCTTTTTCTCCCCTTAAACGTGCGAATTTCGCGTTTTTACGTTTTCATTTAAAGGATCAACCCAAACTAGAGTTTTGATGGTCGGAACATGTTTTAGGCAAAATATCTGGAAATTGCGGTCTCTAGAACACGTGCAGTTTTTGTGCAGATTTTCAGCTTTGACTGCTTACTGTGCCCGTAATTTTAATCCGATTGTTGAAATTTTGGTCTTATCTTATAGTTGCGTTTGTTTAGTTTGCGTCAAGTGCAAATATGTAGTAATTTGCATGAAAATACTAATTTTTATGACGCTTGGGAGGCATAGACATGTATTTGTCTAAAATACGTAAATTTCCTTGTCAGACCTCTGGCTTTAATCGTTCACTGTAGCCACAATTTCGATTCGATTATCAAAATTTTGGTCTCATTTTGAAGCTGTCAGTCTGTTGTTTACGTCAAATACAAATTTGTAGTATCTTTCATAAGAATACTAATTTTTATAAGGTTCCCTATATTTTTGGGGTAGGTTATGGAAACTTTTTCCCTTTACGGCATTGCTGTGGCTTGATTTTTCAACCGATGTGCTATATTTTGGTGTTGATGAATAGATCAGCGTCTGAACTTTCCAAAAAGTATAAATTTGTGGTATGTCGCAAAAGTTTAAGGGCGGGTTTAGTGGCTGAAAGCCAAAAAAATCCCAATTTTTTACGTGTTAACTCCCCAAAACTTTAAATGGCTTTTTCTCCCCTTAAACGTGCGAATTTCGCGTTTTTACGTTTTCATTTAAAGGATCAACCCCAACTAGAGTTTTGATGGTCGGAACATGTTTTAGGCAAAATATCTGAAAATTGCGGTCTCTAGAACACGTGCAGTTTTTGTGCAGATTTTCAGCTTTGACTGCTTACTGTGCCCGTAATTTTAATCCGATTGTTGAAATTTTGGTCTTATCTTATAGTTGCGTTTGTTTAGTTTGCGTCAAGTGCAAATATGTAGTAATTTGCATGAAAATACTAATTTTTATGACGCTTAGGAGGCATAGACATGTATTTGTCTAAAATACGTAAATTTCCTTGTCAGACCTCTGGCTTTAATCGTTCACTGTAGCCACAATTTCGATTCGATTATCAAAATTTTGGTCTCATTTTGTAGCTGTCAGTCTGTTGTTCACGCCAAATACAAATTTGTAGTATCTTTCGTAAGAATACTAATTTTTATAAGGTTCCTTATATTTTTGGGGGCAGGTTAAGGAGACTTTTTCCCTTTACGGCATTGCTGTGGCTTGATTTTTCAACCGATGTGCTATATTTTGGTGTTGATGAATAGATCAGCGTCTGAACTTTCCAAAAAATATAAATTTGTGGTATGTCGCAAAAGTTTAAGGGCGGGTTTAGTGGCTGAAAGCCAAAAAAATCCCAATTTTTTACGTGTTAACTCCCCAAAACTTTAAATGGCTTTTTCTCCCCTTAAACGTGCGAATTTCGCGTTTTTACGTTTTCATTTAAAGGATCAACCCAAACTAGAGTTTTGATGGTCGGAACATGTTTTAGGCAAAATATCTGGAAATTGCGGTCTCTAGAACACGTGCAGTTTTTGTGCAGATTTTCAGCTTTGACTGCTTACTGTGCCCGTAATTTTAATCCGATTGTTGAAATTTTGGTCTTATCTTATAGTTGCGTTTGTTTAGTTTGCGTCAAGTGCAAATATGTAGTAATTTGCATGAAAATACTAATTTTTATGACGCTTAGGAGGCATAGACATGTATTTGTCTAAAATACGTAAATTTCCTTGTCAGACCTCTAGCTTTAATCGTTCACTGTAGCCACAATTTCGATTCGATTATCAAAATTTTGGTCTCATTTTGTAGCTGTCAGTCTGTTGTTCACGCCAAATACAAATTTGTAGTATCTTTCGTAAGAATACTAATTTTTATAAGGTTCCTTATATTTTTGGGGGCAGGTTAAGGAGACTTTTTCCCTTTACGGCATTGCTGTGGCTTGATTTTTCAACCGATGTGCTATATTTTGGTGTTGATGAATAGATCAGCGTCTGAACTTTCCAAAAAGTATAAATTTGTGGTATGTCGCAAAAGTTTAAGGGCGGGTTTAGTGGCTGAAAGCCAAAAAAATCCCAATTTTTTACGTGTTAACTCCCCAAAACTTTAAATGGCTTTTTCTCCCCTTAAACGTGCGAATTTCGCGTTTTTACGTTTTCATTTAAAGGATCAACCCAAACTAGAGTTTTGATGGTCGGAACATGTTTTAGGCAAAATATCTGGAAATTGCGGTCTCTAGAACACGTGCAGTTTTTGTGCAGATTTTCAGCTTTGACTGCTTACTGTGCCCGTAATTTTAATCCGATTGTTGAAATTTTGGTCTTATCTTATAGTTGCGTTTGTTTAGTTTGCGTCAAGTGCAAATATGTAGTAATTTGCATGAAAATACTAATTTTTATGACGCTTAGGAGGCATAGACATGTATTTGTCTAAAATACGTAAATTTCCTTGTCAGACCTCTGGCTTTAATCGTTCACTGTAGCCACAATTTCGATTCGATTATCAAAATTTTGGTCTCATTTTGTAGCTGTCAGTCTGTTGTTTACGTCAAATACAAATTTGTAGTATCTTTCGTAAGAATACTAATTTTTATAAGGTTCCTTATATTTTTGGGGTAGGTTATGGAAACTTTTTCCCTTTACGGCATTGCTGTGGCTTGATTTTTCAACCGATGTGCCCTTTACGGCATTGCTGTGGCTTGATTTTTCAACCGATGTGCTATATTTTGGTGTTGATGAATAGATCAGCGTCTGAACTTTCCAAAAAGTATAAATTTGTGGTATGACGCAAAAGTTTAAGGGCGGGTTTAGTGGCTGAAAGCCAAAAAAATCCCAATTTTTTACGTGTTAACTCCCCAAAACTTTAAATGGCTTTTTCTCCCCTTAAACGTGCGAATTTCGCGTTTTTACGTTTTCATTTAAAGGATCAACCCAAACTAGAGTTTTGATGGTCGGAACATGTTTTAGGCAAAATATCTGGAAATTGCGGTCTCTAGAACACGTGCAGTTTTTGTGCAGATTTTCAGCTTTGACTGCTTACTGTGCCCGTAATTTTAATCCGATTGTTGAAATTTTGGTCTTATCTTATAGTTGCGTTTGTTTAGTTTGCGTCAAGTGCAAATATGTAGTAATTTGCATGAAAATACTAATTTTTATGACGCTTAGGAGGCATAGACATGTATTTGTCTAAAATACGTAAATTTCCTTGTCAGACCTCTGGCTTTCATCGTTCACTGTAGCCACAATTTCGATTCGATTATCAAAATTTTGGTCTCATTTTGTAGCTGTCAGTCTGTTGTTTACGTCAAATACAAATTTGTAGTATCTTTCGTAAGAATACTAATTTTTATAAGGTTCCTTATATTTTTGGGGTAGGTTATGGAAACTTTTTCCCTTTACGGCATTGCTGTGGCTTGATTTTTCAACCGATGTGCTATATTTTGGTGTTGATGAATAGATCAGCGTCTGAACTTTCCAAAAAGTATAAATTTGTGGTATGTCGCAAAAGTTTAAGGGCGGGTTTAGTGGCTGAAAGCCAAAAAAATCCCAATTTTTTACGTGTTAACTCCCCAAAACTTTAAATGGCTTTTTCTCCCCTTAAACGTGCGAATTTCGCGTTTTTACGTTTTCATTTAAAGGATCAACCCAAACTAGAGTTTTGATGGTCGGAACATGTTTTAGGCAAAATATCTGGAAATTGCGGTCTCTAGAACACGTGCAGTTTTTGTGCAGATTTTCAGCTTTGACTGCTTACTGTGCCCGTAATTTTAATCCGATTGTTGAAATTTTGGTCTTATCTTATAGTTGCGTTTGTTTAGTTTGCGTCAAGTGCAAATATGTAGTAATTTGCATGAAAATACTAATTTTTATGACGCTTAGGAGGCATAGACATGTATTTGTCTAAAATATGTAAATTTCCTTGTCAGACCTCTGGCTTTAATCGTTCACTGTAGCCACAATTTCGATTCGATTATCAAAATTTTGGTCTCATTTTGTAGCTGTCAGTCTGTTGTTCACGCCAAATACAAATTTGTAGTATCTTTCGTAAGAATACTAATTTTTATAAGGTTCCTTATATTTTTGGGGGCAGGTTAAGGAGACTTTTTCCCTTTACGGCATTGCTGTGGCTTGATTTTTCAACCGATGTGCTATATTTTGGTGTTGATGAATAGATCAGCGTCTGAACTTTCCAAAAAGTATAAATTTGTGGTATGTCGCAAAAGTTTAAGGGCGGGTTTAGTGGCTGAAGGCCAAAAAAATCCCAATTTTTTACGTGTTAACTCCCCAAAACTTTAAATGGCTTTTTCTCCCCTTAAACGTGCGAATTTCGCGTTTTTACGTTTTCATTTAAAGGATCAACCCCAACTAGAGTTTTGATGGTCGGAACATGTTTTAGGCAAAATATCTGGAAATTGCGGTCTCTAGAACACGTGCAGTTTTTGTGCAGATTTTCAGCTTTGACTGCTTACTGTGCCCGTAATTTTAATCCGATTGTTGAAATTTTGGTCTTATCTTATAGTTGCGTTTGTTTAGTTTGCGTCAAGTGCAAATATGTAGTAATTTGCATGAAAATACTAATTTTTATGACGCTTAGGAGGCATAGACATGTATTTGTCTAAAATACGTAAATTTCCTTGTCAGACCTCTGGCTTTAATCGTTCACTGTAGCCACAATTTCGATTCGATTATCAAAATTTTGGTCTCATTTTGTAGCTGTCAGTCTGTTGTTTACGTCAAATACAAATTTGTAGTATCTTTCATAAGAATACTAATTTTTATAAGGTTCCTTATATTTTTGGGGTAGGTTATGGAAACTTTTTCCCTTTACGGCATTGCTGTGGCTTGATTTTTCAACCGATGTGCTATATTTTGGTGTTGATGAATAGATCAGCGTCTGAACTTTCCAAAAAGTATAAATTTGTGGTATGTCGCAAAAGTTTAAGGGCGGGTTTAGTGGCTGAAAGCCAAAAAAATCCCAATTTTTTACGTGTTAACTCCCCAAAACTTTAAATGGCTTTTTCTCCCCTTAAACGTGCGAATTTCGCGTTTTTACGTTTTCATTTAAAGGATCAACCCAAACTAGAGTTTTGATGGTCGGAACATGTTTTAGGCAAAATATCTGGAAATTGCGGTCTCCAGAACACGTGCAGTTTTTGTGCAGATTTTCAGCTTTGACTGCTTACTGTGCCCGTAATTTTAATCCGATTGTTGAAATTTTGGTCTTATCTTATAGTTGCGTTTGTTTAGTTTGCGTCAAGTGCAAATATGTAGTAATTTGCATGAAAATACTAATTTTTATGACGCTTAGGAGGCATAGACATGCATTTGTCTAAAATACGTAAATTTCCTTGTCAGACCTCTGGCTTTAATCGTTCACTGTAGCCACAATTTCGATTCGATTATCAAAATTTTGGTCTCATTTTAAAGCTGTCAGTCTGTTGTTTACGTCAAATACAAATTTGTAGTATCTTTCGTAAGAATACTAATTTTTATAAGGTTCCTTATATTTTTGGGGTAGGTTATGGAAACTTTTTCCCTTTACGGCATTGCTGTGGCTTGATTTTTCAACCGATGTGCTATATTTTCGTGTTGATGAATAGGTCAGCGTCTGAACTTTCCAAAAAGTATAAATTTGTGGTATGACGCAAAAGTTTAAGGGCGGGTTTAGTGACTGAAAGCCAAAAAAATCCCAATTTTTTACGTGTTAACTCCCCAAAACTTTAAATGGCTTTTTCTCCCCTTAAACGTGCGAATTTCGCGTTTTTACGTTTTCATTTAAAGGATCAACCCAAACTAGAGTTTTGATGGTCGGAACATGTTTCAGGCAAAATATCTGGAAATTGCGGTCTCTAGAACACGTGCAGTTTTTGTGCAGGTTTTCAGCTTTGACTGCTTACTGTGCCCGTAATTTTAATCCGATTGTTGAAATTTTGGTCTTATCTTATAGTTGCGTTTGTTTAGTTTGCGTCAAGTGCAAATATGTAGTAATTTGCATGAAAATACTAATTTTTATGACGCTTAGGAGGCATAGACATGTATTTGTCTAAAATACGTAAATTTCCTTGTCAGACCTCTGGCTTTCATCGTTCACTGTAGCCACAATTTCGATTCGATTATCAAAATTTTGGTCTCATTTTGTAGCTGTCAGTCTGTTGTTTACGTCAAATACAAATTTGTAGTATCTTTCGTAAGAATACTAATTTTTATAAGGTTCCTTATATTTTTGGGGTAGGTTATGGAAACTTTTTCCCTTTACGGCATTGCTGTGGCTTGATTTTTCAACCGATCTGCTATATTTTGGTGTTGATGAATAGATCAGCGTCTGAACTTTCCAAAAAGTATAAATTTGTGGTATGTCGCAAAAGTTTAAGGGCGGGTTTAGTGGCTGAAAGCCAAAAAAAATCCCAATTTTTTACGTGTTAACTCCCCAAAACTTTAAATGGCTTTTTCTCCCCTTAAACGTGCGAATTTCGCGTTTTTACGTTTTCATTTAAAGGATCAACCCAAACTAGAGTTTTGATGGTCGGAACATGTTTTAGGCAAAATATCTGGAAATTGCGGTCTCTAGAACACGTGCAGTTTTTGGGCAGATTTTCAGCTTTGACTGCTTACTGTGCCCGTAATTTTAATCCGATTGTTGAAATTTTGGTCTTATCTTATAGTTGCATTTGTTTAGTTTGCGTCAAGTGCAAATATGTAGTAATTTGCATGAAAATACTAATTTTTATGACGCTTAGGAGGCATAGACATGTATTTGTCTAAAATACGTAAATTTCCTTGTCAGACCTCTGGCTTTAATCGTTCACTGTAGCCACAATTTCGATTCGATTATCAAAATTTTGGTCTCATTTTGTAGCTGTCAGTCTGTTGTTTACGCCAAATACAAATTTGTAGAATCTTTCGTAAGAATACTAATTTTTATAAGGTTCCTTATATTTTTGGGGGCAGGTTAAGGAGACTTTTTCCCTTTACGGCATTGCTGTGGCTTGATTTTTCAACCGATGTGCTATATTTTGATGTTGATGAATAGATCAGCGTCTGAACTTTCCAAAAAGTATAAATTTGTGGTATGTCGCAAAAGTTTAAGGGCGGGTTTAGTGGCTGAAAGCCAAAAAAATCCCAATTTTTTACGTGTTAACTCCCCAAAACTTTAAATGGCTTTTTCTCCCCTAAAACGTGCGAATTTCGCGTTTTTACGTTTTCATTTAAAGGATCAACCCAAACTAGAGTTTTGATGGTCGGAACATGTTTCAGGCAAAATATCTGGAAATTGCGGTCTCTAGAACACGTGCAGTTTTTGTGCAGATTTTCAGCTTTGACTGCTTACTGTGCCCGTAATTTTAATCCGATTGTTGAAATTTTGGTCTTATCTTATAGTTGCGTTTGTTTAGTTTGCGTCAAGTGCAAATATGTAGTAATTTGCATGAAAATACTAATTTTTATGACGCTTAGGAGGCATAGACATGTATTTGTCTAAAATACGTAAATTTCCTTGTCAGACCTCTGGCTTTAATCGTTCACTGTAGCCACAATTTCGATTCGATTATCAAAATTTTGGTCTCATTTTGTAGCTGTCAGTCTGTTGTTTACGCCAAATACAAATTTGTAGTATCTTTCGTAAGAATACTAATTTTTATAAGGTTCCTTATATTTTTGGGGGCAGGTTAAGGAGACTTTTTCCCTTTACGGCATTGCTGTGGCTTGATTTTTCAACCGATGTGCTATATTTTGGTGTTGATGAATAGATCAGCGTCTGAGCTTTCCAAAAAGTATAAATTTGTGGTATGTCGCAAAAGTTTAAGGGCGGGTTTAGTGGCTGAAAGCCAAAAAAATCCCAATTTTTTACGTGTTAACTCCCCAAAACTTTAAATGGCTTTTTCTCCCCTTAAACGTGCGAATTTCGCGTTTTTACGTTTTCATTTAAAGGATCAAACCAAACTAAAGTTTTGATGGTCGGAACATGTTTTAGGCAAAATATCTGGAAATTGCGGTCTCTAGAACACGTGCAGTTTTTGTGCAGATTTTCAGCTTTGACTGCTTACTGTGCCCGTAATTTTAATCCGATTGTTGAAATTTTGGTCTTATCTTATAGTTGCGTTTGTTTAGTTTGCGTCAAGTGCAAATATGTAGTAATTTGCATGAAAATACTAATTTTTATGACGCTTAGGAGGCATAGACATGTATTTGTCTAAAATACGTAAATTTCCTTGTCAGACCTCTGGCTTTAATCGTTCACTGTAGCCACAATTTCGATTCGATTATCAAAATTTTGGTCTCATTTTGTAGCTGTCAGTCTGTTGTTTACGCCAAATACAAATTTGTAGTACTTTTCGTAAGAATACTAATTTTTATAAGGCTCCTTATATTTTTGGGGTAGGTTATGGAAACTTTTTCCCTTTACGGCATTGCTGTGGCTTGATTTTTCAACCGATGTGCTATATTTTGGTGTTGATGAATAGATCAGCGTCTGAACTTTCCAAAAAGTATAAATTTGTGGTATGTCGCAAAAGTTTAAGGGCGGGTTTAGTGGCTGAAAGCCAAAAAAATCCCAATTTTTTACGTGTTAACTCCCCAAAACTTTAAATGGCTTTTTCTCCCCTTAAACGTGCGAATTTCGCGTTTTTACGTTTTCATTTAAAGGATCAACCCAAACTAGAGTTTTGATGGTCGGAACATGTTTTAGGCAAAATATCTGGAAATTGCGGTCTCTAGAACACGTGCAGTTTTTGTGCAGATTTTCAGCTTTGACTGCTTACTGTGCCCGTAATTTTAATCCGATTGTTGAAATTTTGGTTTTATCTTATAGTTGCGTTTGTTAAATTTGCGTCAAGTGCAAATATGTAGTAATTTGCATGAAAATACTAATTTTTATGACGCTTAGGAGGCATAGACATGTATTTGTCTAAAATACGTAAATTTCCTTGTCAGACCTCTGGCTTTAATCGTTCACTGTAGCCACAATTTCGATTCGATTATCAAAATTTTGGTCTCATTTTGTAGCTGTCAGTCTGTTGTTTTTGTCAAATACAAATTTGTAGTATCTTTCGTAAGAATACTAATTTTTATAAGGTTCCTTATATTTTTGGGGTAGGTTATGGAAACTTTTTCCCTTTACGGCATTGCTGTGGCTTGATTTTTCAACCGATGTGCTATATTTTGGTGTTGATGAATGGATCAGCGTCTGAACTTTCCAAAAAGTATAAATTTGTGGTATGTCGCAAAAGTTTAAGGGCGGGTTTAGTGGCTGAAAGCCAAAAAAATCCCAATTTTTTACGTGTTAACTCCCCAAAACTTTAAATGGCTTTTTCTCCCCTTAAACGTGCGAATTTCGCGTTTTTACGTTTTCATTTAAAGGATCAACCCAAACTAGAGTTTTGATGGTCGGAACATGTTTCAGGCAAAATATCTGGAAATTGCGGTCTCTAGAACACGTGCAGTTTTTGTGCAGATTTTCAGCTTTGACTGCTTACTGTGCCCGTAATTTTAATCCGATTGTTGAAATTTTGGTCTTATCTTATAGTTGCGTTTGTTTAGTTTGCGTCAAGTGCAAATATGTAGTAATTTGCATGAAAATACTAATTTTTATGACGCTTAGGAGGCATAGACATGTATTTGTCTAAAATACGTAAATTTCCTTGTCAGACCTCTGGCTTTAATCGTTCACTGTAGCCACAATTTCGATTCGATTATCAAAATTTTGGTCTCATTTTGTAGCTGTCAGTCTGTTGTTTACGTCAAATACAAATTTGTAGTATCTTTCGTAAGAATACTAATTTTTATAAGGTTCCTTATATTTTTGGGGTAGGTTATGGAAACTTTTTCCCTTTACGGCATTGCTGTGGCTTGATTTTTCAACCGATGTGCTATATTTTGGTGTTGATGAATAGATCAGCGTCTGAACTTTCCAAAAAGTATAAATTTGTGGTATGTCGCAAAAGTTTAAGGGCGGGTTTAGTGGCTGAAAGCCAAAAAAATTCCAATTTTTTACGTGTTAACTCCCCAAAACTTTAAATGGCTTTTTCTCCCCTTAAACGTGCGAATTTCGCGTTTTTACGTTTTCATTTAAAGGATCAACCCAAACTAGAGTTTTGATGGTCGGAACATGTTTTAGGCAAAATATCTGGAAATTGCGGTCTCTAGAACACGTGCAGTTTTTGTGCAGATTTTCAGCTTTGACTGCTTACTGTGCCCGTAATTTTAATCCGATTGTTGAAATTTTGGTCTTATCTTATAGTTGCGTTTGTTTAGTTTGCGTCAAGTGCAAATATGTAGTAATTTGCATGAAAATACTAATTTTTATGACGCTTAGGAGGCATAGACATGTATTTGTCTAAAATACGTAAATTTCCTTGTCAGACCTCTGGCTTTAATCGTTCACTGTAGCCACAATTTCGATTCGATTATCAAAATTTTGGTCTCATTTTGTAGCTGTCAGTCTGTTGTTTACGCCAAATACAAATTTGTAGTATCTTTCGTAAGAATACTAATTTTTATAAGGTTCCTTATATTTTTGGGGGCAGGTTAAGGAGACTTTTTCCCTTTACGGCATTGCTGTGGCTTGATTTTTCAACCGATGTGCTATATTTTGGTGTTGATGAATAGATCAGCGTCTGAACTTTCAAAAAAGTATAAATTTGTGGTATGTCGCAAAAGTTTAAGGGCGGGTTTAGTGCCTGAAAGCCAAAAAAATCCCAATTTTTTACGTGTTAACTCCCCAAAACTTTAAATGGCTTTTTCTCCCCTTAAACGTGCGAATTTCGCGTTTTTACGTTTTCATTTAAAGGATCAACCCAAACTAGAGTTTTGATGGTCGGAACATGTTTCAGGCAAAATATCTGGAAATTGCGGTCTCTAGAACACGTGCAGTTTTTGTGCAGATTTTCAGCTTTGACTGCGTACTGTGCCCGTAATTTTAATCCGATTGTTGAAATTTTGGTCTTATCTTATAGTTGCGTTTGTTTAGTTTGCGTCAAGTGCAAATATGTAGTAATTTGCATGAAAATACTAATTTTTATGACGCTTAGGAGGCATAGACATGTATTTGTCTAAAATACGTAAATTTCCTTGTCAGACCTCTGGCTTTAATCGTTCACTGTAGCCACAATTTCGATTCGATTATCAAAATTTTGGTCTCATTTTGTAGCTGTCAGTCTGTTGTTTACGCCAAATACAAATTTGTAGTATCTTTCGTAGGAATACTAATTTTTATAAGGTTCCTTATATCTTTGGGGGCAGGTTAAGGAGACTTTTTCCCTTTACGGCATTGCTGTGGCTTGATTTTTCAACCGATGTGCTATATTTTGGTGTTGATGAATAGATCAGCGTCTGAGCTTACCAAAAAGTATAAATTTGTGGTATGTTGCAAAAGTCTAAGGGCGGGTTTAGTGCCTGAAAGCCAAAAAAATCCAAATGTTTTACGTGTTAACTCCCCAAAACTTTAAATGGCTTTTTCTCCCCTTAAACGTGCGAATTTCGCGTTTTTACGTTTTCATTTAAAGGATCAAACCAAACTAAAGTTTTGATGGTCGGAACATGTTTTAGGCAAAATATCTGGAAATTGCGGTCTCTAGAACACGTGCAGTTTTTGTGCAGATTTTCAGCTTTGACTGCTTACTGTGCCCGTAATTTTAATCCGATTGTTGAAATTTTGGTCTTATCTTATAGTTGCGTTTGTTTAGTTTGCGTTAAGTGCAAATATGTAGTAATTTGCATGAAAATACTAATTTTTATGACGCTTAGGAGGCATAGACATGCATTTGTCTAAAATACGTAAATTTCCTTGTCAGAGCTCTGGCTTTAATCGTTCACTGTAGACACAATTTCGATTCGATTATCAAAATTTTGGTCTCATTTTGTAGCTGTCAGTCTGTTGTTTATGTCAAATACAAATTTGTAGTATCTTTCGTAAGAATACTAATTTTTATAAGGTTCCTTATATTTTTGGGGTAGGTTATGGAAACTTTTTCCCTTTACGGCATTGCTGTGGCTTGATTTTTCAACCGATGTGCTATATTTTGGTGTTGATGAATAGATCAGCGTCTGAACTTTCCAAAAAGTATAAATTTGTGGTATGTCGCAAAAGTTTAAGGGCGGGTTTAGTGGCTGAAAGCCAAAAAAATCCCAATTTTTTACGTGTTAACTCCCCAAAACTTTAAATGGCTTTTTCTCCCCTTAAACGTGCGAATTTCGCGTTTTTACGTTTTCATTTAAAGGATCAACCCAAACTAGAGTTTTGATGTCCGGAACATGTTTTCGGCAAAATATCTGGAAATTGCGGTCTCTAGAACACGTGCAGTTTTTGTGCAGATTTTCAGCTTTGACTGCTTACTGTGCCCGTAATTTTAATCCGATTGTTGAAATTTTGGTCTTATCTTATAGTTGCGTTTGTTTAGTTTGCGTCAAGTGCAAAAATGTAGTAATTTGCATGGAAATACTAATTTTTATGACGCTTAGGAGGCATAGACATGTATTTGTCTAAAATACGTAAATTTCCTTGTCAGACCTCTGGCTTTAATCGTTCACTGTAGCCACAATTTCGATTCGATTATCAAAATTTTGGTCTCATTTTGTAGCTGTCAGTCTGTTGTTTACGTCAAATACAAATTTGTAGTATCTTTCGTAAGAATACTAGTTTTTATAAGGTTCCTTATATTTTTGGGGGCAGGTTAAGGAGACTTTTTCCCTTTACGGCATTGCTGTGGCTTGATTTTTCAACGGATGTGCTATATTTTGGTGTTGATGAATAGATCAGCGTCTGAACTTTCAAAAAAGTATAAATTTGTGGTATGTCGCAAAAGTTTAAGGGCGGGTTTAGTGGCTGAAAGCCAAAAAAATCCCAATTTTTTACGTGTTAACTCCCCAAAACTTTAAATGGCTTTTTCTCCCCTTAAACGTGCGAATTTCGCGTTTTTACGTTTTCATTTAAACGATCAACCCAAACTAGAGTTTTGATGGTCGGAACATGTTTCAGGCAAAATATCTGGAAATTGTGGTCTCAAGAACACGTGCAGTTTTTCTGCAGATTTTCAGCTTTGACTGCTTACTGTGCCCGTAATTTTAATCCGATTGTTGAAATTTTGGTCTTATCTTATAGTTGCGTTTGTTTAGTTTGCGTCAAGTGCAAATATGTAGTAATTTGCATGAAAATACTAATTTTTATGACGCTTAGGAGGCATAGACATGTATTTGTCTAAAATACGTAAATTTCCTTGTCAGACCTCTGGCTTTAATCGTTCACTGTAGCCACAATTTCGATTCGATTATCAAAATGTTGGTCTCATTTTGTAGCTGTCAGTCTGTTGTTTACGCCAAATACAAATTTGTAGAATCTTTCGTAAGAATACTAATTTTTATAAGGCTCCTTATATTTTTGGGGTAGGTTATGGAAACTTTTTCCCTTTACGGCATTGCTGTGGCTTGATTTTTCAACCGATGTGCTATATTTTGGTGTTGATGAATAGATCAGCGTCTGAACTCTCCAAAAAGTATAAATTTGTGGTATGTCGCAAAAGTTTAAGGGCGGGTTTAGTTGCTGAAAGCCAAAAAATCCCAATTTTTTACGTGTTAACTCCCCAAAACTTTAAATGGCTTTTTCTCCCCTTAAACGTGCGAATTTCGCGTTTTTAAGTTTTCATTTGAACGATCAACCCAAACTAGAGTTTTGATGGTCGGAACATGTTTTAGGCAAAATATCTGGAAATTGCGGTCTCTAGAACACGTGCAGTTTTTGTGCAGATTTTCAGCTTTGACTGCTTACTGTGCCCGTAATTTTAATCCGATTGTTGAAATTTTGGTCTTATCTTATAGTTGCGTTTGTTTAGTTTGCGTCAAGTGCAAATATGTAGTAATTTGCATGAAAATACTAATTTTTATGACGCTTAGGAGGCATAGACATGTATTTGTCTAAAATACGTAAATTTCCTTGTCAGACCTCTGGCTTTAATCGTTCACTGTAGCCACAATTTCGATTCGATTATCAAAATTTTGGTCTCATTTTGTAGCTGTCAGTCTGTTGTTTACGCCAAATACAAATTTGTAGTATCTTTCGTAAGAATACTAATTTTTATAAGGTTCCTTATATTTTTGGGGGCAGGTTAAGGAGACTTTTTCCCTTTACGGCATTGCTGTGGCTTGATTTTTCAACCGATGTGCTATATTTTGGTGTTGATGAATAGATCAGCGTCTGAACTCTCCAAAAAGTATAAATTTGTGGTATGTCGCAAAAGTCTAAGGGCGGTTTTAGTGGCTGAAAGCCAAAAAAATCCCAATTTTTTACGTGTTAACTCCCCAAAACTTTAAATGGCTTTTTCTCCCCTTAAACGTGCGAATTTCGCGTTTTTACGTTTTCATTTAAAGGATCAAACCAAACTAGAGTTTTGATGGTCGGAACATGTTTTAGGCAAAATATCTGGAAATTGCGGTCTCTAGAACACGTGCAGTTTTTGTGCAGATTTTCAGCTTTGACTGCTTACTGTGCCCGTAATTTTAATCCGATTGTTGAAATTTTGGTCTTATCTTATAGTTGCGTTTGTTTAGTTTGCGTCAAGTGCAAATATGTAGTAATTTGCATGAAAATACTAATTTTTATGACGCTTAGGAGGCATAGACATGTATTTGTCTAAAATACGTAAATTTCCTTGTCAGACCTCTGGCTTTAATCGTTCACTGTAGCCACAATTTCGATTCGATTATCAAAATTTTGGTCTCATTTTGTAGCTGTCAGTCTGTTGTTTACGTCAAATACAAATTTGTAGTACTTTTCGTAAGAATACTAATTTTTATAAGGCTCCTTATATTTTTGGGGTAGGTTATGGAAACTTTTTCCCTTTACGGCATTGCTGTGGCTTGATTTTTCAACCGATGTGCTATATTTTGATGTTGATGAATAGATCAGCGTCTGAAATTTCCAAAAAGTATAAATTTGTGGTATGTCGCAAAAGTTTAAGGGCGGGTTTAGTGGCTGAAAGCCAAAAAAATCCCAATTTTTTACGTGTTAACTCCCCAAAACTTTAAATGGCTTTTTCTCCCCTTAAACGTGCGAATTTCGTGTTTTTACGTTTTCATTTAAACGATCAACCCAAACTAGAGTTTTGATGGTCGGAACATGTTTCAGGCAAAATATCTGGAAATTGCGGTCTCTAGAACACGTGCAGTTTTTGTGCAGATTTTCAGCTTTGACTGCTTACTGTGCCCGTAATTTTAATCCGATTGTTGAAATTTTGGTCTTATCTTATAGTTGCGTTTGTTTAGTTTGCGTCAAGTGCAAATATGTAGTAATTTGCATGAAAATACTAATTTTTATGACGCTTAGGAGGCATAGACATGTATTTGTCTAAAATACGTAAATTTCCTTGTCAGACCTCTGGCTTTAATCGTTCACTGTAGCCACAATTTCGATTCGATTATCAAAATTTTGGTCTCATTTTGTAGCTGTCAGTCTGTTGTTTACGTCAAATACAAATTTGTAGTATCTCTCGTAAGAATACTAATTTTTATAAGGTTCCTTATATTTTTTGGGTAGGTTATGGAAACTTTTTCCCTTTACGGCATTGCTGTGGCTTGATTTTTCAACCGATGTGCTATATTTTGGTGTTGATGAATAGATCAGCGTCTGAACTTTCCAAAAAGTATAAATTTGTGGTATGTCGCAAAAGTTTAAGGGCGGGTTTAGTGGCTGAAAGCCAAAAAAATCCCAATTTTTTACGTGTTAACTCCCCAAAACTTTAAATGGCTTTTTCTCCCCTTAAACGTGCGAATTTTGCGTTTTTACGTTTTCATTTAAAGGATCAACCCAAACTAGAGTTTTGATGGTCGGAACATGTTTTAGGCAAAATATCTGGAAATTGCGGTCTCTAGAACACGTGCAGTTTTTGTGCAGATTTTCAGCTTTGACTGCTTACTGTGCCCGTAATTTTAATCCGATTGTTGAAATTTTGGTCTTATCTTATAGTTGCGTTTGTTTAGTTTGCGTCAAGTGCAAATATGTAGTAATTTGCATGAAAATACTAATTTTTATGACGCTTAGGAGGCATAGACATGTATTTGTCTAAAATACGTAAATTTCCTTGTCAGACCTCTGGCTTTAATCGTTCACTGTAGCCACAATTTCGATTCGATTATCAAAATTTTGGTCTCATTTTGTAGCTGTCAGTCTGTTGTTTACGCCAAATACAAATTTGTAGTATCTTTCGTAAGAATACTAATTTTTATAAGGTTCCTTATATTTTTGGGGGCAGGTTAAGGAGACTTTTTCCCTTTACGGCATTGCTGTGGCTTGATTTTTCAACCGATGTGCTATATTTTGGTGTTGATGAATAGATCAGCGTCTGAACTTTCCAAAAAGTATAAATTTGTGGTATGTCGCGAAAGTTTAAGGGCGGGTTTAGTGGCTGAAAGCCAAAAAAATCCCAATTTTTTACGTGTTAACTCCCCAAAACTTTAAATGGCTTTTTCTCCCCTTAAACGTGCGAATTTCGCGTTTTTACGTTTTCATTTAAAGGATCAACCCAAACTAGAGTTTTGATGGTCGGAACATGTTTCAGGCAAAATATCTGGAAATTGCGGTCTCTAGAACACGTGCAGTTTTTGTGCAGATTTTCAGCTTTGACTGCTTACTGTGCCCGTAATTTTAATCCGATTGTTGAAATTTTGGTCTTATCTTATAGTTGCGTTTGTTTAGTTTGCGTCAAGTGCAAATATGTAGTAATTTGCATGAAAATACTAATTTTTATGACGCTTAGGAGGCATAGACATGTTTTTGTCTAAAATACGTAAATTTCCTTGTCAGACCTCTGGCTTTAATCGTTCACTGTAGCCACAATTTCGATTCGATTATCAAAATTTTGGTCTCATTTTGTAGCTGTCAGTCTGTTGTTTACGCCAAATGCAAATTTGTAGTATCTTTCGTAAGAATACTAATTTTTATAAGGTTCCTTATATTTTTGGGGGCAGGTTAAGGAGACTTTTTCCCTTTACGGCATTGCTGTGGCTTGATTTTTCAACCGATGTGCTATATTTTGGTGTTGATGAATAGATCAGCGTCTGAGCTTTCCAAAAAGTATAAATTTGTGGTATGTCGCAAAAGTCTAAGGGCGGGTTTAGTGGCTGAAAGCCAAAAAAATCCCAATTTTTTACGTGTTAACTCCCCAAAACTTTAAATGGCTTTTTCTCCCCTTAAACGTGCGAATTTCGCGTTTTTACGTTTTCATTTAAAGGATCAAACCAAACCAAAGTTTTGATGGTCGGAACATGTTTTAGGCAAAATATCTGGAAATTGCGGTCTCTAGAACACGTGCAGTTTTTGTGCAGATTTTCAGCTTTGACTGCTTACTGTGCCCGTAATTTTAATTCGATTGTTGAAATTTTGGTCTTATCTTATAGTTGCGTTTGTTTAGTTTGCGTCAAGTGCAAATATGTAGTAATTTGCATGAAAATACTAATTTTTATGACGCTTAGGAGGCATAGACATGTATTTGTCTAAAATACGTAAATTTCCTTGTCAGACCTCTGGCTTTAATCGTTCACTGTAGCCACAATTTCGATTCGATTATCAAAATTTTGGTCTCATTTTGTAGCTGTCAGTCTGTTGTTTACGTCAAATACAAATTTGTAGTACTTTTCGTAAGAATACTAATTTTTATAAGGCTCCTTATATTTTTGGGGTAGGTTATGGAAACTTTTTCCCTTTACGGCATTGCTGTGGCTTGATTTTTCAACCGATGTGCTATATTTTGATGTTGATGAATAGATCAGCGGCTGAACTTTCCAAAAAGTATAAATTTGTGGTATGTCGCAAAAGTTTAAGGGCGGGTTTAGTGGCTGAAAGCCAAAAACCCAATTTTTTACGTGTGTTAACTCCCCAAAACTTTTAAATGGCTTTTTCTCCCCTTAAACGTGCGAATTTCGCGTTTTTACGTTTTCATTTAAAGGATCAACCCAAACTAGAGTTTTGATGGTCGGAACATGTTTTAGGCAAAATATCTGGAAATTGCGGTCTCTAGAACACGTGCAGTTTTTGTGCAGATTTTCAGCTTTGACTGCTTACTGTGCCCGTAATTTTAATCCGATTGTTGAAATTTTGGTCTTATCTTATAGTTGCGTTTGTTTAGTTTGCGTCAAGTGCAAATATGTAGTAATTTGCATGAAAATACTAATTTTTATGACGCTTAGGAGGCATAGACATGTATTTGTCTAAAATACGTAAATTTCCTTGTCAGACCTCTGGCTTTAATCGTTCACTGTAGCCACAATTTCGATTCGATTATCAAAATTTTGGTCTCATTTTGTAGCTGTCAGTCTGTTGTTTACGCCAAATACAAATTTTGTAGTATCTTTCGTAAGAATACTAATTTTTATAAGGTTCCTTATATTTTTGGGGGCAGGTTAAGGAGACTTTTTCCCTTTACGGCATTGCTGTGGCTTGATTTTTCAACCGATGTGCTATATTTTGGTGTTGATGAATAGATCAGCGTCTGAACTTTCCAAAAAGTATAAATTTGTGGTATGTCGCAAAAGTTTAAGGGCGGGTTTAGTGGCTGAAAGCCAAAAAAATCCCAATTTTTACGTGTTAACTCCCCAAAACTTTAAATGGCTTTTTCTCCCCTTAAACGTGCGAATTTCGCGTTTTTACGTTTTCATTTAAAGGATCAACCCAAACTAGAGTTTTGATGGACGGAACATGTTTCAGGCAAAATATCTGGAAATTGCGGTCTCTAGAACACGTGCAGTTTTTGTGCAGATTTTCAGCTTTGACTGCTTACTGTGCCCGTAATTTTAATCCGATTGTTGAAATTTTGGTCTTATCTTATAGCTGCGTTTGTTTAGTTTGCGTCAAGTGCAAGTATGTAGTAATTTGCATGAAAATACTAATTTTTATGACGCTTAGGAGGCATAGACATGTATTTGTCTAAAATACGTAAATTTCCTTGTCAGACCTCTGGCTTTAATCGTTCACTGTAGCCACAATTTCGATTCGATTATCAAAATTTTGGTCTCATTTTGTAGCTGTCAGTCTGTTGTTTACGCCAAATACAAATTTGTAGTACTTTTCGTAAGAATACTAATTTTTATAAGGTTCCTTATATTTTTGGGGCAGGTTAAGGAAGACTTTTTCCCTTTACGGCATTGCTGTGGCTTGATTTTTTCAACCGATGTGCTATATTTTGGTGTTGATGAATAGATCAGCGTCTGAACTTTCCAAAAAGTATAAATTTGTGGTATGTCGCAAAAGTTTAAGGGCGGGTTTAGTGGCTGAAAGCCAAAAAAATCCCAATTTTTTACGTGTTAACTCCCCAAAACTTTAAATGGCTTTTTCTCCCCTTAAACGTGCGAATTTCGCGTTTTTACGTTTTCATTTAAAGGATCAACCCAAACTAGAGTTTTGATGGTCGGAACATGTTTCAGGCAAAATATCTGGAAATTGCGGTCTCTAGAACACGTGCAGTTTTTGTGCAGATTTTCAGCTTTGACTGCGTACTGTGCCCGTAATTTTAATCCGATTGTTGAAATTTTGGTCTTATCTTATAGTTGCGTTTGTTTAGTTTGCGTCAAGTGCAAATATGTAGTAATTTGCATGAAAATACTAATTTTTATGACGCTTAGGAGGCATAGACATGTATTTGTCTAAAATACGTAAATTTCCTTGTCAGACCTCTGGCTTTAATCGTTCAACTGTAGCCACAATTTCGATTCGATTATCAAAATTTTGGTCTCATTTTGTAGCTGTCAGTCTGTTGTTTACGTCAAATACAAATTTGTAGTACTTTTCGTAAGAATACTAATTTTTATAAGGCTCCTTATATTTTTGGGGTAGGTTATGGAAACTTTTTCCCTTTACGGCATTGCTGTGGCTTGGATTTTTCAACCGATGTGCTATATTTTGATGTTGATGAATAGATCAGCGGCTGAACTTTCCAAAAAGTATAAATTTGTGGTATGTCGCAAAAGTTTAAGGGCGGGTTTAGTGGCTGAAAGCCAAAAAAATCCAATTTTTTACGTGTTAACTCCCCAAAACTTTAAATGGCTTTTTCTCCCCTTAAACGTGCGAATTTCGCGTTTTTACGTTTTCATTTAAAGGATCAACCCAAACTAGAGTTTTGATGGTCGGAACATGTTTTAGGCAAAATATCTGGAAATTGCGGTCTCTAGAACACGTGCAGTTTTTGTGCAGATTTTCAGCTTTGACTGCTTACTGTGCCCGTAATTTTAATCCGATTGTTGAAATTTTGATCTTATCTTATAGTTGCGTTTTGTTTAGTTTGCGTCAAGTGCAAATATGTAGTAATTTGCATGAAAATACTAATTTTTATGACGCTTAGGAGGCATAGACATGTATTTGTCTAAAATACGTAAATTTCCTTGTCAGACCTCTGGCTTTAATCGTTCACTGTAGCCACAATTTCGATTCGATTATCAAAATTTTGGTCTCATTTTGTAGCTGTCAGTCTGTTGTTTACGCCAAATACAAATTTGTAGTATCTTTCGTAAGAATACTAATTTTTATAAGGTTCCTTATATTTTTGGGGGCAGGTTAAGGAGACTTTTTCCCTTTACGGCATTGCTGTGGCTTGATTTTTCAACCGATGTGCTATATTTTGGTGTTGATGAATAGATCAGCGTCTGAGCTTTCCAAAATGTATAAATTTGTGGTATGTCGCGAAAGTTTAAGGGCGGGTTTAGTGGCTGAAAGCCAAAAAAATCCCAATTTTTTACGTGTTAACTCCCCAAAACTTTAAATGGCTTTTTCTCCCCTTAAACGTGCGAATTTCGCGTTTTTACGTTTTCATTTAAAGGATCAACCCAAACTAGAGTTTTGATGGACGGAACATGTTTCAGGCAAAATATCTGGAAATTGCGGTCTCTAGAACACGTGCAGTTTTTGTGCAGATTTTCAGCTTTGACTGCTTACTGTGCCCGTAATTTTAATCCGATTGTTGAAATTTTGGTCTTATCTTATAGCTGCGTTTGTTTAGTTTGCGTCAAGTGCAAGTATGTAGTAATTTGCATGAAAATACTAATTTTTATGACGCTTAGGAGGCATAGACATGTATTTGTCTAAAATACGTAAATTTCCTTGTCAGACCTCTGGCTTTAATCGTTCACTGTAGCCACAATTTCGATTCGATTATCAAAATTTTGGTCTCATTTTGTAGCTGTCAGTCTGTTGTTTACGCCAAATACAAATTTGTAGTATCTTTCGTAAGAATACTAATTTTTATAAGGTTCCTTATATTTTTGGGGCAGGTTAAGGAGACTTTTTCCCTTTACGGCATTGCTGTGGCTTGATTTTTCAACCGATGTGCTATATTTTGGTGTTGATGAATAGATCAGCGTCTGAACTTTCCAAAAAGTATAAATTTGTGGTATGTCGCAAAAGTTTAAGGGCGGGTTTAGTGGCTGAAAGCCAAAAAAATCCCAATTTTTTACGTGTTAACTCCCCAAAACTTTAAATGGCTTTTTCTCCCCTTAAACGTGCGAATTTCGCGTTTTTACGTTTTCATTTAAAGGATCAACCCAAACTAGAGTTTTGATGGTCGGAACATGTTTCAGGCAAAATATCTGGATATTGCGGTCTCTAGAACACGTGCAGTTTTTGTGCAGATTTTCAGCTTTGACTGCTTACTGTGCCCGTAATTTTAATCCGATTGTTGAAATTTTGGTCTTATCTTATAGTTGCGTTTGTTTAGTTTGCGTCAAGTGCAAATATGTAGTAATTTGCATGAAAATACTAATTTTTATGACGCTTAGGAGGCATAGACATGTATTTGTCTAAAATACGTAAATTTCCTTGTCAGACCTCTGGCTTTAATCGTTCACTGTAGCCACAATTTCGATTCGATTATCAAAATTTTGGTCTCATTTTGTAGCTGTCAGTCTGTTGTTTACGTCAAATACAAATTTGTAGTACTTTTCGTAAGAATACTAATTTTTATAAGGCTCCTTATATTTTTGGGGTAGGTTATGGAAACTTTTTCCCTTTACGGCATTGCTGTGGCTTGATTTTTCAACCGATGTGCTATATTTTGATGTTGATGAATAGATCAGCGGCTGAACTTTCCAAAAAGTATAAATTTGTGGTATGTCGCAAAAGTTTAAGGGCGGGTTTAGTGGCTGAAAGCCAAAAAAATCCCAATTTTTTACGTGTTAACTCCCCAAAACTTTAAATGGCTTTTTCTCCCCTTAAACGTGCGAATTTCGCGTTTTTACGTTTTCATTTAAAGGATCAACCCAAACTAGAGTTTTGATGGTCGGAACATGTTTTAGGCAAAATATCTGGAAATTGCGGTCTCTAGAACACGTGCAGTTTTTGTGCAGATTTTCAGCTTTGACTGCTTACTGTGCCCGTAATTTTAATCCGATTGTTGAAATTTTGATCTTATCTTATAGTTGCGTTTGTTTAGTTTGCGTCAAGTGCAAATATGTAGTAATTTGCATGAAAATACTAATTTTTATGACGCTTAGGAGGCATAGACATGTATTTGTCTAAAATACGTAAATTTCCTTGTCAGACCTCTGGCTTTAATCGTTCACTGTAGCCACAATTTCGATTCGATTATCAAAATTTTGGTCTCATTTTGTAGCTGTCAGTCTGTTGTTTACGCCAAATACAAATTTGTAGTATCTTTCGTAAGAATACTAATTTTTATAAGGTTCCTTATATTTTTGGGGGCAGGTTAAGGAGACTTTTTCCCTTTACGGCATTGCTGTGGCTTGATTTTTCAACCGATGTGCTATATTTTGGTGTTGATGAATAGATCAGCGTCTGAACTTTCCAAAAAGTATAAATTTGTGGTATGTCGCGAAAGTTTAAGGGCGGGTTTAGTGGCTGAAAGCCAAAAAAATCCCAATTTTTTACGAGTTAACTCCCCAAAACTTTAAATGGCTTTTTCTCCCCTTAAACGTGCGAATTTCGCGTTTTTACGTTTTCATTTAAAGGATCAACCCAAACTAGAGTTTTGATGGACGGAACATGTTTCAGGCAAAATATCTGGAAATTGCGGTCTCTAGAACACGTGCAGTTTTTGTGCAGATTTTCAGCTTTGACTGCTTACTGTGCCCGTAATTTTAATCCGATTGTTGAAATTTTGGTCTTATCTTATAGCTGCGTTTGTTTAGTTTGCGTCAAGTGCAAGTATGTAGTAATTTGCATGAAAATACTAATTTTTATGACGCTTAGGAGGCATAGACATGTATTTGTCTAAAATACGTAAATTTCCTTGTCAGACCTCTGGCTTTAATCGTTCACTGTAGCCACAATTTCGATTCGATTATCAAAATTTTGGTCTCATTTTGTAGCTGTCAGTCTGTTGTTTACGCCAAATACAAATTTGTAGTATCTTTCGTAAGAATACTAATTTTTATAAGGTTCCTTATATTTTTGGGGCAGGTTAAGGAGACTTTTTCCCTTTACGGCATTGCTGTGGCTTGATTTTTCAACCGATGTGCTATATTTTGGTGTTGATGAATAGATCAGCGTCTGAACTTTCCAAAAAGTATAAATTTGTGGTATGTCGCAAAAGTTTAAGGGCGGGTTTAGTGGCTGAAAGCCAAAAAAATCCCAATTTTTTACGTGTTAACTCCCCAAAACTTTAAATGGCTTTTTCTCCCCTTAAACGTGCGAATTTCGCGTTTTTACGTTTTCATTTAAAGGATCAACCCAAACTAGAGTTTTGATGGTCGGAACATGTTTCAGGCAAAATATCTGGAAATTGCGGTCTCTAGAACACGTGCAGTTTTTGTGCAGATTTTCAGCTTTGACTGCTTACTGTGCCCGTAATTTTAATCCGATTGTTGAAATTTTGGTCTTATCTTATAGTTGCGTTTGTTTAGTTTGCGTCAAGTGCAAATATGTAGTAATTTGCATGAAAATACTAATTTTTATGACGCTTAGGAGGCATAGACATGTATTTGTCTAAAATACGTAAATTTCCTTGTCAGACCTCTGGCTTTAATCGTTCACTGTAGCCACAATTTCGATTCGATTATCAAAATTTTGGTCTCATTTTGTAGCTGTCAGTCTGTTGTTTACGCCAAATACAAATTTGTAGTATCTTTCGTAAGAATACTAATTTTTATAAGGTTCCTTATATTTTTGGGGCAGGTTAAGGAGACTTTTTCCCTTTACGGCATTGCTGTGGCTTGATTTTTCAACCGATGTGCTATATTTTGGTGTTGATGAATAGATCAGCGTCTGAACTTTCCAAAAAGTATAAATTTGTGGTATGTCGCAAAAGTTTAAGGGCGGGTTTAGTGGCTGAAAGCCAAAAAAATCCCAATTTTTTACGTGTTAACTCCCCAAAACTTTAAATGGCTTTTTCTCCCCTTAAACGTGCGAATTTCGCGTTTTTACGTTTTCATTTAAAGGATCAACCCAAACTAGAGTTTTGATGGTCGGAACATGTTTCAGGCAAAATATCTGGAAATTGCGGTCTCTAGAACACGTGCAGTTTTTGTGCAGATTTTCAGCTTTGACTGCTTACTGTGCCCGTAATTTTAATCCGATTGTTGAAATTTTGGTCTTATCTTATAGTTGCGTTTGTTTAGTTTGCGTCAAGTGCAAATATGTAGTAATTTGCATGAAAATACTAATTTTTATGACGCTTAGGAGGCATAGACATGTATTTGTCTAAAATACGTAAATTTCCTTGTCAGACCTCTGGCTTTAATCGTTCACTGTAGCCACAATTTCGATTCGATTATCAAAATTTCGGTCTCATTTTGTAGCTGTCAGTCTGTTGTTTACGCCAAATACAAATTTGTAGTATCTTTCGTAAGAATACTAATTTTTATAAGGTTCCTTATATTTTTGGGGGCAGGTTAAGGAGACTTTTTCCCTTTACGGCATTGCTGTGGCTTGATTTTTCAACCGATGTGCTATATTTTGGTGTTGATGAATAGATCAGCGTCTGAACTTTCCAAAAAGTATAAATTTGTGGTATGTCGCAAAAGTTTAAGGGCGGGTTTAGTGGCTGAAAGCCAAAAAAATCCCAATTTTTTACGTGTTAACTCCCCAAAACTTTAAATGGCTTTTTCTCCCCTTAAACGTGCGAATTTCGCGTTTTTACGTTTTCATTTAAAGGATCAACCCAAACTAGAGTTTTGATGGTCGGAACATGTTTCAGGCAAAATATCTGGAAATTGCGGTCTCTAGAACACGTGCAGTTTTTGTGCAGATTTTCAGCTTTGACTGCGTACTGTGCCCGTAATTTTAATCCGATTGTTGAAATTTTGGTCTTATCTTATAGTTGCGTTTGTTTAGTTTGCGTCAAGTGCAAATATGTAGTAATTTGCATGAAAATACTAATTTTTATGACGCTTAGGAGGCATAGACATGTATTTGTCTAAAATACGTAAATTTCCTTGTCAGACCTCTGGCTTTAATCGTTCACTGTAGCCACAATTTCGATTCGATTATCAAAATTTCGGTCTCATTTTGTAGCTGTCAGTCTGTTGTTTACGCCAAATACAAATTTGTAGTATCTTTCGTAAGAATACTAATTTTTATAAGGTTCCTTATATTTTTGGGGGCAGGTTAAGGAGACTTTTTCCCTTTACGGCATTGCTGTGGCTTGATTTTTCAACCGATGTGCTATATTTTGGTGTTGTTGAATAGATCAGCGTCTGAACTTTCCAAAAAGTATAAATTTGTGGTATGTCGCAAAAGTTTAAGGGCGGGTTTAGTGGCTGAAAGCCAAAAAAATCCCAATTTTTACGTGTTAACTCCCCAAAACTTTAAATGGCTTTTTCTCCCCTAAAACGTGCGAATTTCGCGTTTTTACGTTTTCATTTAAAGGATCAACCCAAACTAGAGTTTTGATGGTCGGAACATGTTTTAGGCAAAATATCTGGAAATTGCGGTCTCTAGAACACGTGCAATTTTTGTGCAGATTTTCAGCTTTGACTGCTTACTGTGCCCGTAATTTTAATCCGATTGTTGAAATTTTGGTCTTATCTTATAGTTGCGTTTGTTTAGTTTGCGTCAAGTGCAAATATGTAGTAATTTGCATGAAAATACTAATTTTTATGACGCTTAGGAGGCATAGACATGTATTTGTCTAAAATACGTAAATTTCCTTGTCAGACCTCTGGCTTTAATCGTTCACTGTAGCCACAATTTCGATTCGATTATCAAAATTTTGGTCTCATTTTGTAGCTGTCAGTCTGTTGTTTACGCCAAATACAAATTTGTAGTATCTTTCGTAAGAATACTAATTTTTATAAGGTTCCTTATATTTTTGGGGGCAGGTTAAGGAGACTTTTTCCCTTTACGGCATTGCTGTGGCTTGATTTTTCAACCGATGTGCTATATTTTGGTGTTGATGAATAGATCAGCGTCTGAGCTTTCCAAAAAGTATAAATTTGTGGTATGTCGCAAAAGTCTAAGGGCGGGTTTAGTGGCTGAAAGCCAAAAAAATCCCAATTTTTTACGTGTTAACTCCCCAAAACTTTAAATGGCTTTTTCTCCCCTTAAACGTGCGAATTTCGCGTTTTTACGTTTTCATTTAAAGGATCAAACCAAACTAAAGTTTTGATGGTCGGAACATGTTTTAGGCAAAATATCTGGAAATTGCGGTCTCTAGAACACGTGCAGTTTTTGTGCAGATTTTCAGCTTTGACTGCTTACTGTGCCCGTAATTTTAATCCGATTGTTGAAATTTTGGTCTTATCTTATAGTTGCGTTTGTTTAGTTTGCGTCAAGTGCAAATATGTAGTAATTTGCATGAAAATACTAATTTTTATGACGCTTAGGAGGCATAGACATGTATTTGTCTAAAATACGTAAATTTCCTTGTCAGACCTCTGGCTTTAATCGTTCACTGTAGCCACAATTTCGATTCGATTATCAAAATTTTGGTCTCATTTTGTAGCTGTCAGTCTGTTGTTTACGTCAAATACAAATTTGTAGTACTTTTCGTAAGAATACTAATTTTTATAAGGTTCCTTATATTTTTGGGGTAGGTTATGGAAACTTTTTCCCTTTACGGCATTGGTGTGGCTTGATTTTTCAACCGATGTGCTATATTTTGGTGTTGATGAATAGATCAGCGTCTGAACTTTCCAAAAAGTATAAATTTGTGGTATGTCGCAAAAGTTTAAGGGCGGGTTTAGTGGCTGAAAGCCAAAAAAATCCCAATTTTTTACGTGTTAACTCCCCAAAACTTTAAATGGCTTTTTCTCCCCTTAAACGTGCGAATTTCGCGTTTTTACGTTTTCATTTAAAGGATCAACCCAAACTAGAGTTTTGATGGTCGGAACATGTTTTAGGCAAAATATCTGGAAATTGCGGTCTC
Organism: Odontomyia ornata; assembly: GCA_963969285.1. Lineage (NCBI taxonomy): Eukaryota > Metazoa > Arthropoda > Insecta > Diptera > Stratiomyidae > Odontomyia > Odontomyia ornata. The sequence continues at coordinate 125,335,043 of OZ017738.1, read as the reverse complement.
TAGAACACGTGCAGTTTTTGTGCAGATTTTCAGCTTTGACTGCTTACTGTGCCCGTAATTTTAATCCGATTGTTGAAATTTTGGTTTTATCTTATAGTTGCGTTTGTTAAATTTGCGTCAAGTGCAAATATGTAGTAATTTGCATGAAAATACTAATTTTTATGACGCTTAGGAGGCATAGACATGTATTTGTCTAAAATATGTAAATTTCCTTGTCAGACCTCTGGCTTTAATCGTTCACTGTAGCCACAATTTCGATTCGATTATCAAAATTTTGGTCTCATTTTGTAGCTGTTAGTCTGTTGTTTACGCCAAATACAAATTTGTAGTATCTTTCGTAAGAATACTAATTTTTATAAGGTTCCTTATATTTTTGGGGGCAGGTTAAGGAGACTTTTTCCCTTTACGGCATTGCTGTGGCTTGATTTTTCAACCGATGTGCTATATTTTGGTGTTGATGAATAGATCAGCGTCTGAACTTTCCAAAAAGTATAAATTTGTGGTATGTCGCAAAAGTTTAAGGGCGGGTTTAGTGGCTGAAAGCCAAAAAAATCCCAATTTTTTACGTGTTAACTCCCCAAAACTTTAAATGGCTTTTTCTCCCCTTAAACGTGCGAATTTCGCGTTTTTACGTTTTCATTTAAAGGATCAACCCAAACTAGAGTTTTGATGGTCGGAACATGTTTTAGGCAAAATATCTGGAAATTGCGGTCTCTAGAACACGTGCAGTTTTTGTGCAGATTTTCAGCTTTGACTGCTTACTGTGCCCGTAATTTTAATCCGATTGTTGAAATTTTGGTTTTATCTTATAGTTGCGTTTGTTAAATTTGCGTCAAGTGCAAATATGTAGTAATTTGCATGAAAATACTAATTTTTATGACGCTTAGGAGGCATAGACATGCATTTGTCTAAAATACGTAAATTTCCTTGTCAGACCTCTGGCTTTAATCGTTCACTGTAGCCACAATTTCGATTCGATTATCAAAATTTTGGTCTCATTTTGTAGCTGTCAGTCTGTTGTTTACGTTAAATACAAATTTGTAGTATCTTTCGTAAGAATACTAATTTTTATAAGGTTCCTTATATTTTTGGGGGCAGGTTAAGGAGACTTTTTCCCTTTACGGCATTGCTGTGGCTTGATTTTTCAACCGATGTGCTATATTTTGGTGTTGATGAATGGATCAGCGTCTGAACTTTCCAAAAAGTATAAATTTGTGGTATGTCGCAAAAGTTTAAGGGCGGGTTTAGTGGCTGAAAGCCAAAAAAATCCCAATTTTTTACGTGTTAACTCCCCAAAACTTTAAATGGCTTTTTCTCCCCTTAAACGTGCGAATTTCGCGTTTTTACGTTTTCATTTAAAGGATCAACCCAAACTAGAGTTTTGATGGTCGGAACATGTTTTAGGCAAAATATCTGGAAATTGCGGTCTCTAGAACACGTGCAGTTTTTGTGCAGATTTTCAGCTTTGACTGCTTACTGTGCCCGTAATTTTAATCCGATTGTTGAAATTTTGGTCTTATCTTATAGTTGCGTTTGTTTAGTTTGCGTCAAGTGCAAATATGTAGTAATTTGCATGAAAATACTAATTTTTATGACGCTTAGGAGGCATAGACATGTATTTGTCTAAAATACGTAAATTTCCTTGTCAGACCTCTGGCTTTAATCGTTCACTGTAGCCACAATTTCGATTCGATTATCAAAATTTTGGTCTCATTTTGTAGCTGTCAGTCTGTTGTTTACGCCAAATACAAATTTGTAGTATCTTTCGTAAGAATACTAATTTTTATAAGGTTCCTTATATCTTTGGGGGCAGGTTAAGGAGACTTTTTCCCTTTACGGTATTGCTGTGGCTTGATTTTTCAACCGATGTGCTATATTTTGGTGTTGATGAATAGATCAGCGTCTGAGCTTTCCAAAAAGTATAAATTTGTGGTATGTCGCAAAAGTCTAAGGGCGGGTTTAGTGGCTGAAAGCCAAAAAAATCCCAATTTTTTACGTGTTAACTCCCCAAAACTTTAAATGGCTTTTTCTCCCCTTAAACGTGCGAATTTCGCGTTTTTACGTTTTCATTTAAAGGATCAAACCAAACTAAAGTTTTGATGGTCGGAACATGTTTTAGGCAAAATATCTGGAAATTGCGGTCTCTAGAACACGTGCAGTTTTTGTGCAGATTTTCAGCTTTGACTGCTTACTGTGCCCGTAATTTTAATCCGATTGTTGAAATTTTGGTCTTATCTTATAGTTGCGTTTGTTTAGTTTGCGTCAAGTGCAAATATGTAGTAATTTGCATGAAAATACTAATTTTTATGACGCTTAGGAGGCATAGACATGCATTTGTCTAAAATACGTAAATTTCCTTGTCAGACCTCTGGCTTTAATCGTTCACTGTTGCCACAATTTCGATTCGATTATCAAAATTTTGGTCTCATTTTGTAGCTGTCAGTCTGTTGTTTATGTCAAATACAAATTTGTAGTATCTTTCGTAAGAATACTAATTTTTATAAGGTTCCTTATATTTTTGGGGTAGGTTATGGAAACTTTTTCCCTTTACGGCATTGCTGTGGCTTGATTTTTCAACCGATGTGCTATATTTTGGTGTTGATGAATAGATCAGCGTCTGAAATTTCCAAAAAGTATAAATTTGTGGTATGTCGCAAAAGTTTAAGGGCGGGTTTAGTGGCTGAAAGCCAAAAAAATCCCAATTTTTTACGTGTTAACTCCCCAAAACTTAAAATGGCTTTTTCTCCCCTTAAACGTGCGAATTTCGTGTTTTTACGTTTTCATTTAAACGATCAACCCAAACTAGAGTTTTGATGGTCGGAACACGTTTCAGGCAAAATATCTGGAAATTGCGGTCTCTAGAACACGTGCAGTTTTTGTGCAGATTTTCAGCTTTGACTGCTTACTGTGCCCGTAATTTTAATCCGATTGTTGAAATTTTGGTCTTATCTTATAGTTGCGTTTGTTTAGTTTGCGTCAAGTGCAAATATGTAGTAATTTGCATGAAAATACTAATTTTTATGACGCTTAGGAGGCATAGACATGCATTTATCTAAAATACGTAAATTTCCTTGTCAGACCTCTGGCTTTAATCGTTCACTGTAGCCACAATTTCGATTCGATTATCAAAATTTTGGTCTCATTTTGAAGCTGTCAGTCTGTCGTTTACGTCAAATACAAATTTGTAGTATCTTTCATAAGAATACTAATTTTTATAGAGTTCCTTATATTTTTGGGGTAGGTTATGGAAACTTTTTCCCTTTACGGCATTGCTATGGCTTGATTTTTCAACCGATGTGCTAAATTTTGGTGTTGATGAATAGATCAGCGTCTGAATTTTCCAAAAAGTATAAATTTGTGGTATGTCGCAAAAGTTTAAGGGCGGGTTTAGTGGCTGAAAGCCAAAAAAATCCCAATTTTTTACGTGTTAACTCCCCAAAACTTTAAATGGCTTTTTCTCCCCTTAAACGTGCGAATTTCGCGTTTTTACGTTTTCATTTAAAGGATCAACCCAAACTAGAGTTTTGATGGTCGGAACATGTTTTAGGCAAAATATCTGGAAATTGCGGTCTCTAGAACACGTGCAGTTTTTGTGCAGATTTTCAGCTTTGACTGCTTACTGTGCCCGTAATTTTAATCCGATTGTTGAAATTTTGGTCTTATCTTATAGTTGCGTTTGTTTAGTTTGCGTCAAGTGCAAATATGTAGTAATTTGCATGAAAATACTAATTTTTATGACGCTTAGGAGGCATAGACATGTATTTGTCTAAAATACGTAAATTTCCTTGTCAGACCTCTGGCTTTAATCGTTCACTGTAGCCACAATTTCGATTCGATTATCAAAATTTTGGTCTCATTTTGTAGCTGTCAGTCTGTTGTTTACGTCAAATACAAATTTGTAGTATCTCTCGTAAGAATACTAATTTTTATAAGGTTCCTTATATTTTTGGGGTAGGTTATGGAAACTTTTTCCCTTTACGGCATTGCTGTGGCTTGATTTTTCAACCGATGTGCTATATTTTGGTGTTGATGAATAGATCAGCGTCTGAACTTTCCAAAAAGTATAAATTTGTGGTATGTCGCAAAAGTTTAAGGGCGGGTTTAGTGGCTGAAAGCCAAAAAAATCCCAATTTTTTACGTGTTAACTCCCCAAAACTTTAAATGGCTTTTTCTCCCCTTAAACGTGCGAATTTCGCGTTTTTACGTTTTCATTTAAAGGATCAACCCAAACTAGAGTTTTGATGGTCGGAACATGTTTTAGGCAAAATATCTGGAAATTGCGGTCTCTAGAACACGTGCAGTTAGTTTTTGTGCAGATTTTCAGCTTTGACTGCTTACTGTGCCCGTAATTTTAATCCGATTGTTGAAATTTTGGTCTTATCTTATAGTTGCGTTTGTTTAGTTTGCGTCAAGTGCAAATATGTAGTAATTTGCATGAAAATACTAATTTTTATGACGCTTAGGAGGCATAGACATGTATTTGTCTAAAATACGTAAATTTCCTTGTCAGACCTCTGGCTTTAATCGTTCACTGTAGCCACAATTTCGATTCGATTATCAAAATTTTGGTCTCATTTTGTAGCTGTCAGTCTGTTGTTTACGCCAAATACAAATTTGTAGTATCTTTCGTAAGAATACTAATTTTTATAAGGTTCCTTATATTTTTGGGGGCAGGTTAAGGAGACTTTTTCCCTTTACGGCATTGCTGTGGCTTGATTTTTCAACCGATGTGCTATATTTTGGTGTTGATGAATAGATCAGCGTCTGAGCTTTCCAAAAAGTATAAATTTGTGGTATGTCGCAAAAGTCTAAGGGCGGGTTTAGTGGCTGAAAGCCAAAAAATCCCAATTTTTTACGTGTTAACTCCCCAAAACTTTAAATGGCTTTTTCTCCCCTTAAACGTGCGAATTTCGCGTTTTTACGTTTTCATTTAAAGGATCAACCCAAACTAGAGTTTTGATGGTCGGAACATGTTTCAGGCAAAATATCTGGAAATTGCGGTCTCTAGAACACGTGCAGTTTTTGTGCAGATTTTCAGCTTTGACTGCTTACTGTGCCCGTAATTTTAATCCGATTGTTGAAATTTTGGTCTTATCTTATAGTTGCGTTTGTTTAGTTTGCGTCAAGTGCAAATATGTAGTAATTTGCATGAAAATACTAATTTTTATGACGCTTAGGAGGCATAGACATGTATTTGTCTAAAATACGTAAATTTCCTTGTCAGACCTCTGGCTTTAATCGTTCACTGTAGCCACAATTTCGATTCGATTATCAAAATTTTGGTCTCATTTTGTAGCTGTCAGTCTGTTGTTTACGCCAAATACAAATTTGTAGTATCTTTCGTAAGAATACTAATTTTTATAAGGTTCCTTATATTTTTGGGGCAGGTTAAGGAGACTTTTTCCCTTTACGGCATTGCTGTGCTTGATTTTTCAACCGATGTGCTATATTTTGGTGTTGATGAATAGATCAGCGTCTGAGCTTTCCAAAAAGTATAAATTTGTGGTATGTCGCAAAAGTCTAAGGGCGGGTTTAGTGGCTGAAAGCCAAAAAAATCCCAATTTTTTACGTGTTAACTCCCCAAAACTTTAAATGGCTTTTTCTCCCCTTAAACGTGCGAATTTCGCGTTTTTACGTTTTCATTTAAAGGATCAACCCAAACTAGAGTTTTGATGGTCGGAACATGTTTCAGGCAAAATATCTGGAAATTGCGGTCTCTAGAACACGTGCAGTTTTTGTGCAGATTTTCAGCTTTGACTGCTTACTGTGCCCGTAATTTTAATCCGATTGTTGAAATTTTGGTCTTATCTTATAGTTGCGTTTGTTTAGTTTGCGTCAAGTGCAAATATGTAGTAATTTGCATGAAAATACTAATTTTTATGACGCTTAGGAGGCATAGACATGTATTTGTCTAAAATACGTAAATTTCCTTGTCAGACCTCTGGCTTTAATCGTTCACTGTAGCCACAATTTCGATTCGATTATCAAAATTTTGGTCTCATTTTGTAGCTGTCAGTCTGTTGTTTACGCCAAATACAATTTGTAGTATCTTTCGTAAGAATACTAATTTTTATAAGGTTCCTTATATTTTTGGGGGCAGGTTAAGGAGACTTTTTCCCTTTACGGCATTGCTGTGGCTTGATTTTTCAACCGATGTGCTATATTTTGGTGTTGATGAATAGATCAGCGTCTGAGCTTTCCAAAAAGTATAAATTTGTGGTATGTCGCAAAAGTCTAAGGGCGGGTTTAGTGGCTGAAAGCCAAAAAAATCCCAATTTTTTACGTGTTAACTCCCCAAAACTTTAAATGGCTTTTTCTCCCCTTAAACGTGCGAATTTCGCGTTTTTACGTTTTCATTTAAAGGATCAAACCAAACTAAAGTTTTGATGGTCGGAACATGTTTTAGGCAAAATATCTGGAAATTGCGGTCTCTAGAACACGTGCAGTTTTTGTGCAGATTTTCAGCTTTGACTGCTTACTGTGCCCGTAATTTTAATCCGATTGTTGAAATTTTGGTCTTATCTTATAGTTGCGTTTGTTTAGTTTGCGTCAAGTGCAAATATGTAGTAATTTGCATGAAAATACTAATTTTTATGACGCTTAGGAGGCATAGACATGTATTTGTCTAAAATACGTAAATTTCTTGTCAGACCTCTGGCTTTAATCGTTCACTGTAGCCACAATTTCGATTCGATTATCAAAATTTTGGTCTCATTTTGTAGCTGTCAGTCTGTTGTTTACGCCAAATACAAATTTGTAGTATCTTTCGTAAGAATACTAATTTTTATAAGGTTCCTTATATTTTTGGGGGCAGGTTAAGGAGACTTTTTCCCTTTACGGCATTGCTGTGGCTTGATTTTTCAACCGATGTGCTATATTTTGGTGTTGATGAATAGATCAGCGTCTGAACTTTCCAAAAAGTATAAATTTGTGGTATGTCGCAAAAGTTTAAGGGCGGGTTTAGTGGCTGAAAGCCAAAAAAATCCCAATTTTTTACGTGTTAACTCCCCAAAACTTTAAATGGCTTTTTCTCCCCTTAAACGTGCGAATTTCGCGTTTTTACGTTTTCATTTAAAGGATCAACCCAAACTAGAGTTTTGATGGACGGAACATGTTTCAGGCAAAATATCTGGAAATTGCGGTCTCTAGAACACGTGCAGTTTTTGTGCAGATTTTCAGCTTTGACTGCTTACTGTGCCCGTAATTTTAATCCGATTGTTGAAATTTTGGTCTTATCTTATAGCTGCGTTTGTTTAGTTTGCGTCAAGTGCAAATGTGTAGTAATTTGCATGAAAATACTAATTTTTATGACGCTTAGGAGGCATAGACATGTATTTGTCTAAAATACGTAAATTTCCTTGTCAGACCTCTGGCTTTAATCGTTCACTGTAGCCACAATTTCGATTCGATTATCAAAATTTTGGTCTCATTTTGTAGCTGTCAGTCTGTTGTTTACGCCAAATACAAATTTGTAGTATCTTTCGTAAGAATACTAATTTTTATAAGGTTCCTTATATTTTTGGGGCAGGTTAAGGAGACTTTTTCCCTTTACGGCATTGCTGTGGCTTGATTTTTCAACCGATGTGCTATATTTTGGTGTTGATGAATAGATCAGCGTCTGAACTTTCCAAAAAGTATAAATTTGTGGTATGTCGCAAAAGTTTAAGGGCGGGTTTAGTGGCTGAAAGCAAAAAAGTCCCAATTTTTTACGTGTTAACTCCCCAAAACTTTAAATGGCTTTTTCTCCCCTTAAACGTGCGAATTTCGCGTTTTTACGTTTTCATTTAAAGGATCAACCCAAACTAGAGTTTTGATGGTCGGAACATGTTTCAGGCAAAATATCTGGAAATTGCGGTCTCTAGAACACGTGCAGTTTTTGTGCAGATTTTCAGCTTTGACTGCTTACTGTGCCCGTAATTTTAATCCGATTGTTGAAATTTTGGTCTTATCTTATAGTTGCGTTTGTTTAGTTTGCGTCAAGTGCAAATATGTAGTAATTTGCATGAAAATACTAATTTTTATGACGCTTAGGAGGCATAGACATGTATTTGTATTTGTCTAAAATACGTAAATTTCCTTGTCAGACCTCTGGCTTTAATCGTTCACTGTAGCCACAATTTCGATTCGATTATCAAAATTTTGGTCTCATTTTGTAGCTGTCAGTCTGTTGTTTACGCCAAATACAAATTTGTAGTATCTTTCGTAAGAATACTAATTTTTATAAGGTTCCTTATATTTTTGGGGGCAGGTTAAGGAGACTTTTTCCCTTTACGGCATTGCTGTGGCTTGATTTTTCAACCGATGTGCTATATTTTGGTGTTGATGAATAGATCAGCGTCTGAGCTTTCCAAAAAAAATAAATTTGTGGTATGTCGCAAAAGTCTAAGGGCGGGTTTAGTGGCTGAAAGCCAAAAAAATCCCAATTTTTTACGTGTTAACTCCCCAAAACTTTAAATGGCTTTTTCTCCCTTAAACGTGCGAATTTCGCGTTTTTACGTTTTCATTTAAAGGATCAAACCAAACTAAAGTTTGATGGTCGGAACATGTTTTAGGCAAAATATCTGGAAATTGCGGTCTCTAGAACACGTGCAGTTTTTGTGCAGATTTTCAGCTTTGACTGCTTACTGTGCCCGTAATTTTAATCCGATTGTTGAAATTTTGGTCTTATCTTATAGTTGCGTTTGTTTAGTTTGCGTCAAGTGCAAATATGTAGTAATTTGCATGAAATACTAATTTTTATGACGCTTAGGAGGCATAGACATGTATTTGTCTAAAATACGTAAATTTCCTTGTCAGACCTCTGGCTTTAATCGTTCACTGTAGCCACAATTTCGATTCGATTATCAAAATTTTGGTCTCATTTTGTAGCTGTCAGTCTGTTGTTTACGTCAAATACAAATTTGTAGTACTTTTCGTAAGAATACTAATTTTTATAAGGCTCCTAATATTTTTGGGGTAGGTTATGGAAACTTTTTCCCTTTACGGCATTGCTGTGGCTTGATTTTTCAACCGATGTGCTATATTTTGATGTTGATGAATAGATCAGCGTCTGAACTTTCCAAAAAGTATAAATTTGTGGTATGTCGCAAAAGTTTAAGGGCGGGTTTAGTGGCTGAAAGCCAAAAAATCCCAATTTTTTACGTGTTAACTCCCCAAAACTTTAAATGGCTTTTTCTCCCCTTAAACGTGCGAATTTCGCGTTTTTACGTTTTCATTTAAAGGATCAACCCAAACTAGAGTTTTGATGGTCGGAACATGTTTCAGGCAAAATATCTGGAAATTGCGGTCTCTAGAACACGTGCAGTTTTTGTGCAGATTTTCAGCTTTGACTGCTTACTGTGCCCGTAATTTTAATCCGATTGTTGAAATTTTGGTCTTATCTTATAGTTGCGTTTGTTTAGTTTGCGTCAAGTGCAAATATGTAGTAATTTGCATGAAAATACTAATTTTTATGACGCTTAGGAGGCATAGACATGTATTTGTCTAAAATACGTAAATTTCCTTGTCAGACCTCTGGCTTTAATCGTTCACTGTAGCCACAATTTCGATTCGATTATCAAAATTTTGGTCTCATTTTGTAGCTGTCAGTCTGTTGTTTACGCCAAATACAAATTTGTAGTATCTTTCGTAAGAATACTAATTTTTATAAGGTTCCTTATATTTTTGGGGCAGGTTAAGGAGACTTTTTCCCTTTACGGCATTGCTGTGGCTTGATTTTTCAACCGATGTGCTATATTTTGGTGTTGATGAATAGATCAGCGTCTGAGCTTTCCAAAAAAAATAAATTTGTGGTATGTCGCAAAAGTCTAAGGGCGGGTTTAGTGGCTGAAAGCCAAAAAAATCCCAATTTTTTACGTGTTAACTCCCCAAAACTTTAAATGGCTTTTTCTCCCCTTAAACGTGCGAATTTCGCGTTTTTACGTTTTCATTTAAAGGATCAACCCAAACTAGAGTTTTGATGGTCGGAACATGTTTTAGGCAAAATATCTGGAAATTGCGGTCTCTAGAACACGTGCAGTTTTGTGCAGATTTTCAGCTTTGACTGCTTACTGTGCCCGTAATTTTAATCCGATTGTTGAAATTTTGGTCTTATCTTATAGTTGCGTTTGTTTAGTTTGCGTCAAGTGCAAATATGTAGTAATTTGCATGAAAATACTAATTTTTATGACGCTTAGGAGGCATAGACATGTATTTGTCTAAAATACGTAAATTTCCTTGTCAGACCTCTGGCTTTAATCGTTCACTGTAGCCACAATTTCGATTCGATTATCAAAATTTTGGTCTCATTTTGTAGCTGTCAGTCTGTTGTTTACGCCAAATACAAATTTGTAGTATCTTTCGTGAGAATACTAATTTTTATAAGGTTCCTTATATTTTTGGGGGCAGGTTAAGGAGACTTTTTCCCTTTACGGCATTGCTGTGGCTTGATTTTTCAACCGATGTGCTATATTTTGGTGTTGATGAATAGATCAGCGTCTGAACTTTCCAAAAAGTATAAATTTGTGGTATGTCGCAAAAGTTTAAGGGCGGGTTTAGTGGCTGAAAGCCAAAAAAATCCCAATTTTTTACGTGTTAACTCCCCAAAACTTTAAATGGCTTTTTCTCCCCTTAAACGTGCGAATTTCGCGTTTTTACGTTTTCATTTAAAGGATCAACCCAAACTAGAGTTTTGATGGACGGAACATGTTTCAGGCAAAATATCTGGAAATTGCGGTCTCTAGAACACGTGCAGTTTTTGTGCAGATTTTCAGCTTTGACTGCTTACTGTGCCCGTAATTTTAATCCGATTGTTGAAATTTTGGTCTTATCTTATAGCTGCGTTTGTTTAGTTTGCGTCAAGTGCAAATATGTAGTAATTTGCATGAAAATACTAATTTTTATGACGCTTAGGAGGCATAGACATGTATTTGTCTAAAATACGTAAATTTCCTTGTCAGACCTCTGGCTTTAATCGTTCACTGTAGCCACAATTTCGATTCGATTATCAAAATTTTGGTCTCATTTTGTAGCTGTCAGTCTGTTGTTTACGCCAAATACAAATTTGTAGTATCTTTCGTAAGAATACTAATTTTTATAAGGTTCCTTATATTTTTGGGGCAGGTTAAGGAGACTTTTTCCCTTTACGGCATTGCTGTGGCTTGATTTTTCAACCGATGTGCTATATTTTGGTGTTGTTGAATAGATCAGCGTCTGAACTTTCCAAAAAGTATAAATTTGTGGTATGTCGCAAAAGTTTAAGGGCGGGTTTAGTGGCTGAAAGCCAAAAAAGTCCCAATTTTTTACGTGTTAACTCCCCAAAACTTTAAATGGCTTTTTCTCCCCTTAAACGTGCGAATTTCGCGTTTTTACGTTTTCATTTAAAGGATCAACCCAAACTAGAGTTTTGATGGTCGGAACATGTTTCAGGCAAAATATCTGGAAATTGCGGTCTCTAGAACACGTGCAGTTTTTGTGCAGATTTTCAGCTTTGACTGCTTACTGTGCCCGTAATTTTAATCCGATTGTTGAAATTTTGGTCTTATCTTATAGTTGCGTTTGTTTAGTTTGCGTCAAGTGCAAATATGTAGTAATTTGCATGAAAATACTAATTTTTATGACGCTTAGGAGGCATAGACATGTATTTGTCTAAAATACGTAAATTTCCTTGTCAGACCTCTGGCTTTAATCGTTCACTGTAGCCACAATTTCGATTCGATTATCAAAATTTTGGTCTCATTTTGTAGCTGTCAGTCTGTTGTTTACGCCAAATACAAATTTGTAGTATCTTTCGTAAGAATACTAATTTTTATAAGGTTCCTTATATTTTTGGGGGCAGGTTAAGGAGACTTTTTCCCTTTACGGCATTGCTGTGGCTTGATTTTTCAACCGATGTGCTATATTTTGGTGTTGATGAATAGATCAGCGTCTGAGCTTTCCAAAAAGTATAAATTTGTGGTATGTCGCAAAAGTCTAAGGGCGGGTTTAGTGGCTGAAAGCCAAAAAAATCCCAATTTTTTACGTGTTAACTCCCCAAAACTTTAAATGGCTTTTTCTCCCCTTAAACGTGCGAATTTCGCGTTTTTACGTTTTCATTTAAAGGATCAACCCAAACTAGAGTTTTGATGGTCGGAACATGTTTCAGGCAAAATATCTGGAAATTGCGGTCTCTAGAACACGTGCAGTTTTTGTGCAGATTTTCAGCTTTGACTGCTTACTGTGCCCGTAATTTTAATCCGATTGTTGAAATTTTGGTCTTATCTTATAGTTGCGTTTGTTTAGTTTGCGTCAAGTGCAAATATGTAGTAATTTGCATGAAAATACTAATTTTTATGACGCTTAGGAGGCATAGACATGTATTTGTCTAAAATACGTAAATTTCCTTGTCAGACCTCTGGCTTTAATCGTTCACTGTAGCCACAATTTCGATTCGATTATCAAAATTTTGGTCTCATTTTGTAGCTGTCAGTCTGTTGTTTACGCCAAATACAAATTTGTAGTATCTTTCGTAAGAATACTAATTTTTATAAGGTTCCTTATATTTTTGGGGGCAGGTTAAGGAGACTTTTTCCCTTTACGGCATTGCTGTGGCTTGATTTTTCAACCGATGTGCTATATTTTGGTGTTGATGAATAGATCAGCGTCTGAGCTTTCCAAAAAGTATAAATTTGTGGTATGTCGCAAAAGTCTAAGGGCGGGTTTAGTGGCTGAAAGCCAAAAAAATCCCAATTTTTTACGTGTTAACTCCCCAAAACTTTAAATGGCTTTTTCTCCCCTTAAACGTGCGAATTTCGCGTTTTTACGTTTTCATTTAAAGGATCAAACCAAACTAAAGTTTTGATGGTCGGAACATGTTTTAGGCAAAATATCTGGAAATTGCGGTCTCTAGAACACGTGCAGTTTTTGTGCAGATTTTCAGCTTTGACTGCTTACTGTGCCCGTAATTTTAATCCGATTGTTGAAATTTTGGTCTTATCTTATAGTTGCGTTTGTTTAGTTTGCGTCAAGTGCAAATATGTAGTAATTTGCATGAAAATACTAATTTTTATGACGCTTAGGAGGCATAGACATGTATTTGTCTAAAATACGTAAATTTCCTTGTCAGACCTCTGGCTTTAATCGTTCACTGTAGCCACAATTTCGATTCGATTATCAAAATTTTGGTCTCATTTTGTAGCTGTCAGTCTGTTGTTTACGCCAAATACAAATTTGTAGTATCTTTCGTAAGAATACTAATTTTTATAAGGTTCCTTATATTTTTGGGGGCAGGTTAAGGAGACTTTTTCCCTTTACGGCATTGCTGTGGCTTGATTTTTCAACCGATGTGCTATATTTTGGTGTTGATGAATAGATCAGCGTCTGAGCTTTCCAAAAAAAATAAATTTGTGGTATGTCGCAAAAGTCTAAGGGCGGGTTTAGTGGCTGAAAGCCAAAAAAATCCCAATTTTTTACGTGTTAACTCCCCAAAACTTTAAATGGCTTTTTCTCCCCTTAAACGTGCGAATTTCGCGTTTTTACGTTTTCATTTAAAGGATCAAACCAAACTAAAGTTTTGATGGTCGGAACATGTTTTAGGCAAAATATCTGGAAATTGCGGTCTCTAGAACACGTGCAGTTTTTGTGCAGATTTTCAGCTTTGACTGCTTACTGTGCCCGTAATTTTAATCCGATTGTTGAAATTTTGGTCTTATCTTATAGTTGCGTTTGTTTAGTTTGCGTCAAGTGCAAATATGTAGTAATTTGCATGAAAATACTAATTTTTATGACGCTTAGGAGGCATAGACATGTATTTGTCTAAAATACGTAAATTTCCTTGTCAGACCTCTGGCTTTAATCGTTCACTGTAGCCACAATTTCGATTCGATTATCAAAATTTTGGTCTCATTTTGTAGCTGTCAGTCTGTTGTTTACGTCAAATACAAATTTGTAGTACTTTTCGTAAGAATACTAATTTTTATAAGGCTCCTAATATTTTTGGGGTAGGTTATGGAAACTTTTTCCCTTTACGGCATTGCTGTGGCTTGATTTTTCAACCGATGTGCTATATTTTGATGTTGATGAATAGATCAGCGTCTGAACTTTCCAAAAAGTATAAATTTGTGGTATGTCGCAAAAGTTTAAGGGCGGGTTTAGTGGCTGAAAGCCAAAAAAATCCCAATTTTTTACGTGTTAACTCCCCAAAACTTTAAATGGCTTTTTCTCCCCTTAAACGTGCGAATTTCGCGTTTTTACGTTTTCATTTAAAGGATCAACCCAAACTAGAGTTTTGATGGTCGGAACATGTTTCAGGCAAAATATCTGGAAATTGCGGTCTCTAGAACACGTGCAGTTTTTGTGCAGATTTTCAGCTTTGACTGCTTACTGTGCCCGTAATTTTAATCCGATTGTTGAAATTTTGGTCTTATCTTATAGTTGCGTTTGTTTAGTTTGCGTCAAGTGCAAATATGTAGTAATTTGCATGAAAATACTAATTTTTATGACGCTTAGGAGGCATAGACATGTATTTGTCTAAAATACGTAAATTTCCTTGTCAGACCTCTGGCTTTAATCGTTCACTGTAGCCACAATTTCGATTCGATTATCAAAATTTTGGTCTCATTTTGTAGCTGTCAGTCTGTTGTTTACGCCAAATACAAATTTGTAGTATCTTTCGTAAGAATACTAATTTTTATAAGGTTCCTTATATTTTTGGGGGCAGGTTAAGGAGACTTTTTCCCTTTACGGCATTGCTGTGGCTTGATTTTTCAACCGATGTGCTATATTTTGGTGTTGATGAATAGATCAGCGTCTGAGCTTTCCAAAAAAAATAAATTTGTGGTATGTCGCAAAAGTCTAAGGGCGGGTTTAGTGGCTGAAAGCCAAAAAAATCCCAATTTTTTACGTGTTAACTCCCCAAAACTTTAAATGGCTTTTTCTCCCCTTAAACGTGCGAATTTCGCGTTTTTACGTTTTCATTTAAAGGATCAAACCAAACTAAAGTTTTGATGGTCGGAACATGTTTTAGGCAAAATATCTGGAAATTGCGGTCTCTAGAACACGTGCAGTTTTTGTGCAGATTTTCAGCTTTGACTGCTTACTGTGCCCGTAATTTTAATCCGATTGTTGAAATTTTGGTCTTATCTTATAGTTGCGTTTGTTTAGTTTGCGTCAAGTGCAAATATGTAGTAATTTGCATGAAAATACTAATTTTTATGACGCTTAGGAGGCATAGACATGTATTTGTCTAAAATACGTAAATTTCCTTGTCAGACCTCTGGCTTTAATCGTTCACTGTAGCCACAATTTCGATTCGATTATCAAAATTTTGGTCTCATTTTGTAGCTGTCAGTCTGTTGTTTACGTCAAATACAAATTTGTAGTACTTTTCGTAAGAATACTAATTTTTATAAGGCTCCTAATATTTTTGGGGTAGGTTATGGAAACTTTTTCCCTTTACGGCATTGCTGTGGCTTGATTTTTCAACCGATGTGCTATATTTTGATGTTGATGAATAGATCAGCGTCTGAACTTTCCAAAAAGTATAAATTTGTGGTATGTCGCAAAAGTTTAAGGGCGGGTTTAGTGGCTGAAAGCCAAAAAAATCCCAATTTTTTACGTGTTAACTCCCCAAAACTTTAAATGGCTTTTTCTCCCCTTAAACGTGCGAATTTCGCGTTTTTACGTTTTCATTTAAAGGATCAACCCAAACTAGAGTTTTGATGGTCGGAACATGTTTCAGGCAAAATATCTGGAAATTGCGGTCTCTAGAACACGTGCAGTTTTTGTGCAGATTTTCAGCTTTGACTGCTTACTGTGCCCGTAATTTTAATCCGATTGTTGAAATTTTGGTCTTATCTTATAGTTGCGTTTGTTTAGTTTGCGTCAAGTGCAAATATGTAGTAATTTGCATGAAAATACTAATTTTTATGACGCTTAGGAGGCATAGACATGTATTTGTCTAAAATACGTAAATTTCCTTGTCAGACCTCTGGCTTTAATCGTTCACTGTAGCCACAATTTCGATTCGATTATCAAAATTTTGGTCTCATTTTGTAGCTGTCAGTCTGTTGTTTACGCCAAATACAAATTTGTAGTATCTTTCGTAAGAATACTAATTTTTATAAGGTTCCTTATATTTTTGGGGGCAGGTTAAGGAGACTTTTTCCCTTTACGGCATTGCTGTGGCTTGATTTTTCAACCGATGTGCTATATTTTGGTGTTGATGAATAGATCAGCGTCTGAGCTTTCCAAAAAAAATAAATTTGTGGTATGTCGCAAAAGTCTAAGGGCGGGTTTAGTGGCTGAAAGCCAAAAAAATCCCAATTTTTTACGTGTTAACTCCCCAAAACTTTAAATGGCTTTTTCTCCCCTTAAACGTGCGAATTTCGCGTTTTTACGTTTTCATTTAAAGGATCAACCCAAACTAGAGTTTTGATGGTCGGAACATGTTTTAGGCAAAATATCTGGAAATTGCGGTCTCTAGAACACGTGCAGTTTTTGTGCAGATTTTCAGCTTTGACTGCTTACTGTGCCCGTAATTTTAATCCGATTGTTGAAATTTTGGTCTTATCTTATAGTTGCGTTTGTTTAGTTTGCGTCAAGTGCAAATATGTAGTAATTTGCATGAAAATACTAATTTTTATGACGCTTAGGAGGCATAGACATGTATTTGTCTAAAATACGTAAATTTCCTTGTCAGACCTCTGGCTTTAATCGTTCACTGTAGCCACAATTTCGATTCGATTATCAAAATTTTGGTCTCATTTTGTAGCTGTCAGTCTGTTGTTTACGCCAAATACAAATTTGTAGTATCTTTCGTGAGAATACTAATTTTTATAAGGTTCCTTATATTTTTGGGGGCAGGTTAAGGAGACTTTTTCCCTTTACGGCATTGCTGTGGCTTGATTTTTCAACCGATGTGCTATATTTTGGTGTTGATGAATAGATCAGCGTCTGAACTTTCCAAAAAGTATAAATTTGTGGTATGTCGCAAAAGTTTAAGGGCGGGTTTAGTGGCTGAAAGCCAAAAAAATCCCAATTTTTTACGTGTTAACTCCCCAAAACTTTAAATGGCTTTTTCTCCCCTTAAACGTGCGAATTTCGCGTTTTTACGTTTTCATTTAAAGGATCAACCCAAACTAGAGTTTTGATGGACGGAACATGTTTCAGGCAAAATATCTGGAAATTGCGGTCTCTAGAACACGTGCAGTTTTTGTGCAGATTTTCAGCTTTGACTGCTTACTGTGCCCGTAATTTTAATCCGATTGTTGAAATTTTGGTCTTATCTTATAGCTGCGTTTGTTTAGTTTGCGTCAAGTGCAAATATGTAGTAATTTGCATGAAAATACTAATTTTTATGACGCTTAGGAGGCATAGACATGTATTTGTCTAAAATACGTAAATTTCCTTGTCAGACCTCTGGCTTTAATCGTTCACTGTAGCCACAATTTCGATTCGATTATCAAAATTTTGGTCTCATTTTGTAGCTGTCAGTCTGTTGTTTACGCCAAATACAAATTTGTAGTATCTTTCGTAAGAATACTAATTTTTATAAGGTTCCTTATATTTTTGGGGCAGGTTAAGGAGACTTTTTCCCTTTACGGCATTGCTGTGGCTTGATTTTTCAACCGATGTGCTATATTTTGGTGTTGTTGAATAGATCAGCGTCTGAACTTTCCAAAAAGTATAAATTTGTGGTATGTCGCAAAAGTTTAAGGGCGGGTTTAGTGGCTGAAAGCCAAAAAAGTCCCAATTTTTTACGTGTTAACTCCCCAAAACTTTAAATGGCTTTTTCTCCCCTTAAACGTGCGAATTTCGCGTTTTTACGTTTTCATTTAAAGGATCAACCCAAACTAGAGTTTTGATGGTCGGAACATGTTTCAGGCAAAATATCTGGAAATTGCGGTCTCTAGAACACGTGCAGTTTTTGTGCAGATTTTCAGCTTTGACTGCTTACTGTGCCCGTAATTTTAATCCGATTGTTGAAATTTTGGTCTTATCTTATAGTTGCGTTTGTTTAGTTTGCGTCAAGTGCAAATATGTAGTAATTTGCATGAAAATACTAATTTTTATGACGCTTAGGAGGCATAGACATGTATTTGTCTAAAATACGTAAATTTCCTTGTCAGACCTCTGGCTTTAATCGTTCACTGTAGCCACAATTTCGATTCGATTATCAAAATTTTGGTCTCATTTTGTAGCTGTCAGTCTGTTGTTTACGCCAAATACAAATTTGTAGTATCTTTCGTAAGAATACTAATTTTTATAAGGTTCCTTATATTTTTGGGGGCAGGTTAAGGAGACTTTTTCCCTTTACGGCATTGCTGTGGCTTGATTTTTCAACCGATGTGCTATATTTTGGTGTTGATGAATAGATCAGCGTCTGAGCTTTCCAAAAAGTATAAATTTGTGGTATGTCGCAAAAGTCTAAGGGCGGGTTTAGTGGCTGAAAGCCAAAAAAATCCCAATTTTTTACGTGTTAACTCCCCAAAACTTTAAATGGCTTTTTCTCCCCTTAAACGTGCGAATTTCGCGTTTTTACGTTTTCATTTAAAGGATCAACCCAAACTAGAGTTTTGATGGTCGGAACATGTTTCAGGCAAAATATCTGGAAATTGCGGTCTCTAGAACACGTGCAGTTTTTGTGCAGATTTTCAGCTTTGACTGCTTACTGTGCCCGTAATTTTAATCCGATTGTTGAAATTTTGGTCTTATCTTATAGTTGCGTTTGTTTAGTTTGCGTCAAGTGCAAATATGTAGTAATTTGCATGAAAATACTAATTTTTATGACGCTTAGGAGGCATAGACATGTATTTGTCTAAAATACGTAAATTTCCTTGTCAGACCTCTGGCTTTAATCGTTCACTGTAGCCACAATTTCGATTCGATTATCAAAATTTTGGTCTCATTTTGTAGCTGTCAGTCTGTTGTTTACGCCAAATACAAATTTGTAGTATCTTTCGTAAGAATACTAATTTTTATAAGGTTCCTTATATTTTTGGGGGCAGGTTAAGGAGACTTTTTCCCTTTACGGCATTGCTGTGGCTTGATTTTTCAACCGATGTGCTATATTTTGGTGTTGATGAATAGATCAGCGTCTGAGCTTTCCAAAAAGTATAAATTTGTGGTATGTCGCAAAAGTCTAAGGGCGGGTTTAGTGGCTGAAAGCCAAAAAAATCCCAATTTTTTACGTGTTAACTCCCCAAAACTTTAAATGGCTTTTTCTCCCCTTAAACGTGCGAATTTCGCGTTTTTACGTTTTCATTTAAAGGATCAAACCAAACTAAAGTTTTGATGGTCGGAACATGTTTTAGGCAAAATATCTGGAAATTGCGGTCTCTAGAACACGTGCAGTTTTTGTGCAGATTTTCAGCTTTGACTGCTTACTGTGCCCGTAATTTTAATCCGATTGTTGAAATTTTGGTCTTATCTTATAGTTGCGTTTGTTTAGTTTGCGTCAAGTGCAAATATGTAGTAATTTGCATGAAAATACTAATTTTTATGACGCTTAGGAGGCATAGACATGTATTTGTCTAAAATACGTAAATTTCCTTGTCAGACCTCTGGCTTTAATCGTTCACTGTAGCCACAATTTCGATTCGATTATCAAAATTTTGGTCTCATTTTGTAGCTGTCAGTCTGTTGTTTACGCCAAATACAAATTTGTAGTATCTTTCGTAAGAATACTAATTTTTATAAGGTTCCTTATATTTTTGGGGGCAGGTTAAGGAGACTTTTTCCCTTTACGGCATTGCTGTGGCTTGATTTTTCAACCGATGTGCTATATTTTAGTGTTGATGAATAGATCAGCGTCTGAACTTTCCAAAAAGTATAAATTTGTGGTATGTCGCAAAAGTTTAAGGGCGGGTTTAGTGGCTGAAAGCCAAAAAAATCCCAATTTTTTACGTGTTAACTCCCCAAAACTTTAAATGGCTTTTTCTCCCCTTAAACGTGCGAATTTCGCGTTTTTACGTTTTCATTTAAAGGATCAAACCAAACTAAAGTTTTGATGGTCGGAACATGTTTTAGGCAAAATATCTGGAAATTGCGGTCTCTAGAACACGTGCAGTTTTTGTGCAGATTTTCAGCTTTGACTGCTTACTGTGCCCGTAATTTTAATCCGATTGTTGAAATTTTGGTCTTATCTTATAGTTGCGTTTGTTTAGTTTGCGGCAAGTGCAAATATGTAGTAATTTGCATGAAAATACTAATTTTTATGACGCTTAGGAGGCATAGACATGTATTTGTCTAAAATACGTAAATTTCCTTGTCAGACCTCTGGCTTTAATCGTTCACTGTAGCCACAATTTCGATTCGATTATCAAAATTTTGGTCTCATTTTGAAGCTGTCAGTCTGTTGTTTACGTCAAATACAAATTTGTAGTATCTTTCGTAAGAATACTAATTTTTATAAGGTTCCTTATATTTTTGGGGTAGGTTATGGAAACTTTTTCCCTTTACGGCATTGCTGTGGCTTGATTTTTCAACCGATGTGCTATATTTTGGTGTTGATGAATAGATCAGCGTCTGAACTTTCCAAAAAGTATAAATTTGTGGTATGTCGCAAAAGTTTAAGGGCGGGTTTAGTGGCTGAAAGCCAAAAAAATCCCAATTTTTTACGTGTTAACTCCCCAAAACTTTAAATGGCTTTTTCTCCCCTTAAACGTGCGAATTTCGCGTTTTTACGTTTTCATTTAAAGGATCAACCCAAACTAGAGTTTTGATGGTCGGAACATGTTTTAGGCAAAATATCTGGAAATTGCGGTCTCTAGAACACGTGCAGTTTTTGTGCAGATTTTCAGCTTTGACTGCTTACTGTGCCCGTAATTTTAATCCGATTGTTGAAATTTTGGTCTTATCTTATAGTTGCGTTTGTTTAGCTTGCGTCAAGTGCAAATATGTAGTAATTTGCATAAAAATACTAATTTTTATGACGCTTAGGAGGCATAGACATGTATTTGTCTAAAATACGTAAATTTCCTTGTCAGACCTCTGGCTTTAATCGTTCACTGTAGCCACAATTTCGATTCGATTATCAAAATTTTGGTCTCATTTCGTAGCTGTCAGTCTGTTGTTTACGTCAAATACAAATTTGTAGTACTTTTCGTAAGAATACTAATTTTTATAAGGCTCCTTATATTTTTGGGGTAGGTTATGGAAACTTTTTCCCTTTACGGCATTGCTGTGGCTTGATTTTTCAACCGATGTGCTATATTTTGATGTTGATGAATAGATCAGCGTCTGAACTTTCCAAAAAGTATAAATTTGTGGTATGTCGCAAAAGTTTAAGGGCGGGTTTAGTGGCTGAAAGCCAAAAAAATCCCAATTTTTTACGTGTTAACTCCCCAAAACTTTAAATGGCTTTTTCTCCCCTTAAACGTGCGAATTTTGCGTTTTTACGTTTTCATTTAAAGGATCAACCCAAACTAGAGTTTTGATGGTCGGAACATGTTTTAGGCAAAATATCTGGAAATTGCGGTCTCTAGAACACGTGCAGTTTTTGTGCAGATTTTCAGCTTTGACTGCTTACTGTGCCCGTAATTTTAATCCGATTGTTGAAATTTTGGTCTTATCTTACAGTTGTGTTTGTTTAGTTTGCGTCAAGTGCAAATATGTAGTAATTTGCATGAAAATACTAATTTTTATGACGCTTAGGAGGCATAGACATGTATTTGTCTAAAATACGTAAATTTCCTTGTCAGACCTCTGGCTTTAATCGTTCACTGTAGCCACAATTTCGATTCGATTATCAAAATTTTGGTCTCATTTTGTAGCTGTCAGTCTGTTGTTTACGCCAAATACAAATTTGTAGTATCTTTCGTAAGAATACTAATTTTTATAAGGTTCCTTATATTTTTGGGGCAGGTTAAGGAGACTTTTTCCCTTTACGGCATTGCTGTGGCTTGATTTTTCAACCGATGTGCTATATTTTGGTGTTGATGAATAGATCAGCGTCTGAACTTTCCAAAAAGTATAAATTTGTGGTATGTCGCAAAAGTTTAAGGGCGGGTTTAGTGGCTGAAAGCCAAAAAAATCCCAATTTTTTACGTGTTAACTCCCCAAAACTTTAAATGGCTTTTTCTCCCCTTAAACGTGTGAATTTCGCGTTTTTACGTTTTCATTTAAAGGATCAACCCAAACTAGAGTTTTGATGGTCGGAACATGTTTCAGGCAAAATATCTGGAAATTGCGGTCTCTAGAACACGTGCAGTTTTTGTGCAGATTTTCAGCTTTGACTGCTTACTGTGCCCGTAATTTTAATCCGATTGTTGAAATTTTGGTCTTATCTTATAGTTGCGTTTGTTTAGCTTGCGTCAAGTGCAAATATGTAGTAATTTGCATGAAAATACTAATTTTTATGACGCTTAGGAGGCATAGACATGTATTTGTCTAAAATACGTAAATTTCCTTGTCAGACCTCTGGCTTTAATCGTTCACTGTAGCCACAATTTCGATTCGATTATCAAAATTTTGGTCTCATTTTGAAGCTGTCAGTCTGTTGTTTACGTCAAATACAAATTTGTAGTACTTTTCGTAAGAATACTAATTTTTATAAGGTTCCTTATATTTTTGGGGTAGGTTATGGAAACTTTTTCCCTTTACGGCATTGCTGTGGCTTGATTTTTCAACCGATGTGCTATATTTTGATGTTGATGAATAGATCAGCGTCTGAACTTTCCAAAAAGTATAAATTTGTGGTATGTCGCAAAAGTTTAAGGGCGGGTTTAGTGGCTGAAAGCCAAAAAAATCCCAATTTTTTACGTGTTAACTCCCCAAAACTTTAAATGGCTTTTTCTCCCCTTAAACATGCGAATTTCGCGTTTTTACGTTTTCATTTAAACGACCAACCCAAACTAGAGTTTTGATGGTCGGAACATGTTTTAGGCAAAATATCTGGAAATTGCGGTCTCTAGAACACGTGCAGTTTTTGTGCAGATTTTCAGCTTTGACTGCTTACTGTGCCCGTAATTTTAATCCGATTGTTGAAATTTTGGTCTTATCTTATAGTTGCGTTTGTTTAGTTTGCGTCAAGTGCAAATATGTATTAATTTGCATGAAAATACTAATTTTTATGACGCTTAGGAGGCATAGACATGCATTTGTCTAAAATACGTAAATTTCCTTGTCAGACCTCTGGCTTTAATCGTTCACTGTAGCCACAATTTCGATTCGATTATCAAAATTTTGGTCTCATTTTGAAGCTGTCAGTCTGTTGTTTACGTCAAATACAAATTTGTAGTATCTTTCGTAAGAATACTAATTTTTATAAGGTTCCTTATATTTTTGGGGTAGGTTATGGAAACTTTTTCCCTTTACGGCATTGCTGTGGCTTGATTTTTCAACCGATGTGCTATATTTTGGTGTTGATGAATAGATCAGCGTCTAAACTTTCCAAAAAGTATAAATTTGTGGTATGTCGCAAAAGTTTAAGGGCGGGTTTAGTGGCTGAAAGCCAAAAAAATCCCAATTTTTTACGTGTTAACTCCCCAAAACTTTAAATGGCTTTTTCTCCCCTTAAACGTGCGAATTTCGCGTTTTTACGTTTTCATTTAAAGGATCAACCCAAACTAGAGTTTTGATGGTCGGAACATGTTTTAGGCAAAATATCTGGAAATTGCGGTCTCTAGAACACGTGCAGTTTTTGTGCAGATTTTCAGCTTTGACTGCTTACTGTGCCCGTAATTTTAATCCGATTGTTGAAATTTTGGTCTTATCTTATAGTTGCGTTTGTTTAGTTTGCGTCAAGTGCAAATATGTAGTAATTTGCATGAAAATACTAATTTTTATGACGCTTAGGAGGCATAGACATGTATTTGTCTAAAATACGTAAATTTCCTTGTCAGACCTCTGGCCTTAATCGTTCACTGTAGCCACAATTTCGATTCGATTATCAAAATTTTGGTCTCATTTTGTAGCTGTCAGTCTGTTGTTTACGTCAAATACAAATTTGTAGTATCTTTCGTAAGAATACTAATTTTTATAAGGTTCCTTATATTTTTGGGGGCAGGTTAAGGAGACTTTTTCCCTTTACGGCATTGCTGTGGCTTGATTTTTCAACCGATGTGCTATATTTTGGTGTTGATGAATAGATCAGCGTCTGAACTTTCCAAAAAGTATAAATTTGTGGTATGTCGCAAAATTTTAAGGGCGGGTTTAGTGGCTGAAAGCCAAAAATATCCCAATTTTTTACGTGTTAACTCCCCAAAACTTTAAATGGCTTTTTCTCCCCTTAAACGTGCGAATTTCGCGTTTTTACGTTTTCATTTAAAGGATCAACCCAAACTAGAGTTTTGATGGACGGAACATGTTTCAGGCAAAATATCTGGAAATTGCGGTATCTAGAACACGTGCAGTTTTTGTGCAGATTTTCAGCTTTGACTGCTTACTGTGCCCGTAATTTTAATCCGATTGTTGAAATTTCGGTCTTATCTTATAGTTGCGTTTGTTTAGTTTGCGTCAAGTGCAAGTATGCAGTAATTTGCATGAAAATACTAATTTTTATGACGCTTAGGAGGCATAGACATGTATTTGTCTAAAATATGTAAATTTCCTTGTCAGACCTCTGGCTTTAATCGTTCACTGTAGCCACAATTTCGATTCGATTATCAAAATTTTGGTCTCATTTTGAAGCTGTCAGTCTGTTGTTTACGTCAAATACAAATTTGTAGTATCTTTCGTAAGAATACTAATTTTTATAAGGTTCCTTATATTTTTGGGGTAGGTTATGGAAACTTTTTCCCTTTACGGCATTGCTGTGGCTTGATTTTTCAACCGATGTGCTATATTTTGGTGTTGATGAATAGATCAGCGTCTGAACTTTCCAAAAAGTATAAATTTGTGGTATGTCGCAAAAGTCTAAGGGCGGGTTTAGTGGCTGAAAGCCAAAAAAATCCCAATTTTTTACGTGTTAACTCCCCAAAACTTTAAATGGCTTTTTCTCCCCTTAAACGTGCGAATTTCGCGTTTTTACGTTTTCATTTAAAGGATCAACCCAAACTAGAGTTTTGATGGTCGGAACATGTTTCAGGCAAAATATCTGGAAATTGCGGTCTCTAGAACACGTGCAGTTTTTGTGCAGATTTTCAGCTTTGACTGCTTACTGTGCCCGTAATTTTAATCCGATTGTTGAAATTTTGGTCTTATCTTATAGTTGCGTTTGTTTAGTTTGCGTCAAGTGCAAATATGTAGTAATTTGCATGAAAATACTAATTTTTATGACGCTTAGGAGGCATAGACATGTATTTGTCTAAAATACGTAAATTTCCTTGTCAGACCTCTGGCTTTAATCGTTCACTGTAGCCACAATTTCGATTCGATTATCAAAATTTTGGTCTCATTTTGTAGCTGTCAGTCTGTTGTTTACGTCAAATACAAATTTGTAGTACTTTTCGTAAGAATACTAATTTTTATAAGGCTCCTTATATTTTTGGGGTAGGTTATGGAAACTTTTTCCCTTTACGGCATTGCTGTGGCTTGATTTTTCAACCGATGTGCTATATTTTGATGTTGATGAATAGATCAGCGTCTGAACTTTCCAAAAAGTATAAATTTGTGGTATGTCGCAAAAGTTTAAGGGCGGGTTTAGTGGCTGAAAGCCAAAAAAATCCCAATTTTTTACGTGTTAACTCCCCAAAACTTTAAATGGCTTTTTCTCCCCTTAAACGTGCGAATTTCGCGTTTTTACGTTTTCATTTAAAGGATCAAACCAAACTAAAGTTTTGATGGTCGGAACATGTTTTAGGCAAAATATCTGGAAATTGCGGTCTCTAGAACACGTGCAGTTTTTGTGCAGATTTTCAGCTTTGACTGCTTACTGTGCCCGTAATTTTAATCCGATTGTTGAAATTTTGGTCTTATCTTATAGTTGCGTTTGTTTAGTTTGCGTCAAGTGCAAATATGTAGTAATTTGCATGAAAATACTAATTTTTATGACGCTTAGGAGGCATAGACATGTATTTGTCTAAAATACGTAAATTTCCTTGTCAGACCTCTGGCTTTAATCGTTCACTGTAGCCACAATTTCGATTCGATTATCAAAATTTTGGTCTCATTTTGAAGCTGTCAGTCTGTTGTTTACGTCAAATACAAATTTGTAGTATCTTTCGTAAGAATACTAATTTTTATAAGGTTCCTTATATTTTTGGGGTAGGTTATGGAAACTTTTTCCCTTTACGGCATTGCTGTGGCTTGATTTTTCAACCGATGTGCTATATTTTGGTGTTGATGAATAGATCAGCGTCTGAACTTTCCAAAAAGTATAAATTTGTGGTATGTCGCAAAAGTTTAAGGGCGGGTTTAGTGGCTGAAAGCCAAAAAAATCCCAATTTTTTTCGTGTTAACTCCCCAAAACTTTAAATGGCTTTTTCTCCCCTTAAACGTGCGAATTTCGCGTTTTTACGTTTTCATTTAAAGGATCAACCCAAACTAGAGTTTTGATGGTCGGAACATGTTTTAGGCAAAATATCTGGAAATTGCGGTCTCTAGAACACGTGCAGTTTTTGTGCAGATTTTCAGCTTTGACTGCTTACTGTGCCCGTAATTTTAATCCGATTGTTGAAATTTTGGTCTTATCTTATAGTTGCGTTTGTTTAGTTTGCGTCAAGTGCAAGTATGTAGTAATTTGCATGAAAATACTAATTTTTATGACGCTTAGGAGGCATAGACATGTATTTGTCTAAAATACGTAAATTTCCTTGTCAGACCTCTGGCTTTAATCGTTCACTGTAGCCACAATTTCGATTCGATTATCAAAATTTTGGTCTCATTTTGTAGCTGTCAGTCTGTTGTTTACGTCAAATACAAATTTGTAGTACTTTTCGTAAGAATACTAATTTTTATAAGGCTCCTTATATTTTTGGGGTAGGTTATGGAAACTTTTTCCCTTTACGGCATTGCTGTGGCTTGATTTTTCAACCGATGTGCTATATTTTGATGTTGATGAATAAATCAGCGTCTGAACTTTCCAAAAAGTATAAATTTGTGGTATGTCGCAAAAGTTTAAGGGCGGGTTTAGTGGCTGAAAGCCAAAAAAATCCCAATTTTTTACGTGTTAACTCCCCAAAACTTTAAATGGCTTTTTCTCCCCTTAAACGTGCGAATTTCGCGTTTTTACGTTCTCATTTAAACGATCAACCCAAACTAGAGTTTTGATGGTCGGAACATGTTTTAGGCAAAATATCTGGAAATTGCGGTCTCTAGAACACGTGCAGTTTTTGTGCAGATTTTCAGCTTTGACTGCTTACTGTGCCCGTAATTTTAATCCGATTGTTGAAATTTTGGTCTTATCTTATAGTTGCGTTTGTTTAGTTTGCGTCAAGTGCAAATATGTAGTAATTTGCATGAAAATACTAATTTTTATGACGCTTAGGAGGCATAGACATGTATTTGTCTAAAATACGTAAATTTCCTTGTCAGACCTCTGGCTTTAATCGTTCACTGTAGCCACAATTTCGATTCGATTATCAAAATTTTGGTCTCATTTTGTAGCTGTCAGTCTGTTGTTTACGCCAAATACAAATTTGTAGTATCTTTCGTAAGAATACTAATTTTTATAAGGTTCCTTATATTTTTGGGGGCAGGTTAAGGAGACTTTTTCCCTTTACGGCATTGCTGTGGCTTGATTTTTCAACCGATGTGCTATATTTTGGTGTTGATGAATAGATCAGCGTCTGAACTTTCCAAAAAGTATAAATTTGTGGTATGTCGCAAAAGTTTAAGGGCGGGTTTAGTGGCTGAAAGCCAAAAAAATCCCAATTTTTTACGTGTTAACTCCCCAAAACTTTAAATGGCTTTTTCTCCCCTTAAACGTGCGAATTTCGCGTTTTTACGTTTTCATTTAAAGGATCAACCCAAACTAGAGTTTTGATGGTCGGAACATGTTTCAGGCAAAATATCTGGAAATTGCGGTCTCTAGAACACGTGCAGTTTTTGTGCAGATTTTCAGCTTTGACTGCTTACTGTGCCCGTAATTTTAATCCGATTGTTGAAATTTTGGTCTTATCTTATAGTTGCGTTTGTTTAGTTTGCGTCAAGTGCAAATATGTAGTAATTTGCATGAAAATACTAATTTTTATGACGCTTAGGAGGCATAGACATGTATTTGTCTAAAATACGTAAATTTCCTTGTCAGACCTCTGGCTTTAATCGTTCACTGTAGCCACAATTTCGATTCGATTATCAAAATTTTGGTCTCATTTTGTAGCTGTCAGTCTGTTGTTTACGTCAAATACAAATTTGTAGTACTTTTCGTAAGAATACTAATTTTTATAAGGTTCCTTATATTTTTGGGGTAGGTTATGGAAACTTTTTCCCTTTACGGCATTGCTGTGGCTTGATTTTTCAACCGATGTGCTATATTTTGATGTTGATGAATAGATCAGCGTCTGAACTTTCCAAAAAGTATAAATTTGTGGTATGTCGCAAAAGTTTAAGGGCGGGTTTAGTGGCTGAAAGCCAAAAAAATCCCAATTTTTTACGTGTTAACTCCCCAAAACTTTAAATGGCTTTTTCTCCCCTTAAACGTGCGAATTTCGCGTTTTTACGTTTTCATTTAAAGGATCAAACCAAACTAAAGTTTTGATGGTCGGAACATGTTTTAGGCAAAATATCTGGAAATTGCGGTCTCTAGAACACGTGCAGTTTTTGTGCAGATTTTCAGCTTTGACTGCTTACTGTGCCCGTAATTTTAATCCGATTGTTGAAATTTTGGTCTTATCTTATAGTTGCGTTTGTTTAGTTTGCGTCAAGTGCAAATATGTAGTAATTTGCATGAAAATACTAATTTTTATGACGCTTAGGAGGCATAGACATGTATTTGTCTAAAATACGTAAATTTCCTTGTCAGACCTCTGGCTTTAATCGTTCACTGTAGCCACAATTTCGATTCGATTATCAAAATTTTGGTCTCATTTTGTAGCTGTCAGTCTGTTGTTTACGTCAAATACAAATTTGTAGTATCTTTCGTAAGAATACTAATTTTTATAAGGTTCCTTATATTTTTGGGGTAGGTTATGGAAACTTTTTCCCTTTACGGCATTGCTGTGGCTTGATTTTTCAACCGATGTGCTATATTTTGGTGTTGATGAATAGATCAGCGTCTGAACTTTCCAAAAAGTATAAATTTGTGGTATGTCGCAAAAGTTTAAGGGCGGGTTTAGTGGCTGAAAGCCAAAAAAATCCCAATTTTTTTCGTGTTAACTCCCCAAAACTTTAAATGGCTTTTTCTCCCCTTAAACGTGCGAATTTCGCGTTTTTACGTTTTCATTTAAAGGATCAACCCAAACTAGAGTTTTGATGGTCGGAACATGTTTTAGGCAAAATATCTGGAAATTGCGGTCTCTAGAACACGTGCAGTTTTTGTGCAGATTTTCAGCTTTGACTGCTTACTGTGCCCGTAATTTTAATCCGATTGTTGAAATTTTGGTCTTATCTTATAGTTGCGTTTGTTTAGTTTGCGTCAAGTGCAAATATGTAGTAATTTGCATGAAAATACTAATTTTTATGACGCTTAGGAGGCATAGACATGTATTTGTCTAAAATACGTAAATTTCCTTGTCAGACCTCTGGCTTTAATCGTTCACTGTAGCCACAATTTCGATTCGATTATCAAAATTTTGGTCTCATTTTGTAGCTGTCAGTCTGTTGTTTACGTCAAATACAAATTTGTAGTACTTTTCGTAAGAATACTAATTTTTATAAGGTTCCTTATATTTTTGGGGTAGGTTATGGAAACTTTTTCCCTTTACGGCATTGCTGTGGCTTGATTTTTCAACCGATGTGCTATATTTTGATGTTGATGAATAGATCAGCGTCTGAACTTTCCAAAAAGTATAAATTTGTGGTATGTCGCAAAAGTTTAAGGGCGGGTTTAGTGGCTGAAAGCCAAAAAAATCCCAATTTTTTACGTGTTAACTCCCCAAAACTTTAAATGGCTTTTTCTCCCCTTAAACGTGCGAATTTCGCGTTTTTACGTTTTCATTTAAAGGATCAAACCAAACTAAAGTTTTGATGGTCGGAACATGTTTTAGGCAAAATATCTGGAAATTGCGGTCTCTAGAACACGTGCAGTTTTTGTGCAGATTTTCAGCTTTGACTGCTTACTGTGCCCGTAATTTTAATCCGATTGTTGAAATTTTGGTCTTATCTTATAGTTGCGTTTGTTTAGTTTGCGTCAAGTGCAAATATGTAGTAATTTGCATGAAAATACTAATTTTTATGACGCTTAGGAGGCATAGACATGTATTTGTCTAAAATACGTAAATTTCCTTGTCAGACCTCTGGCTTTAATCGTTCACTGTAGCCACAATTTCGATTCGATTATCAAAATTTTGGTCTCATTTTGAAGCTGTCAGTCTGTTGTTTACGTCAAATACAAATTTGTAGTATCTTTCGTAAGAATACTAATTTTTATAAGGTTCCTTATATTTTTGGGGTAGGTTATGGAAACTTTTTCCCTTTACGGCATTGCTGTGGCTTGATTTTTCAACCGATGTGCTATATTTTGGTGTTGATGAATAGATCAGCGTCTGAACTTTCCAAAAAGTATAAATTTGTGGTATGTCGCAAAAGTTTAAGGGCGGGTTTAGTGGCTGAAAGCCAAAAAAATCCCAATTTTTTTCGTGTTAACTCCCCAAAACTTTAAATGGCTTTTTCTCCCCTTAAACGTGCGAATTTCGCGTTATTACGTTTTCATTTAAAGGATCAACCCAAACTAGAGTTTTGATGGTCGGAACATGTTTTAGGCAAAATATCTGGAAATTGCGGTCTCTAGAACACGTGCAGTTTTTGTGCAGATTTTCAGCTTTGACTGCTTACTGTGCCCGTAATTTTAATCCGATTGTTGAAATTTTGGTCCTATCTTATAGTTGCGTTTGTTTAGTTTGCGTCAAGTGCAAATATGTAGTAATTTGCATGAAAATACTAATTTTTATGACGCTTAGGAGGCATAGACATGTATTTGTCTAAAATACGTAAATTTCCTTGTCAGACCTCTGGCTTTAATCGTTCACTGTAGCCACAATTTCGATTCGATTATCAAAATTTTGGTCTCATTTTGAAGCTGTCAGTCTGTTGTTTACGTCAAATACAAATTTGTAGTATCTTTCGTAAGAATACTAATTTTTATAAGGTTCCTTATATTTTTGGGGTAGGTTATGGAAACTTTTTCCCTTTACGGCATTGCTGTGGCTTGATTTTTCAACCGATGTGCTATATTTTGGTGTTGATGAATAGATCAGCGTCTGAACTTTCCAAAAAGTATAAATTTGTGGTATGTCGCAAAAGTTTAAGGGCGGGTTTAGTGGCTGAAAGCCAAAAAAATCCCAATTTTTTTCGTGTTAACTCCCCAAAACTTTAAATGGCTTTTTCTCCCCTTAAACGTGCGAATTTTGCGTTTTAACGTTTTCATTTAAAGGATCAACCCAAACTAGAGTTTTGATGGTCGGAACATGTTTTAGGCAAAATATCTGGAAATTGCGGTCTCTAGAACACGTGCAGTTTTTGTGCAGATTTTCAGCTTTGACTGCTTACTGTGCCCGTAATTTTAATCCGATTGTTGAAATTTTGGTCTTATCTTATAGTTGCGTTTGTTTAGTTTGCGTCAAGTGCAAATATGTAGTAATTTGCATGAAAATACTAATTTTTATGACGCTTAGGAGGCATAGACATGTATTTGTCTAAAATACGTAAATTTCCTTGTCAGACCTCTGGCTTTAATCGTTCACTGTAGCCACAATTTCGATTCGATTATCAAAATTTTGGTCTCATTTTGTAGCTGTCAGTCTGTTGTTTACGCCAAATACAAATTTGTAGTATCTTTCGTAAGAATACTAATTTTTATAATTTTTACGGCATTGCTGTGGCTTGATTTTTCAACCGATGTGCTATATTTTGGTGTTGATGAATAGATCAGCGTCTGAACTTTCCAAAAAGTATAAATTTGTGGTATGTCGCAAAAGTTTAAGGGCGGGTTTAGTGGCTGAAAGCCAAAAAAATCCCAATTTTTTACGTGTTAACTCCCCAAAACTTTAAATGGCTTTTTCTCCCCTTAAACGTGCGAATTTCGCGTTATTACGTTTTCATTTAAAGGATCAACCCAAACTAGAGTTTTGATGGTCGGAACATGTTTTAGGCAAAATATCTGGAAATTGCGGTCTCTAGAACACGTGCAGTTTTTGTGCAGATTTTCAGCTTTGACTGCTTACTGTGCCCGTAATTTTAATCCGATTGTTGAAATTTTGGTCTTATCTTATAGTTGCGTTTGTTTAGTTTGCGTCAAGTGCAAATATGTAGTAATTTGCATGAAAATACTAATTTTTATGACGCTTAGGAGGCATAGACATGTATTTGTCTAAAATACGTAAATTTCCTTGTCAGACCTCTGGCTTTAATCGTTCACTGTAGCCACAATTTCGATTCGATTATCAAAATTTTGGTCTCATTTTGTAGCTGTCAGTCTGTTGTTTACGTCAAATACAAATTTGTAGTACTTTTCGTAAGAATACTAATTTTTATAAGGCTCCTTATATTTTTGGGGTAGGTTATGGAAACTTTTTCCCTTTACGGCATTGCTGTGGCTTGATTTTTCAACCGATGTGCTATATTTTGATGTTGATGAATAGATCAGCGTCTGAACTTTCCAAAAAGTATAAATTTGTGGTATGTCGCAAAAGTTTAAGGGCGGGTTTAGTGGCTGAAAGCCAAAAAAATCCCAATTTTTTACGTGTTAACTCCCCAAAACTTTAAATGGCTTTTTCTCCCCTTAAACGTGCGAATTTTGCGTTTTTACGTTTTCATTTAAAGGATCAACCCAAACTAGAGTTTTGATGGTCGGAACATGTTTTAGGCAAAATATCTGGAAATTGCGGTCTCTAGAACACGTGCAGTTTTTGTGCAGATTTTCAGCTTTGACTGCTTACTGTGCCCGTAATTTTAATCCGATTGTTGAAATTTTGGTCTTATCTTATAGTTGCGTTTGTTTAGTTTGCGTCAAGTGCAAATATGTAGTAATTTGCATGAAAATACTAATTTTTATGACGCTTAGGAGGCATAGACATGTATTTGTCTAAAATACGTAAATT
This sequence comes from Odontomyia ornata, assembly GCA_963969285.1. Lineage (NCBI taxonomy): Eukaryota > Metazoa > Arthropoda > Insecta > Diptera > Stratiomyidae > Odontomyia > Odontomyia ornata. Next base: position 125,302,011 of record OZ017738.1, on the reverse strand, counting down.
TCCTTGTCAGACCTCTGGCTTTAATCGTTCACTGTAGCTACAATTTCGATTCGATTATCAAAATTTTGGTCTCATTTTGTAGCTGTCAGTCTGTTGTTTACGCCAAATACAAATTTGTAGTATCTTTCGTAAGAATACTAATTTTTATAATTTTTACGGCATTGCTGTGGCTTGATTTTTCAACCGATGTGCTATATTTTGGTGTTGATGAATAGATCAGCGTCTGAACTTTCCAAAAAGTATAAATTTGTGGTATGTCGCAAAAGTTTAAGGGCGGGTTTAGTGGCTGAAAGCCAAAAAAATCCCAATTTTTTACGTGTTAACTCCCCAAAACTTTAAATGGCTTTTTCTCCCCTTAAACGTGCGAATTTCGCGTTTTTACGTTTTCATTTAAAGGATCAACCCAAACTAGAGTTTTGATGGTCGGAACATGTTTCAGGCAAAATATCTGGAAATTGCGGTCTCTAGAACACGTGCAGTTTTTGTGCAGATTTTCAGCTTTGACTGCTTACTGTGCCCGTAATTTTAATCCGATTGTTGAAATTTTGGTCTTATCTTATAGTTGCGTTTGTTTAGTTTGCGTCAAGTGCAAATATGTAGTAATTTGCATGAAAATACTAATTTTTATGACGCTTAGGAGGCATAGACATGTATTTGTCTAAAATACGTAAATTTCCTTGTCAGACCTCTGGCTTTAATCGTTCACTGTAGCCACAATTTCGATTCGATTATCAAAATTTTGGTCTCATTTTGTAGCTGTCAGTCTGTTGTTTACGTCAAATACAAATTTGTAGTACTTTTCGTAAGAATACTAATTTTTATAAGGCTCCTTATATTTTTGGGGTAGGTTATGGAAACTTTTTCCCTTTACGGCATTGCTGTGGCTTGATTTTTCAACCGATGTGCTATATTTTGATGTTGATGAATAGATCAGCGTCTGAACTTTCCAAAAAGTATAAATTTGTGGTATGTCGCAAAAGTTTAAGGGCGGGTTTAGTGGCTGAAAGCCAAAAAAATCCCAATTTTTTACGTGTTAACTCCCCAAAACTTTAAATGGCTTTTTCTCCCCTTAAACGTGCGAATTTCGCGTTTTTACGTTTTCATTTAAAGGATCAAACCAAACTAAAGTTTTGATGGTCGGAACATGTTTTAGGCAAAATATCTGGAAATTGCGGTCTCTAGAACACGTGCAGTTTTTGTGCAGATTTTCAGCTTTGACTGCTTACTGTGCCCGTAATTTTAATCCGATTGTTGAAATTTTGGTCTTATCTTATAGTTGCGTTTGTTTAGTTTGCGTCAAGTGCAAATATGTAGTAATTTGCATGAAAATACTAATTTTTATGACGCTTAGGAGGCATAGACATGTATTTGTCTAAAATACGTAAATTTCCTTGTCAGACCTCTGGCTTTAATCGTTCACTGTAGCCACAATTTCGATTCGATTATCAAAATTTTGGTCTCATTTTGTAGCTGTCAGTCTGTTGTTTACGTCAAATACAAATTTGTAGTACTTTTCGTAAGAATACTAATTTTTATAAGGCTCCTTATATTTTTGGGGTAGGTTATGGAAACTTTTTCCCTTTACGGCATTGCTGTGGCTTGATTTTTCAACCGATGTGCTATATTTTGATGTTGATGAATAGATCAGCGTCTGAACTTTCCAAAAAGTATAAATTTGTGGTATGTCGCAAAAGTTTAAGGGCGGGTTTAGTGGCTGAAAGCCAAAAAAATCCCAATTTTTTACGTGTTAACTCCCCAAAACTTTAAATGGCTTTTTCTCCCCTTAAACGTGCGAATTTCGCGTTTTTACGTTTTCATTTAAAGGATCAAACCAAACTAAAGTTTTGATGGTCGGAACATGTTTTAGGCAAAATATCTGGAAATTGCGGTCTCTAGAACACGTGCAGTTTTTGTGCAGATTTTCAGCTTTGACTGCTTACTGTGCCCGTAATTTTAATCCGATTGTTGAAATTTTGGTCTTATCTTATAGTTGCGTTTGTTTAGTTTGCGTCAAGTGCAAATATGTAGTAATTTGCATGAAAATACTAATTTTTATGACGCTTAGGAGGCATAGACATGTATTTGTCTAAAATACGTAAATTTCCTTGTCAGACCTCTGGCTTTAATCGTTCACTGTAGCCACAATTTCGATTCGATTATCAAAATTTTGGTCTCATTTTGAAGCTGTCAGTCTGTTGTTTACGTCAAATACAAATTTGTAGTATCTTTCGTAAGAATACTAATTTTTATAAGGTTCCTTATATTTTTGGGGTAGGTTATGGAAACTTTTTCCCTTTACGGCATTGCTGTGGCTTGATTTTTCAACCGATGTGCTATATTTTGGTGTTGATGAATAGATCAGCGTCTGAACTTTCCAAAAAGTATAAATTTGTGGTATGTCGCAAAAGTTTAAGGGCGGGTTTAGTGGCTGAAAGCCAAAAAAATCCCAATTTTTTTCGTGTTAACTCCCCAAAACTTTAAATGGCTTTTTCTCCCCTTAAACGTGCGAATTTCGCGTTTTTACGTTTTCATTTAAAGGATCAACCCAAACTAGAGTTTTGATGGTCGGAACATGTTTTAGGCAAAATATCTGGAAATTGCGGTCTCTAGAACACGTGCAGTTTTTGTGCAGATTTTCAGCTTTGACTGCTTACTGTGCCCGTAATTTTAATCCGATTGTTGAAATTTTGGTCTTATCTTATAGTTGCGTTTGTTTAGTTTGCGTCAAGTGCAAATATGTAGTAATTTGCATGAAAATACTAATTTTTATGACGCTTAGGAGGCATAGACATGTATTTGTCTAAAATACGTAAATTTCCTTGTCAGACCTCTGGCTTTAATCGTTCACTGTAGCCACAATTTCGATTCGATTATCAAAATTTTGGTCTCATTTTGTAGCTGTCAGTCTGTTGTTTACGTCAAATACAAATTTGTAGTACTTTTCGTAAGAATACTAATTTTTATAAGGTTCCTTATATTTTTGGGGTAGGTTATGGAAACTTTTTCCCTTTACGGCATTGCTGTGGCTTGATTTTTCAACCGATGTGCTATATTTTGATGTTGATGAATAGATCAGCGTCTGAACTTTCCAAAAAGTATAAATTTGTGGTATGTCGCAAAAGTTTAAGGGCGGGTTTAGTGGCTGAAAGCCAAAAAAATCCCAATTTTTTACGTGTTAACTCCCCAAAACTTTAAATGGCTTTTTCTCCCCTTAAACGTGCGAATTTCGCGTTTTTACGTTTTCATTTAAAGGATCAAACCAAACTAAAGTTTTGATGGTCGGAACATGTTTTAGGCAAAATATCTGGAAATTGCGGTCTCTAGAACACGTGCAGTTTTTGTGCAGATTTTCAGCTTTGACTGCTTACTGTGCCCGTAATTTTAATCCGATTGTTGAAATTTTGGTCTTATCTTATAGTTGCGTTTGTTTAGTTTGCGTCAAGTGCAAATATGTAGTAATTTGCATGAAAATACTAATTTTTATGACGCGTAGGAGGCATAGACATGTATTTGTCTAAAATACGTAAATTTCCTTGTCAGACCTCTGGCTTTAATCGTTCACTGTAGCCACAATTTCGATTCGATTATCAAAATTTTGGTCTCATTTTGAAGCTGTCAGTCTGTTGTTTACGTCAAATACAAATTTGTAGTATCTTTCGTAAGAATACTAATTTTTATAAGGTTCCTTATATTTTTGGGGTAGGTTATGGAAACTTTTTCCCTTTACGGCATTGCTGTGGCTTGATTTTTCAACCGATGTGCTATATTTTGGTGTTGATGAATAGATCAGCGTCTGAACTTTCCAAAAAGTATAAATTTGTGGTATGTCGCAAAAGTTTAAGGGCGGGTTTAGTGGCTGAAAGCCAAAAAAATCCCAATTTTTTTCGTGTTAACTCCCCAAAACTTTAAATGGCTTTTTCTCCCCTTAAACGTGCGAATTTCGCGTTATTACGTTTTCATTTAAAGGATCAACCCAAACTAGAGTTTTGATGGTCGGAACATGTTTTAGGCAAAATATCTGGAAATTGCGGTCTCTAGAACACGTGCAGTTTTTGTGCAGATTTTCAGCTTTGACTGCTTACTGTGCCCGTAATTTTAATCCGATTGTTGAAATTTTGGTCTTATCTTATAGTTGCGTTTGTTTAGTTTGCGTCAAGTGCAAATATGTAGTAATTTGCATGAAAATACTAATTTTTATGACGCTTAGGAGGCATAGACATGTATTTGTCTAAAATACGTAAATTTCCTTGTCAGACCTCTGGCTTTAATCGTTCACTGTAGCCACAATTTCGATTCGATTATCAAAATTTTGGTCTCATTTTGTAGCTGTCAGTCTGTTGTTTACGTCAAATACAAATTTGTAGTACTTTTCGTAAGAATACTAATTTTTATAAGGCTCCTTATATTTTTGGGGTAGGTTATGGAAACTTTTTCCCTTTACGGCATTGCTGTGGCTTGATTTTTCAACCGATGTGCTATATTTTGATGTTGATGAATAGATCAGCGTCTGAACTTTCCAAAAAGTATAAATTTGTGGTATGTCGCAAAAGTTTAAGGGCGGGTTTAGTGGCTGAAAGCCAAAAAAATCCCAATTTTTTACGTGTTAACTCCCCAAAACTTTAAATGGCTTTTTCTCCCCTTAAACGTGCGAATTTTGCGTTTTTACGTTTTCATTTAAAGGATCAACCCAAACTAGAGTTTTGATGGTCGGAACATGTTTTAGGCAAAATATCTGGAAATTGCGGTCTCTAGAACACGTGCAGTTTTTGTGCAGATTTTCAGCTTTGACTGCTTACTGTGCCCGTAATTTTAATCCGATTGTTGAAATTTTGGTCTTATCTTATAGTTGCGTTTGTTTAGTTTGCGTCAAGTGCAAATATGTAGTAATTTGCATGAAAATACTAATTTTTATGACGCTTAGGAGGCATAGACATGTATTTGTCTAAAATACGTAAATTTCCTTGTCAGACCTCTGGCTTTAATCGTTCACTGTAGCCACAATTTCGATTCGATTATCAAAATTTTGGTCTCATTTTGTAGCTGTCAGTCTGTTGTTTACGTCAAATACAAATTTGTAGTACTTTTCGTAAGAATACTAATTTTTATAAGGCTCCTTATATTTTTGGGGTAGGTTATGGAAACTTTTTCCCTTTACGGCATTGCTGTGGCTTGATTTTTCAACCGATGTGCTATATTTTGATGTTGATGAATAGATCAGCGTCTGAACTTTCCAAAAAGTATAAATTTGTGGTATGTCGCAAAAGTTTAAGGGCGGGTTTAGTGGCTGAAAGCCAAAAAAATCCCAATTTTTTACGTGTTAACTCCCCAAAACTTTAAATGGCTTTTTCTCCCCTTAAACGTGCGAATTTCGCGTTTTTACGTTTTCATTTAAAGGATCAAACCAAACTAAAGTTTTGATGGTCGGAACATGTTTTAGGCAAAATATCTGGAAATTGCGGTCTCTAGAACACGTGCAGTTTTTGTGCAGATTTTCAGCTTTGACTGCTTACTGTGCCCGTAATTTTAATCCGATTGTTGAAATTTTGGTCTTATCTTATAGTTGCGTTTGTTTAGTTTGCGTCAAGTGCAAATATGTAGTAATTTGCATGAAAATACTAATTTTTATGACGCTTAGGAGGCATAGACATGTATTTGTCTAAAATACGTAAATTTCCTTGTCAGACCTCTGGCTTTAATCGTTCACTGTAGCCACAATTTCGATTCGATTATCAAAATTTTGGTCTCATTTTGAAGCTGTCAGTCTGTTGTTTACGTCAAATACAAATTTGTAGTATCTTTCGTAAGAATACTAATTTTTATAAGGTTCCTTATATTTTTGGGGTAGGTTATGGAAACTTTTTCCCTTTACGGCATTGCTGTGGCTTGATTTTTCAACCGATGTGCTATATTTTGGTGTTGATGAATAGATCAGCGTCTGAACTTTCCAAAAAGTATAAATTTGTGGTATGTCGCAAAAGTTTAAGGGCGGGTTTAGTGGCTGAAAGCCAAAAAAATCCCAATTTTTTTCGTGTTAACTCCCAAAACTTTAAATGGCTTTTTCTCCCCTTAAACGTGCGAATTTCGCGTTTTTACGTTTTCATTTAAAGGATCAACCCAAACTAGAGTTTTGATGGTCGGAACATGTTTTAGGCAAAATATCTGGAAATTGCGGTCTCTAGAACACGTGCAGTTTTTGTGCAGATTTTCAGCTTTGACTGCTTACTGTGCCCGTAATTTTAATCCGATTGTTGAAATTTTGGTCTTATCTTATAGTTGCGTTTGTTTAGTTTGCGTCAAGTGCAAATATGTAGTAATTTGCATGAAAATACTAATTTTTATGACGCTTAGGAGGCATAGACATGTATTTGTCTAAAATACGTAAATTTCCTTGTCAGACCTCTGGCTTTAATCGTTCACTGTAGCCACAATTTCGATTCGATTATCAAAATTTTGGTCTCATTTTGTAGCTGTCAGTCTGTTGTTTACGTCAAATACAAATTTGTAGTACTTTTCGTAAGAATACTAATTTTTATAAGGTTCCTTATATTTTTGGGGTAGGTTATGGAAACTTTTTCCCTTTACGGCATTGCTGTGGCTTGATTTTTCAACCGATGTGCTATATTTTGATGTTGATGAATAGATCAGCGTCTGAACTTTCCAAAAAGTATAAATTTGTGGTATGTCGCAAAAGTTTAAGGGCGGGTTTAGTGGCTGAAAGCCAAAAAAATCCCAATTTTTTACGTGTTAACTCCCCAAAACTTTAAATGGCTTTTTCTCCCCTTAAACGTGCGAATTTCGCGTTTTTACGTTTTCATTTAAAGGATCAAACCAAACTAAAGTTTTGATGGTCGGAACATGTTTTAGGCAAAATATCTGGAAATTGCGGTCTCTAGAACACGTGCAGTTTTTGTGCAGATTTTCAGCTTTGACTGCTTACTGTGCCCGTAATTTTAATCCGATTGTTGAAATTTTGGTCTTATCTTATAGTTGCGTTTGTTTAGTTTGCGTCAAGTGCAAATATGTAGTAATTTGCATGAAAATACTAATTTTTATGACGCTTAGGAGGCATAGACATGTATTTGTCTAAAATACGTAAATTTCCTTGTCAGACCTCTGGCTTTAATCGTTCACTGTAGCCACAATTTCGATTCGATTATCAAAATTTTGGTCTCATTTTGAAGCTGTCAGTCTGTTGTTTACGTCAAATACAAATTTGTAGTATCTTTCGTAAGAATACTAATTTTTATAAGGTTCCTTATATTTTTGGGGTAGGTTATGGAAACTTTTTCCCTTTACGGCATTGCTGTGGCTTGATTTTTCAACCGATGTGCTATATTTTGGTGTTGATGAATAGATCAGCGTCTGAACTTTCCAAAAAGTATAAATTTGTGGTATGTCGCAAAAGTTTAAGGGCGGGTTTAGTGGCTGAAAGCCAAAAAAATCCCAATTTTTTTCGTGTTAACTCCCCAAAACTTTAAATGGCTTTTTCTCCCCTTAAACGTGCGAATTTCGCGTTATTACGTTTTCATTTAAAGGATCAACCCAAACTAGAGTTTTGATGGTCGGAACATGTTTTAGGCAAAATATCTGGAAATTGCGGTCTCTAGAACACGTGCAGTTTTTGTGCAGATTTTCAGCTTTGACTGCTTACTGTGCCCGTAATTTTAATCCGATTGTTGAAATTTTGGTCTTATCTTATAGTTGCGTTTGTTTAGTTTGCGTCAAGTGCAAATATGTAGTAATTTGCATGAAAATACTAATTTTTATGACGCTTAGGAGGCATAGACATGTATTTGTCTAAAATACGTAAATTTCCTTGTCAGACCTCTGGCTTTAATCGTTCACTGTAGCCACAATTTCGATTCGATTATCAAAATTTTGGTCTCATTTTGTAGCTGTCAGTCTGTTGTTTACGTCAAATACAAATTTGTAGTACTTTTCGTAAGAATACTAATTTTTATAAGGCTCCTTATATTTTTTGGGGTAGGTTATGGAAACTTTTTCCCTTTACGGCATTGCTGTGGCTTGATTTTTCAACCGATGTGCTATATTTTGATGTTGATGAATAGATCAGCGTCTGAACTTTCCAAAAAGTATAAATTTGTGGTATGTCGCAAAAGTTTAAGGGCGGGTTTAGTGGCTGAAAGCCAAAAAAATCCCAATTTTTTACGTGTTAACTCCCCAAAACTTTAAATGGCTTTTTCTCCCCTTAAACGTGCGAATTTTGCGTTTTTACGTTTTCATTTAAAGGATCAACCCAAACTAGAGTTTTGATGGTCGGAACATGTTTTAGGCAAAATATCTGGAAATTGCGGTCTCTAGAACACGTGCAGTTTTTGTGCAGATTTTCAGCTTTGACTGCTTACTGTGCCCGTAATTTTAATCCGATTGTTGAAATTTTGGTCTTATCTTATAGTTGCGTTTGTTTAGTTTGCGTCAAGTGCAAATATGTAGTAATTTGCATGAAAATACTAATTTTTATGACGCTTAGGAGGCATAGACATGTATTTGTCTAAAATACGTAAATTTCCTTGTCAGACCTCTGGCTTTAATCGTTCACTGTAGCCACAATTTCGATTCGATTATCAAAATTTTGGTCTCATTTTGTAGCTGTCAGTCTGGTGTTTACGCCAAATACAAATTTGTAGTATCTTTCGTAAGAATACTAATTTTTATAATTTTTACGGCATTGCTGTGGCTTGATTTTTCAACCGATGTGCTATATTTTGGTGTTGATGAATAGATCAGCGTCTGAACTTTCCAAAAAGTATAAATTTGTGGTATGTCGCAAAAGTTTAAGGGCGGGTTTAGTGGCTGAAAGCCAAAAAAATCCCAATTTTTTACGTGTTAACTCCCCAAAACTTTAAATGGCTTTTTCTCCCCTTAAACGTGCGAATTTCGCGTTTTTACGTTTTCATTTAAAGGATCAACCCAAACTAGAGTTTTGATGGTCGGAACATGTTTCAGGCAAAATATCTGGAAATTGCGGTCTCTAGAACACGTGCAGTTTTTGTGCAGATTTTCAGCTTTGACTGCTTACTGTGCCCGTAATTTTAATCCGATTGTTGAAATTTTGGTCTTATCTTATAGTTGCGTTTGTTTAGTTTGCGTCAAGTGCAAATATGTAGTAATTTGCATGAAAATACTAATTTTTATGACGCTTAGGAGGCATAGACATGTATTTGTCTAAAATACGTAAATTTCCTTGTCAGACCTCTGGCTTTAATCGTTCACTGTAGCCACAATTTCGATTCGATTATCAAAATTTTGGTCTCATTTTGTAGCTGTCAGTCTGTTGTTTACGTCAAATACAAATTTGTAGTACTTTTCGTAAGAATACTAATTTTTATAAGGTTCCTTATATTTTTGGGGTAGGCTATGGAAACTTTTTCCCTTTACGGCATTGCTGTGGCTTGATTTTTCAACCGATGTGCTATATTTTGATGTTGATGAATAGATCAGCGTCTGAACTTTCCAAAAAGTATAAATTTGTGGTATGTCGCAAAAGTTTAAGGGCGGGTTTAGTGGCTGAAAGCCAAAAAAATCCCAATTTTTTACGTGTTAACTCCCCAAAACTTTAAATGGCTTTTTCTCCCCTTAAACATGCGAATTTCGCGTTTTTACGTTTTCATTTAAACGATCAACCCAAACTAGAGTTTTGATGGTCGGAACATGTTTTAGGCAAAATATCTGGAAATTGCGGTCTCTAGAACACGTGCAGTTTTTGTGCAGATTTTCAGCTTTGACTGCTTACTGTGCCCGTAATTTTAATCCGATTGTTGAAATTTTGGTCTTATCTTATAGTTGCGTTTGTTTAGTTTGCGTCAAGTGCAAATATGTATTAATTTGCATGAAAATACTAATTTTTATGACGCTTAGGAGGCATAGACATGCATTTGTCTAAAATACGTAAATTTCCTTGTCAGACCTCTGGCTTTAATCGTTCACTGTAGCCACAATTTCGATTCGATTATCAAAATTTTGGTCTCATTTTGAAGCTGTCAGTCTGTTGTTTACGTCAAATACAAATTTGTAGTATCTTTCGTAAGAATACTAATTTTTATAAGGTTCCTTATATTTTTGGGGTAGGTTATGGAAACTTTTTCCCTTTACGGCATTGCTGTGGCTTGATTTTTCAACCGATGTGCTATATTTTGGTGTTGATGAATAGATCAGCGTCTAAACTTTCCAAAAAGTATAAATTTGTGGTATGTCGCAAAAGTTTAAGGGCGGGTTTAGTGGCTGAAAGCCAAAAAAATCCCAATTTTTTACGTGTTAACTCCCCAAAACTTTAAATGGCTTTTTCTCCCCTTAAACGTGAGAATTTCGCGTTTTTACGTTTTCATTTAAAGGATCAACCCAAACTAGAGTTTTGATGGTCGGAACATGTTTTAGGCAAAATATCTGGAAATTGCGGTCTCTAGAACACGTGCAGTTTTTGTGCAGATTTTCAGCTTTGACTGCTTACTGTGCCCGTAATTTTAATCCGATTGTTGAAATTTTGGTCTTATCTTATAGTTGCGTTTGTTTAGTTTGCGTCAAGTGCAAATATGTAGTAATTTGCATGAAAATACTAATTTTTATGACGCTTAGGAGGCATAGACATGTATTTGTCTAAAATACGTAAATTTCCTTGTCAGACCTCTGGCTTTAATCGTTCACTGTAGCCACAATTTCGATTCGATTATCAAAATTTTGGTCTCATTTTGTAGCTGTCAGTCTGTTGCTTACGCCAAATACAAATTTGTAGTATCTTTCGTAAGAATACTAATTTTTATAAGGTTCCTTATATTTTTGGGGGCAGGTTAAGGAGACTTTTTCCCTTTACGGCATTGCTGTGGCTTGATTTTTCAACCGATGTGCTATATTTTGGTGTTGATGAATAGATCAGCGTCTGAGCTTTCCAAAAAGTATAAATTTGTGGTATGTCGCAAAAGTCTAAGGGCGGGTTTAGTGGCTGAAAGCCAAAAAAATCCCAATTTTTTACGTGTTAACTCCCCAAAACTTTAAATGGCTTTTTCTCCCCTTAAACGTGCGAATTTCGCGTTTTCACGTTTTCATTTAAAGGATCAACCCAAACTAGAGTTTTTATGGTCGGAACATGTTTCAGGCAAAATATCTGGAAATTGCGGTCTCTAGAACACGTGCAGTTTTTGTGCAGATTTTCAGCTTTGACTGCTTACTGTGCCCGTAATTTTAATCCGATTGTTGAAATTTTGGTCTTATCTTATAGTTGCGTTTGTTTAGTTTGCGTCAAGTGCAAATATGTAGTAATTTGCATGAAAATACTAATTTTTATGACGCTTAGGAGGCATAGACATGTATTTGTCTAAAATACGTAAATTTCCTTGTCAGACCTCTGGCTTTAATCGTTCACTGTAGCCACAATTTCGATTCGATTATCAAAATTTTGGTCTCATTTTGTAGCTGTCAGTCTGTTGTTTACGTCAAATACAAATTTGTAGTACTTTTCGTAAGAATACTAATTTTTATAAGGTTCCTTATATTTTTGGGGTAGGTTATGGAAACTTTTTCCCTTTACGGCATTGCTGTGGCTTGATTTTTCAACCGATGTGCTATATTTTGATGTTGATGAATAGATCAGCGTCTGAACTTTCCAAAAAGTATAAATTTGTGGTATGTCGCAAAAGTTTAAGGGCGGGTTTAGTGGCTGAAAGCCAAAAAAATCCCAATTTTTTACGTGTTAACTCCCCAAAACTTTAAATGGCTTTTTCTCCCCTTAAACGTGCGAATTTCGCGTTTTTACGTTTTCATTTAAACGATCAACCCAAACTAGAGTTTTGATGGTCGGAACATGTTTTAGGCAAAATATCTGGAAATTGCGGTCTCTAGAACACGTGCAGTTTTTGTGCAGATTTTCAGCTTTGACTGCTTACTGTGCCCGTAATTTTAATCCGATTGTTGAAATTTTGGTCTTATCTTATAGTTGCGTTTGTTTAGTTTGCGTCAAGTGCAAATATGTAGTAATTTGCATGAAAATACTAATTTTTATGACGCTTAGAATGCATAGACATGTATTTGTCTAAAATACGTAAATTTCCTTGTCAGACCTCTGGCCTTAATCGTTCACTGTAGCCACAATTTCGATTCGATTATCAAAATTTTGGTCTCATTTTGTAGCTGTCAGTCTGTTGTTTACGTCAAATACAAATTTGTAGTATCTTTCGTAAGAATACTAATTTTTATAAGGTTCCTTATATTTTTGGGGGCAGGTTAAGGAGACTTTTTCCCTTTACGGCATTGCTGTGGCTTGATTTTTCAACCGATGTGCTATATTTTGGTGTTGATGAATAGATCAGCGTCTGAACTTTCCAAAAAGTATAAATTTGTGGTATGTCGCAAAATTTTAAGGGCGGGTTTAGTGGCTGAAAGCCAAAAAAAATCCCAATTTTTTACGTGTTAACTCCCCAAAACTTTAAATGGCTTTTTCTCCCCTTAAACGTGCGAATTTCGCGTTTTTACGTTTTTAAAGGATCAACCCAAACTAGAGTTTTGATGGACGGAACATGTTTCAGGCAAAATATCTGGAAATTGTGGTCTCTAGAACACGTGCAGTTTTTGTGCAGATTTTCAGCTTTGACTGCTTACTGTGCCCGTAATTTTAATCCGATTGTTGAAATTTCGGTCTTATCTTATAGTTGCGTTTGTTTAGTTTGCGGCAAGTGCAAATATGTAGTAATTTGCATGAAAATACTAATTTTTATGACGCTTAGGAGGCATAGACATGTATTTGTCTAAAATATGTAAATTTCCTTGTCAGACCTCTGGCTTTAATCGTTCACTGTAGCCACAATTTCGATTCGATTATCAAAATTTTGGTCTCATTTTGAAGTTGTCAGTCTGTTGTTTACGTCAAATACAAATTTGTAGTATCTTTCGTAAGAATACTAATTTTTATAAGGTTCCTTATATTTTTGGGGTAGGTTATGGAAACTTTTTCCCTTTACGGCATTGCTGTGGCTTGATTTTTCAACCGATGTGCTATATTTTGGTGTTGATGAATAGATCAGCGTCTAAACTTTCCAAAAAGTATAAATTTGTGGTATGTCGCAAAAGTTTAAGGGCGGGTTTAGTGGCTGAAAGCCAAAAAAATCCCAATTTTTTACGTGTTAACTCCCCAAAACTTTAAATGGCTTTTTCTCCCCTTAAACGTGCGAATTTCGCGTTTTTACGTTTTCATTTAAAGGATCAACCCAAACTAGAGTTTTGATGGTCGGAACATGTTTTAGGCAAAATATCTGGAAATTGCGGTCTCTAGAACACGTGCAGTTTTTGTGCAGATTTTCAGCTTTGACTGCTTACTGTGCCCGTAATTTTAATCCGATTGTTGAAATTTTGGTCTTATCTTATAGTTGCGTTTGTTTAGTTTGCGTCAAGTGCAAATATGTAGTAATTTGCATGAAAATACTAATTTTTATGACGCCATTTTGTAGCTGTCAGTCTGTTGTTTACGCCAAATACAAATTTGTAGTATCTTTCGTAAGAATACTAATTTTTATAAGGTTCCTTATATTTTTGGGGGCAGGTTAAGGAGACTTTTTCCCTTTACGGCATTGCTGTGGCTTGATTTTTCAACCGATGTGCTATATTTTGGTGTTGATGAATAGATCAGCGTCTGAGCTTTCCAAAAAGTATAAATTTGTGGTATGTCGCAAAAGTCTAAGGGCGGGTTTAGTGGCTGAAAGCCAAAAAAATCCCAATTTTTTACGTGTTAACTCCCCAAAACTTTAAATGGCTTTTTCTCCCCTTAAACGTGCGAATTTCGCGTTTTTACGTTTTCATTTAAAGGATCAACCCAAACTAGAGTTTTTATGGTCGGAACATGTTTCAGGCAAAATATCTGGAAATTGCGGTCTCTAGAACACGTGCAGTTTTTGTGCAGATTTTCAGCTTTGACTGCTTACTGTGCCCGTAATTTTAATCCGATTGTTGAAATTTTGGTCTTATCTTATAGTTGCGTTTGTTTAGTTTGCGTCAAGTGCAAATATGTAGTAATTTGCATGAAAATACTAATTTTTATGACGCTTAGGAGGCATAGACATGTATTTGTCTAAAATACGTAAATTTCCTTGTCAGACCTCTGGCTTTAATCGTTCACTGTAGCCACAATTTCGATTCGATTATCAAAATTTTGGTCTCATTTTGTAGCTGTCAGTCTGTTGTTTACGTCAAATACAAATTTGTAGTACTTTTCGTAAGAATACTAATTTTTATAAGGTTCCTTATATTTTTGGGGTAGGTTATGGAAACTTTTTCCCTTTACGGCATTGCTGTGGCTTGATTTTTCAACCGATGTGCTATATTTTGATGTTGATGAATAGATCAGCGTCTGAACTTTCCAAAAAGTATAAATTTGTGGTATGTCGCAAAAGTTTAAGGGCGGGTTTAGTGGCTGAAAGCCAAAAAAATCCCAATTTTTTACGTGTTAACTCCCCAAAACTTTAAATGGCTTTTTCTCCCCTTAAACGTGCGAATTTCGCGTTTTTACGTTTTCATTTAAACGATCAACCCAAACTAGAGTTTTGATGGTCGGAACATGTTTTAGGCAAAATATCTGGAAATTGCGGTCTCTAGAACACGTGCAGTTTTTGTGCAGATTTTCAGCTTTGACTGCTTACTGTGCCCGTAATTTTAATCCGATTGTTGAAATTTTGGTCTTATCTTATAGTTGCGTTTGTTTAGTTTGCGTCAAGTGCAAATATGTAGTAATTTGCATGAAAATACTAATTTTTATGACGCTTAGGAGGCATAGACATGTATTTGTCTAAAATACGTAAATTTCCTTGTCAGACCTCTGGCCTTAATCGTTCACTGTAGCCACAATTTCGATTCGATTATCAAAATTTTGGTCTCATTTTGTAGCTGTCAGTCTGTTGTTTACGTCAAATACAAATTTGTAGTATCTTTCGTAAGAATACTAATTTTTATAAGGTTCCTTATATTTTTGGGGGCAGGTTAAGGAGACTTTTTCCCTTTACGGCATTGCTGTGGCTTGATTTTTCAACCGATGTGCTATATTTTGGTGTTGATGAATAGATCAGCGTCTGAACTTTCCAAAAAGTATAAATTTGTGGTATGTCGCAAAATTTTAAGGGCGGGTTTAGTGGCTGAAAGCCAAAAAAATCCCAATTTTTTACGTGTTAACTCCCCAAAACTTTAAATGGCTTTTTCTCCCCTTAAACGTGCGAATTTCGCGTTTTTACGTTTTTAAAGGATCAACCCAAACTAGAGTTTTGATGGACGGAACATGTTTCAGGCAAAATATCTGGAAATTGCGGTCTCTAGAACACGTGCAGTTTTTGTGCAGATTTTCAGCTTTGACTGCTTACTGTGCCCGTAATTTTAATCCGATTGTTGAAATTTCGGTCTTATCTTATAGTTGCGTTTGTTTAGTTTGCGGCAAGTGCAAATATGTAGTAATTTGCATGAAAATACTAATTTTTATGACGCTTAGGAGGCATAGACATGTATTTGTCTAAAATATGTAAATTTCCTTGTCAGACCTCTGGCTTTAATCGTTCACTGTAGCCACAATTTCGATTCGATTATCAAAATTTTGGTCTCATTTTGAAGTTGTCAGTCTGTTGTTTACGTCAAATACAAATTTGTAGTATCTTTCGTAAGAATACTAATTTTTATAAGGTTCCTTATATTTTTGGGGTAGGTTATGGAAACTTTTTCCCTTTACGGCATTGCTGTGGCTTGATTTTTCAACCGATGTGCTATATTTTGGTGTTGATGAATAGATCAGCGTCTAAACTTTCCAAAAAGTATAAATTTGTGGTATGTCGCAAAAGTTTAAGGGCGGGTTTAGTGGCTGAAAGCCAAAAAAATCCCAATTTTTTACGTGTTAACTCCCCAAAACTTTAAATGGCTTTTTCTCCCCTTAAACGTGCGAATTTCGCGTTTTTACGTTTTCATTTAAAGGATCAACCCAAACTAGAGTTTTGATGGTCGGAACATGTTTTAGGCAAAATATCTGGAAATTGCGGTCTCTAGAACACGTGCAGTTTTTGTGCAGATTTTCAGCTTTGACTGCTTACTGTGCCCGTAATTTTAATCCGATTGTTGAAATTTTGGTCTTATCTTATAGTTGCGTTTGTTTAGTTTGCGTCAAGTGCAAATATGTAGTAATTTGCATGAAAATACTAATTTTTATGACGCTTAGGAGGCATAGACATGTATTTGTCTAAAATACGTAAATTTCCTTGTCAGACCTCTGGCTTTAATCGTTCACTGTAGCCACAATTTCGATTCGATTATCAAAATTTTGGTCTCATTTTGTAGCTGTCAGTCTGTTGTTTACGCCAAATACAAATTTGTAGTATCTTTCGTAAGAATACTAATTTTTATAAGGTTCCTTATATTTTTGGGGGCAGGTTAAGGAGACTTTTTCCCTTTACGGCATTGCTGTGGCTTGATTTTTCAACCGATGTGCTATATTTTGGTGTTGATGAATAGATCAGCGTCTGAGCTTTCCAAAAAGTATAAATTTGTGGTATGTCGCAAAAGTCTAAGGGCGGGTTTAGTGGCTGAAAGCCAAAAAAATCCGAATTTTTTACGTGTTAACTCCCCAAAACTTTAAATGGCTTTTTCTCCCCTTAAACGTGCGAATTTCGCGTTTTTACGTTTTTAAAGGATCAACCCAAACTAGAGTTTTGATGGACGGAACATGTTTCAGGCAAAATATCTGGAAATTGTGGTCTCTAGAACACGTGCAGTTTTTGTGCAGATTTTCAGCTTTGACTGCTTACTGTGCCCGTAATTTTAATCCGATTGTTGAAATTTCGGTCTTATCTTATAGTTGCGTTTGTTTAGTTTGCGGCAAGTGCAAATATGTAGTAATTTGCATGAAAATACTAATTTTTATGACGCTTAGGAGGCATAGACATGTATTTGTCTAAAATATGTAAATTTCCTTGTCAGACCTCTGGCTTTAATCGTTCACTGTAGCCACAATTTCGATTCGATTATCAAAATTTTGGTCTCATTTTGAAGCTGTCAGTCTGTTGTTTACGTCAAATACAAATTTGTAGTATCTTTCGTAAGAATACTAATTTTTATAAGGTTCCTTATATTTTTGGGGTAGGTTATGGAAACTTTTTCCCTTTACGGCATTGCTGTGGCTTGATTTTTCAACCGATGTGCTATATTTTGATGTTGATGAATAGATCAGCGTCTAAACTTTCCAAAAAGTATAAATTTGTGGTATGTCGCAAAAGTTTAAGGGCGGGTTTAGTGGCTGAAAGCCAAAAAAATCCCAATTTTTTACGTGTTAACTCCCCAAAACTTTAAATGGCTTTTTCTCCCCTTGAACGTGCGAATTTCGCGTTTTTACGTTTTCATTTAAAGGATCAACCCAAACTAGAGTTTTGATGGTCGGAACATGTTTTAGGCAAAATATCTGGAAATTGCGGTCTCTAGAACACGTGCAGTTTTTGTGCAGATTTTCAGCTTTGACTGCTTACTGTGCCCGTAATTTTAATCCGATTGTTGAAATTTTGGTCTTATCTTATAGTTGCGTTTGTTTAGTTTGCGTCAAGTGCAAATATGTAGTAATTTGCATGAAAATACTAATTTTTATGACGCTTAGGAGGCATAGACATGTATTTGTCTAAAATACGTAAATTTCCTTGTCAGACCTCTGGCTTTAATCGTTCACTGTAGCCACAATTTCGATTCGATTATCAAAATTTTGGTCTCATTTTGTAGCTGTCAGTCTGTTGTTTACGCCAAATACAAATTTGTAGTATCTTTCGTAAGAATACTAATTTTTATAAGGTTCCTTATATTTTTGGGGGCAGGTTAAGGAGACTTTTTCCCTTTACGGCATTGCTGTGGCTTGATTTTTCAACCGATGTGCTATATTTTGGTGTTGATGAATAGATCAGCGTCTGAGCTTTCCAAAAAGTATAAATTTGTGGTATGTCGCAAAAGTCTAAGGGCGGGTTTAGTGGCTGAAAGCCAAAAAAATCCCAATTTTTTACGTGTTAACTCCCCAAAACTTTAAATGGCTTTTTCTCCCCTTAAACGTGCGAATTTCGCGTTTTTACGTTTTCATTTAAAGGATCAACCCAAACTAGAGTTTTGATGGTCGGAACATGTTTCAGGCAAAATATCTGGAAATTGCGGTCTCTAGAACACGTGCAGTTTTTGTGCAGATTTTCAGCTTTGACTGCTTACTGTGCCCGTAATTTTAATCCGATTGTTGAAACTTTGGTCTTATCTTATAGTTGCGTTTGTTTAGTTTGCGTCAAGTGCAAATATGTAGTAATTTGCATGAAAATACTAATTTTTATGACGCTTAGGAGGCATAGACATGTATTTGTCTAAAATACGTAAATTTCCTTGTCAGACCTCTGGCTTTAATCGTTCACTGTAGCCACAATTTCGATTCGATTATCAAAATTTTGGTCTCATTTTGTAGCTGTCAGTCTGTTGTTTACGTCAAATACAAATTTGTAGTACTTTTCGTAAGAATACTAATTTTTATAAGGTTCCTTATATTTTTGGGGTAGGTTATGGAAACTTTTTCCCTTTACGGCATTGCTGTGGCTTGATTTTTCAACCGACGTGCTATATTTTGATGTTGATGAATAGATCAGCGTCTGAACTTTCCAAAAAGTATAAATTTGTGGTATGTCGCAAAAGTTTAAGGGCGGGTTTAGTGGCTGAAAGCCAAAAAAATCCCAATTTTTTACGTGTTAACTCCCCAAAACTTTAAATGGCTTTTTCTCCCCTTAAACGTGCGAATTTCGCGTTTTTACGTTTTCATTTAAAGGATCAACCCAAACTAGAGTTTTGATGGTCGGAACATGTTTTAGGCAAAATATCTGGAAATTGCGGTCTCTAGAACACGTGCAGTTTTTGTGCAGATTTTCAGCTTTGACTGCTTACTGTGCCCGTAATTTTAATCCGATTGTTGAAATTTTGGTCTTATCTTATAGTTGCGTTTGTTTAGTTTGCGTCAAGTTGCAAATATGTAGTAATTTGCATGAAAATACTAATTTTTATGACGCTTAGGAGGCATAGACATGTATTTGTCTAAAATACGTAAATTTCCTTGTCAGACCTCTGGCCTTAATCGTTCACTGTAGCCACAATTTCGATTCGATTATCAAAATTTTGGTCTCATTTTGTAGCTGTCAGTCTGTTGTTTACGTCAAATACAAATTTGTAGTATCTTTCGTAAGAATACTAATTTTTATAAGGTTCCTTATATTTTTGGGGGCAGGTTAAGGAGACTTTTTCCCTTTACGGCATTGCTGTGGCTTGATTTTTCAACCGATGTGCTATATTTTGGTGTTGATGAATAGATCAGCGTCTGAACTTTCCAAAAAGTATAAATTTGTGGTATGTCGCAAAATTTTAAGGGCGGGTTTAGTGGCTGAAAGCCAAAAAAATCCCAATTTTTTACGTGTTAACTCCCCAAAACTTTAAATGGCTTTTTCTCCCCTTAAACGTGCGAATTTCGCGTATTTACGTTTTCATTTAAAGGATCAACCCAAACTAGAGTTTTGATGGACGGAACATGTTTCAGGCAAAATATCTGGAAATTGCGGTCTCTAGAACACGTGCAGTTTTTGTGCAGATTTTCAGCTTTGACTGCTTACTGTGCCCGTAATTTTAATCCGATTGTTGAAATTTCGGTCTTATCTTATAGTTGCGTTTGTTTAGTTTGCGTCAAGTGCAAGTATGCAGTAATTTGCATGAAAATACTAATTTTTATGACGCTTAGGAGGCATAGACATGTATTTGTCTAAAATATGTAAATTTCCTTGTCAGACCTCTGGCTTTAATCGTTCACTGTAGCCACAATTTCGATTCGATTATCAAAATTTTGGTCTCATTTTGAAGCTGTCAGTCTGTTGTTTACGTCAAATACAAATTTGTAGTATCTTTCGTAAGAATACTAATTTTTATAAGGTTCCTTATATTTTTGGGGCAGGTTATGGAAACTTTTTCCCTTTACGGCATTGCTGTGGCTTGATTTTTCAACCGATGTGCTATATTTTGGTGTTGATGAATAGATCAGCGTCTAAACTTTCCAAAAAGTATAAATTTGTGGTATGTCGCAAAAGTTTAAGGGCGGGTTTAGTGGCTGAAAGCCAAAAAAATCCCAATTTTTTACGTGTTAACTCCCCAAAACTTTAAATGGCTTTTTCTCCCCTTAAACGTGCGAATTTCGCGTTTTTACGTTTTCATTTAAAGGATCAACCCAAACTAGAGTTTTGATGGTCGGAACATGTTTCAGGCAAAATATCTGGAAATTGCGGTCTCTAGAACACGTGCAGTTTTTGTGCAGATTTTCAGCTTTGACTGCTTACTGTGCCCGTAATTTTAATCCGATTGTTGAAATTTTGGTCTTATCTTATAGTTGCGTTTGTTTGGTTTGCGTCAAGTGCAAATATGTAGTAATTTGCATGAAAGTACTAATTTTTATGACGCTTAGGAGGCATAGACATGTATTTGTCTAAAATACGTAAATTTCCTTGTCAGACCTCTGGCCTTAATCGTCCACTGTAGCCACAATTTCGATTCGATTATCAAAATTTTGGTCTCATTTTGTAGCTGTCAGTCTGTTGTTTACGTCAAATGTAAATTTGTAGTATCTTTCGTAAGAATACTAATTTTTATAAGGTTCCTTATATTTTTGGGGGCAGGTTAAGGAGACTTTTTCCCTTTACGGCATTGCTGTGGCTTGATTTTTCAACCGATGTGCTATATTTTGGTGTTGATGAATAGATCAGCGTCTGAACTTTCCAAAAAGTATAAATTTGTGGTATGTCGCAAAATTTTAAGGGCGGGTTTAGTGGCTGAAAGCCAAAAAAATCCCAATTTTTTACGTGTTAACTCCCCAAAACTTTAAATGGCTTTTTCTCCCCTTAAACGTGCGAATTTCGCGTTTTTACGTTTTCATTTAAAGGATCAACCCAAACTAGAGTTTTGATGGACGGAACATGTTTCAGGCAAAATATCTGGAAATTGCGGTCTCTAGAACACGTGCAGTTTTTGTGCAGATTTTCAGCTTTGACTGCTTACTGTGCCCGTAATTTTAATCCGATTGTTGAAATTTCGGTCTTATCTTATAGTTGCGTTTGTTTAGTTTGCGTCAAGTGCAAGTATGCAGTAATTTGCATGAAAATACTAATTTTTATGACGCTTAGGAGGCATAGACATGTATTTGTCTAAAATATGTAAATTTCCTTGTCAGACCTCTGGCTTTAATCGTTCACTGTAGCCACAATTTCGATTCGATTATCAAAATTTTGGTCTCATTTTGTAGCTGTCAGTCTGTTGTTTACGCCAAATACAAATTTGTAGTATCTTTCGTAAGAATACTAATTTTTATAAGGTTCCTTATATTTTTGGGGGCAGGTTAAGGAGACTTTTTCCCTTTACGGCATTGCTGTGGCTTGATTTTTCAACCGATGTGCTATATTTTGGTGTTGATGAATAGATCAGCGTTTAAGCTTTCCAAAAAGTATAAATTTGTGGTATGTCGCAAAAGTCTAAGGGCGGGTTTAGTGGCTGAAAGCCAAAAAAATCCCAATTTTTTACGTGTTAACTCCCCAAAACTTTAAATGGCTTTTTCTCCCCTTAAACGTGCGAATTTCGCGTTTTTACGTTTTCATTTAAAGGATCAACCCAAACTAAAGTTTTGATGGTCGGAACATGTTTTAGGCAAAATATCTGGAAATTGCGGTCTCTAGAACACGTGCAGTTTTTGTGCAGATTTTCAGCTTTGACTGCTTACTGTGCCCGTAATTTTAATCCGATTGTTGAAATTTTGGTCTTATCTTATAGTTGCGTTTGTTTAGTTTGCGTCAAGTGCAAATAT